>OZ012738.1:33106044-33706044 GCA_963859935.3 Lathyrus sativus
ATTGAGCATTGGATAAATGGTCCCCTAAGTGGGATGGCTCTTTTCAAATTATCCAAGTTTTTTCTAATGGTGCATATGAAGTCGAAGAATTAACTGAGGATCGAAGAATCTTGAAAGTGAATGAGAAATATTTGAAAAAATATAAGCATGCACTTCAAGAAATAAAATTAACTAAAGAAAAATCCATTCATAAATATTCGAAGCCAAAATGGTGGATCAAGATGCATAGGTTTCCAAAATGGCTAAGTGATTACATAAACGCCGTTGAGGGCTTAAACATCATTACAACAAAAATCCGAATGTTCGAAAGTTACAATCAAGCTAAAAAGGAAGAGAAGATTTCATCTTCTAGTATTTCGACTTGTGAAGCCTCAAGCGTCGCTCACGGACAGATTTGTTGGTCGAAATTCCATCAATTTCCTTCCCAAGCTTTTGAGCTCTCTCGACGTGATGCATTCTGACTTGAATTTCTTTGGCCAATTCATCTTAATTAAACTTCAGAAGTTCGTCTTTACGCTCCTTGGCCTTAGAAATTTTAGCTTGCAACTCTTTGATTTATTGTTCCCAAGCTTTGACATTCTTGTCATAGACTTCGATTTTCTTTTTGTTTTGTTCAGAGCCCTTCTCTAATTTTGCAACTCTAGAAGTAGATTCAGTGGTTGCATCCCATTCAGCAGCTTAGGTCTCTGACTTGTTCTTGATCTTGTTCGAAGCATCCTTTATTCCATTAAGATCTAGAATAACTTGATCAACCAGCAGCCCTAAGTCTATAATGACATCCGCAAATTCTAGAGAGACTTTCAAGACATTGAATTGTTTTAGGAGATCTTTGATCCCAAAGCAAGTAGAAGTATCATTCTCCAAAAGTTGGAACAAATCAACGTCGAAGACTTTTGCTTTATTTTTTAGAAGAAAGTCATCCCTAGGTTTGCTTGCAAATTGGTCACCTGAGGCAATTGAAGTGCTAGCGCTCTTCTCAGTCGAGTTGCACTTGGCACTGATCATGGCTTTCAAATATTCTAAGGGCATGTGTTGCTTCAACGATTCTAGTTCCTCATGGGAGAGGGTAGTAGTAGTGTCAGCCGAAAGTTCGGAGGTTTCCTTTACAGCATTAGGATTTGTCTTGGCTTTAGGTTGGTCATTTTGTTGCGCATTTTCTTCTTCATTGTCATCATTTTCTTATTTTTCTTCTTCTTCTTCTTCCTCATGAGGATCCGTGTCGAAGTTAAACATAAAGAGATCCTCTTCCTCCTCCTCTTCTTCATCATCTGGGCCACCAACGCCTTATTTTTCATTACTGGGGGAGTCATCTTCAGAATTGTCTTTGAAAATTTCTTCAGCAGGTGGCATCTCTGTGCCACCTTCCACGCCAATGAAGGTCCTAGTCTCTATAGGTATAATTACCTGATCCGTAGACTCTTTATTATAATCTTTGAGAGAGGTTGGATGATGAGAGGGAGTGTTGGTTGGATGATAAGAAGGATCTTTGCTACTCAGAGGGATATTGTGTTTGACTGTTGGTTGCTTTGTGCCCTCTGTGACACCCTGAAAAAATCAAATATGGGTTAGTTGGAAGTTAATCTAAAAGAAATTTATAATTTAAGAGATTAAGGTAGATTTTTTTACTGTAGGACCTTCAGTCCCAGGGCTAGAGTTGTCACTTTTGACCCCATCAGGATTTGTCTTTGCAGTTTGACCCTTAGTGGCTAGATCTGGATCAGCTTTGACTACTTTAGGAGTGGAAGGTGTCTTTCATGAGGTTTTATAACCTTAGGTTTAGGTTGAGAGATAGCATCATAGTTTTTTGCTTGATTTTTCTTATTTTTTGGCTGTTTAGAGGTATATGGGGAGAGATCTTCGTCATCTGACTCAATAACCTGGACTCGAGTTTCTTTTTACTTCCTTTTCTTGGGAGTGGGTGGTGGTCTATGACTAGCCTGGAAAGAGAAATTCCTCAGGTATTATAATATGAAAACAAGAAATTAAGAAGAAAAATAATAACATGTGAAGTCTACCTTTGCTAGTGCTTTAGTGGACTTTTCTTTGACAACGCCTTTCTTTGTTGTGGCCTTCTTGGCAAAATTCCTCACAACTCAAAAATCAACACAATTATCGCAAGTAAAAAAGGGGATAAGGAATTGGTAAAAGAGTAAATCGAAAAACCTCTCATTCCACACTTTTGCATATTGGAGACTCGACACGAACGTGTTTTATATCAATATGAAGGTGCCCTTTGAAATTGTCTGGAGTGTGCTTAATTGGAAACACCCACTTGGCACATTTTTTAGATTCCTGCGAAGGACTTTTACAAAATCCCCACTGTAATACCCTAATTTTTACCCATAAGATCCCACATATCATTTGCATCTCATCCCACAAGTAAGATTGCAAGCTTTGGTTCTCTTGCCTTTCTCTGCAGGTTTGTTCTTGAGAGATCACCAGGCACCTTTGTTTTCTTATTTGTTTGATACTTGTTTATGTTTATGTTTACTAACCATTGATTAAAATCCAAAAAAATGTTTGTTTTTCCTTTACTAACTTCTTCAGGAAGATTTTGGAGCAAAGATATCAAATATCAATCCCTCAGCTCAAATGAATTTCATCTGAACAAAGTCAAAGTTGATCTGCAACCAATTCAAAATCATCTGATCAAGAGTTTCCCGAGATTTGATTGACTTTTATTCAAGAGACTCCAAGGTTCACGTGTTTATTTACATGTCTTCTTTGACAAGCAAAAGAATCGAGCCAGAGCCAAGACAACACATCAAAAAGGCAAAATTTCACCATTTTTGCCTATGGTAATCAGTTACCAGTATTGGGTAATCGATTACCCTGTGCGAATTTTGTGGAAATTGGGAAAATTCAAAGTCTGCAGCATTTTTGGCACCAAATTCAAATATTGCAACATGAGAATATTCTAGATCACTTCATTTTAATTCCCCTATCTCATCATAATCAATTCTCACCATACACCTTCACTAATCACCACTTGATCATTAATTTCCCTCAAAATTCAATACACCAAATTTTCCAAGCCTAAATCCTATAAATACAGGCCTCATTTCTCTCATTTCATAAGCTTTTAATAGCCAAATTCACCTTGTTAAATTCTTTCTTGACTCTAAATTTTTCTTCAATTACCAAATTCACCAAAGCTCTTTCTTCCTTTGAAAGTTAGTAAGTGCATCATTAGAACTTACTAATCTTTGAGCTAAACCTTCATCCATTCACTTTTTCATCATCAATTCTAGTAAATCAAGGCTTTGAAGTATGGTTTGTGGAGCTAATTTGAAGAATTTACAGATTTTGAGTGCTAATTTCTTGATCCACCATTATTTCTCTTGATACATCATTCACAATGTGATCTATTGTTAATTATTGTTGCTTGATCTTTGGATCTTGCAAATTGTGTTCTATTGGTGTTGATTGTTGTTATTTTACTTTAAATTTCATGCTCAATTGCATCCTTGATCATGAGGTGTTTGATAACATGATTGATCAAGTTTCTGCACTTATTTAAGCTGATTTGCTACTGTTTTAGCAGTGGTAATCGGTTACCTCCTAGTGTTAATCAGTTACCCAGTGTCCATTTTGAGTTTTTGGCTCTGTTTTGGTTCTTTCTTCGTCTTCTTCCATTTCCTTTTGATTTTTGCCTTGGAATGCACTTTTAAAGGTCTTTTTCCTCTTTAAATTCATTGGACTTAGGGTGTCGATGAAGTTGGATAAACATTCACTAATTCAAATATATCTTTAAAGTGAATTGTTCAATTCATTTTAAGTGCTTTGAGTTAATGATATGTTTAGTGCTTTAATCCACCAAGATGAGTAGATGAACTTAAAGACGAAATTACCTTGAACTTTTAATCCAATTTGGCATTCCCTTTCCTCTTCTCTTTTTCCTTTTGATCGATGAAAATCTTCGATATCGTTTGAACTTATTTTCTTTTCGTGTGGTATTGCTTTTGGAGAGTGATCTACATATCATTTCTCTAGCAGCATTAACACTAACATTATTATTGACCGGCCTTAGATAGTCGTGGTTTCTACATAAACCCGATTACGATTATTTAACATATCGCTAAATTATCTCTTAATCGGAAAGTGATCATTCGTGGATCAAACTTATGTTTGAAAGTCCAAGTATGGTTGATTATTTGTCTTAGGTCCATCACCTATGAAACTTGTTTTAAGGAGGATTTGATTTTATCAATCCTCTAATAAGTTTTCATAAACTTGGGCTTAAGTGCATGAGTTAACCATCGTTGATCATTTGTTCTAACAACTAACCTCTAACTCACTAACGATATCATTGTACTAATTTTGTCTATGTTTCCTTCTTGCTCCCTATCTCTCTTTTATCTTTATGCTCGATTATTATCATCTCATATCGTATTATTGTTTATGCTTCCGTTATTTTTCCTTTCTCTGTTAGACACATGTTCATGTTTCCGCTCTTTTCTTTTGTCCACTTGGACCATATCTTGTTTAAAACACTAATAAAGGATTACACCTCTAAAAAACTTGGTGCTCTTAACTTTGTGGTTATGCTCTTGGACTATTCTTGGACCATTGGACTTAGAATTAAGACTCTCTCCCTATGCTTGGAGTATTATGGATCTTTGCCTTTATTTGGCTTGCTTATTGGCTTATGCTTCAAGATGGATGGAATTATTATTTGTCTTACTATGGGGTGTACAAAAAGTTGGTTAGATCCTTCTTATCTCTAACTTTTATTTTGCTTTCTAGGATAGTCACTTTATCTTCTCCTCTTCTTAAATTTTCAAAATCTCCTCACTTTTCCAAAAACTTTCTTGCTTTCAAACTTAAAATCGCTTTCATAATAAAACTGACTTTTGTTAAGTGATTTTCAAACTTTTTTTCCTTAATAAATGTCAATCAATGTTAATCATATTTTGAAAATTTTAAAAAAGACTTTTAAAAAGATCAACCTCATTCAAATTTGTTGTGCCTTTGTGCACTTTTTCTCTTAAAAACTTTTCAAAAAGTTTAGACATGAGTCATTTCCATAGTTGAGATGTAATTCTCCTATTCCCCATAGTATTTAAGATGTTGACATTTTCCACTTAGATGTTGAGTGATAGACTTGTTGATTTTAATCCAAAAAAAATCATCGATCTTTAAGTGATGCAAATGTTGTCTTATACTTATAGGCGACTGGTCGTGGTTTTCTCCTTAAAATGACGACTTATCTTTACATTTAAAAATCAATCAAAACAAACCAAATTTTTGTTATTTATACCACGAACTACAGAGTTTTGATCCTATATTGCACTTTGTGGATACGTAGGCATGAGGCGATAAGTCTCTCCAAACACAAAAATATTAAAAATAATTCTCTTCTCATCTCCCCAATCTCTTTTCAAAAAAACCTTTTTCAATCCAAAAAGTGTAGATATTTAAAAAGGCTCCTATAGAGTACTATAGATGTTTTAGGTGCTAACACCTTACCATTGCGTAACTAACCCCCTTACCCTAATCTCTGTTTATTTGTTCTTATTTTAGAACTCTTAGGTTTTGTTCGCTCTTTTTTCTTTCCTTTTTGGATAAAATAAAAGTGTAGTGGCGACTGTTGCATTTTTGAGTTAAGTTAATCAATTGCTTACACTCACGAATTTCTCTGCTACAGAAAAGTGGCGACTTTGCTGGTGACCTAACAAAAGAAATCCAGTTCATAGTAGGTTTCACCTACTTCGATTTATTTATTGCTTTCTTCTGATTTGTTTTTTTTATTGTTTGTTCTGTTTGGGTGCCTGGTGATCTGTGTGGTGAAATAAGTCTTATACCTAGACTTGAGTGCACTTATGATAGGAGGGTGGTATAGTCTTGTTGCCTTACATGGAGTAGTCCTTACTAAGCTGACTTGAGATCCCCCGCACAGTGGAGGCCCCATTGGGATTACTGATGTCTTACGAGTAGTCATAATTGGCATTACTTTTTCCGACCTGGGAGCTTGAGAAGCTGAGGACCTTAGAACCCTTTAACCCATCTTGGCCTTATTAGGATGTGGTGCGGTGGCTATTCAGGTGTAGACTTGAATTAGTTGTTACGCGATACCACACTCAGACGAGTTTCTCTTGAGAATATTATTGGCCGACTAGTAGTCGCTTAAGCCAATAATATCCAAAAGATGGAATTATGACTCTAGGAACTTTTTTAGAACCTTGTTCTACAAGTCCTGATATAACCTTAGTACATACCATTGTGGGTTGGTTCTTACCTTTGGCTCCATGCTCGTGTCGAACCTTTGAACCCGTGTACTTTGTGTGTCTTGTTTGTAGGTGTTGTATCTTGCACTCATGCATTCATGGGCATTTTGTTTCAGTCAGTTTTTAAAGATCTTAGAGATTTTTCTTTGCAAACATCGCAAATATCGTGATTATGGACATTGGAAGGAGAAACACTCAGAAGTACAATTTCCAAACTCCCGATCTTACAAATTTGAGAAAGCTAGTGTCCTTGGTAGTTGATCGTCCAAACTTCATATCTCGTTATGAGAGGCTTCTATTTGTTCTTTCTACCAACATGGAAGACGAAATTATGAACACCCTTGTGCAATTCTAAAATCCTGTCTACCAATGCTTTACTTTTCCTAATTATTAAATCATGTCAACCTTGGAGGAGTATGCTTATTTGTTGGGTATACCAGTTTCTGATAAGGTTCCTTATACTGGTTTGGAGGAAGTTCTTAAGCCCCAAGATATTGCTATAGCTACCCATTTGACGAAATCTGATATTGATGTTAATCTGATGTTTAAGGGAGGCATCAAGGGTTTGACTTCTAAGTTCTTGATTGGGAAAGCCACTTTATTTGCTAACACTGGTCGCACATTGGGGTTTGAGGCTATATTTTCTTTGCTTATCTACGGACTAGTCTTGTTCCCTAATGTTGACAACTTTATGGATGTTAACACTATTAGGATTTTCTTGATTGGGAACCCTGTTCCAACTTTGCTTGGTGACACCTATTTCTCCATCCATAGTAGGACTTCTAAAGGGAATGGTACCATCGTTTGTTGTACACCTCTGTTGTATAATTGGTTCATTTTGCACTTGCCACAGTCACCTGTTTTTAGGGAGAACAAGAGTTGTTTAAGGTGGTCTCAGAGGATCATGTCCCTTACGCATGCTGACATTACTTGGTCTTCTTTTGTTTATGAGAATGTCTAGATTATTGATAGTTGTGGGGAGTTCTCCAACGTTCCTATTCTTGGAACACAAGGTGCAATTAACTACAACCCGAGTTTAGCTCGTCGTCAGCTTAGTTATATGTTAAAAGATAAGCCTAAAAATATTCTATTAGAGGGTTTGTTTTTCCAAGGAGGGGACGATTCTCTTGGTTTAAGGAGGAGAATGTCTCATTCTTGGACTAATATTTTCAAGATAGGTAGAGGAGAGCTTGGAAGACAAGTTTGCATTGCCTTGGAACCTTATACGCTTTGGGTGAAGAAAAGAGCTATGGAGCTCAAAATGCCTTATCCTTTTGAGGAACCCATGACTGCTGTGGTCACTACACCACTCCCTGTTTCTTCTGATGATATGAAGACTCTTCAAGATGATTTTTTCCAAAATGAAGTAAGAAAAATAGATGTGGTAAAGTAAGTTTCACGCTTCTGACAAGGAGAAAACGGAATTGCAAAAATAGATGAAGGAGAAAGATGACTTGATTGAGTTGTTTGAGTGACGCATCGTGAAGAGACATACAGAGGGTTTATTTTCCTCTAATACTTCATCATCATATCCTTCTACTTCCGGTGCTTAGAAGGATATTATGGATCAGCTCGTGTTAGATAAGACCATCATGAAGGACAACTATGAGAGAGAGATTAAGAGACTCTGAAGGAAGTACCAGCTCAGATCGTCATCAGATGCTCCTTGGGACCTAGCTTTTTCTTATTGAACATTGATCTTATGTAACTTGTACTTCCAAGTGTAACTCTTTCCAATATTCAATGAAATGAGATGTTTATCAGTACTTCAAATATTGATAAGTTGAGTTAAGGATAACTCTTTCCAATATCCAAGTGTAACTTGTACTTCCAAGTGTAACTCTTTCCAATATCCAAGTGTAACTTCCAAGTGTAACTCTTTCCAATACTCCCTCATTGTCATTGCACTACGTCCTAAGAAAGGCTAAGTTGAGTTAAGGGTAACTAAAGGCTCCCGGTATCACAGGCTCCTAGGTCGAAAATAGTAAGTGTTTTCACGAATGCTCGTTCAACAGTACAATTCTCAAGAGGGCCTCAACTGAGTGATGATTCTCAAGTCATCTTGGTCGGGAATCAACCCCCTATAAGCCTTCTCAAATATATCACCTTCCTATCATAAGTACACTCAAGTTCGGGTGTAGAACTTTTCTCACTACACGAAAGTAACAACCCAAAGCAGAAACAATATCTACAGATAGGCAGATATATACATATATAACAATAAACACAAATGAACAAGTTAGGGGGAACCCTTAAAGATGTCCCTAGTGAAGTCACCATTTCTGTCGTGGTGAGAATCGGATATCAAGTTATTGATTAACTTGAATCGAAAATCATTATTCACCATCGGCCTTTAATTTGTCCAAGGGAAGGGAAAAAGATCGAATAATCCATGAGTATCCAATACAATGCAAAGCTAGAGAATCTAAGGTTCGAGGGTTGGTTATACCTAGGGAAGGTGCTAGCATCCTAAGCATTTGCAGTACTCTACATGAACCTCTTGTCTTATTGTTTTATTTGTTGTTTGTTAAGGGTATTATACCTAGGGGTTTATTTCTAAGTATACTCGCCAAGAAATTGCATCTTGTGCCTACGTATCCTGACGGGAGTAGAATCAGAGCATTCGTAGTTCCCCTAAAAGGATAAACAAAGTAAAAGGAAAAAGTTGGTTTTTTGGAGAAGAGACAAGTTGTCATCTTAAGGAGAATACTCAACTTAAACCACCATAAACATGTGGAAGACGGATCTTTGCTTCATATTAAGAGAAAGGCTCTAACTCGGATATAGAATCGACGAGTATGCCACATACCTCTCTCAAGTGGAAAAGAATCTACATCTTTCTCAATTATGTGAAGGGGTAAGAGAATTATATCTCAACTAAGGATAACTCGCGTCTAATTCTCTCATGGGAGAAAAGAGAACCTAATTGTAGGTTGTTTAGTTAACATCCGAACGAAACTAACCTAATTCTATGAATCTAAAATAAGATTGAAAGGAATCTATCTTATTGTTGTCATGCAATAAATTTATCATAAGACCTAATCTAATTCAATTTATCAGAGATGAAGTTGAATTATGGGTCTACCCTTAAACAAGTTAACCATCTTAATTAATTTAAAATTTTAGTCTTAATAATATTTATTATAAAAGTGTTAGTTAACTCTAATTATAATAATTTAAACTAATTTGACTAATTAAACAAGTTGTTATGAATTAATTTACCTAAATAAAATAATAACAATAATTAAAAAGAATGGGGTGTGAATTGAATAAAATTAATAAGTAGACTGTAATTAGAAAGTGTTAATAGTAAAAAGACCTAAACTCTAACTCATAATCCTAACATACATCACTAAATCATATTCAATAATAATAATAATAATAATAATAATAATAATAATAATAATAATAATAATAATAATAATTATTATTATTATTATTATTATTATTATTATTATTATTATTATTATTATTATTATTATTATTATTATAATATATCATTTTGAATGAAAGAAAAAGAATATAAAAAAAATTACAAAAAAAAATATGAAGGTCTGCGTAAGATAGCAGCACCATTTTTAACAAAAAAAATTATCCTAGTCTCTTGATTTTAGCCAAAACAAAGTTACTATATTATCTTGACCTTTTTCAAAATTTTTTTAAAAAATAATAATAACCCATATCATAAATAAATAAATAAATAAATAAATAAATAAAATAAAAACAATTAAACCATAAGATGAGAAGGAACATATCAGATCTAAATTCTTCTCCCTCACTTTGACTTTTAAAATAAACTTCCAAGCCTTAGAATGACAACACATGGCAATAGAGTTTTTTTTTTAAATAAAAATGAAAATAAAATGTATCCAAGCAAAACAAAAAGAAAGCAATGTAGCAGTATTACTCTCTCTCTCTCTCGTCTCCTCACAAAAAAATTAATTTTTTTAAAAATTAAATTCTCACAATCACAACTCGTAAAGCCACACAGATCTAGATTTAGAGATAACACAACAAATAAAAACAAGATTCAATGGGCGATACCTAAATTGAAAGATGTTACGTTACTAAGCAGAGGTGATCGGAATGACAGCCAATGGTGAAAGGTGCGGCCACAGTTGAAAAAGAGTGTGGTGCGACGGTTCAGCCGAAAACGGTTTGGGTGCATCGGAAATATCAAACTCCAACTTCTTAGTGTTAGTCTTTTTCCTTATTACTCTATTTTTTTATCTCTTGTATGTGTGTGTATTTCTGAATTTTTTTCCTACCTTTTTCTTGTTGTTTTTTCTCTTTTTTTGTGTACCTTTTGTTTTTTCTAATGCATATATATAAATAGACAAGAATGATAATAACAATTAACACAATATTTTTTGTTTTTTATAATAAGACAAAAATAAAAGGAATTAAAAATCATGTTTTTGTATTTTTTTATGATAAAATAAGAATAAAAAGAATTAAAAATTAAGTTTTTATGTTTTTTATGATAAGACAAGAATTAAAAACTATGTTTTTGTATTTTTTTTAATGATAAAACAATAATAAAAAGAGTTAAAAATCATGTTTTTATGTTTTTTTATGATAAGACAAGAATAAAAAGACTTAAAAATTATGTTTTTGTCTTTTTTTAAAAAGAAAATATTAATAAACAAATTAAAAATACTATTAATTAATAAAAATAAAAATTTACATTAAATATCTAATTAAATCTAAATAAATTAAATGATAAAAAAACGAAATAAAAAGTCGGGCAGAAAAGTGTTCGAAAATATAAAATGAACACACCAAAATAATCAGTGTGAAATAAATATATTGGAAAATATAGCGTTTGGTCAGATTTTGAAATAAATTTAGGCCGGTTTGCCTGTAAATCCAACAAATTTATTCTGACTGACATTTTGGACACTATGCAAGATGAAGTGCATGTTATGTTATGCAGATGATGCAAAATAGAATCTTAGAGTCAAAAATTAGGGTATGACATATGCCCCTATTTAAGTTTCTTCTATCCGGAGATATGGAGATTTAAATCTTCGTCTCGGCGTAATAGGAGAGACTTAAATACAAACATGCACAATTTTGGTCCTAAGATGCCACAAAATGCTTATGATATGATATGAAATGAATGTAAGATAGAGATTCTGTGGGAAATGATGCCATAGGGGATAACTGTATATAGAAAACACTGAAACATAGTTAAAGAATGAAAGACCCGACGAGGAACAACTTAGCAAGATTCCACGGGGAAAAGATCAAACTCCACTGGGGAAGAGACTACAAACTGACAATCACAGGATGGATTAAACACATGGTATCTCCCAATAGAATAAAAGTGTGTATTGCCTATTACCAAGGATATGGTAGCCTAAACAACAGGTAAGACACTTGAAAGGGAGGATAACCTACTACCAACAGATGGTAGCCTAAGCAAAGGTATCCAATTGAAATAAAGGGCATATATTATCTACTATCAAGTGCACGATAGCCTAAGCAAAGTTAATTGACTAGAAAGGAGAGATCGCTTACTACCAAACACGGTTGCCTAAGCAAAGGTAAACACAAAAGAAAAGATGAACTACTACCAAACCTGGTAGCGTAAGCAAAGGTATCTGACCAAAAAGGTAGACATATTACCTATTATCAAACACATGATAGCCTAAGAAAAGGTAAACACAAAAGGAAAGATGACTTACTACCAAATCTGATAGCCTAAGCAAAGGTATCTGACCACAAAATACGATATATTATCTACTATCAAACATATGATAGCCTAAGCAAAGGTAATAACCAAAATAAGCTTCCATGATCAAAATATGATTAAGCTTTTTCCTTAACTAAATGATTCATTTAGAAAGGGTAAATAAACTTCCCCAAGCTTCAAGGTTGAATTCCATGAACGGGTCTCAGTTTCTTCTTTGATCAAGTATTCCACTTGAAAAGGGTAAAATAAACCTCCCCTCGTCTCGGGTTGTAAGCCACAGACTGGTCTCAATTTCTTCTTTAATCAAGTTTTCCACTTGAAAAGGGTAAAATAACCCTCCCATCGTCTCGGATCGTAAGCCACAGACTGGTCTCAGTTTCTTCTTTAATCAAGTATTCTACTTGAAAAGATTAAAATAAACCTCCCCTCATCTCGGGTCGTAAGCCACTGACTGATCTCAGTTTCTTCTTTGAAAATGGTAAAATAAACCTCCCCTCGCTTCCAGGTTGTATGCCACGAACGGGTCTCACTTTCTTCCTGGAAAGGTGAATACTTATGGAAGAGTATCTTCACAGGGGATTG
Organism: Lathyrus sativus; assembly: GCA_963859935.3. Taxonomy (NCBI): domain Eukaryota; kingdom Viridiplantae; phylum Streptophyta; class Magnoliopsida; order Fabales; family Fabaceae; genus Lathyrus; species Lathyrus sativus. The sequence continues at coordinate 33,118,552 of OZ012738.1, forward strand.
AAATTTTACTGGAGATTTATGACTTCCGTGGGGATCCATAATTTACTGAAGATTCGAAAACATCGTCGGGGATCTAAAAGAGATGCAAGCCGGTTGATTTTCAAAATAAGTCTTTTCAAATAAAGAGAAAGATCATCTGAATCTTCATCAAACGTTTCGGAGAGATGCCATTTGATGGAAGCAAATTGAGTAGTGAACTCGCTGAGGAAAACATCATTGAGGAGCAGCATTGTTGTAGTTTGAAGTTGCATTGAAGCAAATAAAATCTTTTTATCAAGAATTCTCAAATAAAGAGAAACACTTGTAAAGTCTTCACCAAACTTCTTTGATGGATTTCCAGAGATATACCATTTGATGGAGGATAAGTTGATAATGTTGATAAACTCATTGGGGATAGACAAACTATCTTAAGGAGAATGTCGTTTGTCATCCAAATACAAAACCTGAGAACGAAACAAGTTGCTCAAGTAAAAGAGCTGCCACTTGTTGTTTGGGTATAAATTGCTGAGAAAATGTCGTAACACTGCCGCTGAGGAAATATTTTGTCTTCAATGGTGATCCTCAAATAGATTCTTCCTGGGGGAAAAAAGTGCAAAATAAATGCACACTCAATCCAGGTTCAAAAGCTTAGAGAGACTCAAAATTGTGATTGTCAGGACCAAAGTTCAATTCAAGAAATAACTGAAGAGAAATAGTCAAGTAAGACTCTACCCATTGAGGAATGCACCCAACTAGGGTTTATCTTTATCCAAAAATGGAAAAGAAAACTAAAGCAACCATATTCCACAAGAATCAAACTCAATGGGGAATTAGAAAGGATGTGCTCTTTCTGCTTATGGCTGACGACTCTACTTGGAGGGAGAAGACAAATCTAGTCACTTGGAGATAAACACGGGCAAAGTGAAAAAACAAAAAAACATCACAAAAATTCAAAATGTACATATGCCATGTATCTATATGAATGAATGTATGTCATGTTATGCTTATGCTGACAAAATAAACGAAGAGAAGTAAACCGGAGATGAAATAAACATCTCGACATAAATACTCAGTCAATCTTCACAAGATAGAAGCATCACTAGGGTGAACGGAAAGCCACACATGGAATCACATTCTTGCTTCGAGGCTTTAAACTTCTATGGGGAAAAGAGAGCACTCCACTTAAGGATGAACATCATGACTTCACTTAGGGGACTGTCAAGATGAACCCTGCTACTCTGTTGGGGATAAGAAAGATCTGCTGGGAAAGTGATTGGAGAGACTTAGTGGGAATAAAATAAATATCCATGATGAACTGAAGTAGACTGAAAGGAAGTTGTAACTTGGAGATTCCAGAGTGGAGCCCTCGCAGGGGATAAAATAAATATTCACTTCAATGGGGAAGCTTGAATCAACATTGCAAGCTGAAGATCAGATTTGAGACTTCATGGGGATGAAATAAACATCCACTTTGCTGAGGAAGATTGAAGTTGTAAGAAATCCACTAAGGAGTAAAATAACATCCACTTCACTAAGAAGGTTAAAGCCAAGGAAATTCAATGGCAGATGCTTAGGTTACCACCAGCGGAAATCTTGCATCAATCCTACCATAACTGCTTAAAGTAGAGATTCACCGGGGAATTGTCATGCCTACCTGTGGTAGAGACTTAATGGGGAATCATCAAACCACTTGAGACAAGAGCTCTTTGGGGTATGGGTGAAGAATTCTATGAGAACAAAGTAGCTCTGCATAGATGAATTGCGTAGGGGTCGCCATTTCGAACAACATTTGTTATGAATGGATGAGAGTCTTCAATTCTTAAATGCCCCAGATCATATGGTTTATGAGAAGAAGTCATTCCAAGAGGATTTTTTACAAAAAACTTGGCATCGAATATGTCCCGATGTCTTTCAAATCTTGGAGAGATTTGTCAAATCTCGACGTAACTGCCCTAGATTGGCTGTATTCTGTATAAATGAGTCTTCAAACTTGCCCCTTAGGGATGGTCAGACTGTGGAAGCAACAATTGGGAAATAAACTTGCTTCCTTAGGGATGGTCAACAGAGTCTTCAGGAAGCATGCCCCTGGATATGATCATCCCTTTGAAATGATTCACCATTTATCACAACTCGTAAAGCCACACAGGTCTAGATTTAGACATAACACAACAAATAAAAACAAGATGCAATGGGAGATACCTAAATTGAAAGATGTTACGTCACTAAGCAGAGGTGATCGGAACGACAACCAATGGTGAAAGGTGCGGCCGCAGTTGAAAAGAGTGTGGTGCGACGGTTCAGCCAAAAACGGTTTGTGCGCATCGGGAATATCGAACTCTAACCTCTTAGTGTTAGTATTTTTCCTTATTACTCTGTTTTTTCTATCTCTTGTATGTGTGTGTATTTCTGAACTTTTTTTCTACCTTTTTCTTGTTGTTTTTTCTCTTTTTTTTTTGTGTATCCTTTGTTTTTTCTAATGCATATATATAGGACTTGAAAATAGACAAGAATGATAATAACAATTAACACAATATTTTTATTTTTATTTTTATAATAAGACAAGAATAAAAGGAATTAAAATTCATATTTTTGTGTTTTTTATGATAAAATTAGAATAAAAATAATTAAAAGTCAAGTTTTTATGTTTTTTATGATAAGACAAGAATTAAAAATTATGTTTTTGTGTTTTTTATTATAAGACATGAATAAAAAGAGTTAAAAGTCATGTTTTTATGTTTTTTTATAATAAGACAAGAATAAAAATAATTAAAAATTATATTTTTGTGTTTTTTAAAAAAGAAAATATTAATAAACAAATTAAAAATAAAATTAATTAATAAAAATAAAAATTTACATTAAATATCTAATTAAATCTAAATAAATTAAATGATTAAAAAACAAAATAAAAAGTCGGGTAGAAAAGTGCTCGAAAACATAAAATGAACACACCAAAATAATCAGCGTGAAATAAATATATTGGAAAAATATAGCGTTTGATCAGATTTTGAAATAAATTTAGACTGGTTTGCTTGTAAATCCAACAAATTTATTCTGACTGGCATTTTGGACACTATGCAAGATGAAGTGCATGTTATGCTATGCAGATGATGCAAAATAGAATCTTAGGGTCAAAAATTAGGGTATGACAGCCACCACCGCCTCCTTCTTCTCCTGTGCAGAGAACTGTGATTTTTGAGATCGGATCAACGCCCATTTCTATGGCCCCGGTTAATGCTGCTCAATATCATATGCCTACTGGTTTCCCTTGGGGAATGCCTCTTAATTTTGTGTCAGATGGATATCAACCTCCTACTTCTGAAGGTCCAAGAGTTCCTGTTGTTATGATTGTACTACCTCCTGTGGTTAATATTATTCATAATGCTGAGATTCCAATTGTTCCTACTACTTAACCTGTGCTACCGCCCGTGGTTTACACTATGCCTTATGCTGAAGAGCAAATTTTTCACACTGCTCCGAGCTAGAGTTTGGATGTTATTGATCGTATGGATGGTTTTCAAGACCCGTTTGCTGAGATGCAGAAAGAAATCAGGGATTTAAGGGGAAAAGAGTTATTTGGAAAGAATGCTCACGAGTTTTGTCTTGTTCATAATGTTAAGATTCCTGCCAAGTTTAAGGTTCCGAAATTTGAGAAATACAAAGGGAACACTTGTTTGCAAAGTCATCTGGTCATGTATGCCAGAAAAATGTCTACCCATACTGACAACCATCAGTTGCTGATTCATTATTTCCAAGATAGTCTTACCGGTGTTGCACAGAAGTGGTATATGGGACTTGATAGTTCCCAAATCAAGATATTAAATGATCTCGGAGAAGCTTTTGTCCGTCAGTATAAATATAATCTGGATATGGCACCGGACCGTGATCAACTCTATGTGATGTCTTAGAAAGAAAAAGAAACTTTTAAAGAGTATGCGCAGAGATGGCACGAGGTTGCAGCTCAGATAAGCCCTCCTCTTGAAGAGAAAGAGATGACCAAGATCTTCCTGAAGACTTTGAGTTCGTTTTACTATGAAAGGATGGTTGCGAGTGCTCCTAGTGATTTTACGGAACTGGTTAATATGGGAATGAGATTAAAGGAAGTTGTCTGTGAGGGACGTCTGACAAAAGAAGGTAGTTCTGGAAGTGCAGTGAAATTTGGTTCTGGTTTTTCTAAGTAAAAGGACGGGGAAACCAATGCCATCTCTCAAGAGAGGTCTAGAAGATGCAGAGTTGTGAACAACAATGATAGTCGTCGTCAATAATAAATACCGTCTGTTACACCCGTCATCAGTTTCGCTCCTGCTGCTTAAGCTACATCAAGTTATCAACCATGTTTCCAACTGAAAACACAGCAAAATAATCAACAAGGTCGTGTATAGAGGAAAGTGAAATTTGATCCCATTCCAATGTCGTATACTGAATTATTTCCAGCTTAGATAAAGAAGAATTTGGTTTAGACTCGTGATCCTCCAGATGTTCCTACTGATATTCCATGGTGGTATAAGCCAGATGCCCATTGCTATGCTCTAAAATATGAAGTTGCAAAGCTTGTAAAAAGTGATATTCTGTCTTTTGAAGATACCAATCCTAATTTGCAATCAAATTTGTTGCCTAATCGTGGTAACATGACTGTCAATATGGTATATGGGTGTCCTGGTACATATCACATTTTTTATATTCGCTGGATTCAGAGGTCACTTGTTTAGATACATGCTACTTTGAATTCCATGATATTGAGCACGAATATGCTACTTGTTGTATTTGTTCGATGAACCCCTATGGGCGTGTGATTGTAAAGAGGGACTTACAAAAGATGATTGATCAGAATTTGATTCAGGTTATTGCAAACAGAAATGAAGTTAATAATGAGGTGAATGTCATAGTTCTGCATTTCAATATACCAGAACGAGTTATAATTTCTTACAATATTTAGAAACTTGATGTGGCACCTTTGTCATCCGTTTTCCTGGCCCAGTATCGTATGGATCAGATAAAGATGTTCCCTACAAATACAATGCTACCATGTTAGAGGATGGAAAAGAGGTTCCTAGTCCTTCTCTTCCCTCAGTTGTGACTATTGCTGATGTAGGACGTGTTACCAGAAGTGGTTGAGTATTTGCCAATGTACCCTCGAAGACAAGTGAAGATGTTGTGGGTAAGCAAACTCAGTTGAAGACTTTTGTTAAATCCGGTCAATCAAGTGGCGTGAACCAAAAATCAAATAATGATGAAGTGTTGAAATTGATCAGAAAGAGTGAATATATATGTGGTGGATCAACTGTTACATACACCATCAAAAATATCTATTTTATCTCTGTTAATGAGCTCTGAGACTCATCGAGAATCTCTGCAGAAAATATTGGAACAAGCTTATGTAGATCATGATGTGATTGTTAACCAGTTTGACAGCATTGTTGCCAATATCACTGCATGTAATAATTTGAGCTTTTGTGATTGGAAAGGTTGATCTCCCTATCAAGATAGGTCTGTGTTTATTCCATATTACTTTTCAAGTCATGGATATTCATCATGCTTACATTTGTCTTCTAGGATGCCCGCTGTAACACCCTTCTAAACCCCGCGGAATATATATAAATAATCAGAGTAAATCATCATGCATTCACAAAAGGGTGTCACACATAATACTCAAAACATCAAAAACCACCTGTCATGCTCATTAACACTTTAATAAATAATCATGCTTTTCAAAATTTCACTTCGCATGTAGTAGCTGATTCAATTTATATCATAATTCTCTTAACGGAAACATTTGTATTCATCACATAATTCAACATTACTTAGGCACTAAGGCCAACATCATATTATTCCAATGAATATAAAAACATAGCGTAGAGTACATAAAGTATCTCTAAAACATAAACCAAACGATCCCAGTGTTACATGACCAGAGCATGACTCGACCCAACATAACTAAAATACTAAATAGCTACATCAACAGCGACCACGCAACTGCAAGCAACTCTACTCTTGATACTTGCACGATGTCAGATAGGACATCATTCCAACAGAAGGGTGAGAATTCACATCAATATTGAAATCATAAGATAATAAATAATGTAAAGCATGTCAGGACAAACACCAATATTCTCACACTTCAATTTTCATCAACCAATATCATTCAACAACCGTACATTCACAAATCTCAATTCAATAAGTCATACACATGTACATGCTTTCATATAACAATCATATATTCACACCTCCCAATTCAACAAGTCATACACATATGCATACTTTCATATAACAATCATATATGCCATGTGACTCAATGCAATTCAATGCAACTCATGCCATGTGGTACTAACACTTGTTATTATTTTTCGGTTTTTACATTTAAACCGGGTCCGTCCTCCTCTAGGCTTTCAAACCCACCCTTCTAGGTTTGGGACAAGTCACTAGTCTCCATGAAACTAGCAAGCATTGCCTCTTGACAACAAATGATGCATATGCAATCAACAACCAAATGCACTTAAGACCGTTCTCGCATCTTAATCCCATGCATTTTCAAATAATTCATCACACAAGAACTATAACATGATTGCACACACAACACATTTCATAATAATCAAAGTATTCATACTTTCACACCTCATCATTACATTTATCAAGTACTGCACAAGAATCAATTAGATTCAATCACAATTCAATGATTACACATAGGACAATCAATCCATTACAAATCATTAAATTCAATACTCAATACACAAACAACTTGTTAAACAACAATTGATATCTCAATAGCCAACCGAAGATTTATAATCAATCGATACTCAAGTTAATAATCAATAAATCATCTCAATTGATCCATTTTTTGTTAAGGTTAAATTAACCAAAGACTATATGTAATCAACCCTCTAAAAACATGATTTTTCTAAGTTTCAGCTAGTGCAGTCGATTGGAGTTAGGGTGCAATCGATTGGTCCTTTGAAAATTTCATCACTTTAGTTATTGTTTTATGGTGCAATCGATTGACACCTTAGTGCAATCGATTGCTCCTTTAAAAATTTCAGCATTTTAGCTACTGGTTTGTTGTGCAATCGATTGACATCTAGGTGCAATCGATTACTCAGCTAAAAATTCAGCTTCCAGCAGCTTTTCTCAGTGTGCAATCGATTGATATCTTAGTGCAATCGATTACTCACTGTGTGTTTACAAAAAGTTGTGCAGAAAAGTGTATTTTCACCAACTATTCCCCTCTTTGCTACGATAATCAATCCCTCCATGTTAGGGCATTCTTAACAATAAAAAAATTCACTCAAATCATGAGAGATATATGGGTTTTTCCTACATAAACTCCTACTCATTAACCATTAAAACACAATTCCAAATTAGGATTTTCCCTAAACATCTTCTACCCATTAATAAATCCCACAATCCCAATAATGAGAGAATTCCCACCCTTACCTTAGGTTTTCATTGGGGAAGAATCCTTGATTCCTTGAATGCTTGGATTCTGATTTTCTCTCCTCTATTCTTCCTTTCCCCTTTGCTCTTTCTCTTCATCTCTTCATCTCTTCTTCTCTTCTATTCTCTTTTTCTCCTTTCCCTTCTCATACCAACTTCTCTAAAACCCTAACAATTGTCTTTAAACAATTGGGCTTAGCTCAACTCATTCCCACTTACTGTTCACACTCCCCTTAAGCTCAACTAAATAATCTAGTAAATTTACACTATTCTACCAAATAGAATAAATCAATTAATTTAATTCAATAAATCACATATTTAGATTAAATCAATTAAATCAAATAATTCATTTAAGTAAAATAAATCACATAAATCAATTAAATAGTACAAATAATTAATTATTAAAAATTGGGTTGTTACAACCGCAGATTTATGAAGCTGGAGCTGTCACTTCGACACTCCACCAAAAGTTGAAATTTGTCCAGAATGGTAAACTTGTTGTTGTTGGGGGAGAACAGACTATGTTGGTAAGCAGTTTGTCGTCTTTTTCTTATATTGATGCTAACAATGATGTTGGAACTCTGTTATAGGCTCTTTCTGTGGTTGATAATGTTGTTAAGGAGAATGGGTGTCCATGTCTTCTCTGAAAGATGCACAACATGTGTTGGAGAGTGGCCAAGCTGATAGATGGGGCTGAGTCATTGAAGTTGCTGAGAAAAAAGATAGAGCTGGTTTGGGTTTTATATTTGGTTCAACCCGCAAAGAGCTGAAGAGTATTCATGATATTTTTCGAAGTGCTGGGTTCATCCATACCAAAGATCATTCTACATCTTCAATTATTGAAGATGACTCTGAAGATTTGTTGACTTTTATTCAAGAGACTTCAAGGTTCATGTGTTTATTTCCATGCCTTCTTTGACAAGCAAAAGAATCGAGGCAGAGCCAAGACAACACATCAAAAAGGAAAATTTTCACCATTTTTGCCTATGGTAATCTATTACCAGTATTGGGTAATCGATTACCTTGTGCAAATTTTGTGAAAATTGGGCAAATTCAAATTCTGCAGCATTTTTGGCACCAAATTCAAATATTGCAACATGAGAATATTTTAGATCACTTCATTTTAATTCCCCTATCCCATCATAATTAATTCCCACCATACACCTTCACTAATCACCACTTGATCATTAATTTCCCTCCAAATTCAAATTCCAAGCCTAATTTTGATTCCAAACCAAACTCCAATCCACCAAATTTGCCAAGCTTAAATCCTATAAATACAGGCCTCATTTCTCTCATTTCATAAGCTTTTGATAGCCAAATTCACCTTGTCAAATTCTTTCTTGACTCTAATTTTGTCTCCAATTACCAAATTCACCAAAGCTCTTTCTTCCTTTGAAAGTTAGTAAGTTCATCATTAGAACTTACTAATATTTGAGCTAAACCTTCATCCATTCACTTTTTCATCATCAATTCTAGTATATCAAGGCTTTGAAGTGTGGTTTGTGGAGCTGATTTGAAGAATTTCCAGATTTGGAGTGGTAATTTCTTGATCCACCATTGTTGCTCTTGAAACATCCTTCACAATGTGATCTATTCTTGATTCTTGTTGCTTGATCTTTGGATCATGAAAATTTTGTTCTATTAGTGTTGATTGCTGTTATTTTACTTCAATTTTCGTGCTCAATTGCATCCTTGATCATGAGGTGTTTGAAAAAATGATCAATCAAGTTTCTGCACTTTTTAAAGTTGATTTGTAGCTATTTTAGCAGTGGTAATTGGTTACCTCATGGTGGTAATCGGTTACCCAGTGTCCATTTTGAGTTTTTGGAACTGTTTTGGGATTGTTTTGGTTCTTTCTTCTTATTCTTTCATTTCCTTTTGTTTTTTTCTTTGGAATGCACTTTTAAAGGTCTTTTTCCTCTTTAAACTTATTGGACTTAGGGTGAAGACGAAGTTGGATAAACATTCACTACTTCAAATCTATCTTTAAAGTGAATTTTTCAATTCATTTTAGGTACTTTGAGTTAATCATATGTTTAGTGCTTTAATCCACAAAGATGAGTGGATGAACTTAAAAATGGAATGACCTTGAACTTGTAATCCAATTTGGAATTCCCTTTCCTCTTCTCTTTTTTCTTTTGATCGATGAAAATCTTTGTTATTGTTTGAACTTGTTTCAAGTTCTTGATGAAGATGAGATATTTACCTAGTTTCTTTTCGTGTGATATTGCTTTCGGAGAGTGATGTGCATATCATTTCTCTAGCATGCATTAGTACTAACATTGTTATTAACCGGCCTTAGATATTCGTGATTTCTACATAAACCCGATTATGATTACTTAACATAGCGCTAAATTGTCTCTTAATCGGAAAGTGGTCATTCGTGGCTCAAACTTATGCTTGAAAGTCCAAGTATGGTTTATTATTTGTCTTGGATCCATCACCTATGAAACTTGTTGTTAGGAGGCTTTGATTTTATCAATCCACTAATAAGTTCTCATCAACTTTGGCTTAAGTATATGAGTTAACCATCGTTGATCATTTACTCTAACAACTAATCACTAACTCACTAACGATATCATTGTACTATTTTTTCTATGTTTTCTTCTTACTCTCTATCTCTCTTTTATCTTTATGCTCCATTATTATCATCTCATTTCATATTATTGTTTATGCTTCCGTTATTTTTCCTTTCTCTGTCGGACACATGTTTTATGTTTATGCTCTTTTCTTTTGTCCACTTGGACCATATATTGCTTAAATCATTAATAAAGGATTAAATTTCTAAAAAACTCGGTGCTCTTAACTTTATGGTTATGCTCTTGGACTATTTTTGGACCATTGGACTTAGAATTAGGACTTTTCCCTATTCTTGGAGTATTATGGATCTTTGCCTTTATTTGGCTTGCTTATTGGCTTGTGCTTCAAGATGGATGGAATTCTTATTTGTCTTGCTATGGGGTGTACTACAAGTTGGTTAGATCCTTATTATCTCTAAATTTTATTTTTCTTTCTAGGGTAGTAACTTCATCTTCTCCCCTTCTTAAATTTTCAATATCTCCTCCCTTATTTAAAAACTTTCTTGCTTTCAAACTTAAAACTGCTTTCATAATAAAACTTTGACTTTTGTCAAGTGATTTTCAAATTTTTTTTCTTTAATAAATGTCAATCAATGTTAATCATATTTTGATAAATTTCAAAAAGACTTTTAAAAGATCAACCTCATTCAAACTTTTTGTGCCTTTGTGCACTTTTTCTCTTAAAAACTTTTCAAAAAATTTAGACATGAGTCATTTCCATAGTTGAGATGTAATTCTTCCATTCCCCATAGTATTTAAGATGTTGACATATTCCACTTAGATGTTGAGTGGTAGACTTATTGATTTTAATCCAAGCAAAATCCTCCATCTTTAAGTGATGCAAATGTTGTCTTATATATGTGGGCGAATAGTCGTAGTTTTCTCCTTAAAATGACGAATTATCTTTACATTTAAAAATTAATCAAAACAAACCAAATTTTGTTATTTGTACCACGAACTACGGAGTTTTGATCCTATATTGCACTTTGTGGGTACGTAGGTGTCACACCCTCTTTTTCACCTTAACCTTTTACCTTCATATCATTATCATCTACATTAGCATTTGTACTTAGCTTTGACCTTAGATAGAGAATCAAGGCATATTATCCAACTGTCAACAAAAGAGCTTCATATTCAAAGCTCAACCAAGATCTCAAGCTCAACTTTGTGGCAATCTCAAATTACAAGGTCTTCATCATCAAGGCATGTCACTTAAACACTTGAATGAAGAACACAAGCATTGATTCCTCTCCTCCTATCTCATGGATAATTGTCTAGGGTTTTGATTCAAAAGGAGATTTGTGGCTAGTTTCTTTATGCAGGACATGATTCTAAAGCTCAACATACACCTTGAGGGTTACCTAATTGGGTTATGTGTCATCATAAGCCACCACAATAGCCTCAGTAAGTGGAAATGGTCCTAGGATTTCATCTGGTCAACAAAAGTCAACTATGATTCAATCAAGTCAAGATTTTGGATCTCAAGGTCAATCAAGGGCATGATAGTTGTTTTCAAATGATTTCATGTATTTGGAACAAGAAGAATCAGGAAGGTACATAAAATCAAGAGTTTGATTAGATTAGGGTTTTGGTTGAAAATTTTCTAAGTGTAGAAAACCTTAATTCTAGCCATCTTGCGACTTCCACAACTTTCTCATTTTTTATCCAATGAAGGCAAACTTGTTATCAAATTAAAGAGGACATCATGAACTACAAGTTTATGGAAGGAAGAATGTCTAAACTATTCATGGTTTAGGAGATATGGTGAGCTAAAGTTAGAAAAATGGAGATTATGACATTTCAACACTTAGAATTTTTCTAAGTATAGAAAATCAGTTTGAGGTACATACTTTCAAGCCCATTTTACATGATGATTCAAGCTTCAAATGATTTTTCCTTGAACATAAAAGTTGTAGAGCATTCTCCAAGCTTTATTTTGAGTACTATATAATCTCCATTGGATGTGTAGAGCTCAAGTTATGAAGCTCCCAAATTAGGGTTTCAAAGATGTCAAGATTGGCAAGTGGATAGGCAGATTTTTGGCCCAAACTTCTAAGGCATTTTTCACTAAGATCTTGATCTCAAATGAATCTTCCCACAACATGAAAGTTTAAGACCACTCTTCAAGCTCTCCATCCATTACAAGAACTTTCTCATTGGATCAAAACTCAGTAAGATATGTGGATTCAAAGATGAGATGTCAAAGTTGCCAAAGGTTCATGACTTAGAATTTTTTCTAAGTCACATTAGGTAGATTTTGAGTCATGACTTTCACAACATTCTTTCATGATCATACAAGGCTTATTTTAAGTTGCCATCAACACGAAAATTGTTCACCATAGTCTTGGATTTGCATTGATCACAAGAACTCTTATTTTGCATCTAAAGTCACCAAGCCATGATCAAGGAAAGTGTGTTGTTTGGGTTTGTTTTCAAGAGCATGATATGACATGTATCTTTGGAACGATTTGAATTCAGTCTTGCAGCTTGGTTTTATGCCATATCACATGCATTATCCCATTTTTTTTGTGTCACCAACATTGCTGAAATGAACTAAACAAGCCATGTACCATGTGTATCAACTTTTGAAATACCTTGCCATAATAAGAAATAACTGAAAACTTGCACAACAAGGGTCATTCCACTCCCTTCCATTTTGACTACATTCTATTCTCCAAAATGACAACCAACACCTCCCTCATGTTGAGAAAATCGTGCCACTCTCATTCACCTCACACATTTTCAAATTTCACAAAATCATTAACCACAACTTTTAACCACAGTCACTCACTTTTAACTCACTCAAACCCTCATATAAATACCTAAAAACCCTAGCACACAAGGGAGAGGCTTCATTTTGATCAGAATCATAACAAAAACTCTCTCACTTGCCTCAAAGTTTCATTTCTTTGAATCTCATTATACAAAGCTCCTATCTCTATTTTCTTGCTTCAATCTTCATTATTGAATCCCCAAAAAGAAAAAGAAGGAGTTTGGTGAAGCTTTAAGCCAGGATCAGAAGCCATTGAACTCTCCATTCTTGGTAAACTTTCTTCAACTTTGTTCTCTCATGTTGCACGTATTATGAGCTTGCTTTTACCATATTTGAGGTTCTGAGATGATGTAGCACATGTTTTTATCATTTTTGTTCTTGATTATTCAAGTTTTAGTTTGTGTCCTTTTTCTTCGTGCCTTGTTTTCAGCATGTTAAGTTGGTTAAAAATGAAAAATAACATGACATTCGCGATCAACATGTTTTTTCCTTGAGAATGATGTGAGGTTTTGGCATTTTTAATGAGGTTCGAGCTTTAGCTCTAGTGAGGTGGCCGGAGAAGACGACCGGAGCTAGGGCTCCGGCGTCTGATCATGGAAACATGATGTGGCATGGCTTGACCTTTGACCTGTCCATGTGGATGCCTAGTCAGTGCCACATCCTTTAATGAAGCTCGTGTGGCATATTTTTGTTGTGTTTCTGATTTTGTTTGGATTAATGAACATGGGCCTGACCTTTTCTGATACTCACACCCCCTTATTTCAACCCATGTACACGCTACAACTTGATTTCCCTTATTTTAGATTTTACTTCAACACCCCCTCCTTTATTTCTTTTCATTTCTATTTTTATTTTCTTTCCTTTGATTCTGATTTTATTTTTATTGTTCCTATTACTCTAAAAATCTACCAAAATCATATTTAAATAATTTGATGACTTAAGATGTTTGTAATATTTTTTATTTTATTTTTAATTAATTTTTCTATTTTATTTTTAATTATTTGTGAAGGGTGTTTTGTTTGAATACCACGAAATAGGGTTTATGTTGTTAAGGCTTTTTGTGTGCTTTCTTGAGCCATGCTTTTGATCATATTTTTAAACATAAATGAGAAATGTTTGGGTGTTAGTTTCATGCTTGAATGATGTATTTTGATTTGTTTTCTTATGGATTAAATTGGCCCTCGATTCATGCTCGATTGTTATAGAAAACTTGACTTATTGATTGGTTTTGATGATGTACTGGTGCAATCATCTTTGGGATCTTTTTCTAACTTATTCTTGAATAATTATCCTTAAGTTTGATATTTTAATTGGAATTTATTTGATGATTTTGCTATTTTTGAATGTTGCTTCAAGTTGATGATGTTTCGATCCTGTGGCTTGCATGCTTTGACCTAATTTATAAGTCTATACTTTTGTATGAATCCATTTGATGTTTGATGATCTTAATTGACATGAAATGATATGTTTAAGCTTATTATTTCATTTTACTCATTGTGTATGACTTTCCTTTTGAACTCCTATGTTTTTATGTGGATGTTTAAATCCTTTTGAGGTTGATAAGAAATGATGCATGCCTAGTTCTTTGCTCATGTTTTGAGGATTATTCATATTGAATTTCTTTAATACCTTGGTGTTGAATATGCATTGAAATGTTTGTGGTTACTTCTGACCTCCCATGTTCACATGCTCTAGTTGCATAATTTTGACCATTGTTGCTTTGTTTCCATGAGATCTTTGTTGACAAATGCCCAGTATTTGTTTGGATTCATGTTGGATGCTTTGGTGCCTCTTTCTTCATCTTTGAGATAGGTTGATCATGACATGATATAGGTTCTAACCTCAATTATCTTTCATCTTGGTTGATTCACATTGTTTTGGTTTGTTCATTTATGGATATGTGGTTAACTTTTTAAGGCATATATGCTTGTGCATTAACCATTTGACTTTGCCTAATTGCTTGAGTTGTGTTGTGTGACTCCTTTGAGCATGTTTGGATGATTTAAAGTGTATGAGTATTCACTTGTGTGCCTCTTGTTTGTTTTTATTCAATTTTTAAACATGTTTTATCTTGAATACTTGTTTGTTTCTTCCTAATTGGTTTGATTGTGTCTTTTGCTTTGGTTGCTTGAAATGAATTCTTGATCATTTCTCTTACTCCTTCATACTTTGCATATCATTTCCACCCTTGGTGAACTTTATGTATCCCTCTCCCCCTTTACAATTTAATAGTCTAGTTCCTTTTGCTTCTATGCTTGCTTTTTGCTTGTTAAGAAAAATAAAATTGAACTAGTTTAGAACACATTTTCACAACAAGAACAAATAAGGCTTGATCCAACGTCAAGTGATTTTTCAAAATCATTAATTTGAACCACCTTAGGGTTTCTCCTCTCACATCATTCTCTTTTCTTATCTCTTCCATCAACCCCACACCAACCTTGTATGTATTCCACCTTTGTAAGTCGATTGCTTCGCGCATCGCCATCAACCTACCTTGATCTATTCACCACCTATTTCTTTTCAAAACCTTTTCTCTAATTGATTTGTCTCCTTGAGTCTAAAACCTTGGTCTTGTACCAAGTGCATTTTCAAACTCTTTTCTTAATAAACTTGGATGGTTTTGGAGTGGTTAGGCGAATGCCTTGTCCTATCCTGAGTGCTTGACATTACCTTTAGGGTTCACTGTCATAAAGCACTTACCATTCAAAAATTAAAACATCTTTAATAAGAGAATAAGGTACTCTTTGTTTTGAATTAAAGAGAGAGGATTGAGTGAAGACTTCTTCCTCTCCGAGTATTAGGATACCCACTTTAGAGTGTGTGGTATCGATACTCGTCTTTCAATACGAAGACGTGACTATATTCGCCAAACCATTTTCACAATAAATCTTTTAAGATAAAGAATTGGATACTACCCACAAGGGGTTACTATTCGAGGACTTATTTCACCCTTAAAAATAACTTTTACAAATCAAATGTGACATCTTGCCTTGATGGAGAAAACTAATCTTTTCAAAAAGGACATGTTACATTTGTTCTATCACAAACAGGTAACGCCTAAGACTCCACAAGCAAGATGCAGTACACCTAACAGCTAGAATGCGCACGTTGGCATCGTCCATAAAAAACACCAACAAACCATAGTCCAAACTATGGAAGCTCTTTACTTCTTTTAAGTAAAGACACGTAGGCACAAGGGCCCTAATCCTTGGCGAGCACACTTCCATACTTTTCACTCGTAGTCCTCTGAACTATGTTGGCTCTGAGTTTCTCATATTTGTTGAGAATACGTAGGCATAAGACCGCAAAGTCCTACCGAGTCTCCTCCCCTTTTCCATATATATTTTTCTCTCTATTCTTGTTTCATATCCTTCTATCTCCGTTTAAAACACTTTTAGAAAGTAATACCTTTTAGCAACATCCTTACACATTAGACAAACAAATGGTTCCCATCGAGTACGATGGATGTGAGGGGTGCTAATACCTTCCCTTTGCATAACCCGCTTCCGAACCCTTTCTTTTGGTTGCGAGACCATCTTATCCATTTTTAGGGTTTTCTTGATGTTTTCCCTTCCTCTTTTGGGATAAATAAAGTTTGATGGTGACTCTTCTGTTCTTCCATTTTTGCCTCTTCGTCGTTGCATTTTTTCGAGTAGCGACAGTAGGCATGAGACGATAAGTCTCTCCAAACACAAAAATCTTAAAAATAATTATCTTCTCATCTCCCCAATATCTTTTCAAACAAATCTTTTTCAAACCAAAAAGTGTAGATATTTCAAAGGGCTCCTATAAGTACTATAGACGTTTTGGGTGTTAACACCTTCCCATTGTGTAACCAACCCTCTTACCATGGTCTCTATTTATTTGTTCTTATTTTAGAACTCTTAGGTTTTGTTCGCTCTTTTTCCTTTCCTTTTTAGATAAAATAAAAGTGTGGTGGCGAGTCTTACATTTTTGAGTTAAGTTAATCAACTGCTTACACTCACGAATTTCCCTGTTACACCCACAAACAAACCAGTATGGAAATGGAGGACTAAAAGCCACACCAAACTCAACACTAGGCAGTCGAGGAAATTTTGGGGGATACATGTTAAAAGCTACTTCGTACCATTGTTCAGGTTTAACGTATGAAGGTAGTTTTAAATCTTCCAATTTATTTGTAAATTTTTCTTGTAAGGTGATTGTTGCTTCACAGATGGTTCGACTAAGATCATCGGTTCTGTAGGCAGTTTCAAAGTACTTTTGGAATGCTTGGATTTATTTGATGTGATTCAAAGTACCTTTCTTGACTCTTTCCTTCACAGAGGAAAAAGCATGAGTTAAATGTTGATTAAAGGCATAAACGTTAAAAACTTCTATTGTATAATGATCCTTCCGTTGCGTGTCGAATTCTTTGGTGCAAATGAGTGAAGTCTTAAAAGCAACAGGAGTAAACTTCGTAATGACAATGTATTTAGCCCATTCTTTATTGCATTGGACTTCGTTGTGAATCATGCTATAAAGAATCAATGAATTCTTTTTGTTGAAAAATGGTCGTGGCATAATTTGAATAAGACCAAACTATGGAGTGACCAGATTTGGTTGGTAGCTAAGGAGAGTGAACTAAAGTCTTGAAGGTATAAGCCTTGTGGCCAATAGCCTAGGGGTGAGGAATGTTTGCCATATAGTAAGGGACTCTTCTTCTTGTTCCTTTGACGGGGCAGGGAATTGTCTTATAAACTACTCAGGGCCATGCTTTCTTTGAGAAAATGGGGCCATGCTTGGTGTGAAATTGTAGCATTTGGCGAACATCATCACATAACCAGTGAAGGTTTGTTGGAGATTTAACCCTTCAGCACTTGGGGTCAGTAAAGCAAGTCTTTTTCCTTCGACTCTCATGTTCTTTACTTCATCATCTTCTGCATTGATAGGGTTGCGAACTGGTAGAGATGCTTAAAAGGTAGCATTCAACCATAATTGTAACATCCAGAAAGGGCCAGAGAGTAACAAGTTGCCTTTTGACTTAATGGTTTTGAGAATTGTAATGCCTTCCTCTAAGGACTCATAGAGGTTGGTCTGAATCATTTCGCTGAGACAAAGTTTATGTCCAGCATGCAATTGATTCTCCATGGTTAAACATCTCTTCGCTACTTGGAGGGATCTCGAGCAAAATACACAACGAGATAGCCATAGAGCAAGAAAAGCAATATGCTCTTGGTCATATACTTCATCAGAGTCTTTATCATGGTAATAAGCGATATATGTAGTGAAAGCTGCTTTGGTGGTGTCGAAGCCTATAGAGTCTTCAGACAGGAAGTTATGGTCATAAGTTTCTCCAATTGGCTTAAGCCCGATGATGGCAAAAATGTTGAAAAGGGTTGGAGTCATCAATACACAGGGAAGATGGAAATTGTTATGGGTACTATCCCAGGAATACAAAGAAGCTACTAACATAGATTGACAATATTCAGGGCCAACCTTCGACAGTTGAATCATGTCGAAGATACCCATTTCTTTCCAGACTTAGGATTTTACTTTTTCTGTTTTTCCTAATCAGGCTAGGTAATCTGAGGGATCCTTAAACAAGGGGCATGATCAAAATGCCCTAAAATTATTCATATATTCTAGGTTGATGGGTTCTTTAGAAACCTCATTCGAATGGGAACCTTGGTTATCTTTTTTCAGTTTCTCATCAGCCTCAATGTCTTCACTAGCTCTAAGTTTTTTTCCATTGGCTATGGGTTTGTAACAGTGATATGTTGGAAAGGAATCCTTAAGCTTATTGGGGTTAATAGAAGGTTTTGATAAAGGACCTATCATAACATGTATTTTGCCAGTAACATAGATAGGAACTAATACTTAGGATTGGTAGATTCTTCTTTTATCTTCTTCAAGAGAAGGCCCAGACACGTATTATTGATTACCCGCAATTATTGGGACCAAGATCTTGTGGACTTGAGCAAGTTCATATTTCTTGGATTTTTTGACGTTTTTAGTTGAATCTTTGGAGTTTTTAGTTGAAGACGTCATTGATGGAGTAGAGATTGAAGAAAATGGTTATTGTTTGCGTAAGAGATGAAGAGTTTAGAAGAAAATTATTCTTGATAAAAAAAGTTTAGGAAGTGAAAAAGATTGAAAAATGATGTTTTCCACTATTTATAGATTGAAGAAAGTGAAGCGGTTTACTGCCAGCATTGATGATTGAAAGAAATAGTGGGACACGTGGTAGTCGGAGAACGCATGATGAGACAGTGGCAGTTGAGCTGACCCACGATCTTCTAGAGACTAGGTGTGTGATGATTACAAATATTCACGCATGGGTTTTTGAGGAGACGTTTGAGAAAAATTGTCATGATGACTATGACGTCATAGCAGACAAAGCGCTTCGGGCATCGAAAGTAAGTTTCAAAAAATGTCTTTTTCTCAATTTAGTCGAAAACGACATTTTTGAGGGGCAATTTGTTAGCTGGAAGTTTCGACGCCATTTGATTTAAGTATGATAAGCAAAAGAAACATTTTTGAAATGTTTTTTACTTCGACAGGAGTATTATTGAGGGTTCTAGTCGAAGTGATGATCCTTATGAGAATGATACGTTGAAGCAAGACTTAGAAATATTTCTAAGTTTGGATGGCAAATTCGACGGAGGCGGTATAGAGCTTGCGTTCAACAGAGATTTTGAATTTCAAATAAGGATAATAATTGTCTTTTGTTCTTATTCGTTTCTTAGAATTGACGCGTGTAAAGCTATGGTGAATGGAAGACATGCAGAGCAAAACATGTCATTTTCTAGAGAAAAGACGGTTAATGACAATTATTTTCGACGTAGTATAAATAAGAGTCTTAGTGCGTAAGATTTCTGTGTGTTCAATTGTTGTACAAATACTCACAAAATCACCCAATGTATCTAAGTTAATTGAGAAAAGAGTTTTCGTTGAGAATGTACGTCTGAAACACCATTATTTTCATTTTAATTGAAAGTTATTTTCAGTTTACCATTTATTTCTTCATTGCAATTTTACTTTGAAGTTTCTTTATTGCAATTCCTTTACAATTCTGCAAATTTATCATTTTAACTTTAAACAATCTTCTACAATCATGAGCATTGTCGAAGTGTTCTTGAGAATTTTAGAAATAGTTTAAATAATATCACATGTCCAAGGATTCACTGATTGATCATGTAACTAAACCATTTTTTGGAGACCAATGGTCGTTTACCAATTTTACGGTAAACATTATCTGAGCCTATCGATTACACTATGTGTCGTCCACCGCTAGTATTCATACACCAAGTCTAAAAGAGTATTGAGCGTGAGAAAGTGCATTAAAAAAATCTCAAATTTCATATTGATTGAAGATAGAGTATTAAAAAAATTTATATAAAATAACATTTATCAGTTATAAATTAATTTTAAAGTTGATTTTATAAGAATCAACTAGGTTAAAACTATAATATGTTAAAACAAGAATAAGTTAAGAATCTAAGTGAAATATTATTATTCTTTTAAAATTGTTTATTAGCCTAATGAGTATGGTGAGACTGCCACATAAGTTATCATCCCAATTTTCCATAAAATTCAAATACTTTATTAGACAATGTAAAAATTAAAATATGTATTATTTTTTTAAATATCAGTAAGCACATAAAGTGTTAATATCGAATTTTGTATTGGAAATACATTTTTATATTTTAGGAGTACATGCAATGCGTGACAGTCTTTTTTTTTTTTTTTTTTTTTTAAGGAAATGCGTGACAGTCTTACTATCTTAGAGAACGGATATATATCTTTTAATGTGTCATATCAATCTATTATCTTATAAAAGTGTATGATTGTGAATATAAGAATATTTGGCTCATAGTTGAAGGAATCTCTAGTGCAACTCTTATGG
This sequence comes from Lathyrus sativus, assembly GCA_963859935.3. Lineage (NCBI taxonomy): Eukaryota > Viridiplantae > Streptophyta > Magnoliopsida > Fabales > Fabaceae > Lathyrus > Lathyrus sativus. The sequence goes on from OZ012738.1 coordinate 33,139,178, forward strand.
ACATGATAAGAGATAAAAAGCATAATTGTTGTTAAGTTGGAATATGACATCAAAATAACTTAAAAGGTATAAGTCTCTTTTGAACTGTAAAGTAATTTATGCATATAGAAATATTCTATTCATGTTTTCTAACTACTCTAAATATAAAATAGATTAAATTGAGAATTCGGTTAATTATATGATAGTAGACTTTATTAGTTAATGAATTTTTTTGTTTTGTTTTTGAGGTTATATGTTTATGGATCTTGTTAAGGACGGTCTTAAAATTATTGTGGTAATTGAATTGAAGTTTAATCTCAATAGGGATGATTTTATGATTAGACAAATATTTAGTACGTAGTTAAAGTTTGTTCACATGCTGATCTGGTATACTATACTCAAAGTATGTTTCAGTATGAAGTAGTCGAATGTTAGGATTGTTAGTATGTCGAATTAGGTCTTACTTATAAGTTAATTTATTAAGTTAATTTGTAGCTTAAGTTAGCTTAATAGTCTATAAATAAACTAGTTCTCTTAGGTTGTTGAAATAGGTTAATTGTTATTATTCACTTGTAATCTTTGAACCCTTATTGAGTAAGTGAATAGTAAAATAGTTTTAATCAATTTCAGTTCTTCTTCTTCCTTTTTCTCTCTGATCTTTTGTAAAACTTAATAGGGTTTCTTATGTTTGTTCAAGAAACACACTCTTTCTCATATTTTGGTTTGTTCTTGATGACATCGGTTTATAATAAACTAGTGCGGTGTGCATGGAGGAGAAAATGTCGTCAACAAAGTATGATATTGAAAAATTCACCGGTGTGAAGGATTTCGGTTTGTTGCACTTGAAGATGCAAGCCTTACTAGTTCAACAGGGTTGTTAGAAGCGTTGAAAGGATAAGAGAAGATGGATGCAACCCTAACTAAGAAGGAGAGACGACGATGATCAAGAAAGCCCACATTGCCATCATATTATTCTTTGGTGATAAGGTTCACCGACAGGTTTCAAAGGAGAAAATTGTGACGGGTGTGTGGACAAAACTCGAAGTTCTATACATCATGAAATCGTTGGCCCACCACCTCTATCTGAAGGAAGTCTTGTATTCATTTAAGATAAGTGAAGACAAAGTCTTGCCTGAGCAATTGGATATGTTCAACAAATTGATTCTTGATCTTTAAAATATCGAGGTTAAGATTGTTGATGAAGATCAAGCATTGTTGTTGTTGTTGTTGTTGTTGTTGTTGTTGTTGTTGTGTGTTTTACCTAAGTCACATGCTCATGTCAAATAAACTCACTTGTATGGAAGATATTAGTTGACCTTTGAAGAAGTTCAATCAATCTTGTACTCTATGGACCTGAATGAAAGAAATGGGCACAAACCATCTTGTGTTGGTGAAGGTTTGTCCGTTAAGGGGAAATTCTTGAAGAAAGATGGTAGGTTTGAGAAGATAAAGGTAAAATTCTACAAAATTCTTATGATGGTAATGTTCTACAATTAGATGTTATCATTGTAAGACGAAGGGTCATACAAAAAAGGTATGCCCTAATCAACCGAATAATCATGGTGAAAACGATAATGATAATGCAACCATTATGCAAGATGGTTATGAATCATCTGATGTCCTAGTGGTTTCAAGAAAAGACTCTAGCAATGAGTGGATTATAGATTCAAGTTGTACTTGACACATGACTCCAAACAAGGACATGTTTGAGGAATTGTGGGACTAAGATGGTGGATCAGTGCTGCTAGGAAATAATAAAGCCTGTAAGATTGCAAGAATTAGATCTCTTAGATTAAATCTCCATGAAGAGTCAATAAGGTTATCGACTGATGTCAGTTATGTACCGGATCTTAAAAGGAATCTTATTTCTCTTGGTGAATTCGACAAGAAAGGATATATGTTCAAAGGAGATCAAAGTATCATAAGGGTAATGAAGGGTTCAAAGGAAATCTTGAGAGGCGTGAAGAAACAATGCATATATACCCCTGAGGTTAAGGTTGTAAGTGGTTTAGCAGATGTGGTATCCATAAAACCTATGTCGAAGACTGAGATATTGCATAAGAGACTTGTCCATGTCAGTGAAAGAGGTCGGGTCGAATTGTCAAAATAAAATATGTTGTATGGTGACATGGTCGAAAAAATGGAGTTTTTTGCACCTTGTGTATTTGGTAAATCTTGTAGGATGAAGTTTAACAAAGGTAAACAAAGAACACAAGAATCCCTTGATTACATTCATGCTGATATTTGGGGACATGCATGGATTTCTTCATACTCAGGTGCAAAGTATTTCATATCCATAGTTGATGATTATTCCAGAAAGTTATGGATATTCATCCAGAAGGCTAAGGATGAAACTTTTGAAATTTTCAAAAATTGGAAGACTCTGGTCAAAAACAAAATTGGCAAGAAGGTCAAGAGGTTGAGGATTGACAATGGTTTTGAATTTTAAAATGAGGCTTTCGACAGGTATTGTATTGCGTCTGGTATTACAAGGCACAAGACTACTGCATGTACTCCCCCAAAAAATGGTTTTGATGGAATGTTTAATCGAACCATTCTTGAAAGGGTGAGGTGCATATTTGTAAGTGCAGGATTGAAGAAGATGTTTTGGGCAGAAGTTATTGTGACTGTAGCATACCTGATAAATAGGCGTCCCTCGGCTGCCTTGAGAATGAAGACACTTGAAGAAGTTTGGTCGGGACATCCACCTAATCTCGACAGACTTAGAGTACTTGGTTGTTTAGCCTATGCTCATATTAGGCAAGACAAGGTCAAACCTAGAGCTCTAAGATGAATGTTTCTTAGATACCCTGAAGAAGTCCAACCTTATAGGTTGTAGTGCCTAGAGCCAGGTCATATGAGATGTATCACAAGTTGAGATGTAGTTTTCAATGAAGCTGAGATGGTTTTCAAGAAAATTGATGATGTTGGTCGAAGTACTATGATCTCTGGAGAAGAGCTGGAACAGGATGAGATTCTCGTTGAGGTGGAGTATAGTGATGTTGATTACTCCATTATTTTCTCAAAATTTCTTCATTGTTAACAAATTATCATTTTCAAATTACCAATATGAAATCTTGAAGTGGTTGGAAGATCCAATCTGATACCTAATGAACAATCGATTATTGACAGGCTTTGTCAACATGAAATTAAAATCTTCACATTCAATTAAGAACAACAAAAATGAAGGAGGATCATCATTCCTTAAACCTTTATCAAAATTGAATTCATTAGTGGGCATCCGTTAATTAAAACTGATGTACCTAAGTCACATGCTCATGTCAAATAAACTCACTTGTATGGAAGCGATTAGTTTACCTTTGAAGAAGTTTAATCAATCTTGTACTCTAAGGACCTGAATGAAAGAAATGGGCACAAACCATCTTGTGTTGGTGAAGGTTTGTCCGTTAAGGGGAAATTCTTGAAGAAAGATGGTAGGTTTGAGAAGATGAAGATAAAATTCTACAAAATTCTTATGATGGTAATGTTCTACAATTAGATGTTATCATTGTAAGACGAAGGGTCATACAAGAAAGGTGTGCCCTAATCAACCGAATAATCATGGTGGAAATGATGATGATAATGCAGCCATTGTGCAAGATGGTTATGAATCATCTGATGTCCTAGTGGTTTCAAGAAAAGACTCTAGCAATGAGTGGATTATAGATTCAAGTTGTACTTGACACATGACTCCAAACAAGGACATGTTTGAGGAATTGTGTGACCAAGATGGTGGATCAGTGCTGCTGGGAAATAATAAAGCCTGTAAGATTGCAAGAATTAGATCTCTTAGATTCAATCTCCATGATGAGTCAATAAGGTTATCGACTGATGTCAGTTATGTACCGGATCTTAAGAGGAATCTTATTTCTCTTGGTGAATTCGACAAGAAAGGATATATGTCCAAAGGAGATCAAAGTATCCTAAGGGTAATGAAGGGTTCAAAGGAAATCTTGAGAGGCGTGAAGAAACAATGCATATATACCCCTGAGGTTGAGGTCGTAAGTGGTTTAGTAGATGTGGTATCCACAAAACCTATGTCGAAGACTGAGCTATTGCATAAGAGACTTGTCCATGTCAGTGAAAGAAGTCGGGTCGAATTGTCAAAATAAAATATGTTGTATGGTGACATGGTCGAAAAAATGGAGTTTTTTGCACCTTGTGTTTTTGGTAAATCTTGTAGGATGAATTTTAACAAAGGTAAACAAAGAACACGAGAATCCCTTGATTACATTCATGCTGTTATTTGGGGACATGCATGGATTTCTTCATACTCAGGTGCAAAGTATTTCATATCCATAGTTGATGATTATTCCAGAAAGTTATGGATATTCATCCAGAAGGCTAAGGATGAAACTTTTGAAATTTTCAAAAATTGGAAGACTCAGGTCAAAAACAAAATTGGAAAGAAGGTCAAGAGGTTGAGGATTGACAATGGTTTTGAATTTTAAAATGAGGCTTTCAACAGGTATTGTGTTGCGTCTGGTATTACAAGGCACAAAACTACTGCATGTACTCCCCAAAAAAATGGTTTTGATGGAATGTTTAATCGAACCATTCTTGAAAGGGTGAGGTGCATATTTGTAAGTGCAGGATTGAAGAAGATGTTTTGGGCAGAAGTTATTGTGACTGCAGGATACCTGATAAATAGGCGTCCCTCGGCTGCCTTGAGAATGAAGACACTTGAAGAAGTCTGGTCAGGACATCCACCTAATCTCAACAGACTTAGAGTATTTGGTTGTTTAGCCTATGCTCATATTAGGCAAGACAAGGTCAAACCTAGAGCTCTGAGATGAATGTTTCTTAGATACCCTGAAGGAGTCCAACCTTATAGGTTGTAGTGCCTAGAGCCAGGTCACATGAGATGTATCACAAGTTGAGATGTAGTTTTCAATGAAGCTGAGATGGTTTTCAAGAAAATTGATGACGTTGGTCGAAGTACTATGATCTCTGGAGAAGAGCTGGAACAGGAAGAGATTCCTGTTGAGGTGGAGTATAGTGATGTTGATTACTCCATTATTTTCTCAAAATTTCTTCATTGTTAACAAATTATCATTTTCAAATTACCAATATGAAATCTTGAAGTGGTTGGAAGATCCAATCTGATACCTAATGAACAATCGATTATTGACAGGCTTTGTCAACATGAAATTAAAATCTTCACATTCAATTAAGAACAACAAAAATGAAGGAGGATCATCATTCCTTAAACCTTTATCAAAATTGAATTCATTAGTAGGCATCCATTAATTAAAACTGATGTTGATGTCGAACTGTTGTATTCTATGATCCATCTCCTCCATATTTCTAGAAATTGCACCTATTCGTAACATCTTCAAAATAATCTCATTCAAAAAAAAATTAAAATCCTTCTTGAAATCAATCTTAAACAAGATAAGGCCCTTGTTCAACTTTTTGACGATCCTTCACAAAAGAGGATTAAGATTCTAAACTATTAGAGTTTGGCCTAACACTACCCTACAAAACCGGTTTGTAAGGTGAGGGGTGCCACTCTATATAAACTATTTCAATGCTCTATCTCCAACCAATGTGGGACTCTAGGATCTTCCTAATACACCCCCTCACGCCCAACACTCTTTTTGGGCTTGGCGCGTGGCTTTAAACGGTGGGCTGCCCAAGGTCCGATCGATAGGCTCAGATACCATATTAGAGTTTGGTCTAACACTATCTTACAAAACCGGTTGGTAAGGTGAGGGGTGTCACTCTATATAAACTATTTCAATGCTCTATCTCCAACCAATGTGGGACTCTAGGATCTTCCTAATATAAACAAACGTTGTCAATAATCAACTTTAACTTATTTTTCAAAACTTTAGAGTAAATATAAGACCTACGGAGTAAATAAAGTGAATTAAGAAAGTTAATTAGAATATTAAGTTTATTAGTTGTTTGTATAATTTTATAAGTTCATCATTAGGAGAGAGAAATAATTAATGTTTATATAAGAGTATTTATTATAGATAGTACAAAAAATTTATAATATGATTATGATTATGTTTAAAAGAAAATAGTTAATGCACTTTTAACATTGAAGAGAATTTTATAAAAGTGATACAGAAAAAATTCAACAAAATCTTATAATTAGGGGTATTGGTAGAAACTTTTTAAATGTGTGAAATTGTATCCGATAGGTTACTTGGGAAAAAATTATTCGAATTTAGAAACAATATTTATTTTTTCAAAAAGCTAGTTATAAAAATTGACTACTAAAAAAATATTACCGGAAAGTCTTTACTCAACTAACAAAAATCGATATAGTTAAGTTGAGGACCAACCTCTAATTCAAACTTAAAATCTCAAAGGTTGTGCATGAAATTTTAGTGGTATTTAGGGATATGTGTAAAGCGGTTGAAGTTGACGTAGAAGGAATGGAAAGACGTGTTATGTTGCTCCAAGTTTTAGGGTATACACGAATGCCCTTTATAGTTTCAACTAGTTGAAGACCCGTGCGTTCGCACAGGATCCACAGAAAAGTTAATTTTTAATATAAGAGCATTTGTTAAATAGAAATAATAAAATCAAAACGATAATAATTTCACAGTATTAATTGTGAAAATATTCAACTGTTTTAAAATATATTGACAGTGCGTAACACAATTGGAATATGTTCAACATAGAATAAAAAAAAAAATCTTTGATTCTAATAATACAGTAAGCCTTGTTAGAAGCAATTGAAGAGATTACATAACCTACAAGCATGATAAATAAAATGAGAATTAGAGAAATGTTCTAATTAGAAAAGAGAAAACATTATTTTGACCTTGAAAAAATGACTTACATTTGCATGGTGACATTTGTATTATTTCTTCAAAAATGATAGTGTGTGAAAGCTTAATAAAGAAATATAGGTGTTAGGAAATATAGCAAACAAAAAAAGAGAATTTTATCAATAAAGTTAATAGTTTAAAGAAATAGTAAAAATGTACCTAGATGACGTTGTGAAAAACTTCTTTGAAGACAACATTTGTTGTTTGAGTTAAGGAGTTGTTGTCTTTGTCATGTATTAAGATTTTCAATCCAGCTTTACTCTTAACTCTTGAAATAGCAACATAGAGTTGTCCATGACTGAAAACATTTTTGGGCAAATATAAACCAACATAATCTAATGATCGCCCTTGAGATTTGTTGATTGTCATAGCAAATGACACTATAATTGAGAATTGTCTTCTGATAAGTTTAAATGGCCATGGAGATTGAGAAGGAGACAAAGACATTTGTGGTATGTAAATAGTGTTTCCGATATTTGTACCTGAAATTATCTTTGCTTGTAGTACATAGTTGGCTAACTTAGTAACTGTCAACCTTGTACCATTGCAAAGCCCTTCTGATTGATCCAAATTCCTTATCAACATGATGGTTGTACCAATTTTTAATTTCAATGAATGGTTAGGCAAACCAGAAGTTTTAAGACAACTCAAGAATTCTGGGGTCAAATACTCAAAAGCATAATTATCATTTGTTTCTGATCTATCAATGGAATCACAACTCAAATACTCTTTACATTCACCTTCATGAAAAAGAATGATTATTAAGGTATAAATATTTATATATTTGAAACAAAAAGAGTATACAACTCTTAAATATCATATTTAATAGTCCAACTTCACTAAAATACACATTTTTAAAGAAAAGAGTATTCATGTATCAGACATAACTAATAGAGATTAAAATATACCTGGAAGAAGATTAGTTATGTAGTCATTAATGTCGTCAACAATTTCAATAGTTGATGCTAAAATTGCTCGACATTGAAGGAAATCTGGATTTGTGTAATTTTGAAGTAGATTTGGATAGGTACTTGTAACAATTGCCTCAATTGGATCCACAAAATCTCTAATGAGTAGCTCTTTAGGAATATCTATTTCAACATAGCCATCATTGGGTTCTGAGACTTTCCCATTGCCAACTTGTAAAATCCAATCTGAGAATAGCCTAACTTCTTCTGAATTGCTTAAATTAGGACCACTTTGCAATCTCATATTTTTGGTTAGATTCAAAACTTTACAATGATCCCAAATATATGATGCATTTATTGTTGCATGGACAATATCAGACCCAGTACCTCTTGGTACAACAGGTAAAGTTTGTCTGAAATCTCCACCAAAAATTACAACTTTACCTCCAAAAATTTGTTGACATTCAACATTGTCATCACTCATTATATCCTTCAATGACTTGTCAAGAGCTTCAAAACAAAACTTATTAGCCATAGGTGCTTCATCCCATATAATGAGTTTTGTTACCTTCAAGAGATTAGCAAGATCTGATTTTTTTTCTCAATGATACAGATGGAAGATTCCAGGCATGGAACTGGAGTTTTGAATTTTGAATGTGCAGTTCTCCCACCTGGTAACAACAAACTTGCTATTCCGCTAGATGCTACATTTAACACAATATCTCCTTGACAACGCAAAGCAACAGAAAGTGTGTTCCACATGAAAGTCTTTCCAGTCCCACCATAACCATATAAGGAAAAAAAAACTCCACCATTTTGATTTGTGACAGCTTGCATAACTTGTCTAAAAATTTCATGTTGTTCATCTACATTCAAAATGAACACACCATCAAAGTTGTTACATTAGCAAAGTTTAAATGTTCAATTCCTGGTAGGAGGTATACCATAACCATTACCATATAATGAATATCATGAATATATAATTACTAAAATCTACTCCATGAACAATATAGAATAGATACCGCATATGTGTTTAGCTTGATGAGAATGAAGATGAATAACTATTATAGAAGGCTTAATAAAGCATAAAGTAATATTATTGAAATAATAGTAAAATCAATACCCGTTAATTTTTGAAATAGATTATGGTAAATCTCTTCTTGAGCCTCGATATCATATTGTCTTTCATCATATATCAATCTATTTCCAAGAAAGTCAAGGACATAATTATTTAGATATGGCATTGGCTTAAATTCTTTCAAACTTCTTCTATTTTTCTGCAGCTGCTTCTCAATTTCCATCAAAGTGAGTTGTTGAATATCTTCATCTGACAAAGTTAAATCTACAAAAAAAATAAACGTTAAGTAATGAAAAAATAATATTGAATAAAAGTATTGTAAAAGTGTTGTAGAAGTGAATAAAAGTGTTGTCAACAAAAGTGTTGTAAGCAATAAAATGGAGGCGATAAAATATAACTTATTGTGACATAGATATAAAAAATATGTATTAATCTAACCTGGATTTTGTGACAATAGTTTTTGTTCATATAGAATTCCATCTGATAAGTATATCCAAGTGTAAAGCCAGACATGTTCTGGTCGATTCAATGAAGCTGATAATAACATTGTAACAAAAAGTTTACGCAAAAATACTCCAGAACCCCAGTTATAAGCTTCTTTAATTGCCTCAATGAACTCTTTGTCATCTTCTAGGAAGCCTAATGCAAAACATGATTCTCTAAAAGAATTGTGCTTGAACCCCTCAATTGTCTTTAATTCATCATAAGATCTTGGCCCTTTCTTCACGGTCAACAATATCCTCATATAATACAATTCTCCGGTCGTTGGTGGGACCCAAATGAGTCGGCCAATTGTGTAACCTCTTTTACGTGGTTTCCAACACCTTTTCCTCTTGTCATATACAAATTTTGACACAAATTTTCCATATGTTAAAGACCTTGCTTCTTCATATTGGCTATTTGCGAGAAACCAAGAAGTAAACATTGATTCTGTGACACTTGGTTTAAGTAGGAGAGTACCTATTTGCTCAAAATCTTTGTAGTACACAGAATTCTCTCCTTCCACGTGAAAAATTAATCTTTCAACAACTGGTTTTCTACCATGAATTGAATAAGAGAAGATTCTCTAGCAAGCTTCACTTGGTGATACATATCTACAATCAAGGTATTGCTTGATTTCATCAGTATTTCCATCTTGACCAGTGTTATTTGGAACGATAACAGCCGAGATCCTATCAGAACCCTTGTTGATGTATTTAAAAAGATATTTAATTGACGTACTTTGATTGCACAACTCCATATTTATATGTGCCTCATATTTCATCAACAAACTTGGATTATGGGGTATAACATGACCACTGTGCAGTGTGACTCCGTTTTTCTCAAATGTATTACCTTGATCTCTCCTTCTATAAACTGGATATCCATCTTGATCAACAATTGTGACATCTTGAAATTTCTTAAGATAGTACTTGGAACACTTACCATCTTTCATGCAAGGGCATTTAGGATTTTCTAAGCCACAAGGTCCATGTACCATGTGGGTTTTCACCAGATTATACAGTCTTGGATGTTTCAATAGATCGGGAACTTCAGCAGAAATGATTTTTTCTATGTCTTCAGGAGCGGGATATTTATTTGATGGATGCAAGAAAATAAGAATGCGTGCATGTGGGAGACCCCTTTTCTGAAATTCAATTGTGTACATATCTGAAAATATTTTCAAATGTTTAAAAAATAAATACATATGAGAATTGGGTAAATAAGAACGTGTGCATGTGGGAGACCCCTTTATGTGTAAACATTGGATAAAGTAAAATGCTAGCAAAAAAGAAATGGTAGACTTACATGCGAGAACCTTGCTTAAAACACCTTTCTTTGTCACGTCCGCTAGGAGGTTATCAAACTTCATTTTAAATATTCTAGCAATGATATCAGGTCTATCATGTGGCTTCAAATTTAGAGGACCAAGCAATCTTTGAATTTCTGGCCAATTCGGGTTGCATGTGAATGTAATGAAAAGATCTGGAAATCCCACCTTACTACAAATTTCCATGCCATCATAGTACAACTGATCCATAAATCGTCTACTCCCTACATAAGATGATGTTAATATGACTCTTTTTCCTATGCTTGATCCATGTGTTTGTTCTTGCTTTACATTTAGACTTGTATACTTTGACACTCTTAGTTTGGACTGATTTTTCCTAATCCATTTCAATCTCTCTCCTTCAAGCATTGTGTAACCATCCACCAAAAACTATTGGAACAATCTTCTGGATGATAACAAAGTCTTTGCCTCATTGCACCTACTTTGGATTCTAAATGCTAGCCATTCTCGAATAGTTAGTCGGTTCCTTTGACTGTCATCAAAAATGTCAAGATCTTTGTGTGTAATGGCGTCTCTATATCCATCCTCTCCATAAGGAAAAATCAAGGGATACTGGTAAGACAAGTAAGCTGGATGAAACTCATCAATGCATTGAAGTTGCCCCCCTTTGGCTTGCACTATAATGTCTCTTTCCTCAGCAGTGTCAATGTCACCAACAATTAAAGCTACCACTTCAGAAACAGTTGGTTGATTGTACAATCTTCCATCAGTAGACCTAGTTGAAATCAATTTGAGTTTTAAATTATGAACATTGTTGTGATTGAGCCACTGTCTAGCCATTAAGAAACCTTTGGCATGTGTGTTATGTGTATACAACATATCTGACAACTTTTGTATAGTCTCGGGCAGGATGTTGTTTTTGTTTCTACAACAATTACAAAAAACTAATTAGTGTGCATTATAACGATAATAAGATATAGGTAAATAAACATGATGTTTGGTTACCTGAGACCGTCCATTCTATTTGTAACTTCATTTTCAGTGTCATATATGTAAAGTTGGGCAAATTTAGGTGGATGTCCTTCTGGTGGTAATAAACTACCAATTCGGTGGCAAGCTTGTCCTTGGATTCTAATAGTAGGTGGGCTACGACCATTATTAAATCTGTTGTCCAACTTAGCTCCTGGTGAAGTGAAAGCAAACATCATGTTGTATGTCCTTATTTGTGACCGGAAATTCTTACTATCCATGGCATTATGATCAAACAGAAGATGTGATAAAGGTTGTGGTGGATGTTTTAAAAATGGAAGTTCGACTTTACCATTTCCACAACATAAAAAAAAATTGGGATTTGCTGAATGTTTGTGTTTGTGCATCCTTTCTTGATACCACATCATTGCTTTACAATATCGACACTCAATCAAAGGATCTCCCAAATCGAAGTACTCTGTGTATAATACAATAATTTTATAATTAAAGCACTGAATAGAATAATAGTAAACGTAACATTTTGTATTTACTCAAGATTTATGTTGGTTACCTTCATTGTTTATGTCTGCTTGGTTCGTTGTTGTAAAAGGTGGCAAACCATTTTCATTATTAAGGCTTTCATCTTCATCAGATTGCATTGTTGTTGTAAACATACTAATTATATCATGAATTGTATGCGAAGAAGCATGTTTTAATTATACCAAGAACAGAAACACATGTGAATAAATAGGTATTATGAGATATACATTTAACAACAATTTCATCTTAAAAGGTATATGAGGATATTCAATGTAGTGTATCTCTTCACACCTGTCCTTCTAATTTTAGTAAATAGAAGGATATGAGTAGGGACGTAAACTGGATTGAATTATTTGGTGCTAGCTTAGCCTAAAATTTCACAGTGCCATAACTCATATAGCTGCTTGTTGATATTTTGATTATTTTCCTCTCAGCATTCATGTTTAAAAGTTTTACAGGCTTGAAAGTTCGCTTGTTTTGCAAGGTCTAAAAGCGCCAAATTTCAGGAATCTGAGTTGAAATCTTACTACATTTGCTAGGCTGAATTAGATTCTGTTTGAAACTGATATCAATGGATTGATTGAAGTAGGATAGATTTTCAACCTAATTTATGTCCTGCGCAGCTGCCTTGAGGCATAATAATAGCTATCAATTTGAACTGGGAAGTGGTTGGACTACTATTTACTGTTTTTGTGCTTTATATGAATGTTTCTAAACCAGTAAAGGTCTGCATGTATAACTTGTCATGGTATAGTAATCTTGTGATCTTACATTAAGAAATATGCTACAACTGACTTGTTAAAGTAGTTGTGAATTAATAAATCATTTTGGCATATATAAATGTAAGAGTTGTAGAATAAACAATATAAATTGTAAGTTTTTCGATCTACCTGTGAATGGATCATAGTCGGATTCATTTCTGTTATCATCACTGTCAAAATCAAAATTAGCCGTCGGAGTAAATAAAGTAGAAGTATTTCTCATACTTGTTGCCACTGTTGCAGTTTCTGTGTAGCTGTCATTAATTGGTATAGATCTTGCTCCATTAGTTTGAGGGCTGTTTATAAAAGGTTATGTAAGTAATTGGAAAGATGATATAGTGAATAACAGTACATAGAGACTAACTTAATTATCCTCTATGATGGAAACACTTACATGGATGGAAATGACGGAATTTTTATTACATTGCGGCATGGCATTAAGACAACACTACATGTTTGTGAACATGTTGTGTTGGAAATCGAAGCTCTGTGTATGCTAAGTCCTTGATTGGATGGTGAACGAGTCTTACGTTTTCTGTTACAATAGTTGTAAAACAAAAAATATTTCATGAGTTGGCTAGAACAGATTATAGAGAAATTGTTAAATTGCAAAATCGTACTCAGTAGTAAATGATGGACTTTGGCGTGTCTTATGTTATTCATCGCAAATAAGATTGGTCGCTAAAGCTGGGACGCCAAGGGATTTTTTAGGACGACCTCGACCACGTTTGATTTGTTGTGATGTGGAAGGTGCATTATTCCTGTATAATGGAATTGATTAGAAAATAACATAGTAGTTTTAAAGATGAAAATATGAATTAGACTTACATAGAAGTGTTATCCGGCTTTTGATTACGGTGATTGGTTACAACAAAGACATTCTCCTTTTGCGGCATGGATCCAGGCTCCACAAATCGTGACATAAGGTTTGTCCCCAAGTTATGAACATTGAATACTTTTGGCGATGTACGATATGTATGCATTGACGGGGATGGTAAAGTTCCTTGCAATATAGAATCAATTCTCTTACCATCTCTAACAATTTGGTCGATTAGTCGATTGTTTGAAGAAGATGGAGTAACATCAGATAATGGTAATCTAATATTGGGGTTGTGGCGTTTGTTTCAATGGGTTTCTAGTTCAGAATAGTACTGTCAACTTGAGGGTGAACTTTGGAAAATCTGATTTGTTTTGAATGTTTGGCTTTAAGAACATTAAATCTTTTCATTCTAGCTCTCTTGGCGGTAATCTTACGTAGAATGTAATCATCAACCTTTATTATGGGATGTGTAGTTAGCCTAAAACAGTACAAATTTTATCAAGATTTGGAATGTAATAGAAGAGTTTAAACAGAAAGGTTCAAATTCAATAAGAACTATACCTGATTTTAATAGGTTTGTAATTGTCTTTATCCATATTTCTGAACCTATAAAAAACAGATCATAACATAGCTTATAATTCCAACCACTTATTGAATGCAACCATAGTAACTAACATAACAATCATGTCACAAATATCAAATATCAATTAACATTTTACAAAGACCAATATAAACTAATTAATGATTCAAACCAAGTTTTGTACAGAACATAAATGTGGATGAAACTAAACCATTATGTCTGAAGCTGCAAAGCTAACGTGGATGAAACTAAACCAATGCCATTTAAGTGGTTATTCTATCTATCATAAATGAAGTGCTGAAACTTTCTATCAGTACAGATGCTACTTATGAATGAAAGCTCTCACCTACACCAGTATGACACGAAGTTCATGCAACAAACACAGGAAAACCATTGCACCAGTATGACACGAAGTTGTAGTTACAGATAATCTTGAGTCAAGATATTTAGGCCATTTCATGCTGTTAAGACTTATATCATCAAGAAAACCAAAAGCAAATGCTAGCTTATCATGTTGTTAAGAACTGGGGCCTTTTCATGATGTTAAGACTTATATCATCTAGAAACAAAAAGCAAATATTAGAACAGCAAAATCTTATGATAATAATGGTAAGAAAACCAAACAAATCCATGACTGATATGCTTCCGGCATCAATTGATATTTTCTTTGATCTTCCACTGGTTTATGGCTCAGATGGCTATATACTAAGGCTCGAGTAAAAACTTTATATTTTCCATATATGCTAAGCTTAAGACTACATTTCCAATTGAGTTCACAAAGACTGTGGACAATGACTATTCAAAAGACATATTATCATGCGCTACTTACAAATACAAATTTAATTCATGTTGAGAAAATAAAAAGTTGATAAAGATACCTGTTGTCTCATAGATGAAAATTCCAGATGGCTGGCAGCTACTAAAGCTTTGAACATACGTGGTGGTATCCCTTCCTGCACCTAATGTTTGAAAATAGGAGACAAAAATGGTCACAGAAAACAATAAAAAATAAGCATAGAGTATATGAAAAGGTGAGGATAGTCAATGGCATAAATATGTTACTTTATCAAGTGACACTTGAAGTAGCCAACCATAACATTTGCAACATATTCAAAACCATTGTGATCAAATCTCATTTTAAAACTTATTTCATTTCCTAAGCTGTTACTTTATCTAAAATGACTCAAATTGGGGCCTTTTCATGTTGTTAAGAACTATATGAAGGCAAATGCTAGCTTATCATCAACATTTCCTAACTATATACTGTTCAATACACCTCTAGCATAAACAAATAGTAGCACAAAGAGCCAATGGTAATACCTGTTCAATACACCTCAAATACAAATTAACATTATACATTTCCTAACTATATAATGTTCAATATATCAAGGCAAATGCTAGCTCTATCATCAACATTTCCTAATCTGTTATTATGTCTGCTTATGGCCATCAAATGGAACATGCTTATTCTACATGGAGTCTCTCTGCTGCTTCTGGTATGATCAAGAATTAGTATCACTTATGTGGTAGATTCCGCTCATGAATGAAATTGAAAATTCTCGGTCATGTTAATCAAGCCTGCGACCTGATCTCGAAATGAATAATATGATGGAGAATTTTCATATTCAACTAATTGACCTTGAATCATTAGCTACTATATCTTTTGTTAACTTCAAGTTATTATTTTTGTATAATTTTGATGATAATTTTGTTGTGTTTTTCTTCCTTTTTTTGGTCACAGAGATGGGGAGCAGTTTTATGTTAGAATCGGGATTCTATATCACATCATTTTCTGCAACAATCTTCATTGCTGGATTTGCAGCTCTTGGACTTTTATTAATCACTTTGTTGGTTTCAATGGCAATGATGCTACAATCTTGTCAAAATAATAGTGCTGGAATTCTAGAGCTTAGGAATGTAAACGATGACTATAGTTATTGCAAAGTTCATTCTCTGCATGCTAAGTTCAATCATTTGGAAGAACATAATCGTTAGGGCGTGTTCCTCGGCTAGGTTTCTCGCATATGGGGGAGTCATTACTTTCGGAAGTTCCTAGTGTTGAAATCTCGTCACAGTTTAATGGTCAGCGGAAGGAAGGAAGTGAGACTGTGATTAAGGAGCATGTTATTGAATTCTTGTTGACTATGAATCATTCTGAGGAACCTGACAACCCTGTTCCTAGATCTGTCTCAAATCTCGTTGTGCACATAGTTGATACACATGTCGATCAGCTTCAAGATCTTTTGACAAAGCTTGAGATGGAGTTGGACTCTGTGGAGCTTGATCTTGATAAAGGTAATCATGCACTCATTCTCTAATAATGACATTCAAATCCACAATTTTATATGCCTGTACCATTCCTAGTTAAATGGCTGCTAGAATCTATAATCATTTTCAACTTTGAGTTCTCTCTGTGCTTCAAATCTTACAAATTTAACCTGCTCTTGTATGCTGGAAGTTTACCTCAGTTTCTGTTAAGCTGACTTTAAAGGAATTGTGACATGAATTATATGAAGGCAAATGCTAGCTCTTGTATGCTGGGGCCTTTTCATGTTGTTAAGAACTATATGAAGGCAAATGCTAGCTTATCATCAACATTTCCTAACTATATATTGTTCAATACACCTCTAGCATAAAAAAACCGTAGCACAAAGAGCCAATGGTAATACCTGTTCAATACACCTCAAATACCAATTAACATTGTACATTTCCTAACTATATAATGTTCAACATATCAAGGCAAATGCTAGCTCTATCATCAACATTTCCTAATCTGTTCTTATTGTTATAATGGTATTGACATAACACAAAGAGACAAAATCCATGCTTGCGACTCAGGTACTGATATTATTGTTATATGGTTGTTAATCTCATTCCATATTGGTAAATGACTACCATATATCAAATATCAACTTCACAATTTTTTCCAATCATTAACTCACAGGATTCAAGATAACTCAGTTTGTGATCTACATGGAGGCAATGGTAACACCAAGGAAGAAAATCAGACGGTGATTCAAAGCTACAAAGCTAATGTGGATGAAACTAAACCAATGCCATTTAAGTGGTTATTCTATCAATACAGATGCTACTTATGAATGAAAGCTCTCACCCACATTTGAATTTCATTCATGTTATAATGGTACTGCAGCAGATTAATCCCATATTTAATATAAGCTAAAACCAACAGCAGCTTAATCCCACCATTTTAAAATTGCAGCTTAATCATATATTTAATCAAATTAAATTGAAGTTTGCATAGAACATATCAATATAAATTAACTTTATCATGAGGAAGAGATTGAACAATAAGAATGCAGGTGATAACATGCTTCTTGGACAGTTGTAAGGAAAAAATAATTTACCTTAAAGTGGAAATAACTGCATTGAATCTATGCTATTTGGATGAAGCTTAACAATTTTGTGTTGATGTTCTAACAGTCAATCAAAGGGAGTAGTTGACTTTTCTGGTGGCTTAAAAAAGTCAATATCAAATATGCTTCAATTTTGAATTGATTTTCCCCAAATGTTTTGAACTGCATACAAACCAAATTAGTTGTAACTGAATTGGTAGTCTGCAAGTATCAATTTTGACAGAACTGGCTGGTTTGCTTTTGCTGATTTTGCAGGGTCCCTAGACAGCCATATTTGAAACACGCAAAAGATGACTATGTATTTTTGTCTTGTGCAGAAGTGTAGTAAAAATAAGTGCATTAAAACCTATGAGATGACAGCCATCAGTGAAAAACAGACATGGATTGCATAACTTATACTAATATGTTAAAAAGGCAATGCGTCAATGAGTGCAGTGTAAAGATGTTGGTGAAGTTATACTATTATGTTAAACAGCTGTAATAGGAAGTACTTAGCTATTATGACCTACACATTAAAACAGTAAGAGGAAGTACTGAGAAATGCACAACCCTCAAAGTATAGCTTACATAAGTAAACACAATACTTTATATGTCAGAAAATACAGCTAAAGCAATTGTGCCAAGTAAAACAGTACAGGTTTTGCAGAATTGTGAAAAAGTAAGCAGACAAAATTGGGATTCATAAAAGGCAAGAACATTTTAATATAACTAATGCCAATGGTTTGTATATCTTAACAAAATAATCTCTCCACAAGATAATGGCAAATAAATATATCTGTTGTTAATGCAATTGATTTATATAACTATAAGTTACATGAAGTAATTATCCTTTCAAACATATCTTCTAGGATTTATTTATTATATGGTAAATATGAAAGCAGTTATGCACTTCTGCTGCTTCTTCCTCCCTGTGCATCCATGCCATATCCTTGTTAATTTTACAATTTCACAATATATCCTTTTGATTAACTAAGATGATTTCCCAGCTAATGTGATTTGGAAAGAAAGCATTTAGGGTGGAGCCAAAATATTGTCTCAATATACCAGAATTTTAGGTTCTTGGTTAACTAAGGTGCAATTAGAACCACCAATAATACTAATAAAACAGTTAAAACAACAGTTGAGGTTCTGTTCTATATCAGTTTTAAGGTGATTTTCTGTTAATGCACTTGTGTTGTTGTTCTATATCAGTTTTAAGCTGATTTTGTGATTGTAGATAGTTGCATATGTTTATGTTGCTGTTCTATATCAGTTTTGTGATTTTGTTCTATATCAGTAGTAAGGCCACTATAAAATATGTTAACCGCTTGGAGACACATGCCAAGTTTCACAATATAAGTTCATAACGGTTTTAGGAACAACATAAGTTACAAAAAAGTTAATTAGCATAAGCTTAACATATTCAAAAAAGGACTAAGACATGTTGAGCTCTGTTTGTTGTCAACTACATTAGGTTACAAAAAAACATATTCAAATGAACAACAGTAGCAAGAGAAGGAACTTGTAACAACATAGCAACACTTGGCTGTACCAAAATAACTTGAGTTGAAGGTAAAGGCTCATTCCTTCTTGGCATGCTTCACAGTCTTGGTTGCAGAATGTTTGGGTGACAATATAGTTGAAGTTCCTAGCTCCTCAATAGAATATTCTTGGGACAACCTCTTGGAAGGGGTATTGCTTGAATAGGCTTCGTCGCTCCAATTTTGTGAAGCAGACATGGTTGGCTGGAAGTTGGAAATGGAAGCTATGAGTTCTTAGTGCAATAAATTTTTTCTAATAATAATAAATTAAGACAAATATAAATTGGAAACAAACTTACTGTATGAAGGGAAGTAGGAGTCACCGCTTCATTGTCGAGTATATGATGGTTAATAACAGTTTCTTTTCCTTTTGTAGTCGGGGCATTCATGGTGTTTTTAGAAGTCAACTACATGATAATATATTTTATGGTTAGTATGTTAGTGTAAGACATGAAGAATGTAATTAAATTTTGATGACTTAATGCATCATAAACCTCATTTGGACGAATGGCATCTTTGAACATTTGGATTACTTCTTTGTCCTCAGTAAACATATGCCTGCTTAAAGTTCGGCTGAAACTTCACGCGAAAAGCAAATTCCTTTTCTAAAAGTTTGTCCAAGTTTTCAGGATAGATTTGTGGATGATCTTCATTGGACTACGAATGTATAAAAGGTAAACATTACATAGTAACATTAATGATTTACATAACTGTTTTTCAAAACAAATGAAATAGCAGCATGACATAATCTGTACTAAGTATAATCATGACAGAAAAGTAGAAGCTAACTAATAGCACAACTAAATTATGATAAATCATCGTTAAAACAATTATTTTGCCAATACTATTTGAAACAAACAGGATATAACTAATAAATATGATGGACAGAGGTCATGTTCATTCACTCAAGAGTTAATTTACTTCAAAATAAAACATTGTGTATGTGAGCTTTTGCATAGGCATGCTGAATCAAAACACAATTTATCTGTTCTTTCCCTGTTCAGGAGCTCATGTTTTGACCCAAGTTTCATTTGGCTCATTCATAGATACTTATTTGGAAATGGTGCTGACTATGCTATATAATTTAAAGGGCTAACATGTGTAATTGGACGATTATATGTTCAAAAAGACATCTGTCAATAATTTCTTGACCTATTTATGTTTAGATGGTTTTGTACTTAAATTTCTTCGGTGCAGAAAAGTAGGAAAAGATGGACCATGACCAGACTGGATGCGAAGCAGCCCCTGAAGGTCCTATGCTCTGCGTCAACAACTGTAGTTTTTTGGAAGTGCAGCTACCATGAACATGTGTTCTAAGTGCCACAAAGACATGATGCTGAAACAGGAGTAGGCCACACATATTTTATTGATGTTGTTATTATATTTTTATATGTGATGGGGGACTTTGAGTATTATCTCTGCAGTTAGAGAGACTGCATATTTCATGTGATTGGCGAAAATATATGCCCTAGTGTTTTTTAAATCTTTAAATTTCTGCTACTTTGGTAGAAGTTGGTGGTGTAAGCATTATAAGGCTTTTATTTTGTTCCCTATCTATATGTCTGTAATAATACATGTCAAAATGGTATGTGCAATTGACAGTTGATTTATGAAGGATCCATAAACATGAGTAGATTCTATATTATTATAGTTTTTATGTGCTTGTTCTGCTTGTATTATTATAGTACTTCTGATTGTATATTATGATTTCTTACACAAGTAGCAACCCATAAATGTGACACTGACCACAGTTTCCTATGTCAGGCTATGGAAGACTTGGCTAAGGCATTAGAGTTTGAATCCAACACAGCATACATTTTACACCAGAGAGGTATCTTGTAAAATACTGAGTGTTTTCATCTTGTTTTTTCAGTAAGTGATTGATACATGTATGTATATTGTAGCAACTCTTTAAAGTCTAGACAGAGCTTTCACCGGTTTTATGTGAAATGAGTGTGAACTATTTATTATTGATATTATCCTACAGGTGTTTAATATCTCATAGTCAATCACATGATTTCATATATCAGAGCTTATATAAGAGCAACATACAGTGGTTACGTGTATATGTTGAATGTATCAAGCAGACATATAAGTACATAATATTTACGCACCTTTTTCATAATTTCTCTTAAAGCATGTGCTACCATTCCAACATATTGGATACACTCCTTGTCCCAAAACACAAAACAACCAGTCGTGCAATCATTTTCGACCTCGATTTCGATTTTATACCTAAGGAAATGGTTGGAATATAATTAAATTAACCAACATGTTTAAATAAGGTTCTTAGATAATTTATATAGTAACTAAAAAAGATGTGCTTACTTGGTGAGTGGTGGAGGTGTATTTTCACGACATGTGCATATGAATGGCTGCCCAGGAAATTTATTAGTTCTGTTACATGCCGGACACTGCTCATAGTACCAACCGCACCTACTTGACTTGAACCTCTTTGTGGTTCCAAAAGTGTTACAAAAAGCTTGCTGTAAATAAACATAGCATGTTATATGATTGGAAACTTGCGATTGAGTAAAAATTAAGGAAACATCATAAAAAATGGTTACGTTGCGTCGTGATAAAAACTGGAGCATAGGAACTAATATGCTTACATCTTGAAGAATCATGATGTCAGCAATGGTTTTAACATCATTGGTGTAGGAGAAAGATCGGTCCACAAACGACCCTTGTGATGCAGAAGGTTGGGAGAGTGGTTGTGAAAGAGTTTGCGAACTCGCCTTGTCTCCCAACCTAAATAAAATTGAAACATTATACACAGTGGAGTACATATAAGGGATTTGACTATTTATCACATTGAATAATAGTTCCTTACTTGGATTTGAATGTTGTGGCCTGTGGATGAACAAAATCAAGAAGCAATTTGGATCCGTTCCAAGCATTTGAGATGTACCATTTTCCGGTGGCTGCAAAAAATTAACAATGGCATAACAGTAAGAGTAGTATAAGAAGTCAATCACAAATGAAAGGAATAAGAGTGAAATAACAATTTGAAGCATTACTTGAACTTTTCTGGCACATAGCATGAGTGATTATTATTATAGTCTGGCCATGTGCGGTATGCTCAGTCGAGTATGCCATGAATTGGTTGGCATATGATTCCCAAAGTGTAATATCTATTTCAGAACCACTAATAATAAAGAGAGAAAAAAGTTATAATGTGATATATATATATATATATATATATATATATATATATATATATATATATA
Source organism: Lathyrus sativus (assembly GCA_963859935.3). Lineage (NCBI taxonomy): Eukaryota > Viridiplantae > Streptophyta > Magnoliopsida > Fabales > Fabaceae > Lathyrus > Lathyrus sativus. The sequence continues at coordinate 33,161,496 of OZ012738.1, forward strand.
TATATATATATATATATATATATATATATATATATATATATATATATATATATATATATATATATATGTATATATATATAGATATACATATACATATATATATATATATATATATATATATATATATATATATATATATATATATATATATATATATATATATATATATATATATATATATATATATATATATATATATATATATATATATATATATATATAGATATATAGATATACATATACATATATATATATATATATATATATATATATATATATATATATATATATATATATATATATATATATATATATATATGTATATATATATATATATATATATATATATATATATATATATATATATATATATATATATATATATATATATATATATATATATATATATATATATAGAGAGAGAGAGAGAGAGAGAGAGAGAGAGAGAGATATACATATACATACATATATATATATATATATATATATATATATATATATATATATATATATATATATATATATATATATATATATATATATATATATATACATATATATATATATATATATATATATATATATATATATATATATATATATATATATATATACACACACATATATATATATATATATATATATATATATATATATATATATATATATATATATATATATATATATATATATATATATATATATATATATATATATATATATATATATATATATATATATATATATATATATATATAAGTTATAATGAAGAACCACTAATAATAAAGAAGTTATAATGTGATATACATTTCATCAGATAAGGTAATGTTGGCACAAGCCTTCTTTCCGCCCCCTGCAACTTGAGACCTGACTACTTGGTGAAGTACACCAATGACATCTGTTTGATAGTAAGGCCAAATGGTTAGTCTATTAGTTCACAAACATGTAATAATGCAAATGATGTTTAAGAAAATTTTATATACCATATAAGCGGTTGACTTGGAAATCTCCGTGTAAAAAATCGACGATGAGTTTGAAATGAATTTGATGGGGTGGTATTTCTGGTAAATCTACTATGGTTACAGTGGTTCCACTATTGAAAAAAAGCTTCAACGGATTTTCACAGATTTTCAAAGGAATATCGTTGTTTAATGGATCACCATTATAAACCATATAAGTCATATGTTCTTGTAACCTCTGTTTCCACAAATCGAAATCTCTGTTGCGGGTAACGACGTGTAATTTATCACCCTATGAATCAAACGAATAGTTAGTACATATTTTAAGTTATGTAAAAGTTAGATAACATATTTACAGCAATAATGCATACCTTTCTATCTTGGATAACACATTCAAAATGTTGTTGTCCATTACGCTTGGTTACAGTCCATAGATCAACAATACGAATGGCGAGCTTCCATACATTGTTTCCTAGCTTCAAATCAACAATCATAATAGGTGCTCGAGACATGGTGATCTGAATAGTAACAACTACAATATAAGTTCATAACAGACATGGTTTTCAGATGTGTTTTCAGAGATGAATAACAATAACCAAATGTACAGAAATTGTTAGCAAAGCTTGTATCTTTCTTATCGGAAAAAAAGATGAACAAAAAGCAACATTCATCTCAAAACCCAGAAAAACTGATTCAAAATGGATTCAAAACAACATCATGAAAATCAAACCCACAGTCATTGTAAATCCAGAAAAACAATGGTTGAACTCTGGTTTGTGAAACAAAAAACCAGACTCTTGGTTTGTGAAACAGAAAACTAGAAAAACTAAAAATAAAACAATGCTTGAACTATGATGTGCAGGGAGAGGCGATGGAAGTAGGAGCACATACCTTCTTATTTTTAGCTCGCAAGAACTGCAGACGAGGGAGATGATGATGTTCTGAAGTATGAAGTGTGGAGAAAATATCAGAAGAAGGAAAGATATAGAGAAGCCTGAATAGTGTGAGAAGAGAGGGAAAAATGGAAAAAAGTTTGGGACCAATGGGTAACTGACACGTGGATGAGAAGGAAGCTCTTAGCATCTCTAACAATATGAATATGTTGATTACTAAATTATCCTTTTTGAAAGCAAAATGAAATATTTGTTATTGGATAATTTTGTAATAATGGTGATATATTTTTGCAATGGGTAGATAGTTGATGAATCCAATAATACAAACCCATCTTTATGCTTTAAGATACATTTTAATTTCTTATTTTTATTAAATTATATAAAATTTTGTTCTTAAAAAAGTGTTGTATTTTCAATAGATTACAGATGGAGTTGCAAAAATATGTGCTACAACAAGAACTCTCATCATTATCTTGTTGATTATTAGAGCATGTTAAATCACATGCAACCAATATATATATATATATATATATATATATATATATATATATATATATATATATATATATATATATATATATATATATATATATATATATATATATATATATATATATATATATATATATATATATATATATATATATATATATATATATATATATATATATATATATATATATATATATATATATATATATATGGAGGTTGTGTCCTGATTTTCCACCACATGCCTATGAGGATAATTTGGTATGGAGTGCAACAACACCTATCATATGTTTATATATTGTCGAAATGCATCATTTAGATAGGATATATTTGCAATTTGGGTACCAAAAAGATATACACAATCTCCTAGATGCCTCATCGAACATCATAAAATGACTATGCATGAGTTATGGGATTATGCTTAAACCGATTTATACAAACTCGAGCAACACAAGTGGAAGAACTAACACCTATCTTACTTGTGGGATATGCATTTTATGGAGAAATGAATTCAGGTCAGGAGTATATATGAGTTGGATTCAACCACTTATACATATACTTCAAATAGTCAACTTCTTAGTGACCTCGTCTTCATGGTTCTATCTCAAACATGTCAGATCTTCACAATCAATATACTCTAACATCTAAATCTAAAGCACTTACAACCAATGATATCCATATTTATCCACCTTCAAAAGTAACTCATGCTCATACTAATATAACCAATCCACACAACAACAACAACCTTCATACACTCATCAATTCCAACAACCAATACAATACACCTCATCCCAACAAACTAACTACTCATACCAAACACAACAACAACAAACAAACTTCACATATCAAACACCCTAACAACCAACACACTACACTTATCAAACATCCCATTAACAACCATCTTTTTATCCATACCTAAACTGCACACCAATCCCTCATCCAAACTTTGATCATTCCAACCCCTAACAAAATTACTAAACCACATCATAACTTCAAAATCCATTAATCTCTAATGTACCAGAATGTTATGTTGCATATATGGAAAGTTATGACCAAAACGCATACATAGACTCGCTTACCGAATTTCCTACAAATTTGAATTTAGAGAATTTTGGAACTTGCGTCAAACTAATTTCAAGTTTTTTATACATCCCTCTAATCAAATTAGAACTTAAACAACAAACAAACCCCACCCACCCCCCACCCACCCCTTCTCATACAACACAACAGCTATAAAAATTAAATCCCTTATAACTTGATTTATTGTTTTATAAAAGTAAAAAAAAATTAACTTTTTTTAATTAATTATTATATTTTAATATTAATTTAAAATCATTACTTAATTAATTAAAATAAAACAAAAAACAAAAAAAATAATAAGTCATACCACTTTTGAAATGGCATATGATTTAAGACCTTTAGAGGCTTCCATCATTTCATTAGTTGGAAGGTTATATTTATATTTCTTAAAAAAAAGTTGGCATATAGGAAAAATGTTTTTAACATGTGGTATTTTGGGAGCAATTTAGAGATTGTTCTTTTCCAAACGTGGCGGAACAAGCAAAATCTCAGAAAGTCAGGGTGATTTTAGTGTATTTTGGTGTATTTTTTGAAAAATATAAATGAAAAAAATAATACTTGTGATAGTTAAGATTAAAAAAATTGATATAGAAGAGAGAGAAATAAAGCCACACTGACTTTTCCTCCTTAAAATCACTAAAATTCAACCCTAATACTATCATAGAGAAATGTGAATTTTTTTAGCAAAATAACATTTTTCGTCCCTTAACTTTAGCTCGGGGTCCAGTTTGGTCCCTTAACTTTAAAAAGTGTCAAGTTGGTCCTTTAACTTTTAAAATGGTGTCACGTTTATCCTTTTGTTTGTTGCCGTTAGTCAAATTTTGAAGAAAAAAAATGCCACGTTTGTTCAGGTGGAGCTGCTGACGTGGATATGAAATGTCTTAAAGGAAGATAAAACAATCCAATGTTTCCATTACCCAGAAGAAGGAACGATACAACGCTTGGAGAATTCATTGAATCATTGAAGACGATTGAAGGTTTGCAGACGCGGAGATTCAAGACACGAAGGATTGAGGGCGGAGGATTAAAGACGATTCAAGGAGACATAATCAAAAGGTTAGTTCATTTATCTCTATTTTAGGGTTTTCTGCTAGAGGTTCAGATTTAGGGTTTATGTAAATTTGTTAGTGTGAACTCTAATTATTTAGATGATATGATTAGGTATCATGGATGAATACATAACTCTCAAAATTCATCATAGTGGCGAGTTCACAGATGAAGGTCGTAGTGTATATGAGAATGGAGTAGTAGATGATTTGAGAGTAGATGTAGACAAATGAAGTTATTTTGAGCTAGTTGGTGTATTGAAAGACTTAGGTTATAGGGAGTTTGAAACAATATTTTAAAAGGACCCTCAATTTGGGATGAATCCACTTGTTGATGACAATGGTGCTTTAGAAATTTCATATCTATATAGGATGCACCAAAATTTTGATATTTATATTGAACACACCTTGTCTCAACCTGACTACTGTGATGTTGTTATTGATGAAGTTGACGAGAACCCTGCTGAAATTATAGAGGAGTTACTTAGTCAACTGTATGATGAAGTTGTGGAAGTTGAACAAACCAATGTTGGGTTGGAGGAAGGTGATGTTAGAGTTGGTGAAGCCACTGCTGGGTTGGAGGAAGGTAATATTGGAGTTGATCAAGGGAATCCTGTAGTGGATGAACATACTGTTGGAGTTTAACAAGGGAATCCTACAGGGGAAGAAGGTAATGTTGGAGTTGAAAAAGGGAATCCTACAGGGGAAGAAGGTAATGTTGGAGTTGAAAAAGGTAAAATTGCAGTGTATGATGACTAAAGTTTATCATCTGATGATAGTGAAGATGAGGACTACAATTATGATAGCACACAAGATGTGGCTTTTGAGGATGAGTATGATGGGTGTGATGAGATTGAGGAGGATGAACTTGATACCTTAGTTGGTCATGAAAATGATGGTAAATGAGAAGTCCAAGAAAATGATGGTAAAGGGAGTGACAATGACAGTGAGGACATGCAAAGTGGTTGTGACAGTGATGATAGCAGTGGAGTTCTAAGAAAAAAACATCCAATTTTCAGACAGCCAAAAGACATGTCAGATTACAAGTGGGATGTGGGAATGTACTTTAGTTCAAAGGGTGAATTTAGGGAAGCAATAACAACTTATGTTGTGCAAAATGGTAGAGATCTAAGGTTTGTAAAAAATGACATAGTTAGGGTAAGGGTTAGATGTAAAGTTGGTTGTCAGTGGGAGGCTTATTGTAGCAAGTTGTCAAATGAAGACACTTGGCAACTCAAGAAAGTAATTGACAAACACAGTTGTAGTAGAGAGTATAATGTGAAGCTGATGAGTATAAAGTGGTTGAGTAAAAGAATTCAGAATAGCTTGAAAAACAATCCAAGGCTGAGTATAAAGGATATCAAGGAGAAGGCACAAAAAAAGTGGAATATTAGGGTCAACAAAACCAAAGTTATAAGAGCAAGATTTGCAGCTAGAGACTATGTTGATGGTTCCTTTTTGGGAGATTACACAAGGGTCTATGACTACTGTCATGAACTGTTAAGAGCCAATCCAGCGTCAACAGTTAAGCTCAATGTTGAGCATGTACAAGTAGGTGTTGAGGATGAAAGACTATATTTTAGAAGACTTTACATATGTTATGATACGTGTAAGGAAAGCTTTAAGTTGTGCAGGCATGTAATAGGTGTAGATGGGTGTTTTCTTAAGGGGTTGTGTGGAGGGAAGATTCTAGTTGCCATTGGGAGGGATCCTAATGATTAGATGCTTCCCATAGCATATGCAGTTGTGGAGAGTGAAAACAAGGATAGCTGGACTTGGGTTTTAGAGCTGTTAATTGATGACCTTGGAGGCAAAGATGAATGCCTGACTTACACCTTCATCTCAGACCAACAAAAGTCAAGTTTTTCATTTATTCTTATGGTTTTATGTGTTTATGTTATGCTATTCCTGTTATGCTATATTATAATGCTATATTGTATGTTATTGCAGGGTTTCCTAGCTACTATGGATGAGCAATTGGCAAGGGTGGAGCATAGGTTTTGTGTTAGGCACCTCTATAACAATTTTAGGAAAAAGTTTCCTGGAAAGATTTTGAAGGACATAATATTGAAGGCAGCCAAGTCAACATACCCACAGACATGGGAAAGAGAGATGAAGGGAATGAGAGTCATCAATGAAAAAGCATTTAAACATATGATGAAGACCCCACCAAGGTTTTGGAGTAAATCTTACTTTAGGACTGAAAACAAATGTGATGTTATTCTCAACAACATGTCTGAGTCCTTTAATAGTGTCATTCTGAAGCAAGGGCAAAACCTCTAATCACTATGTTAGAAAACATCAGAGCATACATGATGGAGAGATGGGAAAATAACAGAATGAGATTTAGTACTTTGGATGAGAATGATATTTTGTCCAATATTAGAAAGAAACTTGATGTAACAAGCACATACACCAACAACTGGCTAGTAAGGGTATGCAATATCAGTATACATTAATTCTTTAGGATGTCTATGACATACATGTGACTAATGTATTTTGTTTGTTTAGTCATTTAGGATGTCTGATGAACATATATTTGAAGTAAGGCACCTAGAAAATCAAGCTGACAAGTTTGTTGTGAACCTGAAAGATCAGAGATGTTCATGCAGAAGATGGGAACTCACAGGACTCCCATGTGTTCATGCTCGTTCTGCTATGAAGAGTAGGAATTTAAAAATTGATACTTACATTCTAGATTATTATAGGGTTTCAAGGTACAAGGCAGTTTATAAGCATGTGATCTACCCTGTTAATGGAGCAAACTTGTGGTTAAGACACCATATCCAGATGTGCAACCACCTAAGTTCAGGAAGATGCCTGGTAGACCTAAAAAGAGGAGGAACCTAGAACAAGGTAAAATTGATGGGTCTGCTCGCAAATTGAGAAGAACAGGTTTTCTTGTAAAGTGTAGTAGGTGTAAGAAAGCAGGACATTACAAGTTTACATGTAAAGACACAACAACTCAGACTACTCAATAATCAGCCCAACCCTCTCATACTCCAACTCAAAATGCTCAACAACCAAGCCAACACACTCCTACTTCAACAACTCAGCCTACTCAACAACTAAGCCAACCCTCTCAGAATAAAGCAACACACACTGCTAAGAGAACTTCTACTCAACAATCTAGCCAAGCATCTCAGACTTCTAAGGGAAAGGTTGCTCAGAAGACACATGGACCTGCTAAGGGCAAGACACAAAAGATGCCTGTAAGGAAGCCAATAAGACCTTTTGTGCCACTTGGGCCTACAACTAGGTTGAGTGCTGCCAAGAATGTTGTTGGCCCAGTAATAAGGAGGTCTACTCCAACAAAGAGGACCACACTAAAGAAGAAACTCTAGTTGTGGAACATGTGTATCAGTTGCGTTAAAAGCATAACCTATTTTGTGGAACATGTGTGGAATGTATTACAAGTTTATGTATTCTACTGTTATTGTGGAACATGTGTATCAGTTGTGTTAAAAGCATAACCTAACTGTCATGAACAAGTTTATGTATTCTGCTGTTGTTGAGGAACATGTGTATCAGTTGTGGAACAAGTCTATTTTGTGGAATGTATTACAAGTTTATGTATCCTGTTGTTATTGTTGTTTATGTATCCTGCTGTCATGAACTTTATGTTAAAAGCATAACCAACTTATAGGTATTATGAAATGAACCTAAAAGCAGAACTTGTCATGAACTTTATGTATTATGAAATGGACCTGTCATGAACTTTATATTACAACGATCATGTCTAATGTGGTGTAAAAATGCAGACAAAATTAACAGACCAAATTAACAGACCAACTTTGACAGGTCTATAACAGACCAAGTAAACATAAAAACATAACATACCAAATATATCATTGACAAACCAAATTAACATAATCTTTAATTGTTGGTTATGCTTTGACAGACCAAATTAAAAACACTTTGACATGATATTTATCAATGCATACCAAGTTAACATTATCTTTAACTGTTATATTCATATGGAACTAATACAATCCAAAACTAAAACTGATACATTCATGTTGAACTGCAAAAAGTGAAATTAACTAAACTGATATACGATTAGAATCCATATATTAGAATCCAACTATTACATTCATGTTGAAGTGATACAATCCAAAACTGATACAAACTTTAACTGAACTTAAACCTAATTCTTACAACCAAAACTTAACTTAATTCTTACAAACAAACCATAACATACTACTTCCAAAAAAATCTTAATACCCTAACTACTCCTAACAACTAATACAATGATAATCATCACAAACATCAAATTCAAAATATTTTTCCACTTCATGATATTCTTCATTTCACTTTCAAGTTTCATCAGTTTTTTCCCTAATTATTCATTCTCCATTATCACTTTTTCAATGTCCTTTTTTGCTTCAGCAAGTCCCTTAGTTACCACACCTAGCCTATGCATCCAAAATTTCTCCTTCTCATCACCCATCTCCTCATAAAACCAACCAAAGAAACCACAACCAGCTTGCATACCTCCCTGTAAGTTTCACTGTTTAGAGGATGATGGATAATGAATTTAAACTTAAATAGAAATATAACTTATAATTTGGATAGAAACAGAAACAGAAACATAACTTCAATAGAGAACAAAACTAGCTTTCATACCTTATAATTTGGACAATCCAAAAACGTTTTCCCATATTCTTAACAGTAGTTGTTAGAACACAGATTAATTCTTAATAATATCTCTTGGTTTTGATGATAACTGTTAGGAAATTTTATATTTAAGAATTATATACTCTAAAATTTGCTTGAGAGTTTTACTGCAGATTGTAATGATATTAACACTCCAGAAGTAAATCTGAATTATATACAAGAAGTTATCTAGACTCTGAAGCGCCAGATGCACTCATTAGAAGACTCTGATTGCTGTTTACAGAAGATCCTGAGCGTAGTCTCCAGAAGGATCTGAAGCAAGATGCTCCAGAAGATTCTGAAGCTAGTCAGAAGCATCTGAAGATAAGAAGAATATTGTATGAAGAGTTTCTCAAAGCATAATTTCTACAGAAGTTTCTGAAAGTACTAACGCTGCCAAGTACTGAAGTTTTGTGTCAAATATGCTCTGATGATCAACACGCTGAAAGCACACATGCTGCAGAAGACTCTGATACAGCAAAGTTCTGAACATCATTAGAAGACTCTGACTCAATCAGATTCTGAAGAACTTGCTGAAAAATGAAGAAGAAATATTCAAAGATTATATCCGTTGGAGTAAATCAAACGTCTCTTTCCTCATTTGTGCTAGACACAAGAACACAGACAAAAAGAATTTTTCTGTGCTTTCTACTTCTAGGAAAGGTCACTTGATGTGAAGACAAAAAGGCTCAGACCTTTTGGGACACTCTTCTCAACGTTCAGCTTCCTTGGATCAGCTGCCTATAAAAGGAAGACTCCACCAAATTCTTCTGTTACACAATTTGCTGAAAAGAAATCATATTATTCAAAGCTCTCATTCTTTCATATTCTTCTTAGAATTTCTTGTACTTAAACTTAAGAGAAAAATCACTGTTGTGATAAAAGCTTTTTAGAAGCATTAATACTCTTGTATTTGATTTATATTGATTGTAAAGGTTTTCCTTAAGAGGATTCAGCTGGAATCAGTAGCTCTTGAGAAGACTTAGAACAGTTGTTCTTAGGTGTTACTATTGTAATTTGTTTGATTAAATAGTGGATTAAGCCCTTGTTGAGAAAGACAAATCACTCTAGGAAGGGTGGACTGGAGTAGTTGATTTCAACGAACCAGGATAAAAATAATTGTGTTATTATTTTTTAAGTCTTAATCTTTCATACTTATTCAACCCCCCTTCTAAGTATTATCTCACCTTCAGTAGTTGCCCTTTGAAGAACGGTCATGTCTCCACAATGGCATATGGGCTTCCATCATGACCTACTACAAACATCCGAATCTCGACTTTCTGATTTCAACATGGAGGAGGAACAACCAAATTTCATGCTTGCCAAATAAAAAAAAACCTAGATTAGTTTAGGGATTTGGGATTGGGATTGGGAAATCACAGTCGCACAATGTGAACGGAAGAGGGAAGGAGAAGGAAGTAACATGATGAACACAATTTCCAGGTCATCTGCCTGATATACAAAATAAACTGACATTTAGGGACAACTGACGATGAGGACTAAATTGACACCATTTTAAAATTTAAAGGACCAACTTGACACTTTTTTAAGTTAAAGGACCAAACTGGACCCTGAGCTAAAGTTAAGGGACGAAAAGGGGTATTTTTCCGAATTTTTTAAAATAAAAATAACTAAGTGTTTTAAATTAATTCCTCAAATAACCAAGTTTCTCCACTAATTCTCAAAGTATCCATGCTTCAAACAAACAAAAAATTGCAATGCGGAGAACTTGTCAATCCATTTGGTGCTGGGGAGTCCGAGAGAGTTGGGAGAACCAATAGGACTAATGCTCCAGGACAACAAAAGAGGGAAGCACCACATCTCAACCTAAAACCTTAAGGTGTTAGTTAAATGGGCCATCTCTCTTATAAATCCAACATTCCACCCATTCATAGGCAATGTGGGACTTTAACCACTCACACTGGTAGTTTATGTGTTATAACAATTTTCACATAGAGTTATTCTTTGGTTGTCTATTGACAACAACCATGATTTTTTCTCTTGTTTTAGAGTTTCCACGTTATGTTCTTATGTTGTGAATGTGTTTCTCTTTTTTATCTATGCTTTGCTTTATTTTTTTCCAACAACTAATATCAGAGCTTTTGGTTCGATCCAGGGGTAAGTGTTGTTAGTATGCTTTATGGTTGTAGTTGTCTTATCTTCAACATTAGAAAAGAAGGTTAGTGTTATTAAAGAGGTGTTAAGCTGCAATCACAAATTCCGTTATGCAGTTTAGGCTAGAGAAAGTTGATAGAAGTTGCAAAGTGGATGTTAGGGAGTCTAGGAGAGTCGGGAGCACCAATGAGACTAATGCTCTAGGAGAACAAGAGAGGGAGAAACTACATCTCAACCTAAAACCTTAATGTGTTAGGTAAATGGGTCATCTCTCTTATAAATTTAACATTCCACCATTCATATGAAATGTGGGACTTTAACCATTCACACTTGTACCCAACATTCTCCCCACATCCTATCACAGGATCCAACATTCGATCCAGCTCTTGTTCCCTCATAAAGCCAAACCACGACTCTGATACCATTTTTGGGGAGTCCAGGAGAGATGGAAGCATCAATGAGACTAACAATCCAAGACAACAAGAGAGGGAGACACTACATATCAACCTAAAACCTTAAGGTGTTAGGTAAATGAGTCATCTATCTTATAAATCCAATATCTCACCCAATAATAGACAATGTGGGACTTTAACCACTCACACTTGCACCCAACAATTGGCGCATGTACTTTTAAAAAAAAGAGTTAACACCAATTGAGTTGGTGCCTCCTATAGCTCTAGTCAATTCAATTCGCGCCTATATGTGATTCTTAGTAAGAGGTGCCAATTCGTCTGGCGCCTCAGTGTAATACCTTTTTTATAATTAAAATAATAAGATATATATGAAAAAGAAATAAAAAGTATTAATATTTAATTTAAATATGATTACATACGATAATATGTTGTACACTAACGACAACGACCCGCTTGCTCATACATGTCACCGGTTCCACACCCCTAAGTACCTTTTCTCGTAACGGTTTCTATTGATTCACCTCGAGTGTTTAAACGAGGTCTCTGGAACATCACCATCACTAGATTTTCTAATAAGTTATTGTAATTCTAAGTAGTCTTATGTATGCATTGACACATGAGTATGCTTTAAATCACCCATCACTCAATTACTACCGCAAAGAAATTAGATTGTCAAATGTGGACGTATTAAGGTGGATCGATAATATTCCAATAGAAAAGTGGACTAGGGCATTTGACGAGGGTTGACGATGGGGCCACATGACAACAAAAATTATGGAATCAATGGTCTCGGTCTTCAAAGGAATTAGAAACCTACCAATAACCACGTTGGTGAGAGCAGCCTATTTAAGGTTGGGATCATTGTTGGAAATCAGAAGTACAAACGAAGTTCGGTGTTAAAATTGGGTAGTTGTTCAGTGAAAATTGTATGAAAGTGATAAAGGAGGAAACTATCAAAGCTAGAAAACATATTGGTACATGCATTGACCATCATAGATACACTTTCAGTGTAGAAAAAACAATCGACCACAATGGCGGCAGGCCAAAATGATACTATTAGGTCGAACTACATTGAGGTTGGTGTGACTGCGAAAAATTTTAGTCTTTCGGTATGTCTTGCTCCCATGCCATTGCGACATGTTCAAGTGTTAGCGAGGACGTTTCCAAGCATCTATCCTTCAATTACAAAGTCGTAAACATATTCGGTGTATAAGACAATATCTTCCTAGTGATAGAAAAGGAAGAATATTGACCTACTTATCAATGGAACATAATTTGGCACAACGAAAATATGCGAAGGAAGAAAAATGGCCCCCCCAGCAGCACGTGTATTAGAACCTAAATAGATACGACTAACAAAATGGTAAGATTATATGGTATATGCCGTCATCCCGGACACACTCGAAAGCATTATCCCAGTGTTAGAACAAGCTCTGCATGGTAAGCTTTTATTTTATTTTTTATAAGCTTAGCATTATATATATATATATATATATATATATATATATATATATATATATATATATATATATATATATATATATATATATATATATATATATATATATATATATATATATATATATATATATATATATATATATATATATATATATATATATATATATATATATATATATATATATATATATATATATATATATATATATATATATATATATATATATAACCCCTAAATTAAACAACAACACATAAACATAAACATAAACACACCTAAAACAATAACACAAATAACAAATAAAAAGACATAACGTCACAACATATTTAAGAAATTACAACAATCTAAACAATATCATATGGTGAAGACATCATTTTCATCTTTAACACACATAGGCGGCAGATGAATTGACGCCTACACTTTACTTTTATGCACAGTTGCCAATTTAATTGGTCCATCCATCTATTTGTCATGTAGTGTCTCCCGATCGATGCATCAATGTCAATTCAATTGACGCTAGCTCTTTATTTTTATATGCAGACGCCAATTGAATTGATATGTGCACTACGTTGTTATTATTATTATTTTTTAAACATGGATATTTTGAGAAATAGTAGAAAATTTTGGTTGGTTGAAAAATTATTTTAAATAAATTATATATATATATATATATATATATATATATATATATATATATATATATATATATATATATATATATATATATATATATATATATATATATATATATATATATATATATATATATATATATATATATATATATATATATATATATATATATATATATATATATATATATATATATATATATATATATATATATATATATATATATATATATATAATATATGATTGTGAATATAAGTATATTTGGCTTACAATTGGACGAATCTCTAATGCAACTATAATTGACATGTTTTATAAAAATATAAAAAGAGATAAGAAATTAAAAAAAAAAAACATAGTTGCTGTCAAGTTGGAATACGACATCAAAATACTTAAAAAGTTCAAGCCTCTTTTGCATTCTAAAGTAATTTATCCATATGTTAATATTCTATTGATGTTCTAACTGCTCTAAAGATAAAATAGATTAAATTAAGGAGGATTCGGTTAACTATGTGATAGTAAATTTTGTTTTTTGAGGTTATACATGTTTATGGATATTGTCAATGAGGGTTTTAAAAATTACTCTTTATATACTCATTCATCATTATTTTCTCTTTCATACCATGTCTTTTGAACAGTGTTTTATTAAATTTTGAAAGAATGCTGGGACGTATATATTGAAATAGTGGAAGCTGAGATCATCTCTAGAAAAAACAAATCAAACATATTCTCCAACGTCATCGATCTTAGAATGAAAATGGACCAATGAAATGGAAAGTTGATGATGTGAATGCAAACAAGAGGATGTTTATAAGAAAATTTCAAATTAAAATGTGTCATCCGTTTATTCAACTGAGACAGCTTATACTTGAGCTGAAATTAATTTTCAATAAATTGAACTCATAATTTAGAATGAAAAGTCCAAGCAAGTGAATCAAACCATGGAAGCTTTCATGTTAGTATACACGCAATTATATAATAAACAGTTAGGTGGATGGTTTTAGTTTTTTAATATATGGAGTATTAAAAAATCCATCTTAGTACTAATTTACTTCAATATATAATAGTAATAATAATAGGTCAAACGCATTATTTGACCATTTATGTTAAATATTTATAATAAATAAATTTTTTAAGAAAACTATGAAACAATGGTTTTTCTTGTAAATAAATTATAATTTTATCTCAGATTTTCGATGCAGACATTTAATACGACAGATGAGATGGAATTATGAAATAGTGAGGTGTGAAAAGATCGAAGTGATTAATTAAGATTATAAGATTTTTTGACTTATCAAAGGATAGTGTCAATTTTGGTCAAATGTTGCAATAAATAAGAGGCCAAAGAGGTTCGTTGAGTTTGGAACTTTGTGAAATTCAGAATTCTCAATTTTTTCTATGAGGTTGAAATGAGGTGTGATTACATAAGAGCATGTAGTTATTCAAGGACACGTGGTGGTATTTCGAAGATGAGGATTGCATGGAGACAAAGACGTGGCGTGTTTGGTTTAGTCGACCGTTGTAGATGGTTATTTTAGAGTAGTATATGGTTAGATGATTGCTTACGTTTTAGGGGTCCGCAATTGTACGCAAATTCTACAAAATTCAAAGTATCTGTGTGATTGAGAAATGAGTAAAAAATGTACGTATGCATTCCACTTTTATGAATTCACGTGTTTTTTACGTTCAAGTCATTTTCTACATCAAAATTATCTCCAGTCATTTTATTTCTAAGTTCTTTACATTTTGATTTTAGTCAATTTAAGTCATTATTTCTCAAACACTGTATTTCGATTTTGATACCAATATATGGTCTAAAAGTCATGATTCACACAAATATGTCTTGAGATCTTTTCGAGTTTAATCCCTTAAGTATTAATTGAAATTTATTTTTATTTACTAAATTTCACAATAAACAAATTGGCACACCCGGTGGGACCCTTTTTGTTTGAATTTTTACTGTGCTTTTGAAATTTTTTTCATAAATGTCGTGTAAGAAACTTCTAAAAGTGTGAGTGTGCAGGAGATTGAGGAGTGGTAAAATAACCAAAAAAGAAGTTAGGAAACCAACGAGGAAATACAATAGAAGAATGGTTTCTCCAAGAAACAATAACAGAAAACAACCATCCAATATCACGGGGGTAGGCACAAACATTGCAAGTTCGACTGAGCCAATCCCTTCTATTGTTAGCATGACAACCACAACGTTAACGAAGGTTGCGCCATTAACTGCACAAGAAGGGACAATTTTTTCCCTTCGATCACGCAGAGTCACCCAGTGACTCCTAGACCAAATATGGAAAAGAATTTTAGACCCTTTGCCAAAAAAATTACAATACCCATGCCTGGGCGTGAATAACCCTATGGTATGTTAACGTCTATGATGGCAAACCTATAAACAAACCCTTCGACATTTTCTTACAATGTTGCAATTGTGTATTTGCCAATACTGACATTTGAATCGGTCATAGGTAACCCTGGTCGAACCATACAACCCCAATTAGGAATGGGATTTGGTTCCCAAGCAATGCCAATATTCATTACGAGTTCTGTGATGGCAATGAGACAACAGATAGACGATAGTAACCATGATATGGTAAATACTCTCACCTAACAGATGTATACCATATTTAACCCATTGATTCAGAATACAAATCAGAGTTACCAACAATTGGCCACTCAAATGAATCGAATTGTTGATTTCTTTGGTGCACCCCCAACGTAAGTTTCACCCATAGTATAACCTCAAGTGGCAGGACCAATTCTAAATGAAGCGGTAGTCTTTGACGAAAACAAAGTGAATCAGGGCAACAATATGCGCCCT
Organism: Lathyrus sativus; assembly: GCA_963859935.3. Taxonomy (NCBI): domain Eukaryota; kingdom Viridiplantae; phylum Streptophyta; class Magnoliopsida; order Fabales; family Fabaceae; genus Lathyrus; species Lathyrus sativus. The sequence continues at coordinate 33,178,060 of OZ012738.1, forward strand.
ATATGGTTGAACAAGCAAGGCCTATAAAGGCTTAATGTCCACCGGTTTTGATAGTTAATCGATATTAGGATGCAGACCAAGTAGTTTATCAAGTTTGATGGGATAACTTGGTGGGGGAAAATGATCTTGCAGACATGGTCGAAAGGATAATGACACAAAATGATGTAAATATGGGCTTACAAAGGCCAAACTGTACATCTCCTTTGTCATAATATGTATTACAAGTAGAACTTCCAAGGGGATGGAAAGTCTATAAATTTAAAAAGTTATGTGGTGATACCAATGAGTCCACAATCAAGAATATTTCTTGATATCTAAATGAGGCAGGGGACATAGCGAATAATGAGAACTTAAGGATGATATATTTTCCTAGTTCTCTTACAAAGAATTCCTTTACATGGTTTACAACCCTTCCTCCCCCATCCCATCAATGATTTGACTCGTTTAGAAAGGCAGTTTAATGTGGGGAAGTTTAAGATTAGATTGAAAGAATTACCGAGTGTGAAGCAAAAGTTCACTGATTTAATAGATGATTACTTGAACCGTTTCCGGCTATTGATAACAAGGTGTTTCACTCAAGTTCCTGAACATGAACTAGTTGAAATGGTCACTGGGGGATTAGATTATTCCATCAGGAAAAATTTAGATATTATCTAAGAGATATGGCTGAACTAGAGGATAGAGTTCGACAGGTCAAACAATTGAAGGCTGGGAAGGCTAAAGTAAACAAAGGTAACAAGGAATGAGTTACCTTCATCGATATGGAAGACAATGACTTGAGTCAGATGTCAAATATAACCATGTCGAAGAAAATGAGGTTGAGGTGGCCGAATTTAAACCAGGTCCTCCATATGTGTGTAAGCTGCTAACGCCTGCAAATGGAAATAATCCTTCTGAACCTGAAAATAATGATAAATTCCCTAAGAGAACTTATACCTTCGATGTGATCAAATGTGATAAAAATTTTGACTTATTGGTTGCAGATGGCTAGATTTTAGTGCCACCAGGCGCAAAAGTACCACCATTAAAACAAAGAAAGAAACGAGGTTTCTGTAAATATCATAACTTTCTAAGGCATAAAACCTCACAATGTTTTCTTTTCAGGGATCTTGTTCAGAATGCTTTGAACAATGAAAGAATGAAGTTTGCCAAAGGTAACACTCCTATGAAAATCGATTCTAACCCGTTGCAAGTTAGGGAGACCAATTGTGTTGAGCCTGTTGGAATCAACATGGTCGAGATCACTGAGGATTTCAACATGGAAGAATTCGAAGGCAGTGAGAACCAGATTGAGGTTGTCTATCCTAAGGCTGGAGAAGGTTTGCTCGAATTCCTTCACTAATGCAAAGTTGAGGATTTAGAAGTGATGTTGTGCCCTAGGTGCAGTGATGTGTTCGATAAGAGGACTGCAGAGAATGTGGAAAGTGCTCAGTAGGTGAGGAAGAAAGAAAAATGGAAGAGGAACAAGCCACAGTTCTATTTCGACAAGAGGGGAGTCCCTCGGAAAAATGAGCAGCTTCCTACCCACTAGAAGGGCAAGTCTAGTACTTACGTTCCAGCATCCAATTCTCCCTAAGGGATATAGACGAGGCCTGCTGGCAAAGAGCATTCAGGAAATCAGAGGTTCTTTATTGACCTATCGTGAAAATTTTCAGGTGTCGGAAAGACGTTCATATGGTCCCAGTAATTATAAAGGGAAGAACCCGATGTCGAGAACTAAATGGAGAAGAATTTGAAGGATAAAAAAAGTTGAGAGGAAAGCTAGTGAATCAAGTAACACCAAGCCATACCAGAGTTGAGTGGATAACCAGACCAAAAATCCAATCGAAAGACAATTGTTCTCTTCTAAGTCAACCCAGTCGAAAGGAAAGGCGAAGGAAGTGCCACCATTCAAGGAGGATGAGTTGGTGACTATTAACTTCGAATCTGGATCAGAGGATGAGTTTGATGTGTTATGCAACATGGTGTATATGCTCCCTAGGAAGTATGATTTTGTTACAGAGGTATCTGAACCAGCAAATTGTAAGATAGAGGAAATGGCAAGGCACAAACATGTGTATTATTTTGTGATGGACAACCGCTGCATTGAAGGACATAATGCATTTTTAGAAAGGCCTCATGAAGGAATGAAGAGTCATTTGAAGCCCCTTTTTATAAGGGCGTAAGTGGAGAATACTACGGTGAATAAGATCTCAGTGGATGGAGGGGTTGCAGTTAATCTTGTGCCTCACTTTTTGTATTGAAATATAGGAAAGTTCGACACTGACTTGAGGCCACATAATATGGTGCTCTCATATTATGAAGGAAAAATAGGTCAGACAATGGGTGTTATCCAAGTCAATGTGACGGTGGTATTTATAACTTGACCTACTATTTTCATGGTTATTATGTCGTAGGCTAGTTAAAACTTGCTCCTTGGTCGAGAATGGATACATGGCGTATGAGTTATACCTTCGTCACTTTATCATAGGATAGTGTTGTAGAGAAATGATGGAATAGTTGAGAATATCAAAGTAGATTAAGGTTACTACATGGCGTAGGTGAACCATGTAGATAAGAGGAATTTTGATAAGAATCTAGCTAAGATAACGCCTTGCACACCAGCAGGGTTTACTTACATGCCTTTGGAAGAGGCATTTTAATCTCTTAATGGATTCATGTGGGATAGAGAGATCATGGGTGAGAGGAGTTATGACATGATCTGGTCGACTGGCTTGGTGAAGAATTCGATGATGATGTCTAAATTCAACGCGTTAAAGCAAATCGCGACATAAGTAGCCAATAATAGATTGAAAGCAGTTTTAGAGGTTGAAATACCACACATGGTTATCGAAGCTAATCAATTAGAAGTGTCTGGAGTGGCTCAAAGGATAAACGTGGAGCCAAGACTACTCGAAATGTTGCGATCAACAGGTATATAGAATGATGGTTTAAAAGGCCGAAGGCTTTACTGCATCTATGATGATGAGCCTTTCCATTTCGAAAAGGAACTTTTCGTATCACCTACAAAGATGCAACCTCAGGATCTAGTTGAAGAAATTGACTTGGGCGATGAAACTAGCAAAAGGCCGACTTATATCAGCGCCAATATTGAGTCGAGTCTAAGGTTAGGGGTAATTAATTTACTTAAAGAGTTTAAAGATTGATTTCCTTGGGACTATAACAAAATGACAGGTTTGAGCAGGGATTTGGTGCATTTGAAACTTCCAATAAAACATGGGAAGAAGTCGGTCAAGCAGATGCCTAGACGGTGTGCGCCAGAATTAATTTACAAAATAAAAGAGGAGATTGAAATACTACTGAAAATCAAGTTCATTAGAATGGAGATTATGCCATTTGGTTTAAAGAACGCTGGAGAAACTTATCAGAGGATGGCAAATTCTATTTTTCATGATTATATCGAGACATTTATGAAAATATATATATTGATGATATAGTCATTAAGTCTGCGTCGATAAATGGTTATCTCGACCACCTACGACGATCATTCGAAAGGATGATAAAGTATGGACTAAAGATGAATCCTCTTAAGTGTGCTTTTTGTGTGCAGACTAGATACTTCCTTGGATTTGTTGTCCACAAGAAGAGCATTGAAATTAACTAGAACAAAACGAAGGCCATCATGGAAACTAAACTGCCTTCGACCAAGAATGGACTCCAATCTTTATTGGGGAAGATAAATTTTCTAAGAAGGTTCATCTCAAACCTTAGTGGCAAAGTTCGAGTGTTCTCGTTGTTACTTCATCTAAAGAAAGAAGAATTCATATGGCAGCTACAGCATCAAAGGGTTTTCATGAAATAAAGGAGTACTTAATGAATCTTCCAATTTTATCCCTTCCTGTTAGAAATAGGTACATGAGGTTGTATATTTTTGCCTCAGACTTGACTATAGGAAGTATGTTAGCATAATAGGATGATAATGGTGTCCAAATAGCCATATATTACCTCATTCGAGTCTTTAACGATGCATAAACTAGATATTGTCTTATAGAAAATATGTTCCTTTGTTTTTATTTCTAATGTATGAAATTGAAGCACTATATAAAACTAGTTGATGTGTATGTGTCTTCTCATTTTGATATTATTAAGCATATGCTATCTAATCCAATTTTGCATAGCTGAATTGGAAAATGGGCTCTTGCCCTGTCAGAATATTATCCCTAACGTATGTTCCATTAAAGGCAATGAAGGTGCATGTGGTCGCCGACTTCATCGTAGACCATTCGATAGTCGAAGCACCTTTGAATTACTTGGAGCTAGAACCTTGGAAGCTATATTTTGATGGCTCGAGTCATAAAAAAAGGGGACTCGTATCAGATTCTTAATCATTCCCCCAATAAGATTCCAATAAGGTTTAAATATCAAATTGACGATCCTTGCTCAAATAATGAGGCCGAGTATGAGGCTTTAATAGTTGGTCTTAAGATCTTGTTGGACTCGAGGGAAAATAGAGTCAAAATAATATGTGACTCGGAGTTGGTGGTTAAGCAAATAGCGCAGGAGTACAGATGCATTAAGGAAAACTTAATCATGTACTTTGTTATATTAACTGACTAATTAAGTGTCTCGACTTTGTGGAAATTCGACATGTCCCTCGACTTGAAAATTAGGAGGCGAATGAGTTGGCACAAATTGCCTCAAAACATAAAGTGTCAAAAGAAAAACTATAAGATTTAATTGAAGTTTGAGGTAGACTGAAAGCGACAAGGCTCTCTCCATCAGATCTATTAGTGTAGAAATTAGGGTCAATAAATCCTAAGAATTTTGAAATCTTTGCCATTGAGAATTTGGATAATAGTGATTGGCGAAGGCCAGTAGTTGAATACTTAGAGAATCCAACTGGTTAACCGATCTAAAAGTTAAATACAGGTCTCTGATTTATGTTATCATATGGAACAAATTATTTAAGAAGACACCTGAAGGTGTTTTGCTTAAATGCCTTGGTGAAAGTGAAGCTTACCTAGTAGTATCAAACGTCCATAGTGGGGCATGTGATGCTCATTAAGTTGGATATAAAAGCATGTTGTTAGTGTTTCGATAAGTCATGTATTGGCTTTCTATGTTAAAAGATTGTATTGAATTTTCCAAGGGGTTTCAAGAGTGTCAAATTCACTTAACCATTCAACATGTCCCTACTAGCGAATTGCATGCAGTTATAAAACCATGGTTATTTAGAGGATGGGCTTTGGATTTGATTGGTGAATTTGACCATCATCTTTTAAGAGTCAGAAATACATTCTAGTTGGTATTAAACAAGGTGGCAAAATGGCACTGTCATTGCAAAGCATCAAAAGCAATGAAATCAATAGTACAAGTTAAATGGGAAATTTTGATTTGACTTCTTCGATCTTGGTCTTTGAAAAGCCAAGCCATGTAGTCAGTCAATTATGGGCTTCCTCCAAATACTTGATTTCGAGTCCTAGGTTGAGAACAACTTCAGCGCGTTTGACACCTTTGATGGCCTCTTGATCAATCATTTCCCTAGTGGGCAATCAATTTTCCCATGCAAACTCAGCCTTTTCTTTTTCCAGGTTGTCGATTTTCATGGCGAGTTCGGTAACTTTTGCTTGACTTTTTTCAATTTGATCATAAAGTAAATCCTTCTTGTCGGTGTATTCCCGAAGTTTATTTTTAAGCTTGTCAACTTCTTTCTCAGACGCACTGCTCAAGTCTCAAGGTACACCCATTGCATCTTTCACTTTTTGGAATCAGACGTCATTAGTCCTTTTGAGGCCGATGTCCTTGCAAACTTGGTCAAAGTAAGCTTCAAACTCGAATAGGCATTGAACCATATGATCAGAAACATGGTGTTCTTAAGCTCAGCCAACGATTTTTGAATGTCAGTGTCCAGCAGAGCATCTCCTTTGATGGCAGCAAGGGGATCAACTTCAAAAATATTTTCCTTCATCTGTTGGATCAGAAGGTTCACTGAATCGTCATCTGTGTCAGCCAGTGAAGCATCATAGGTGTGGTTGGATCTTGAGCCAGTGGAAAGCTTACGAAGTTTTTAAAGTCTTTTTAGAGCTTCGATTGGGATCTTTCTTTTCAAGAAAAGAATTTCTTATGGCTCAAGGACGTGATAGATGATGAATCATGAATGGCAACATGGCCTTGGTCTTTTTCAGTTTTATCGGGTTGATCTTTCTCTATTGATAGAGTAGTCTTGGCTTAAGGGTTGGCTTGTTCTTCATTTATTTTCAATGGACTTTTTGACTTTGGGTCATCTTGAGTTATTTTATCTTAGATGGAGGACATAGTGCCCTCCAATTCTTCGTTGCATTATGGAGAAGGTTTATCGACATTGGCCTCAGCTTCAGGTTATCGTGGTGGAGATGCATCTACATTGTCACTAATTGGTTGGTTTGCTGGATGGATAGATGAAATACTGGAGTCAAGAAAGTATGACCAATGAATGTGAGAAAAGGTTTCACAAGGGATCAAACGGGGGATACTTGTTGGTTCATCTTCCACGTTTTCATATACCTTTAGTGGTTCTTAAAATGAAGGCAACAGTTAGTCAAAGTCAAGAGATATAAAAAGGAGCTGTGATTTGTGTGAAATAATACCTTGGGGCCAATCTTTGCCTGTGCTTTGAATAGGGAGCCTTGATGCTTATCCTGCGCTTGGTCTTTGGGATTAGGAAGGTCTTCTTTTCCTTTTCCTTTGGTGGAGGGGCCAATTGTCGAGGTAACAGTTTCCTTTTTGGATTTTGGTTTTTGGGGAGCATATTTATTCTTGCTAACACTTGGGTTGGGGGAAGCTTTAGGTTTAGGCCTAGAAAATATGAGAGTCTTCTCACTATTTTCTAATTTTTCAACCTTAGTCGAGGTCTCAGTAGGTTTTGGAGTAATATATATATAGTGAGTTGGATTAATTGATTGAATCAGAAAAAACTAGTAAAGATGAAACAAGCTATGTACCTGTGTCAAACTAATTTTCTTAAACTTTTTCTTCTTCTTGAGCTTAGTGGTTGTTGGAGAGTCAGGACCACGTGGTCAAGTCTGCAAAGAAAGGCATGTTAGGATCAATTCAACATTAGCTAATGTTCGATAGGAAAAAGACTTTCCTTTTTATTTTAAGGTTCTTCGTCTTATTTAAACTCAGCAGTGGTGGAAGGGCATTCGGAATTAGTGTCGTATTTTGCTTCAAATTCACCTATATATGAAAGAAAAAAAATATGAGAAGTCGAAGGATATAAAAGAATTGGAAGAAATAAGTAGTATATACCTTCTATTTTTTCTGAGTTCTCTTGCATGTTGGAGAAGGCAATCAAAAGTATTTTTTGGAAGTGCTCTTCAGAGAAGTGGCCTTCAAAGTATTGAGTCCACCAGTTGTGATATTCTACCATCATATAAAATGATGTTTAGAAGCAGAAAGTCGGAGATTTAAGTATTTGATTGTGAGAGAATGTTATGCAAGCTTTGTAGTCTTAAGCAGCAAATTTCCTCTCTGACCAGTAGATGTCAATTTCCCAAGTGTAGAGTGAGCTTGGTAACCTTTGGTTAAAGCCGAATTTCCTAGCTACTAGATTAGGTTGGTATCCAACAAAACCAAATCCAGGAGTCCTAGTCTCGATTCTAGTTAATATGAGAGTTAGAGTTAATAAGACTTCCCAAACAGAATTTGACATTGCAGTAGTTGATTGCGTCACGCTAGAGAATTTGTTTCTGAACCAAGACGGGCCAACACATATATCCATTAAAGAAGCCATGGTTGAAATGAAAGTTGTTGATTCGAGGAATATCTTGATGTATTTCATGAGGATTATTTTTGAAGGGTTATCGTAAGGGGTAAGTAAGGCAAGTCTTATGCCTTCGATGCTTCTGCATTCACTTTCTTGCAACAAAGATTTTGATTGTGTTACATGAAGTTTGGGTTTAAATGTGGCATTCATCCAGAGTTGTAGGAGCCAGAAAAGGCTGGAAACCATATATGACTTGTTGGTTTTAGGTAGATGTTTCAATTTGTATGACGCTTCTCCAATCGATTGATAAGGTTGGCTAGAAGTAGTTTGCTTAAAGTTATCTTTCGACCTTCATGAAGTTGGATAGCTAAAGGAACATACTTTTTTGGCTATATGCAAGGAGCTTGAGCAGAAAAAATAGTAGGACAGCCAAAGAGTTAAAAAGACAATGTGCTCCTGGTCGTACACTTCTTCAGTTTCTTTATCGTGGTGATCGATGATGAAGTTTTTAAAACTAAAGTGTTCGACAATGAATTCATTCTTGGTTTATAAGGTTAGAGTAAAATTTTCACCTAGAGGGTTTAGCCATGTGATGGCTGCTACGTCGAACAAAGTTGGCGTAAACATGCCACATAGGAAATGAAAAGTATTGGTTAAACCTTTCTAGAAAAAGATTGGTGCGAGCAGCATGGCTAGATTGCATCTAGGGATAGTTTTAGAGATTTGAATCATATCATAAATGCATAGCTTTTCAGATTAGCTTTTTCTCTTGAGCTAGACTTTGTCGAGCCAAGCAAGCTTTGTTTTGAGTGCGAGATGTAGATTGAAAGACATGCGCAGGTTTTCCATAAAGGATAGGTCGAGAGAGCGTTCTTCGAACGCTGAGGACATGGTGACCAAATAGCATGGGAAACATTTATTGACCTTCCCATTATTCGGCTTTGTAGTCGGGTACGGTCCTAAGAAATCAAATATCTTATCAGACATAGAAAAAGTAATAAGTACCTGGTTAGCCTAGAGGATGATTTTTTCCTTTGCCATTGGTGGTTCGGGTATGAAATCTCTACCATCTTTATCTTCTTCTAGTGGAATCATGAACGCCAGAGGATTCTTTATGGTATCAAGCTTGGATGTCGGAGTATTGGCTCCCATTGCTAGAGTTTAAAAAAATAAGCTTTTGCAAGGAAAAAGGTTCTTTCTGCATAAGAAGATGGAGAGCAAATGCGAAGAAAATGAAAGGAGAAGTGGAACTGATTATTTATAGGAGTTTTATTTCGTGTCAGAATCAGACATTTGGCATACACGTGGATAAGGGAAAGTGTTTCGTGTTATCAGGAGTAATGGCATTGATATGAGTGGGGCAGTTATTAAAGACATGCAAAATCATGTTCTCTTAAAAAAAATAGGAGTAATTATGGGATTCTGAGAGGATCTTTTAAAAAATGACAACCTGTAGTAAAGTGGTAATGATGATGATGATATCGGTGAAGAAGTTGAAATAGTGTCAAAAATATAATAAAAAATGCCACCTTTCTCTTTTATGATTCAAAAATAAAAATATCGCATTTTGGGGGGAAATTTGTTATCTCATATTTTTTACACATACATTTAATAGTAGAGATGAGACAAAGATTATGAAATAGTGAGTTGTGGAAAGATCGAAGTGCTTAATTAAGATTATAAGGTCTTTTTTGACTTATCAAAGGATAGTTTTAATTTTGGTCAAATGTTGCAATAAGTAAGAGACCAAAGTGGTTCATTGAGCTTAGGACTTTGTGAAATTTAGAGTTCTCAAATTCTCTCGATATATTATAAATGAGGTGTAATTGGATAAGACCGTGTAGTTATTTAAGGACACGTGGAGGTCTGTTGAAGATGAGGGTTGCATGGAGACAAAGACGTGATATGTTTGGCCTAGTCGGCCATTGTAGACGGTTATTTTAGAGTAGTATATCAGTAAATGCTTGCTTACATTTTAGGGGTCATCAATTGTATACAAATTTTACAAACTCAAAGTATTTGTATGATTGAGAAACGAGTAAAGAATGTATGTATGCTATCTACTTTTATGAGTTCAAGTCTTTTTTACGTTCAAGTCATTTTCTGTATCTAAATTATCTTTAGCCATTTTATTTCTAAGTTATTTATATTTTGATTTCAGTCAGTTTAAGTCATTATTTCTCAAACACTGTATTTAGATACCAGTATATGGTCTAAAAGTCATGATTCACACAAATATGTCTTGGGATCTTTTCGAGTTTAATTCCTTAAGTATTAATTGAAACTTGCTTTTGTTTGCTAAATTTCACAGTAAACGGTTACTTATAAAGGTTTTTGGAAAATTATACCTAATTATTGAGTTAAATATGTTTTTTATCCTCGTAAATATTTTTAATTTTATTTTTAGACCTTCTAAAATTTCCTTCAAAGAACGGTCCCTCCAAAAAAAATTTATCCACACAATTGATCCCTGAAGTTAAATGCCTTTAATGGAGTATGACATGGTAGTCCACATGGATTAATTTTATTTCTTTTGTTTAATTGAATGACAACATGGAAAAAATTTGAACACAATACCCCAACAACATGAAACCTGGGTCATTTTACCAAACCCTAACCTAATTTTGTCTTGTCTCCTTCTCTAGTGACGTTTCTTTCATCTTCCCTATGTTTCCTTCATTTTCACCATCGCCAGAATTGCTTCCTTTGCATCGCTTTGTTTTGTTTCTGAATCTTTTCATAGCATTCTTTAAAGGCAAACTCAATCAAAGGTTGGAAGCTATGGGTTGTTTGAAGGAATTGTTTAAGTTGTGGGTGTCAGGGTCATATAGTTTTGTACCAATGCAAGAAGAGGCCTAATAAAGGAAGTTTATTTTGGAAATGTTCCTTTTGGAGGAGTATTGATACCTGTTATTTGTTCATATGGGATGAAGATATTGGAGTAAAATCTTGAAAGGAAGATGAAAGTATTATGAACTTAGAGCTGGAAGTTGTGAGCTATTTGAAGGAATTGTATGAAGATTCAAGGAAGAAGAACAAGAATTTAATGAACAAACTGAAAGCAGAGAAATTTTATGGAACTTTGAAAATGTTGTATTTTGCCATGTCTTTTATGTTTAATGTTTTTTTTTTTGAAATGTAATTGTTGAATATTTGAGAGTTTGATTTAGTGTGTTGTTTTGTTATAACTGCATATGTAGTGAAGTGTATTGAAATGTTAGTTTTGGTAATGAAATATGTTGAAATGTTGGTTTTGGTAATGAAATGTATTGAACTATAATGAAACGTGTTGAAATTTTAATTTGACAATTATGACTAGTTTGACTTAATTTGCATAAGACAGTCCAATTTGCACATACAATTTGCACTTAATAGTCCATAATTTGCAAGCACAGCTGGCATATGAATAGTACCAATTTGCAAACCCCATTGTCGCAGCTAGAAAATTCATAGTTGCCATCATTTTTTATTCGTTTTTAAGAAACAGGAAAACATTGATAAAACCTAATGATTAAGGGTGAGAGACTAAGTTCGTGAGTCGGTTAAGTGAGAGGAAGGTACTAGGCGCCCCTCATCTTCATTGTATTCAATTGGATCCTCCTCTAATTCTAGGTTTAGTGTGCTTGTCTAGGAAAGTTTTCTTATCATTTATTAATTTTTTAATTTATTTATTTACAAAAATATGTTATTATTTTATAAGAGAAAATTAGTTAATTGAGAAAGGAAGACCTAAAAATTTATTTGATTATTGTACTCACTTGAGTATTATGACTCTATGCCTGTGTAACCTCACGTTGAATGAAGGATCAGAGTACCGTAGTTCTTATAAAAAAATATTGTTGTGTTTGTTGTTTTTATCCCTTGAAAAATTCTCAATGCATCGAAGGCGGAGAAGTATTTGATTTTAAAAAATACCTCAATGCACAAACGCAGAGGACTTATGATTTTAGAGTTTAGTGATTGTTGTTTTTTAAACATGTTATGCTTATGACTTAAAACCGATTTTGAGTCTTGTTTTAAAAATTTGATTCACCGTGTGTAAATTGATTTGTGATATTTTTAAAAAAAAAGTGACTTAGGATATTTGCTTAGAAATTTGCTTCATGATATTGATTAAAAAAAAGGGTTGTTTAAAATGATTTTAAAAGAATTGCTTTAAGATATTAGTGTAAAAATATTTATGGTGTTAGTTTTAAAAAGATTTATAATATCAGTCTTTTTTAATTTAAAAAAAAAACAAAAAGAGATTTATGATACTTGTTAAAAAAACATATTTGTTTTAAAATTTTTGATTTATGAGGCTAATTAAAAAATTAATTTATAATATTTAAAAAATTATTCATGATGTAAGCTTTAAAAAACTTGATAACAACATAAGTTTTAAAAAATCGACTTTTAAAATTGATTGAATAAATGGTTTTTTCTTTGTGTTCTAGAAAAAACCTTATGATAACAGTTTTAAAAAAAGTTGATTAAAAACTTATTTAAAATTTGATTTTAGAAAATTTTATGATTTTAGTTACAAGATTGATATGGTCTTTTTACTTGATTTGTTTAAAAAATAGAATATATTAAACACAATTTGAACACAAGTATCATATAATATATTAAGATAGTAAAATTTTAGGCAAATGAATATAATGAAGTCAAAATAAAACTAAAGGAGTAGTCAAAATTGGAAGCCCTTTCACATGGGAATTTTTTTTTTTTATGTTGTTGCTTTGATCTCTTTTGTTGTATATTTAGATTGAGTAGTGTTTTAATTTCAGTTTGGGTTTTGATTTTGATTATATTGACTGTGATTCCATATTGTGATTTTGAAAGAGGAAAAATTTGTTTGCAGATATTGAAACTGAGAAAAATTAATGAATTGGTTTATCTTGAAACTGAATGTGGCATTGTTGTCTTTTAAACATGTTATGCTTATGACTTAAAATCGATTTTGAGTCTTATTTTAAAAATTTGATTCACCATATGTAAATTGATTTGTGATATTGGTTAAATAAGTGACTTAGGATATTTTCTGAGATTTGCTACATGATATTAATAAAAAATGGTTGTTTAAAATGATTTTAAAATAATTGCTTGAAGATATTAGTGTAAAAAAGTTAAGGTGTTAGTTTTAAAAATATTTATAATATTAATTTTATATATATATATATATATATATATATATATATATATATATATATATATATATATATATATATATATATATATATATATATATATATATATATATATATATATATATATATATATATATATATATATATATATATATATATATATATATAAAAGAGATTTATGATACTTATTAAAAAACATATTTGTTTTAAAATTTTTGATTTATGAGGCTAATTAAAAATTTTATTTAAAATATTTAAAAAATGATTCATGATATAAGCTTTAAAAACTTGATTTATGATATTATTTGATTTTTGAAATTGACTGAAGAAATGATTTTTTTCCTGTGTTCTTAAAAAACCTTATGATTATAGTTTTAAAAAATGATTAGGACTTGATTTTAGAAAATTTTATGATTTTAGTTTAAAAATTGATATGATTTTTTTAATTTGAATTTGTTTAGAAAATAACATACATCAACACAATTTAAACACAAGAATCATACAACATATTAAGATAGTTTTAAGCAAATGGATAGATTGGAGTGGGAGAACCAACCTCCACGGAGGAGGTTTTCCCTAGTTAGCAAAGAAGCAAAAATTCTCACTTTTGATATCTTTTTCACGCTTTTTGTTTCTGACTTTCTCTTGATTCTTTTTCGTTGCTCGCCTTTTTGAAAAGATCGGTGAAGATGATGATGGAGACTTTTAGGGTTTTAGTGTTGTTGTTTTTCAGTGTGAAGAACAACAATTTTTTATAGAATGACTTTTGATAAATTGCGGATAAAAAAAATGTAGAAAACATGTGCTATTTATAAATAAAAATTAGATTTTGGTAATAATGGATAATTTAAGAGAGAATCAAAATATAAGAGCAAAATTTTAAATTCAATGATTTCTAATTAGATTAATATATTTTTTATGATTTTATGCAACAAATAAATTTTTTTTCAATGTATTTGTTTAAGAATTTAATTGGTATGCACGGACAGTGTAAAATTATTTTACACTGTCAACCAATCACCCTCGTGTATCACATCATATTAGACTGTAATTTTTAAATTAACGGTATGACATGGAAGATTAATAAATGCTTATTGGATGATAGTGTAAAATTATTTTACACTATCGGTGCATACCAATTAAACTCTTTGTTTAATTGAGAAAACTTTATAAAAAAAGATAAATCATAAAATTTAAAAATTAAAAATAGCAATAAAATAAAATAAAATAAATACCTGAAAAATAAACTCTCCTTTTTTTTTTACTTTTTAACTATTCTTATTAATTATTTTTAAGAACTGAAAATATTATCTTAAAAATTGAATATTCTAAAAAGAACAAAATATTTAAATATTTTTTTGTATATTATTTTTATAATATCAAATTAAATAAATATCCTAAAGTCAATTGTTAAATAAAATTGAATTACTATCTTAAAATAAATTTGAACAAAATTTTTTTTTAATCTTTTTGTTTTATGATTTTTTTAATACTATTTTATGTATAAAATCATGATTTTAATGAAAAATAATATTTTAAAAAATTTCTAATAAATAAGTACAAAAATTATTAATAAAACATAAAAATGTACAATTTTTGTGATTTTTTATAGTTTTGAAAATAATACAAAAATGTTAGAAACAAAGGAAAAATAAATAAAAGAGAAAAATATGTAAAATGTGAAAAAGGTGAGAGTCAAACTCATTACCTCTCACACTTACAACTCCTTACACTCAAGTTCTTACCAAATAGGTCATTCTAATCATTTGAAATTAAATGTCACTACATTGTTTAACTTTAATGATTAATCCTAATAATAATAAAATATAATATCTAATCATAATAAAAAAATTTATTCAATCCCAAATTCTAAACACTACTACAGAAATGATTTTTGGCAGCGCATGAAAAGACAACGCTTTTTGAAAAAGCGCAGCTAAAGAGTCAAGAAAAAAAGAAAAAAAAATAGTAGACTTTAGACAACGCTTTTAGAAAAGCGCTGCTAAAGGTGGCGGTTATTGTTAACAATATAAAGCGCTTTATAAAAAGCGCTGCTAAAAGTAGGCCCTACGAAAGCGCTTTTAGAAAGCGCTGCTATAGGGGTCACCTACGAGAGCGCTTTCAAAAAGCGCTGCTAAAGGGGTCATTCTAAGAAAGCGCTTTTCTAGAAAAGCACTGCTATAGGTGGTACAAAAGACAACGCTTTTATAAAAGCGCTGCTATAGGTCCTGCCTTAGCAGACCTTAGAGAGCGCTTTTATAAAGCGCTGCTAAAGGCCATGCAAAAGCGCTGCTATAGGTTTAAGTGGCATAAATTTAAAAAAATCCAGAAAATTTCATAAACAGAAACACTCGTGGTTTTTGGCATTCTTCTACGCTTGCAACCCATAAAAAAAACCCAACGAATACCTCCGTCCATTGCTTCTGTCTGTCGCCGTCTTCCATTTCTTGCGTCGCCGTCTTCTATTTCCGCCTCCGTCCGTCCGTTTTGACGGTCTGTCTTTGTCCTCCACCCATTATGTACAAAATCTACAGGTTTGCTTCGAATCTCATGTAGAATGTGATTGAGAGATTGAGAGATTTCTAGAATGTGATTGTTGATGAATAATAAAAAGTGTTTCATGATGGTAGTATGATTGTTGTTTCGATGTATGACGTTGAATGGCTCCAAACCAATCTCGCAATGTTGTTATTTATTTCATACTGTATTTTGCTGCAATGGTATATGTAATGGATTTGTTTTCTTACTGAGTTTGCTTTTAAAATTTTCAGCAATGATGAGTAAAATATATATAAGTGTTGCATTATGTTGTTGTTTGTTCTTGGTGACATGACAAGGTGGTTTGGTTTTGACTAATACGAGTGTTGAGTAGTTTGTTATGGTTTTGATACAAGATTAACATTTTGTTTAGGTTTGATATTGTTTCCACTATTTTGATACAACTTTGGACATCCTGTATTTGCTGCTTTTATTTTGATGCAAGTTGAGCATATAGTTTTTTGCTTTGATTCGATGCTGAATATGTCCAATGCCATGTCATGTAGAAATTTGTTAAAGAGTTAACAAAGTTAGAAATTTTATTAAAGTTAGTTGTTAGGATGCAATTAAATTGAATTAGAGGTTAGTGAAGTATTAGTTGTGAAAATGGAATGTTGTTGTTGTTAGTGTTGTTGTTGATGTTAAAATGGAATGTTGTCGTTGTTAGTGTTATTGTTGATGAAAAAAAATAATGTTAATGTTGTTGTTGTTAGTGTTGATTCTAATGATATTGTTGTTGATATTGTTGATGGAAACAAATGAATTAATTTCGTATATATGTTAATGTTATTGATGTTGATGGAAACTTGAATTAAAGTAAATGAATTAAAGTAAATGAATTATTGTTGTTTATGTTATTGATGTTATTGTTGTTGATGAAAGTAAATGAATTATTTATGTCTGTTAATTTTGATCGTTTCCAAGAATTATTTAATGTTGATGATGTTATTAATTTTGTCTGTTATATGGGTTACCTGTGTAGAGCAAGAGTGTGATCGTTTCGAAGAATCCTACTGTGTAGTTCTAGAAGTTGGTGAGTTCTCTACAGGTGCTACAGGTATTCACTGTTTTTGTTTAGCTTTCTTAGTTTAGTTTAGCCTACTTAATTAGTATGGATAAAAAATGGATGTCTTCTAATCGATTGTCAAAAGAGTACGAGAATGGGGTATCAAAATTCGTTAAGTTTGTTGTTGAACAGTTAATTGGAAATAAAGTTGTTGAAAAAATAGTAGGAAAACACTTAATTGAAAATAAAGTTGTGACAATTTCAAGGGATGAGTGGAAGCAAGTGCATTTGTATGTTCTGCACAATGACATTGAGGTTGAGTCGTATGTTGAAATGCACAAGGACGTTCTTCGAGGTTTAAATCTGAATAGAAATGAAAATTGGATAGTACGTGAGCACAATCGAAGTTTTATAACATGGTTCAAGGATCATATTTTTTCAAATTTTTATTCTGATCCCGCTTTAATAACAGAAAGGTTGAGATGTTTAGCATATGGTCCAAGTTTGCATGTGTTTTCTTATAGCGCATACGCAATTAATGGATACACATTTTATACCAAAGAACAAGATGATAAAAGTACAATGCAAAGTAGTGGTGTCACCGTGCTTGCTAAAGCAATGCACATTTCAAGTGTGAAGGACTTAAACCCCAAATATGTGAATCTGTCGTATTTTGGGGTTATCGAGCACATTTGGGTGTTTGATTATGAGAAGTTTTAGATTCCTATCTTTGGATGCAAGTGGGTTGAAAATAATAGTGGCATACGAATAGATAACTCAGGATTTTTGCAAGTGGATCTTAATAAGGTGGGGTACAAAGATGAGCCTTTTATTCTAGCCACACAAGCTAAACAAGTGTTCTATGTCACTGATCCGACAAGTACGAAATGGTCTATAGTTCTTTTTTCCAACAAAGTAATCGATGATAACATTGGAGACAAGGGTGATGTTGATGTTAAGAAGGAATCTTATATTATAGATGATCCAAAAGTGTATAATATATTTATATATGCTTTTATCTATATTTCAAGAGACTCTATCCCAGACTATAACTGCAACTGAGGACGATGGTTGCAGGAGCTTACTGAGTCGAGTGTTAAATATTCCTGAGTATTCTAGGCGTGTGAGGGGTAAGGGATTTGGTGTAACTCCATCAAAACTGTATAAGCAGCCAAAGAATAAAAATGTTAGCAATAAATAAGTGATGGAGACGTTGGAGGAATTGAAAGCTCACATTCGTAAATTACAGAAGGAAAAAGAGAGATACATGTCAGAAAGGTGCGGTCCAGAGTGTAAAGATACTAGTGACAAAGATAGTATCAATTGTCCGCAGAAGCTTCCAGAGGTAATTGTATATATTACATTGAAATTAATTTAGCACAATTTTCTTAATTGACACATTAATCATATTCATTATTTGTTTCGGGCATTTCACCTTGTCGGCTATATTTATCGTCATCGACTTATCACATGGTTGGCAAGGGAAAAATGCATAACACTTTGGGAGACTTACTTCATCATAAACCGTTCCCTGCTGGATTTTTGAAAGTATCGGTTGATATTGCGTTAGAGGGGGGTGCGTTGTTGCCTATACCAGATGATATTTTGGACACAACAGTGGTGGGAGACGCAATAGGATCGTATGTTGCATGACCGTCAAATCTCATTTTCATAGATGATGAGGTAGGTTGAACACCATTATGAAGTATTCAAATGTTTTATGACCCATACATGAAAGTTATTCTTACATTTACATGTACTTATTTACATGATGATCTTAGACTCCTACAAAATCCAAATCAAAAGATAAGGGAATTATTGTGCGGGAAACCGATTCAGCTGCATCAAAAAAACAGGTACTATTACAGTTACATGATGATCTTATTATACATTAATTACTGAATTTATATGAATTTTAGGTTCATGATCAACAGTTGCAACAAGTCAGCAAGGGTAAGATGCTTGAATCTAGCAAGGTGCCCAACAAAAAAAAGGTCGAGCCAAAAAAAGCATTTGTTCCTCGATTTAGGTTGTGCCTTGAAACATATGTAGGAACAACAGATGTGATTGAGGGTGGCATCCGTCAAATACATATGCAGGAAGGTATTTTCGGTTTTGAATATGCCGAAACAATTGCCAATGAGGATTTGGACCAGATTTTCCAACATTCTGAATTGGGCATGGGTGTTATGCATTCCTATATCAGGTAGTACTCCGATCAATTTTAATTAAATAATTGAACAATTTATTTGCTCATTTAAATAAATATTATAATATTAATTATATTTTTATTTAAGGTTATTGTATGACAAGATGTTGGTCCCGCATGATTTGACTTCAAGATTTGCATTCTTATTTGCTAACTGTATCAACGCACGGTCATATAATACTGGTCATGGGTTAGATTTCATTCTAAATTCATTTATTATAATTATTCGTTTTTTTCCATTCTATATAACATTTCCTTCTAAACTTTTGTTTTATTTTACGGTGGACACTGGTTATTGGTCGCGATTAATCCGATGAAAGAAATAGTGTATTATCTGGATTCATTGGATGGTGATCAAACAAAATATCCTGATATGAAGACTATGGTTGATACGTAAGTGATGAGATATATTGTTCTGAATAATTATCTTTATTTATTATGTGAGATTGTTCTAAATATTCGTTTATATTATGTTAGAGCTATACAAATATTTCGATCGCAAAGCGAAGCAACAATGCCAAAAAGGAAGGCTAACAACATTAGTTGGATCAGAGTGCAGGTATATTTTCACATTTTTTACTGTTATAGTGATTCTACTTGATAAAACTATTTAAACTATATATCCTGATAAATGATCGTTTGTTTTTTCCATTTACAGTGTCCTCGTCAGCGCAATGAGATTGATTGCGGATATTTTGTAATGCGCTTTATGAAGGAAATTATTCACTCGGGTCAAATAGATATTCCAATCATGGTATTGATCAATTCATAAGTTATATGATTTATTTTAATAATTAACCGATATTTCATCTGAGTAATTATTTTTAAAACTAAATCGTGCATGTTCTATTATATTATGTGGTACTTTGATGAATTCAAGTGTGGTACTTACTCGATAGCAGGATTGGAAGAAATTAAGGAGGAATGATGTCAATACATTCTTAAGTTAAGAATTGTATAAGGTATATGTATCGTCAAATATTGATGCGGGATAATAATATTTCTGAAAGTCGTATGTATTTGTAAAGTTATCGGTTTTGTAATTATATGTAAATTGACTGTATTTGTGAAGTTGTTCTGAGGATCGGCTTGTGTTGAATTATATATAAGCAGGTTTATGTGAATTACAATGATTATGGCCAAAGTGTTGAATTACAATGTATATATAAGGTCAAAGTGTTGAATTACAGTATATATATATATATATATATATATATATATATATATATATATATATATATATATATATATATATATATATATATATATATATATATATATATATATATATATATATATATATATATATATATATATATATATATATATATATATATATATATATATATATATATATATATATATATATATATATATATATATATATATATATATATATATATATATATATATATATATATAAGGCCAAAGTGTTGAATTAAAGGCCTGAATTATAAGCATGTGAAAGTAATTGTTATAAGTAGGTTTATCGGAAAAAATATAAAAAAAAAGTGATTATTTAAAAAAAAATTAAAAACATGAAGAATAGACAACGCTTTTAAGTAAAAGAGCTGCTAAAGGGGGCATAGACAGCGCTCAAAAAAGAGCTGCTATAGGGGGGAGGGCGGAAAATAGGCAGCGCTTTTGAAAAGCGCTGCTAAATGGGGGAATAGGCAGCGCTTTTCAAAAGCGCTGCTAAAGGGGGGAGGGGGAATAGGTAGCGCTTCTGAAAAGCGCTGCTGTATGGGGGGAATATGCAGCGTTTTTCAAAAGCGCTGCTAAAGGGGGGGGGGGAGGGGAAACGCTGCTAAAAGTGCTGCTAAAGGGGGCCTATAGCAACGCTTTTTCCATAAAAAAAGGCGCTGCCTTTACCTTTAGTAGCGCCACTTTAGGCAGCACTCAAAAAAAGCGCTGCTAAAGGTCTTATTTGGCATAGTAAAAAGGTTAAATACTAGTCCCAAAGAAATAATAATAACAATTATACCCCTATAATATACTTTTCTAGTAAATTAATCTCAAATTTTTCTAATAAAAACTATATGTGTTAGCTTTGACAAATTAGATTATACCTTTAAAAAAATCCTAAAACAGCAATTGGATTTTAATGTAGGATCAAACTCCTCAAGGGAGAATAAAAGGTCAAAAAGGGTTCCCCTTGACTTTTTTAGATCATTAGGATTGACCAGAGGGCTTGTAAGGACACTGGACATGTTAGTGATCTAAGCTCTAAGTTAGATGAAAGGGAAAGAGAAAGTGATCAAAATTTGGAGTATGACACTCATAATATGATTTGACATACTTAATGTTCATAATTTGAAATATGAATTACTTATCACTACTACCAACAACACATGTCATATCAGACGCGAAATGAATTTCATCTCGATTACAATGTCAATGTAACGAAGGGTGACATAAAAAGTGAGAACTTTACCCTCTCGATATTTATAAAGCCGAGATTAAAATTCAAAAGGTCAAGGGTTTGATCCCTAGCAATTACAACATATTTTTATTTTCAAAACTAACTAGCGCGCGCAATATACCTCTCAGTTTTATTAAATAGCCGAGATAATAAGATATGTTTATACGACGACTTTTGTCTTTAATTGAGGGGTTTAACAAATTTTAATGCTACATAAATTTGGTTTGATTCTCATTTTACTGGAAAACCTGTATCATATTGTACACATGCAGAAGCTATTAAATTGTTACAGAATACCAAATTAACATAGAATACCAAATCAGAAACATATAACAAAATTGTTATTCCTTTTTTATACAGAATTGCAGATTTACATTGTAGCAAAACCAAATGTTCAAATTTACATTTTTGTCATCAACACATGAAAATTTCAAAACCTTTATATGTAAAAATTCAGCTTATAACAAAAGAAAAATTATTGTTCTTGACTTTCATGACAAGATGATAAAAAGACACCAGCTTAAATTCATTGCATATCATCTATCTCTTATGAGAATGGTGTATTATCGTTAAACTCTTATAATTAGAACAAAGTTTAAATTATGGTAAGCTAACATCAACAACATTAACTTAAGAAATATACATAAATTACATGTATATGGATTAAGCTAATACCTTACGCTTGGTCCATCTATTTGTAATACCTCCGATGACAATATCATGCATATGTTTCATAACTTAGTATCCACAAGAATAGTTGTTGGGTTGTCTTCTCGACTACAAATAATATTAATAATTAGTATAACATAGTTACTAATTAATACACATAAATAAAAGAATATCAAAAAGCATAAGGAATACTTACTTTTGGGGTAAAGATCCTTGGTCTTTTACTAGTTAAATTACGTTTGATTGCATTGTATACCTCCATCACTCTACACATGTCACTAAAAATTAAACACGCATAAAAAAATTCAAAACTAAAGGCCAAATTTGAATAAAAACTAATAACACTTACCCACACAAAGTGTTTAACATAACTTTATTTAGGGGATTGTTCATAGAGCAAAGCATAACTATAATATTTTGTCTCTGACATATAATAATCAGTTGCCAATTATTACTGCATAAATATTCAGAATAATTAATGATATGTGTAAAATTGATTTACAAATGAAGATAGAAATTAATATATACTTACGCGAGGAAAAACGGGGCCAAATAACATTTTTTGTTCTCTTCTATAACCTTGTCTTGTAAGTTGTAAGTAAACCTTGATATTATGTTTGGTACCATACTACCATGAAGACTAATGACATTTGGATCTATGATAAAATACTTTCTTAAACCCCTTTCAACATACATGTCATGCAAGTACCTGCAAGAGTCAAATGTTTATTGTTAAAGTAAGAGAACGTATATATGAATATAAATAGAAATGATCAGCGTAAAAATTATACTTACGAGCACCACAATTGTAATATGGTAATATATAACCATTCATCCCCCTTCAAAAATCCTTAATACTAGACTTAGAAAGTACGTAAAACTGATATGGAACATGACTTAATTGAATATTCTGTCAAATATCTAGAATACTCTCTACAATCATTTTTAGTCTCTGAATGTTATCTAATTATTATGGTGTGGTTTCAATATTATCCTGGTGGGGAGAACAACTTTCTTTAGTGCTTGTACCACCAATTACTTTCTCTTGAATGTCCAACTGATTTGAATTTGTTTGGTGGAGTAAACCCAATCAACTTAATTCTGCATCATAAAAATAACAGAAATACAATACAATACAAAAATTAAAACGCAAACAACAATAACCACAACATACAACACAAATTTTTTAACTTATACTTATACCTCAAGCACATTTGCCTTGTTTTCTCCACCTCAGCCAACCTTCATCGCCCCTCTTGCTCCTTCTAGACCCGCTCTCGCACCTGCTGCAACAACCTATCAGTCTCCTCCTACAATACCCTCTCTCGCTCCTGCGTCTTAACCCTCTGAGGTTCCTCCTGATTCCATTTTGCCCTTTCCTCCAGCAATTTAACAACAACTATCTTTTCAATCTCTTCCTTATTGTGTACTACTCTAGTTTATTGAGATCGTCCAAAAAAATATTGAAGCCAATGCCTCTTCCAAGACCAAAAACACGCCCAGGATGCTCCTCAGTTCTAATCGCTTCAACCAAGATGTCATGATGATCTTCTGGAACAAAAAGTACGGCTTTGGATTGTTCAACCAATACATCCTACATCACATATAAAATTTCATCTTTAACAAGTTGATTTAACCAAAATAAATAATATTGTTGAAAAAGAATCTACTTACAATCTTTTCAGTCCCTTAATTATTTTTTTCATCCTTTGCTTTCAAGTTTTAAGTTGTTTTCCTGATGATCAAGTTTCCTGTTGGTTCATTTTTTAATGCTATAGTTGCAAATTTTGTAAATTCTAGATTGACTTGAGAGATTGACTTGTTGGACCTAAAATGGAATCACAACAATTAATACAAATTCAGAAAACTCCAAATTAACATGTCATTGGAGCAGAAACAATTTTGCACGTCTTGCATGGTGTTATTGAAGTCTTAGTTATGTTTGATCCACTTTTCCCTCGTCTGATTGATGATGATGCTCAAGAGGAGCGGCTTCGCTTTGGACACATTCCCTGAAACAACAACAACACTAGAAAGTGCAAAGAGATTAAAAAATAATAATAGGATTAGAGAGAGTTTTTAGTCTCTCTTTCTTCTTTCAATCTCTTTCTAAAGTCTTTGTCCTACTGCTCCTAAATGTGACATGCTACAAAACAAAAACAATTAATTAAAATAAATTTAAATTTAAATTTTTCAATTGAAATAAAAACGTATCTGATGGGTTACCTCCTATTAAGCGCTTCTTTAAGGTCCTAAGCTTTATCTTTCAATTTTTGTGTTAGGACGACATATATGACATGAAAAACACGCCATCCTTCTTCTTCCTTTTGTTTGATAAGAATTTTATTATTTTCAGGAAAGGTTTTTCTTCCATATTCTCTTTATCTTGATTGTATTGAACAAGGCATAAATCTTATCCAATACTTCATTTATTCCTCCTCTTTTATCAACATTGTTGCTAGGTGTACGACTATTATTTTGTTGAAGATCTTGTAGTTGGATATCTAAGTTTGAATGAATGATTGCAATTGAAGCTTCCTCCAAAATGATCTTCATCTTGTATTCGTGCTCTTGCCCCACATATCTTTTCACCTCAATTGCTTCTATCTCTTTATCAGGTGTTGTGCATTTTTCTTCTTCTTTCTCTTTTTCAACTCCTACTTTATCGAATATCTCACATTCCTGTTTGAATTCTCATTCAATTTCCTTATCTCTAGGACTATCTAAAATATTTCCATCGAAATCCCCACTTGATCTCAGTTTTAATTCTAATTGGCTAGATACCTGACCAAGTTGCATCTCTAAATTCTCGAAGGATGTTTCTATGTCACTTCGCAAGATTTCTGATGCCTGTTGATTTTCTTGAAATTGAGTTGAATCATCTTTATAAACTAAGTCAAGGTTTCTTCAAGTTGAGATTGATGAATCCTCATCCCATGAATGATTATTGTTGATGTAAGGTTCTGGTTATGAATAATTTCTAGCATTTTCTAGAATGAACATTTTTGCTGC
The DNA here is from genome assembly GCA_963859935.3 of Lathyrus sativus. Taxonomy (NCBI): domain Eukaryota; kingdom Viridiplantae; phylum Streptophyta; class Magnoliopsida; order Fabales; family Fabaceae; genus Lathyrus; species Lathyrus sativus. The sequence continues at coordinate 33,202,729 of OZ012738.1, forward strand.
CAGATCCTTTGAATAAGCTTTAAACTTTGCCAAGCTAGCATAGATGTCACATTGCATGACTGTCTTGACCTCGCATACAAAACAAAACGAATAGTACTTAGAAGCATTGCACTAGATAAAAAAATTAAACAAAACTAAAACTAAAAAGAGAAAGAATATAAAAGAAGAATTAAGAAGAAACAAAAAATAAAATATTTACAAATGAAAAAAAAAACCTAAATAAAAAAACTAAATTAAACGTTGCACAAGCGTTGCCTTGTTGAAATTATCAATAATTCTCAGCAATGACGCCAAAAACTTCATGTCGTCTCGGCAAGTGTATCGATAATGTCACAGTAATAAAAAAAAGGCCGAATCCACAGTGAGTGTTACTTAACAAGACAATATTGTGCAATGCGTAGAAAATTCTAATTTGGTGGGGTTTTCGAGTTTTAATTGCCAAAAGAAAATAAAGTGTTCTAACAAATTTACAAAAGTGACCATGTTGTGTATAAAATCCCATATTTAGCTATTGTTAATGTTCAATGTATTACATAAATGATATTTTTACTATAATCCCATGATGAATTAACAAAGTCGCTATACCCAATCCCTTGGTGTATAGCTCACTAATCAATACTCGGAGTTTTCTATCCCTAGTCCACTAGTATAAGCAAGATTAGACAATGCAATAGAACGTTAATTCCTAAGCCACTGCTTGGATTTTTCTATCCCTAGTCCACCAGCATAAGCACAACAATTTCATTAGGTCCAACACATAGGCTACTGGTCAGTATTCCCTATATGCCCAAAATCAGCATTCCCTATATATCAAAGTATTTCTCTCTGGATCTTTATTGTCACTGTTAAGTGGTAGCACACACAGAACCGGAGCTCTGATACCTGTCATACCCTAAATTTGTCCTACCCCTTTTAAAAAATATTTTTCACTTTTTGTTTCGTACCATTCAGACACATGTCCGCTTGCAATTGGTCGATTTTTTGTAGAAATTTTCTTTCTGACCAACTAAGACGTGACACGTGGCTTAATGACTTTTCTTTGTAAATATTATTTTCTTAAAGTTTTTATTTTAAGTTATTATTAATGTCTTTAGTATTTATTTCCTTAATTCTTATATATATATATATATATATATATATTTCTCTTTTATTATTATTTATTCATTTGTTTTTGTTTATTTATTTATTTAGTAAAGTTGTTAATTTTTATTCTTAGTCTCAATGCTGATAAATTAAAAAAAGATAATAAAAAAGGAAATTAATTAAGAAGAGAGAAAGAAATAGATTTTTGAAGGCCTGTGTTTCGGCCCAATTCATTGGCAGTCCCTTGGAGAGGCTAAGGGAGAGTCTGCATGTTATAAAAAGAGGAGGGGAATCTGATTGAAAGCAACCCTAATTTACTGTTCACAGCGCCCCAATTAACTCTGAAAACCCTAACCTGACTGTTCATCACTCTCCCACAAAACCAAATCGGCGCCGCCGCCTACTAACCCTAATCCCCTTTCGTTTTTCCTCTCTCAATCACCATTTTCTTCCCCATTTCACCAAAACCCTAACCTATCTCTCTATTTCCGCCGCAACCACAGAACTGTCCAAAACCATAAGCCCTTGCAAATACCCGTTCCATTGATGTCGAGATTTGGTTCGAGGCTGGGTTTATTTTGGGTGAAGGTACAGAGAGTTACAACCAAGTAGAACTCGTCTGGATACGGTGGACGGGGTCGTGTGGGTGGTAGAGGTCACCGGCGAAAGGAAAAAGCGGTAGCGCCTACATTCGGTGTTGATACTTCGAGGATTCGGCCATAGCAGTACTAGTGATCTCAACATCAACAAATCACGACGTAACGGTAAATCTCGAGTTATCCCTTTGGTTCGATTGATATCTCTGATAGGCATTTCTACTTCGGTGTCGGTGTTCTCAGTACAACCTGTATTTCCAGATTAGCATTTGATCCAGACTGTTAAATTTTTTTCATTTGTAATGATTGTTTTAAAATCTGTATTGACTTCGTATCCACCCTGTTAATAGCTATGTTTGTCATCTGTGGTTAGCTCATTGTTAGAGTTTATGGGGGATTGAGTTTGTTTCGAATACGTTTCGATTGGCACCTTCAAGATTGTCTAATTTATGCTTGAGTTTTCGTTAAGATCCTCGCATCAGTTATGTTTTCTGTTGTCTTCATGTTGATTTGTCTGTGCGAAAAATATTGTTTATTCGTTTTCCATTTTGAAATTGTTGCGAATCATGCCGGTTGGATTGATATTATGGTAGTTTGATGGAATCTCTTTCTGATATTATTGGCGTGTTGTTGGTAGCAATAGTGTTGTGTTTATTGTTTTACTGCTATGGCTTTGTGTGTATTCAATATCACAGTGCACTGCTGCTCAATGATTTCGTTGCATCTGCGACTTTTACTAATACTATGTCATATTCTCAGAATAACAATCATGTAATACTGCTACATCATTTGCATTTCCGAGTTGGTATTGATTGTATTTCTGTTTACGACGGCGTGTTTTCTTTCCAATTCAACATATTGTTTTGCTTTGATATTGTGTGCTGCCATTGGGAAAAGTATGTTGAGATGCTGTTGTTTGAGCATACTGTTATCGAGTTTATTATGATAGACCGCTATTGTTGTCAGATCGGCATAACTGGATCCTTTGCCAGATTTTTTGTTATGTTTTGAGTTTAATTTAGATTTTATTCTAAACTGTTATTTGTTTCTGGTGGTTTAAATGTCATGAAAAGCTTCTTGATTTAAGCATAGTAGTGATTGTGTTGCAGCCTCATGAATTTGAATGCAGTTTCTTTCTGCTGGATCTGGTTGGTTTTGTGTTTTAGAAACAGGCTATGCAGGTTACAAGTCCCATAAACCAGGATGCGACATCCTCGGTTTGTAGCGACAGTTTGTACATCCATTGGTTCACTATTTCCGGTAGCACCCGTGGCTTACTGAGATTCCAACAGTTGCAGGTCCTACGATATAGGTATCGTGATGCTGAGATTATTGTGAACATTTTGAATTGGTAATATGCTGTTATTGAAGTGTTAGCAGGGGTTGATTGTGCTACCGTCATAAGGAACTTACTAGCATAGCTCTGGTTAAGTTTGACCTACTGCTTCATGTTGGAGGTGTTCATGAATAAGATTGCAGCAGTCGGAGTCAGCAGCGTTTAAACTCTGCAATGGAAAGTTGATTAGCAGCAAGATGATGATATAATCCTTGTCTTAGATTCAACTCTGTTTTCATCTATTATTATTGTGTTTGGGCTGGCTGTTAATTTTGTGCAGGTCACGGCATCGTTGAATCATCGATTATGCAGCAAGAACTTGAAGCATCATTGAACGCACAGGTTCCTCTACTTTCAATTTCCAACGACGACATCAACAACATAGCTCCCGTGCGACCTTGATTCAGAGCTAACATCAAAGGCGACATCCTTAGCTTGCGTGGCTCCGGTTGGTGGCCTAATGACAGTATAAGCTTTGATTTTGCGGCAGCAGCAAAGCTCATGACAGCGACAACAACATTTAGAGCTATTCGAGCTCGACATCCCGTTTGCTAACGGTTTAACTCGATGCAGACCGCGTGAACTGTTTCCGTATTGGGTTGGTTTTGCTTTCATTTTTGAACTTGTTTTGAGAGCACATTTATCTCTTGTTGGTTGTTCTGATTTGGTCAGATGTTTAATGGTATAATGAACTTTAGAATTAATCGGAGTTATCATGTGATTTGTGTTGTCGATTGTGAGAAATAATGAGCTTTACACTTATACGAATGTACTTTCTGGTTTTAAATTAAGGGTGTTGTTGCGTTGCTGATACAATATCGTTGGCGATACTTCATTCGAGTCGAATTGGAATCGAATTTTTATTGGTTAAAGTTGGAAATTCTGATTTTGTGTTGATTATGCAGGTCTGTATGTGAAGGGTGAGCTGCATTTAAGGTTGTCAAAGTTGGTTTGGATTAAAAATCATCATGACCTTCTTTAATTATTATAGTAATGTATTTACTGTATGTTTGCTTTTTTTTCGGTTAAGATGAGATAGTTATATTCTCATCACATCTGTTTGCAAAAGAAAAAACAATTAGCAACTTTCTTTGATTTAATAAGTGGCAATTGTTATTTGAAATGATGGTAGTACCCCAAGATTAAGTTTTTTCTCTCCTTATTGAAATCCTTTTATAAATTTTTCATATACACTAAAATCCTAATATTTTCGTTGTTTCAAATTATTTCCTTGGTAAAATCACTTTCAAAATTTGACTATATTTCTTAAATCCTATTTCAATATATTTTCAACACAAATCATTTTCTTAATCAACAACGAAAATTAAACTCTTAAGGTCTAGCACCTCTTGGGTTTTTTGAGTAATCATTATCGGGGCGTACGCCTTGGATAATATGGTTTTTTTTTATCATTTTAAAATATGCTTTTAATTATTCGAGCAAAAATATATTATAGGAGTCTAGCACTCTGTGTAATATATTCATTGTTTATTCAAACAATATTTCTTAAATTAAATCAAAACCATCCTCAAAAAAATAATTTTCCTAAACCTTCATTCAAATTTTTTTTTAAATCAAATCGTGAGAAACTAAATTCTTGAAGTCTAGCACTTCTTGAATTTTTGGATCGTCATTACTAAGGTGTACACCTTAAGTAGTGTATTATTCGACCTCTCATTTTCAAAAATTACATTTTTCTAACAAAGAAATGTCATGAGAATTTGGCATTCTTTGTGATATTTCCTTTGTTCATTCAAGCATTCTCCAAATGAAAAAGGTGTCGTCGAGATCTAGCATTTCGATAATACCCCAATTAATTGGTTGTGAGGCCCGTGTCTCATTTATCAAATAATTGTCATTTCTCTCATTTTCAAATCCGATCTCATGTCCTCACATCTCGTACCTCAAATCATTATACCTCATTTCACCTCAAATCTTTTTCAAACATTTTTTCGATCAAACTTCGAAAGAAGGAGGTTCTTGGAGTCTAGCATTCCTTGAATTTTCGAGTGAATAATTCTCGAAGCACGCCCTTTGAGTTATTATTCATTCAATCTTTTGACCTTTTTAAATATCTTTTTTTTTTCGATTCACGCTTCGGAAGAAGGAGGTTCTTGGAGTCTAGCATTCCTTGAATTTTCGAGTGAATAGCTCTCGAGGCATGCCCTTTGGGTTGTTATTCACTCAACCTTTCGACTTTTTCAAACTCAATCATTCTCAATATTCTCCTGAGTCGATTGCTCGTCCGCATTCGCAACCCATTTCACTCACAATTCCTCGTGGTCTCGATATTAGGAGCACCCTCAGGGACTAATATCGTTTCTCACAACCCTAACACTTGACACGTCGTCAAGTCGGTTCCATCTTCAATCAAATCTTCGACACGTCGTCGAACCAGTTCAAAACAATTCCCTTTTGGCCTCGCATGCCATTCTTCGATTCGATCCTTTCACAAACACATTTTTTTAAACTTACGAAAGAGGGATATTCTTAGAATCTAGCATTCTTTGAATATTCGAACGAGTAACTCTTGGGCGCGCCCCCGAGTTGTTATTAGTTCATTCTTTCGTTTTCAAAACATCCAATTCTTATCTCCAATTCATTCAACTCAATTTCCGAAAGAACTGAGTTCTTGGGATCTCGCATTCCATGAATTCTTGAATGACAAGCTCTTGAGGCACGCCCTTAGGTTGTTCGTCAGTCACTCTTTCGTCTCCCAACTCAACGTCAAACCTCATCTTTTCGTGGTTGTTACCACGAACTACGGACGCTCTGATTCTTTATTCATTCTCGAATATAAGATACGTAGGCACAAGATTGCGATGATCTTGGCGAGCACACTCCCATCCACCTTCCGTTTTCCCCCATCCTTTCCCGTAGTCGAACTACGACGCTCTGATTTCTCATTCTCGTCCGAATGAGCATACGTAGGCACAAGGGCCCCAATCCTTGGCGAGCACCCTATCCTCTGACCACCCATCTCCCCTTAGCGTCTTTAACCTTTTACCCTACCAATTCTACCTCTAACAACGAGAATAAAACCAGTAAACCTAAACAACACTCCCCACATTTACCTTAAGAGGTTCCCGTCGAGTACGACGGACGTGAGGGGTGCTAATACCTTCCCCTCACGTAACCGACTCCCGAACCCGGAACTTGGTTGCGACAGCCCTGTTCCTATCCTTTCGTTTTCAAGAGGTTTTCTCGATATTTTCCTCTCCCGTTTATTTCGGGGAAAAATAAAGTTCGGTGGCGACTCTGTCGAACCGCATTTTCCGCGCCTTTCGCGCGAGGGTCGTATTTCCGAAATATCTCCGTGATTTTTTTTCGAGGTGCGACAATACCAACTGAAGGTGAGATAATACTTAGAAGGGGGGTTGAATAAGTATGAAAGATTAAAACTTAGAATTAAAACACAAGTATTTTTATCCTGGTTCGTTGAACTCAACTACTCCAGTCCACCCTTCCTAGAGTGATTTGCCTTTCTCAATCAAGGACTTAATCCACTATTTAATCAAACAGATTACAATAGTAACACCTAAGAATAACTGTTCTTAGTCTTTTCAAGAGCTACTGATCCCAACTGAATCCTCTTAAGGAAATCTTTTACAATCAATGTAAAACTATTACAAGAGTAAGAATGCTTCTAAAAAGCTTTTATCACAACTGTGATATTTCTCTTAAGTTTAAGTACAATGAAATAAATTCTTAGAAAGAATAAGAAAGTATGAGAGCTTGAATGTTTTTAATTTGTTTTCAACAAAACTTCAACTGAAGAATTTGGAGGAGTCTTGCTTTTATAGGCAGCTGATCCAAGGTGAGCTTCACGTTGAGAAGAGTGTCCAAAAGGTCTGAGCCTTTTTGTCTTCACATCAAGTGACCTTTCCTAGAAGAAGAAAGCACAGAAAAATCCTTTTTGTCTGTGTTCTTGTGTCTAGCATAAATAAGGAAAGAGGCGTTTGATTTACTCCAACGGATATAATCTTTGAATATTTCTTCTTCAGTTTTCAGCAAGTTCATCAGAGTCTAATTGGATCAGAGTCTTCTGATGATGATCAGAGCTTTGATGGATCAGAGTCTTCTGCAGCAGGTGTGCTTTCAGCGTGTTAAATATCAGAGCATATTTGAGACAGAACTTCAGTACTGGCAGCTTTAGTACTTTCAGAATCTTTTGTAGAAACTATGCTTTGAAAAGCTCTTCATACAATATTCTTCTTTGCTTCAGATGCTTCTGACTTGCTTCAGATTCTTCTGGAGCTTCTGCTTCAGATTCTTCTAGAGGCTACGCTCAGAATCTTCTGGAGACTACACTCAGAATCTTCTGTTGGCAGCAATCAGAATCTTCTAATGAGTGCATCTGGCGCTTCAGAGTCTAGCTAATTTCTTGTGTTTAATTCTGATTTGCTTCTGGAGTGTTGATTTCTTTACTATCTGCAGTAAAAACTCTTAAGCAAATTTTAGAGTATATAATTCTTAAATACAAAATTTCCTAATAGTTATCATCAAAACATAGAGATATTATTAAGAACCAATATGTGTTCTAACAGGTTAAGTGTGTAAGGTAGTCAAGAAAGTATTTAGAGTTCAAGGGAAAAGGAGTTTGAGCTAAGGAACTTGGGAAAGTTTGGAAATTGAGGTATAATTTGAACACTCTAGGTTCTCCAGAGTAAGGAAATGAGTCCAACGTGTAGATTTGTGCCATAGTACTTGGATTTGAGAAGTATTCCCCGATTAGTTCATTGTGATAGTCAGGCATGATTGGAAGAATTGTATATGTTGATTTTGAGAAAGACTTGTGGCACCAAAAAAAACGTTTTTGAATAATGACGGTAAAGACAACATGTCCTTCTAAGTTGGGTAACCCTCACCCGGTTATTTAGCCTAACGGCGGTTGAATCTCTATAGTCGTCCCAAAGTGGACTAATAAACGCCTGTGAGCGAGAAAAAGAATAAAGGTGCCACAGAAAAAGTCTCGAGAAAAATTGTACATGCCTTAATCTGATTATCCAAATGAAAGGGGTAGAAAATCGAAGAAAAGACTTAAGCCCAAAGCATAGTTGGAGAGGTGGCCGAAAGGGGTATTTAGGTCCGTGGTTTTACTGCGGTGTGTGTTTAAGTAATGCCTTGGTTAACGGATGAGTACAGAGAGAGCTGGTTTGAGCCAATTAGAACTAAGACTCACGTATGAGTATTGGCACACCTTGCATCCTGAGCCTTTCACTTGATGAGCTATCTGATTTGAAAGTTTTAATCCAAGCTTTTTGCTTGAGGACAAGCAATGGTTTAAGTTTGAGGGAGTTTGATCGGTGGTTTTTATACGTTATTATACCATTTGTTTCTGTAAATCATTTGTTATATCGTGTTGCATTTTATTTGTTTTTATTGCATTTTACGCGTTGGTTTGGTGTTTTCACTATTTCTAGGTTCAGGTAAACAATAAAGGAGAATCAGAGCAAAAACCGGGAGAAAACAGCAAGAATTTGGAAGAGCTTTGAAGCGGACCAGAAGCCTGACACGGTTGCCCGTGTCACGTGACACGGCCCGTGTCAGGAGGTGCTTAAAAAAGAGGATCTTTGGTGGAAACCAGGGGCCTAACACGGCCGCCCGTGTCACGCGACATGGCCCGTGTCAGGACACCTGAGACTTGAAAATTTCACGTGTTATTTATCAGGAAGCCAACAGGGCCGCCCGTGTTGCGTGACACGGCCCGTGTTGGTTGAAGCGCTTTATTCCCTATTTTTCTTATATTTTTTACGCTTGTGATCCCCGAGGGTATTATGGGTATTTCCCTAGTGCTGAGTTTAAATTGAGACTATTTGATACGTGTTTAGAGAAAGGAAAAAGGGACTTTTAGACAGAAAAGAATTTTACGAGAAAGATTGGAGTGATCAAGGATTTGGGAAACTAAAGGTCCTCATGAGCGGAAGCGATTGAAGAACCAAGGCAACCAATTATCTTGTAATGTTTAATCTTATTGTTGCTTTTATCTATACTATTATGAGTGACTAAACCCCCCAATGCTAGGGGGTGTCCCTGAATTGACTCTGTAATAACCTTATTTCCGTTGAATAATGGATTTCACTGCTTTCTAATCATCGTTGTTATTGTATAATTTTCTTATGGCTTTTCTTATTTTACAAATAAGGATTTGATTTACGGTTAACCTTAGGTTTGGAAAATCAATCATTAACGCGTTTATATGATAATACTATAGTAGATATTGCCTAGGAATGGGGATACCCTATAGTAACCGTAATGTTTTAGATAAAATTTATTGCTTGGGATTGTTCCTATACCGCCAAGGAATTGGGGCATAGGAAGAATACCAAAGGGTTTTCTGCTAAGGAATTAGAGTCAACTAATCTTTAAAACCGGTAACAATTGAATTGAGCGGTGATTTCTGAAAAATAAGGATTAAGGTTATTACAAGGTTTTTCATACACCCTACCCTTGCATGTTTCTCATAACTGTTTAAAACCTTTATTTTTCTGCTTTTGCCCTCTGGCCCTTATAATTCTAAAGAAACAAACCAAAAACCCCTATGACTTTTTGTTCAATTGTATTACTATAGAACTTGTATTCATAAGCAGTCCGTGAGATCGATATTCGAGGAATTTCCCCTTATTACTACATCGGTACAATTAGTACACTTGCTAATTTACCAGTCAGTGACCTTGAGAAGGTCTGATGTAGTTTTTTTTTGTCAATAAAGTCTATCCATTCATGGCTAGCCTATGTAATTACATTTTAGTGTAGTCAAATGAATTCTTCAATACCTTAGTGGCATTGCACATCACGGTTTCTTAGCCCAACCAATTCTTTACATGAATTATCACTTAGAACATATATTGATTTGGATTTGGCCAGTGATCCAAATGATAAAAGATCCACATCATGTTGATGTGTGTACTTTAGTCCTAACCTAATCTCATAAAGCTCTAAGGAAAAATCATTGGTTTCTTGCTCGAGTATTGAAGCAGAATATAGTGTGTTTGCTCACACTATATTTAAAATGTTGTGACTAGAATCACTTCTAACTGAGTTACATGTCAAGTACATTTCCCCATCTCTTCTTTGTGACAACACCAGTTCAATTATGTTATCACATAATTCAATTCTTCATGCAAGACCCAAACATATTTAATCAGACATACATTTTATTCGAGAAAGGGTTGCATCCAACAAACTCAAAGTTCAACATATTCTTAGGACTGCACAAATTGTTGATGCCCTTACAAAGCCTCTCTCCAACATCATGTTTCAAGACTATAGACTCAATTTCAAGGTTGCTCCTTCTCACTAACTGAAATTCTGGTATGCGGCTCTCAAATGTCCTAAGAGATGTCGAGACATTGATCTTTGCTTTACTAAACAAGGAAAAAATAAGAGCATTCTGATATCTCAAAGTCATAACAGTGTCACGATATATGTTTCAACATCTGTTAAGACATATATTTTAGAGCATAAGAATAAACTGAATTATGCATAGAAGAATGATAAATAACACCAAGATATGATGACCCAATTCGGTGTCCAACAATACCTACATCTGGAGGCTACCAAGCCTGGAATGAATTCACTATCAGTAGTATTAATTCTAAGTATACTACCTCCGGTAACTTATCACTTAATTCCCTATCCATTGCAACTTCTACCTAGAAACCCATCTATATAAGAGAAACTCATCTCAGTTCCTAAATCACCTCAGTGATATCTAACAGTCATAACCTTCGATGACTGTATCAAAATGTTTAATTGAAAGACAATCCTTTCAATATAATATTCAGTCAATACTCTTGACTAACACTAATACTTGAATTTGCTTAAAATCTTCATCCAAGAACAATATACAATTCATTACTTACAAGTTCCTAAATATTAAAAATTATGTCTACCACAATGTATCAAACCGATACAAATGGTGACTTACAATTCAAGAAAAGCACATAATTCTTAAAACACTAAACCCTTATTTTTGCTTTACAAAAGTCTTAACAAAGACTAGTGATTTGTCCTAGGTCTTGTTCTTCCTTTTATAATATTCAACTGTTTATGGGCTTCAAAATATCTGTCCAATCATTCCTTGATCCATGTTCTGATTTCACCTTAAATCTTGGAACAGACCTACAACAAACCTGTTGTATCAGACCAAGATGTTGAGTCCTCAAGATAGGACATCTTGTCTGACATGTTGTTTTTTACAGATTTCTTCATATTAGAACATCTTGTTCAACATCATGTTTTACCAAAATTTAGTCAAATCTTAGAGCCTTCAATATCCCCCTTTTGACCAATTTTGGATAAAACTCCTTTTGTATAATAAACCCAAGAAATCAAGGAGTAGAAAGAGTAAAAAGTCCTGAAGTCATTTCAGCAGGCCTATGATGAATTTAGCAGAAAATAGTGTGACTCCTGGAAGCTTTCATTCTTCTTGTACAATTGTTTGGATGATTTACACAGCATACACCACCTATTGTATGACGTGTACCCTTTGCCCTGGTGTACATAAGGAGGAAGATACAAGACACTCCCTAATAAAACCAGTCCCAATTTACCATCCTCTATTATCCAGATCAATGCTCAGTGGACCAAACCCCAACTCTGGATAACTCAGAACACAAGACAAAATTTTGTTCATAACTCAGGTCACAAGATACAAAAAGAAGACTCAGAACAAAATGAGTTGAGACACAGACAGGATGTTGGAACATTCTATCCAACATCCTTGCAAAATAACTACAAGAAAAAACTCAAAACAAAAATAAAGATCAATCATGTGTTACAAGGAATAACACACAATTGAGATAGACACATAACCTATCTTCCCTTTTTTAGCCAAAAATTGACAAAAGTATCCAACACAGTTCCATACCCAAATAGTACTCGCCAAAACCCGGACAAATCCCATAAAATCACGACACAGCAAAAATAAAACCTGAGACAAAAGAAGCAAAGACCCCTTTTAAATAACCGAGCAGTTTCCTTAGGAATTAGTGATCCATTGATATAACCAAAGATCAATTCAATGAGAGTGTAAATTGAGGAAGATAACTTCAGCAAAAATGAATGTGCAGCGGCCAAATCAGTTTTGACTGTTTCTTCTTTAATGAGAACCGTCCAAAGAATATGCATGTAATGAAGAAACATGTTTTGCATGCCCTCTTTAAGGCACATTTTCCACCATCCAAGGAACATCGCCCATATAGAGCCACTTGTAAACAAACACGAGTCCTAAATAATGTCCTGACACCTAGTCAGACCTTGTATATTCTCTTTTGTAAACTTTGAAGCATAGTCACAATACCTTACAATGAACTTCAAGCATACTCCTTTCAGCTAGAATTAGAAAAACTTGACCATGATGTCAAGACATTATGTGTGACATCTCCCATTTATCAACAAAAGCTCCCATGAACCTTATCCCAACCTGCGGAGAAAATATAATTCTCCCAGACAATATCCAATCCTATTTCTCAAGTCTCTCCTAAGAATGATGAACATAGTTGAGATAAATCAATATCCTTAACAATTCAAACTCACAAGCAAAACTTACTAAGCTAAAGGATCAACACATCACGATGTCAATACATCTAGTATGACATCACAACTTCACATGAACATCTTCATGCTCATAAGTGAGAAAATACTAGGATCACAATCCTTGTACCATAACCAATAAACTCTTGAATTGAGACCAAATAACACTATTCATCATTCTCCCCCTGAACATATCCATACACTGTACAAATCCATCTTGAATCTTATACTCATAGACAACCTTGTTCTTTGTGAATAAATCCAATCAAATATGGAATGTACACATCCCAAAAAAAGACATACAAATTCTCTTAACTCCTTGGTTAGCCAAGATTTCATCCACTCTTGGAAGACATCAACCCCCTTCTCCATATAAAGAAAGATACATCCTCAACCTGCTTCCTTCACATGATTCAGCCTGATACAATCTTTTCTAGAGATACTTCCAGCAGAACCTACCATCTACTCACGGATAATCAAAATCCACACAGTCTTGACCGGTAGCTCTACATCATACTTCACAATGAATAGATATAGCTCTAAAGATGAAAATTAAAATCATTCATCCTCCAAGAATAACCAATAGTAGGAATGATGTTCCAACATCATTTAGTACATGTTAGTGCAATAAAGCAGCAAGCAAAAAATATTAAGTACCCAGTTTTGTCGTCTCCACAGGGATCGGTGCGATACGAATGCCTTTCAACGTTCTCCATATTTTTAAGCCTATTGTTCAAAAGTTTTGGTTTAAAAGGTTCAAGGAACCATAAATAAAAACAGAAAATATAAATGAAAACCGAAATATAAACGGAGCCTTGTTGGGATTGGATTTCATCAATTGATAACATATGCATTCTTCTGATCAAGTTAAACACAGCGCAATCATTCGTCTGATACCCTTACGTATCACCCACGACAAAGCTTATCTCTAACGCAGTGTCGAGAGAACAACCATGTTATCTCATTGATAATCTCTCATCCAACAAAAACACAACACAGAGCATTAAGAACTGATACTCGTGCAAATGCTAAGCCTAAACCTATCTCTAGCATTTAGGACCTAACAGGTAATCATCCTAGATCCAAATATGAAGAGTATATCTATATCACGGTTCAAATCAAAGATAAACAGGTAAGCAAAGACGACACCCATATCGGATAAACGATTGTTTCATATAAAACACAATGATCAGAATACGTACACACGCTTAACCCTTTTTACATGTATTCATCTAATCCGGCAAATGTCGGTGAACATCGTTCTTCATCACTATTATCACATACCAACACAATATCATATTGATCCTACTCATGCTACCCATGCTACTTAATCAACACAATACCAAAGAGGATATAATGAATATCAACTACAAAACCATGTCAAAAGTTTGTTCATTGATAGAAGAAAATCTGAGATCAAAGATGTGAAAAGGTTTTGTAAAGACCCACAAATACATAATCAAAGATAATCAATCAATAGAGAATCCAAACTAGTTCACACACATAAATTAGATGAAATACATAAGGTATCAAAAGATTACATCCAAACTCCAACAAGAGATCAAAGATCTTACCTCCTCCCTCTTAGGGTTTTGTGTTTCTCTCCCTAAAATAAATGAAGAGAGATAAGTTTTGATGTACCCAATGTTACAAAATGGAATTATGACCTAAAAAGCAAGAAAAACACTTAAATATTACATTCAGGATCTGTCACGTTCGCCTAGCGAACAGATCCTTCGCCTAGCGAACAGTAAGTTAGGCACGTGAGGTGCCTCTGAACAGTCAAACCACCCCTAAGACATTTCCAAATATTCGCTAGGCAAGCAATTCCTTCTCCTAGCGAAGCCTTTGCTGTGAGCTTCGGCTAGCGAATTTATGCTCCTTTCGCCCCTGCCTCAAGACTGGGAGTGTTCGCTAGAGCTTCGCTACCACTTCATCTAGCGAGTCCTTCGCTACATAGTTCTCCTAGCGAACTTCATGATGTTCTGGAGAGAGAGCTTCGCTAGCAACTTCGCCTAGCGAACTTGCTGTTGTTTGCATGCTGCCTTGGTTTCTTTGTCATATTTCTTGTGTCTTAATTTCCATTTGTTTTGTGCCTAATTCCTGCACAATAGCACACAAATCAAAGGTACCAAGAGATTTTCACAATATATTGCAAACCAAACAAAGCAAGAGTGGTTTTCAACACTTTCTTGACAAAAATGAGTGAAAGATTCCAACATTTGATAGATCAAATAAGTGAAATTTGGCATCTAACAGTACATTAGTCTAAATTAGAGGAGCCATGTACTTTGATTCTTGAAACACCAATCACAGGGCTTACCATTTGTATAGTAATTCTTACACCTCGTTAAGGTACACATGAAGATCTTAATATGATACACACTTGTATCGGCTTAATCTTCACACGAATCAGAAAACCACTGAGGGAAATAAACTCTCATGCATCTCATGAAGCTTCTACCAGAAACAAAATGTGTAAACAATCTATCTGATGTTTTAGAGACATCAAGCATCCTTAAGCATCTTGGGATTTCTTCTACACGCACCAAGGCATAGACAGAAAGAATTTCTCCTTTAACTTTCTATCTACTATCCTTTTGCACAGACCTTCATAAAGTCAAGAACATCATCACTTGCAAGATCAAATGTTCCAAACATGTGATGACACACATTTCTTGGACCCTAAGCAAAATAAAAACCTCCCTTGAGCATACAAATAACTATGGTTATTTGACACAGCTCCCTACAAGGATGATCAATCAGAGTTCCAAAAAACAACCTCCGTCTTGTTTGAGTAAAACAACAACCAATCTTCTGAAAGACCATCTTGATCAATTGCTTCTTTAAGTTCCTTTCTCCAACATAATCATCCATACCAGAGACGGTTCTATTTGAAAAGAGTATCCACAAGAAGGTTCACATGAATCTGGCTTCTTATGAGCAGAAGAGTCTTTAAGATATCTGAGATAACATCCTAGATATTACATTTTGACCTCCATATAGTCTGGTTGAGATTCCTTTAACAGTCCTCCACTAGGAATTAGAACACGTGCTCCTATAGGAGATACTGGAACATAGCTTTTGCACCTCTATGCGCTTATATCAAAAATAAACTGGCCCAAGGAATGTTTATCAAGATGATCATGTGTTAATTTTCACTTCCGCCAGCACATCTATCCATAACAAGTTTCTTGGATAGAGACTTTCTAGACTGCAAACCAAATGTCTCTTCAAGTCCAATCTGAAGATGTTTCCCAATATAGAGCATATGCTACATCACTCCTTTGTCTAATAAGTTCACTCATTGGATCAACAAGATTCCACACACACTCTTCTGGAGTGATGTTTCAACACCTGGTTGAACATCAGTTCCTTTTCCAATGAAAAGATCATTGAAATTGGTTCTGAAGTCATTACTAGAATTACACACCTTAATTACATTTAAGGAAAAGATAAGGACCTTTTGAGAACTTCACTGATGATACCGACTGTATCCATTCTTCAAGACAAATCAGATACATAGAATAGGTTTTTGAGTTCTTGCAACTGCCTGAAGTTGCATCTTCTGGTGTGACATTTGACATCATCTTTCTTGAACACTAAGCAAAAGTATAATCAATTAAATACTTACTAAGGCCACAAATAGCAATTGATTTTAAATCCCAATTTTGTGTTATTCAGTCACCAAATGTCATGAGACTCCCTTTTAGCTAGAGAATATTGATGATGATTACAATGTTGAGACATTAGGATTAACATCCATGACTCAAATTGCTTCTTGATACACAATCTCTTGACAATTCAGTGATCTCTAGGAAAACCATATCCTCCTGAATCTTCCAAAAAAACTCTTTACTAGATGAGCCCTCTACAACTGTTCATTCCTTACAAACTCTTACTTCTTTCGGTTGACACTCCTCCTTAGCCTAACTACAACCTAGGAAGAAATCTTCAAAGCATAAATCTTCCTTAGAAGACCATCTTCAAACAAACCAGTAATATCCTTGGATAATCAGGATCTCTTTCCAAGAGTTAGAAACCTTATGTAGTTGCTCTTAAGATCAGTAGGAAAAATTTCTCCATAAAGATCCAAGGTCTTCACACTCATAAGAATGCTTTGACATTGATAAGTTTTTACTCCAGTTCCAGCCTAGTTGAATGTCACTGCTGACATTTGAGCAACCATACAATTCCTTCTTTTCTATTCCAGAATAGACTGCCTTCCAAGAATTTTGATAGGGAATCCTCAAACATAGACAATCTCTTATAGGGTTAGGAGAAAAAATAAATTGTTCTTGTCTTTCTTCAATGGTATGACATTCTCATGTCACACTTCTTAAATAAGTACCCGTGGATATTTTTCTTGACCATCTTCTCTTCTGAACTCTATTTATCAAACACATTCAGAAGTGCCTTTATGAGTGGACTTGAGAGAAAACTCAAGTATCTTGGCCTACTTTAAACGTGACATTGAATGTTTACCAAATCCATAGATCATGAATTTGATAAACAAAACCTCAATTCAACCTTTTTCCTCCTATTACCTTTCATGGTACCTGGTTACAACTATCTCCCAAGTAACATAGGAAGATCTTTTAGTTGAAGCCAGATTACAATGCTCTCTCCTTTATATTACTCCCAGCTAGTGATGACTTGAACATCTATAGAGGTTGACACCATCTTCAACAAGCGCCAGGTAAGATGTTATAACATCTTATAAGGCACCATGCATAACAATATCATCATTATCAGTAGCAGCGGTATAATCTTCACAGAAGTATTAGTCAACCATCAGTAGTTTTTAGGCTGGATTCAAAAAGCTATCATCCTAGCTTCCAATCCCCTTGAACACAATAGTAATGGATGGTCTAATCATATAATCTCCTTCCTTGTTCAAAAGACCTGAAAGTATCTTCCCTAGAACTCATCCAGAAACAGAAAAGGATGTCATCTCTGATACCAATTGAAATTCTGGTATCCAGATCTCATATGTCCTAAAGATGTCGAGACATTGATCTCTGCTTTACTAAACAAGGATAAAACAAGAATATTCTGATATCTCAAAGTCATAACAGTGTCATGATAGATGTTTCAACATATGTTAAGACATATACTTTAGAGCATAAGAATAGACTGAATTATACATAGCAGAATGATAAATAACACTAAGATATGATGACCCAGTTTGGTGTACAACAACACCTACATCTGGAGGCTACCAAGGCAAGAATGAATTTACTATTAGTAGTATTAATTCTAAGTATACAACCTCCGGTAACTTATCACTTAATTCCTTACTCAGTGCAACTTCTACCTAGAAATCCATCTAGATAAGAGAAACACATCTCAATTCTTAAATCACCTCAGTGATATCTAACAGTCACAACCTCCGGTGACTGTATCAAATTGTTCAATTGAAAGACAACCCTTTCAATATAATATTCAGTTAATACTCTTGACTAACACTAATACTTGAATTTGCTTAAAAGCTTCATACAAGAATAATATACAAATCATTACCTATAGGTTTCTGAATATGAAAAGTTATGTCTACCACAATGTATCAAACTGATATAAAGGGTGGCTTACAATACAAGAAAAACACACGACTCTCAAAACACTAAGCCCTTATTTTTGCTTTACAAAAGTCTTAACAAGGACTAGTGATTTGCCCTAGGTATTGGTCTTCCTTTTATAATCTTCAGTTGTCCATGGGCTTCGAAATATCTGTTCAATCATTCCTTGATCCATGTTTTGATTTTGTCTTAAATTTGGAACAAATCTGTAATAAAACTACTATATTAGACTAAGATGTCGAGTCCTCAAGATAGGACATCTTGTCCGACATGTTGTTCTTTACATATTTCTTCATATTAGAACATCTTGTTCAACATCATGTTTTACCAAAATTTAGTCAAATCTTAGAGTCTTCACTAACTATAAGCTTGTGAGAAGGATGGGTATTGAAGTACTACCTCTGGTCCTATTTATAAGAAAAAATTTACATTTTAAATACATTAAATAACTAATGTGCGTAGACAATATATAGACTAAATACATTACTTATTTAATATATTTAAAAAGTAAACTTTTTTTTATAAATAGGAACATATGTATATTATACTTACTAAGTTCTTTATGTAGTTATAGTAATTAGAAGTAGTTATTAGAGTTAGATAGAATAACTAACTCTTAGAGTGTGTAGCTAACTATCAAAGCTTGCATGGCTTTTATATATATATATATATATATATATATATATATATATATATATATATATATATATATATATATATATATATATATATATATATATATATATATATATATATATATATATATATATATATATATATATATATATATATATATATATATATATATATATATATATATATATATATATATATATATATATATATCGGACTGCCCCAATGGCTAAATATGACTCAATTCATCTCTTCTCTCATAACGGTCCAATTGCCTAAGTCCAACCAATTCGGAGAAGCATTTAACTTTTGCCCCTCTGACAGAAGAGATTGACCGGTTTACCCCTGGGCCAGCACTTTTCCTCGTCAGTCCTTGCCCGTTACGCACGGTCCTACCATCCAGAAACAGTCGTGACGCTTGTGCCCGTTACTGCGTCTCTTCCCGTAACAACGACTAGTTCTTGGCACCTCTGCCCGTCCCAACAGCTAGTTTCTGACAGTTACTTATTCTTCTGGAAACAGTTATCTCACCCGAAAATAGGGACCAATGGTCAAGCACTGGGGACACTATAAAAACCATCCATTTGAGAGGGTCAGAGATTCAATATTCACCTTGATACACACATATTCGGTACTTGCCTTCTTTCTCCCGATTCTTACTTTAGCATCAAAGTGTCTTGCAGGTAAACCCCCTCCTCCTCTCTCACATCCGGATCATAAACAATGGTCTCTGGCCCACTTCAGGTTCTGATCAGTCATCAAGATCAGTGGCGCCATATGTGGGAAACCTGTTATCCCCGTATTTTTCCCATTGTAGATTCGAGACAAAACAGTTCTTCCAAATTCCGATCATGGCCAGCCGTGACAACACCCATGATGCTCGTAACTCTACCTTCCTCCCCGTCAACAAGATTGATACTGACGGGGCAACCACCTTTCTTGGGGGTGACGTCCTCCAACAAAGGGACGGAGCCACCACTTCTCCATCCCCCATTCGCACAAATCATAACGAGGTCCCGCTCATCCCGGAGCATCTGACAATTCCGGTTCCGCCCAGCGCCGAGCCGGCCATGGCTGCCCTCCTTGAGGTTCTCAACAAGACCAACCTCTTAATCCTCAACCAAAACACGAGGATTGGAGCCCTAGAAAACTCCAGACGTCCAAGGTCTCCTCCACCGAGGAAAGAACGTCAGAGATCACAGAGTCCTCATCCTTGGCGCGAAAGAAACCATCAGGCACCTCTGGAGCCAGAGACCCATACCGTCAAAAAGCGCGACCACATCTCTCCGTGAAACCAGCATTCCTCGCGACCTAAGAGGACCTGAAGAAATCACCAAGCAGAGTCTCAGCGTTGGCCACCGCCCAGATCCAAAGGTCGAGCATGAACCCCATCTCCCCATCGAGATCGTCATCCTATCCATAGACGGGGCACCCAGTCTCCGTCATGGTCCAGCAGCAGTAGTGACGACGAGCCTCGCGGCCTGTTGTCCCAGAAGATTATGGTATACACGCCTGCCGAAGGGACTAGATAAACCCCCTTCTCTGGGCACATACAACGGTACTACGGACCCCAACAAGCACATCAAAAATATCGATGCGCTACTCGATTACTGTGGCGTCTGGGGCGCCATCAAATATAGGTTGTTCCCGACCACGCTTAGGAAAGGATCAATGACCTGGTACAAAAGACTCCCCGACGATTCCATCACATCATGGAGGCAATTAGGAGGAATGTTCTCCAGACACTTCACGACCTCTCGCCGACACCCAAAGACTGAAACTTCCCTTGAGGCCATCATTCGAGGGAAGGACGAACCTCTGCGAGCCTACATCAAAAGGTTTAACAAGGAAGCTGTCCAGGTCTCCACGACTGATGACATGAAGAAATTTCTGCTCGAGCGCAGGCTTCGTCCCCGCACTGAATTTGCCAAAGTTATGGGCATTCATCCCCCAACAACGCTGGACTCCTTCCTCCTCAAAGCACAAGCATACATCCAGTACGAAGAGAAGGAGGCCACCAGTTCTGCCCGAGATTTGAGGCATCAAGAAAGTGCCCGGTCCTCCATGCCCGACAAGCCCTCGACGAATGTAGAGGAGATAAAAGACACGAAGACCGTCCCTAGGATCCCTGAGACAACAAAAGGCCTTCTGGCCGATTCCACATACTCCCTTGACAGTCTCCGGAGAAAAGATCCTCTTCGAATGTGCCAACTCAGAATTCCAGAAAGCGGGAGACCGGTTGCCTAAACAAATACCATCCAAGCCAAACGCTGACAAGTCGAGATATTGTCGGTTCCACAAGAGTCACGGTCATATGACCGATGATTGCATCCACATAAAGGATGCCATAGAGATACTCATCAGGGACGAACATTTAAAGCAGTTCACTAAAAGGAAGGATGCTCCTCACCAAGATGCCCAAGAGTCCAAGAAGATCGAGGAAGAGGTGCCTTCCTCCGAAGAAATCGACCTTCAAGTCACTATAATCATCTCGTAGCCTGAGGACTTCTACATCCCCAAGGGACTCAGCGCCCCTCCATATTTTTCCGCGCACAGCCCGTGGGAGACATTCCTCTCCTCCATAGTCATCTCCGGAAGAAGCTTCAACAAAGTTACGGTAGGGTCTGTCAAAAGAAAATTCGAGCACCTTATCAGCAACAGCTTGAATCGAAACTCCACCCATGCTCCATTAATTTTTTTTTAAAAATGTTAACTTCGCTTACGTATTAAAAATATTTATATGAATATAAAAGTATTAAATGATATAATTACTTGATCATATATAATTAATAATAATTTGACATAAATTGTATGTCTATTTTATTTTTAAAATATTATTCATTAATTAAAATGATAATTTTGTTTTTCGAACTTAACCGGTCTATTTGATATAACAACATCATATATCTTTAATTTGTTTTTCTCTTCTTATTAAATATAGCTATTTTGTATCTATTAAATAATAAAATTATTTTGAATTACATTTATTGAAAAATGACAAAATAAATTATCTATAAATTTAAAATTATAAAATATTTTGATTCATAAATAATACCAAAAAAGAATAGGATAAATTTAAAATAAATTGTATTCATGTTTGATTCATGCCTCAAATTATTATATTATATTATAAAAATTATATATTATATTTAAAATCTAAAATGTATATAAAATTAATATTTTAAAAACTATAAAATGTATACATATATTATTTTTTTGGTTTAACATCTTTTTAATTTCTATATGTTAACTTTAAAGTTTATTTTGTAACTTTAAAAATTTCTATGATAATTCTTTAATTCTTCAAAATCTATTATGATAATTATTTTTGTCTAATTAACGACAAATTTAGCGATCTCATTTTAAATTTTTTCGTTGTTAATTAAGTGAAAAGATTAACATGCTATATTGTTTGAAGAGTTAAAAGATTAATATAATTTTTTTTAAAGGCATTCAAAATTAATATACGAGAATAAAAAAGATATTATATTTATTTATTTGTAATTGACAACCACAGGTATTAAAATACAAGTAATTAATTTTATATTATTTTAAAAGTAATATTATTATATTTATTGTATGACAAATAAAAAAATGATTATAAACTACATTCATGATTTAGAGAATATATTTTTTGGAGAGTATAAATCATATTCAATCATAAAACATATTTTTATAAAATTTTACTTTAAATTATATAATATTAAATATAATATTTTAATATATAGTTTTAATTATAAATTATTCTAAAAAAATGTAATCTAAATTTATATTTTATTTAAACTATAATTTTTATTTAATTAATTATAATTTGTATTTTAACTTTTTTATTGGTAACAACAAAATTGAACTGATTTTTAGTTATACTGTGACAACAAATCAGTCGTCATGTATCTCAACAATAATAGGAGTTCGAGTAAGTCAAAACATATTGACATTAAGTTCCTAGTTGTTAAGAAAATGGTACAAAGTGGACAGATTTTAACACTTTGGGACAAACTCCATATAGCAGATCCTTTTACAAAACGTCTTTCACCCAAGGTTTTTCATGAGTACACTACTTGCATGGGTGTTTTATCGTTAGAGAAGTCTTTGATTTAGTGGGAGTTAGTTTATTATAAATTTTATGTTCTGTGTTTGATATTATGTATGCATACTATAATTTTGGGTATTTTTCAAATTAATAAAGTTTGATATTTATCAGTTTAAATTTTGTACAATAAAGTTATTGAGTGATCTCACTAAAGTAAAGTAGTGTCAGATGAAAATTGACATACAGACCAATTTCATGTGATTTTCATGTTACACATTTCATGATGGATTTATGTCATTTTGTTGTGTCACTATCGGTGATTATTGATGAGTTTAGTTATGATTAATATAATAAAAATCACTTTAGTTCTGAATAGTGACATGATTAATGGACAAGATAATTTGGATATGCTTGAAGTATGTAATGGCAAATTTTGAGCTCATAAAGTCTAACACGCATGTAAAATTACATATGTGACCAGTGGGAGATTGTTAGAATTTTGGGTTACTGTTGGTTGGAATTTCGACACTCGTTAATGTTGGAAGTAAGTTGAGAAGTTTCAAGGTCATATTCTGAAGAAGAACATGATGAATTCGACAATAAATAGTGATAAGGATGTTTTGACGGCAATGAAGATTTGAAATGGGCTGTTGAAGTTTGAAGAATTAATTTGAGAGAAACAATGTACGTTTCGATAGGGAAATGGTGAAGATCTATTCAAAGAAGTCTTAGCATAGGAGACACGATGATCTAAGACTTAGCAAGATTTTTGCATAGATTGGAGTTCGACGAAGTCAATTGGAAGAAGCGTTCGACGGATGGAGTTCAAATGGGGCTGATAACTACCTTTTGACCTTATCCATTTCTGAGGACACGTGAAGGATATTGAGGCGATGAAGTGCATGCAATGGAGAACGTGGCATATTCTGGCAAAATAACTGTTAGATGGCGGTTATTTTTGATTTAGTATAAATAGAACGTTTAGCATTCAGAATTAGAGTGAGAAAATTTTGTACAAAACTCTACATTATACTCCCATAACCTGTGTGTGTGAGAAAAAAATGTTTTTGAGAGAATGTACGTTTGAATACCTTCTTTTTACAATCAAAGTCATTTAAATTTCAGTCATTTATCTTTACTCGCAATTTACTTCCTTGTTATTTATCTTCAAGCAATTTATCTTTTAATCTTCCTGCAATTTACACTCCTTTTCTTACTTAAAAGAAAATCACAACGTCCCATTAATAACATTGGAAAATATTTAAAGAACATTGTAAATGTTCGTGATCATTAAAACCAAGAACTAAATTAACAACACATGTCCTAAGATCAATCTAGTCAATCTTGTGAGCGACCAAAAACTTAATAACTTTGGAGGACTAGCGGTTGTTTGTCATTTTCGACGGTAAACAGTTACAAATGTAACATTTAAGGTGTCAATATCATTACTTTAATTAGTCAAGACTTAAAAGGAGTCTAATTAATATAATATTAGATTTTTGGCTAAAAACATAAATGTCATGAAAGATCAGGTTATTACGTAGATACCATAAGGCAATATCTAATTTGATTAGGGGTCAAATTAGAATATTGAAAACTAAAAAATAACCCTAGGGTTATTTAAATGGGTTATGGTTCTATTTGTAGACCAAAAATATGGTTTATTGGGTTTTCTCTTTTTATCCCATTAGAGGAGATTCAAAGAATCCTAAGAAACTCTATAAATCGGAAGATGACATACCCGCAACTTTCAACGATTTCAATGACAAATTCAAGTACGTTTCTGCTTTTATTTTCTAATTGAATTTTGATATGGATTTAAAGGATAAAAGTTGACGGTATATCAATTAATTGAGATTATTTTAAAATTTTGTTTTTGATTTCTATATCAATAAAAATAATATGGTTATGAACGGATTTAACACGTATATCAATTAAATATAGCATTTGAATAAGTATTCTTTATATAAAAGTGTTTAATTAAATTAAGTCAAAAAGAAAAAGTTAGAAAATATTAAAGTGAATAAACTTTAATAAAAACTATACTTTAAGAATAGTTGTCACACCAAAATATAATGTAGCTTTATTTAGGTTAAGTGAGATGTGTGACCCCAAATATTTGTTATTTACTTTCTTTATTTTAATTTATTCTAATTTTAAAAAAGTTTCAAATTTAATTCATTATTATTTGCAAAAAAATATCTCCTGCATTACAATAAAAGTCATTTAAAAATATTGAGTTTAAAATATTAAAATAGTATATTAGACTTAAAATAATAATAATAATAATAATAATAATAATAATAATAATAATAATAATAATAATAATAATAATAATAATAATAATAATTTATCATTTATATTATTTAAAATTAAAATATTTTTTCTATATTCATGATGGACAACTATAACAATAGTTATTTTAAAAAAAAAAGTTATTTCTGATTTATTATTATTTATGTAAAAAAATATTTTTTTCTAAATATTTATTAAAAGTTAAGAAACATGAAAAATAAAATAAAGCACATTATAGAGATATTTACTTTTGAAATTTATACAACATAATTTATGAATAATAATAGATTTATACTGATAAAGAAATGCTAATACTAGTTATTAATTATTCAGTTTTAATTTACATTGCTAAATATTACATGATAAAATAACTTAGCCATTTAGACAATTATTAATAAATTCTTAAATTTATCGAATAAAAATTTAATCTTAAAAATATATTATTTTTATAAAAATAATATTAAGAAATAAGAATGTATGATAAAATTGATATATTTTGTCAAAATTTTAAATAAGACTATATACACATAATTTAATTTTATCAACACAAGTAAAATATAAATATAAACATAATTATTAATTAGTGTCCCTTAACTTAATATAATCCCTTAAATAATAAATATTACATAGTAATTTCTTAAAAGTTATTTTATTAGTCAAATTGTTCTTTATCATTTAATTTAAAAAATATATATTAACTTCGCTTAAGTGATATAACAACAAGTTATTTGTTAATAAGCTGAGTTAGTTTATGTATTAAAAATATTTATATGAATATAAAAATATTTAATGATGTAATTACTTGGTTATATATAATTAATAATAATATGACATAAAATTGTATGGCTATTTTATTTTAAAAATATTAATAATTTGACATAAAATTGTATGGCTATTTATTTTTAAAATATTATTCATTAATTAAAATGATAATTTTGTTTTTTCAACTTAACATGTCTATTTGATATAATAACGTCACATGTCGTTAATTTGTTTTTCTCATCTTATTGAATATAACTATTTTGTATCTATTAAACAATAAAATTACTTTGAATTACATTTGTTTGAAAAATGACAAAATAAATTATATATAAATTTAAAAATATGAAATATTTTGATTCATAATTAATACCATAAAAGAATAGGATAAATTGAAAATAAATTGTATTCATGTTTGATTCATGCCTCAAATTATTAAATTATATTTAGAATCTAAAATGTATATAAAAGTAATATTTAAAAAACCATGTATACACACATTATTTTTTGGTGTAATATCTTTTTAATTTCTATATGTTAATTTTATTTATTTGTAATTGACAACCACAAGTATTAAAATACAAATAATTAATTTTATATTATTTTAAAAGTAATATAATTTATATTTATTGCATGACAAGTAAAAAAAAAAAAAAATTATAAACTACATTCATGAATTAGAGAATATGTTTTTAGAGAGTATAAATCATATTCAATCATTAAAATTTTACTTTAAACTATATAATATTATATATAATACTTTAATATATAATTTTAATTACAATTTATTCTAAAAAAATATGTAATTTAAATTTATATATTATTTAAACTAAATTTTTTATATAATTAATTATAATTTGTATTAAAACCTTTTTAACTTAAAATTAAAAACATTCCATGTACACTGAATTTTAGAACTTGAAATTAAAAACATTCCATGTATATATTTTACCTAATTCCGCGTCGAAAGGGATTTAAGAAGGCAAATTACGAGACCAATATTATACTAAACACGTTCAAATAGACCTCCACATACTTGTCTCTTCTGCAAACACATTCGCAGAAAAGAGCAAGCAATTAAAGCCGAAAAAACAAAATTACAAAACTAACTACAATTCTTCTTTTTCTCTACCCAACACTCTCGCAACAACATGAATTTAACCCAAACACCTAAACTCTATAAAACCCAACACTATCACAAACAACAATAACAACAACACGCCAATCGTTGTTATCGTTGTTACCATGTTTCATTACATACTCATTACTCCTATTCTTTGTTTCGTCATTCGTTGGCTATTATTCAAAACTGGATTAATATATATCACCAAGAAACTCCAGAGAAAAGTACAAGATTGTTTTTATGTTTATCAATACCTTAAAGTCCCCGAATTGAACGAAAACATGCAACGAAATGAGTTATATCGTAAAGTTTCTCTCTATTTACATTCTCTTCCTTCTCTCGAAGATTCTGATTTCACAAAACTCATTACCGGTCATAACCAAAACGACATCGTTTTATCTATAGACTCTAATCAAATCATTGAAGACCGTTTTCTCGGCGCTAATCTCTTTTGGCTCAACCAAAAAACCGAACCGGGTCAAACCGGTGTGTTCGTTCTCAAAATCAGAAAAACCGATAAGCGGAGAATCCTCAGAAGCTATCTCCGCCATATTCACGACGTCGCCGACGAGATAGCGAAACGTGATCTACGCTTGTTCGCTAATGTCACTGACGGTGAAACGAGATGGAAATCTGTTCCGTTTAATCATCCGGCAACGTTTGACACCATGGCGATGGAAAATGATCTCAAGAACAAAATCAAATCGGATCTCGAATCGTTTCTCAAATCGAAGCCGTACTACAGACGACTCGGCCGCGCGTGGAAACGGAGCTTCTTGTTGTACGGTCCTTCCGGGACCGGTAAATCGAGCTTCGTCGCTGCAATGGCGAATTTTCTTTGTTATGATGTTTACGACGTTGATCTCTCACAGGTTCGTGGTGATTCGGATTTGAAGTTTCTCTTACTCGAAACAACGCCGAAATCGATCATCCTCGTGGAGGATCTCGACAGGTATCTAACGGAAAAATTGACGGTTACAGTGGCCGGGATTCAGAATTTCATGGACGGACTCTTAAGTTCGTGTTCCGGCGAAGAGAGAATTTTGGTTTTCACCATGAGCAGTAAGGAAAATATTGACCCGATTTTTCTCAGACCGGGTCGGGTCGACGTTCATATCCATTTCTCATGGTGTGATTTCTCATCATTCAAAACCCTAGCGTGTAATTACCTCGGAGTGAAGGACCACAAGCTGTTTCCGCAGGTGGAGGAAATATTCCGGCACGGTGCGAGTTTAAGCGCGGCGGTGATCAGCGAGTTGATGATCGCGAATCGAAATTCACCGAGTCGGGCTATTAAATCGGTTATCGGGGCGTTACAAATGGACGGTGATGGGAGACTTAGTGGGGATACGATCGTACGGCAGATAGAGGGTAGTGACGTGGAGGAATCTCAGAAACAAGGTTCTCTTTGTGGAAGGGATGGATTCTCTACGGTTAGAGATTTGCGGAAAATTTACAGTTTGTTTAGATTAAGGACTGGGAAAAGAAATCGAACGGCTAATTTAGCGCCCAATGATGAAGAATGATAATTAGAGAATTGGGATTTTGTTCATATGGCAAATTAGTTAGTGCATTTTAGTGTTTGTATTGGGATTCTTTTGGAAGAAATGATTTTGTTCGGAGTTTTTAGGTGGAAATGTAAATATTAGAATTGATTATGGTTAAGATCATGATTGATTGATACATTGGAAAGCTTTTGATGTAATAGCATAGGAAAGGACTATAAAAACTCACCTTGTATAGTTTACTTCACAACCAGATTAGATTAGATTGATTTTTTTTTTGAGATGATTTGTTAGATGGATAGAGACACATGCCATGTATAGTTTTTAACTCACATGGCAAACATTGAGATTTTGACCCTCATGCTACAATTACAATTAAGATAATATGGATAAAACACTAAGTTGATTAAAAAAAATTGTCTATTGAATTTTGTATAAGATTTTTATTTATTGAATTCGTTGTATGAACTTTTATAAATAGGTGGTATTAGAGGATTTTAAAATTTATCTTTCTTTTATCAATTTTGAATTCAATTGGTTAAAAACCTTGACTATTGCTCCTCCCCAACTCTATCCTAATAGTTTGTCCAAACCATCTAATGAAATTATAAGTTCTAGAGTAATAGATTTGATAGATTGAAGTTTCTCTACGATCATATGAATGCTACAGAAGATGTGAACAAAGTGAAGACCATAGGGCGGCAGAAACTGACCCAAAACATCAACTTTTATTTGATGAGATGTGTTGTCCTGACTCGAGGTTTGTTTGAGGTCAACAACAATTACGAGCAGAATGAGCTCAAACTGAACCAACAAATCAATCAACTGAATGAACAATAGAAGATGTAGGTGTACAAAATATCCGACCTGGAGAAATAATTATTGGAGGAGAAAATAAAAAGGGAGAAGTCGGAGGGTAAGAGTTAAGAGTTATAGTCAACCGTTGACAAGCAATTCGAGGAGATGAAATTAGCTCAAGACTTAAATGATCAATTGCATAGATCTTTGCAGAAAGCTCAAATCGACGTCCTTGATGCAAGTGGTGATGCTTTTGACAGGGCAAAGACTCAAGTCTTATGCCTCTACCCTGAACTTGAGTTGTTTGAGATGGATTTTTTCAATGTTATGGCTGATGGTCGTCTCATGGACATGGAAGAAACCAAGATTTCTCCCACTGATGATTTAACCAAACAAGACGATGTTGCTGACCTTAATATCGGAGTTGTTGATGAGGATAATAACGAAGAATAATATTTTAGTTATCCATAAGGATGTATTTTGTAACATTTTTAAGAAGTTAGTGCTTTTCCTTTTTGTTTTGCATCTGGGTCCTACTGTGACCCGTAATATCTATGACAATTTCATATCTTATTTCGTGTTTATAAGTTGTCTCTCATAACTTATCTTTATAGTTATTTTTTTTGAAATGGTTCTTTGTAAAAGCCCCGAGTGCTTAAAATTTTTTAAGCATGTGTCGCTTAGTCAAGAACTCCCAAGGAGCAAAAAGTATGGTAGGCCAATTTACATATCTTTGATTTGACAGACTAATCGGAAGTCTTTATGGGGGTGACAACATAACTCTAAGTACTTATAAAACTTAGATTAAGTAACGAACCAACGACCATAGCTATGATAAGCATAGCCCGACCAAAGGCTTTAAACTTCAGCCAAATCTCTTTTTACCAGAAGATTTTATTGACCTTTAATTATGCCAAAGGTTTCCAATTACTTAGCCCGGCCGCAACCGAGTTATGCCAGAGGTTTCAAGTAGCTTGCACTTCAGTTAGGCCAGAGGTTTCAAATTACTTAGCTCGTACGAATCTGATTTATGTCTGGAGCTTCAAGTAGCTTGCACTTCAGTTAGGCTAGAGGATTCAAATTACTTAGCCCGGTCTCATCTGATTTATGCTAGAGGCTTCAAGTAGCTTAAAATTCAGATAGGCCAGAGGTTTCAAATTACTTAGCCCGACCGCAACCGATTTATGCCATAGGCTTCAAGTAGCTTGAACTTCACTTAGGTCAGAGGTTTCAAATTACTTAGCCCAACCACAACCGATTTATGCCAGAGGCTTCAAGTATATTAGACTTCAGTTAGGCCAGAGGTTTCAAATTACTTAGCCCGACCACAACCGATTTATGCCAGAGGCTTCAAGTAGCTTGGACTTCAGTTAGACCAGAGGTTTCAAACTACTTAGCCCGACCACAGCCGATTTATGCCAGAGGCTTCAAGTAGCTTGGACTTCAGTTAGACCAGAGGTTTCAAATTACTTAGCCCGACTACAGTCGATTTATGCTAGAAGCTACAAGTAACTTGGACTTCAGTTAGAACAGAGGTTTCAAATTACTTAGCCCGACCGTAAACAATTTATGCCAGAGGCTTCAAGTAGCTTGGACTTCAGTTAGGCCAGAGGTTTCAAATTACTTAGTCCGACAGAAGCCAATTTATACCAAAGACTTCAAGTAGCTTAGAATTTAGTTAGGCCAGAGGTTTTTAATTACTTAGCCCAGCCGCAGTTGATTTATGCCAGAGGCTTTATATAACTTAGAATTCAGTTAGGGATCATGTCCTAGAACCATTTTACCAGTTTTACATAATACATTTTCTTTAACTATGAGTGCCTTAATAAAAACCCTTGCCCTTGTAAGGTAAAAGAGTGTATTTCCATAATTTTTATTTATGATGTTTATTACATAGCCTAGTTAAGATAAAACTCAATACTAGTTACATACCAGGTCCTAGGAATTTCAATATCCTCTAAACATTTATACTTGTAAGCCCCTTTATTCAATCTCTGATTTATACAGAAAGGCCCTTCTCGACTTAGAGCTAGCTTTCCTTTCTTCTTGGGGTCAACCATCCTCTTTATCATCAGATTTCTTTTGTGAAATCCCATTTGTTTTACTTTGATATTAAACCCTATGGAAAGTTTATGTTTGGATGTGAATTCCTTTATGTGAGTTTATTCATTAACTTAATCCTGTAACTCTGTCGAGTTATCCATGCCTTCAGAGTTGAGGTTTTTATCAAAAGAAATACGCCTCCAAGTCAGAATGTTAATCATCACATCAGCTCCATAAACCCTTCTGAAAGGAGTTTCTCAAGTAATTGAATGATAAGACCACAAATTTTCATGTCGGTAATTAGCACATAACTCTTTGTTCTCCTCAAGTTCCTTTCTTATCCCGAATAGAATGATCTTGTTTGTTAGCACATAATAATGTTATATAAATATTTTCTAATGTACTTCATGTTAGATAAAACTTCTAAATTGAATGGATTCAAGCTGAAATCGTGAACGAAGCACTTTTTTATAGTATTTCAAGCACTCTCGAATGTCTTAGAGTTTCTATGCAGAAATATCCAAGATAATTCAACATATACTCGAGTTTGTACAAGATGGATGAAAACTCGAATTTAGGTAAGAGAATCTAGAATTTTTCTAAAGAGGATATGTGTTTTGTGATGTGATTTATGAATTCGAAATGACTTATTTATAGGTCATGTTTATGTTGTTTCACAAGGTTACGACCCTTGATGCGACAACATCCTTTCAGCAACACTTTTATCAAAAGTTGTGTTGTTTCGCCTACAACTACGTTTTCCAATAGTTTCATATTTTCATCCTGTAACACTTCACGAAATGTTGCATATTTTTGAATTCAAAAATTCAAACTCAAGCAACGACTAAAATAAGAGCAACAATCATTTACCACATGTCGGTCGAAGGTCGGCTGTCGAAGCCGCCGTATAACATTGCGAGTAGCCCAATTTCTGCCGCCACTAGAGCCTTTATGCCCATGCTCTCAGACCTAGAGCCGATGTCGCCAATGATGACACCGGCGAGGGATTGTATGGAGGAGACAAATGGCATAATGCTTGGGACCACCACACTTGTCCATGTGACACTTTATCATCTTTTGTCTTTTTATTGAGTTAATGAACATAACTTTTTATAAAGGTTTTTAATGTGAGTGTCACTTTCTATGTGAGACTATTTCCCAAGCATTTATTGACATTTATTCACTTCCACTTTTCTTGTGATTTTAGAACATACACATGGACATTTATTGTTCAGAAATTACAACATTTCATGTTTTTTTTATAATTTTAATTATTTACCTTATGATATTTTAGTTTGCGTATTTAAAAAAATACAAATTTTCAAATACTCAATTGATATGTGCTTTTTTGAGCCAAAATAATATTAATATTAATAAAGAGAAGAAGAGTATAAACAATAAACAAGTGAGAAGAAGTGTATAAATAATAAATAAGTGAGAAGAAGAGTGACATAAGATATATCAAAAACTACAAAGTCAAACCAAAAAAATATGATGGAAGAATTATAAAGCCAAAGAAAAAACATTAAAACAAGGCATAATTAGTCCCCAAGTCTTGTAAGTTATTTATGAGTTGCGATATAGTTTCTCAATAAAAAAAACTATTCGATTTGGTCCCGTAATGTTACTTCCGTTAACATGTTTGATCCATTCCGTTCATTCATGTGTTGGACTGTTAGTTACTGTCATGGTGGCGTTCCAACTGTATACCTAGTAATTAAATGAATAATTAATTTAGTGTTTAAAGGGTTAAATATTTGCTTCATGGCAATGATTTCCAGAAAAGACGATTGTGGCTTCCTGCATCTTCTTCTCAGCATATTCTTCTTCATGGTTCATTCATCTTCCTTCTTGTAGCTTCCTTCATCTTGTTTTATTCATCTTGTTTTCTGTATCTTGTTCTCTTCATCTCATTTTTTTCATTTTGTCTCCATTCCTAGGGTTGAAATTGTCTATAATCATTGAAATATTGAGCTTATTGTTTAATGTTATATTTGTAACAATAGTTTTTTAGGTTGGTTGTTTTTGTGTAATGACATGTAGTTGTGAACAAGGAGGTTGAATTGTATCTGTTAAATGTTTTGTTAACATTGTTATGTATTTGTCAAAATATATCAATGAAATGTAGTTGCTTTTGTTTGAGAAATGTTACTTTTGTTTCTGTCAAAATTTATCAATGAATTGTATCCATGAAATGTTACTTTTGTTTGTTTCCCACAATTACAAGAACAAATGCCAACTATAAAATGGTCATAACAATAGTCATAAAACCATAACATTAGTAGCAATATTAACATTATAAGTCATAAAAAAAAGTGGCATTGTAAGCCATTAGACATAACTAGAGTATAGGCATTTTATGCCATATGTTACAACAGTTGAAATCCAACAAAAGTGGCATTATAAGCCTTAGTCTTAAACTACATAATAGGAAAAGAGTGGAATAACTAGTACACATCAAAGATAAACATAATCTTATGGTTGGCTCAAAACAAGTTTTAGACCCTTTTGAAGTCTCTTTCTTTTTTTGGATACTTGCTGAGTTGAACCTCCATCTGGTGTTGGCTGGCTTGATGTAGCTGCAACTGGTGTTGTTGTTGATGTAGCAGCAGTAGTTGGTGGTGGTTTTGATGTAGCAGCAGCATTTGGTGGTGGTGGTGTTGTAGCAGCAGCAGTTAGTGGTGGTGGTGGTGTAGCAACAACATTTAGTGTTGTTGTTTTTGTTTTAGGTAGCTTACAAGTGGACTTGTTGAGACCATTTTTATGGCACCTGCTGCACTTGATACCAAATTTGGCCCTTTTGAGTTGTGTATCATTTCTAACTTGTTCCACAACATATTTGTTCCTTTTCTTCTTGGGTCTACCAAGATGTCTTTTATGGGGGTGGTTACAGGTCAACAACATCTATTTTAGTCCAATGTGATTCTCCATTGACTGGATAAATTACTGGTGCATAGAAAGCTTCATAACATTCCTTTTTGTAATAATCAGGAATAAAATCATCTACCTGCAAATGTTGATGCTTCATACATGCAAGGGCATGACATCATGGTAGCCCAGTCAACATTCACCTTCTACATGAACACTCATACTTTGACAAATTAACAACAAACTTTTCTTCAATAAGTGATATGTGCCTAACCTCATAGTCTACTTCACATGCACGCCTGTTACAAATACAGAAATCAATTATGGATGCATACTACTTCTTTGTATTACTTAGAAAATCATGTATGAGACATTACCTCACAATTCAACTGTTAGTCCTTTGTGATTCTTTTTCCAACTTCTGGAAGCAACTCATCAAGGGCAAGTAATAACCCCTGTATTTTAGTCATACCATATCAATTTTAAAGATAACAAAAACAAATTATGTCAAAAACATAGTCAGTTATAAAGATATTAGTACACACCTTTTATTGATCACTTATAAAGGTATATGTTTTGCATAGTCTCACACCTCCCAAATCCTATGTCAACAGATCCAAAAACCAAATCCATGAATCTTTGGTTTCCCCCTCAACTGCAACAAATATTATTGGCAACATTTGGTCATTAGGATCCCTCCTAATGGATGCAAGAATTTTTCCATCATAATAGCCTTTCAAAAAGCATCCATCCAAACCTATGATAGGTCTGCACTTAAGGAAGTTATCCTTGCAAGCTTTGAGGCAAATATAAATCCTTTGGAAATGTGGATTCAAAGGCCTTTCAGGATTCTCACTACTTTCCTCCCCAACTTGACTTGGTTGACTAGTAATTTTTACATTTGAACCAGGATCCGCCCTTATAGCTCATAACCATAATCATGGATTCTTGTATATTGCTCTCTAAATGAACCATCAACAATATCAATAGCAAGTGACTTAGCTCTGTATGTAAGTGTCTTATTGATCCCTACATTCCATTTTTGTTTTGTTTTCTCCATTATATCACTCAAATTCAAATTAGGATTCTCTCTTACATTACTTTGAATTTTTTACCCAACCATTTAGAATTTAGGAACCTCAACTTATAGTCCCTACTGCATGTGTGCTTGTTGTTGCACCCCAAAATTTTCCATAGTTTATTCTAACTTTGGCTGGCTTTTGTTTCGCATTTCATTTGCATCACCTTCAATTCATAATCATACTTTCCATTGATCTTCTAAGACATGGGATCAGGAGTTTTCTCTGGATCAGATCATCAAGAACCAGGCTTACTTTCTTCAAGAGTTGTCAGGCATCAAGGGCCTAGGGTTTCATCACTTCCTTGGTTTGAATTTGTTGGCAAGCTTATGCTCCAGGTCAGGGTTTATTTCTCATCATAGATAGGAGATCAGGTTCATCAAGGACGATGTGGTGTGTACCCTAATTTCCATTTGTCATGTGGTGGGAGTTGGCAAGTTATCAGACAATGATTCACGAGAGGTTTAATCCAAAGTCAAGTTCATAGGTTCAGGTTGTGGATTTATTTCCCCAAAGATTCATTTAGACAAATTCGAAGTGATTTGGACTTATATGGATGGTTGTTTCTGTTGTAAGTTGTTCAGTGGCTGTTGCGTGCATTCAATCAGTTTCTTTGTGGGAAAAGTCAGGATTGTTTGTTGTGCATTCAAGGAGGATCATGGTTTTCTAATTCAAGAGTGGGTTTATGGAAGGTCATCAATTAAAATACCATGGGATTAGGGTTTCATGATAAGAGGATGTGTGGTCATCAGGACAAGGCATTTGTGGATTATTTTGAAAGGTATTAGGTCATGGTCGATTGAGTTTACTGTTTGAATTGAGGATAAGAGTTTGGCGTGGATTGGAAGTTTGATTGGAATCGAGAGTGTTTAGAGAAGTCCATGTGGATTACCTGGAATTTAGAATACAAGTACATTGAACCATATCCAAATCTTTATCCATATCCATGTCATCATTTTCCTCGTATCCATTTCCATATCCATTTTTATCAATCCATAACCATTAATCCATAAAAATTTTAAAGTTCAAATCCATAATCCATATTTAAATCCCTTTTCTCATATCCATTTTCATTTTGCAAATCCAACTACTCAATTCAATTCTTTCTTTTCGATATCATTTTCAATAAAATTTTCGATCCAATCCATTTCCCAACTTTATTTATTTATTTATTCCAATTTCTTTTTATTGCCCATGAATCATTTTCCTCCATATCCCTTTTAAATCATATTTCAAGATTTTACTTAAGCCCATATTCATAAAAAAAAACCATTTCCTAATATGACTAAGCCATTAATTCTTTTTTCTAATCCATGAAGGAAAAGGAGTTAGGTGTCACCTTGATGTTGTAACGTATACTAGTAGCATTCATTTGTATTCTATGTGTGGAAAGTTGAATCCAAAATCTGTAACCTGTTCTAACTTTGCACCAACCAAGACAAGCTGCCCAAAAAGAAAATGACAATACTCTAATTCATAAAAGCACCTTGCTACCCCCTACAACCGTACAACACTCTTTAACCTCCACATGCTGCCAAAACCTATTATCTTACACTAAAATCGTGTAGATGCTTTTGATTGGCTGCATTTTGTGGCAAAACATTGATGGATGTATGAATGTCATGACTGATGTTATGACATACATAATAAGGATTCAGCAGGGTAAGTTTAAATAGCTAAGAGTCACTTAAGTTGGATGTCATGACTGAATGTTATGACATCAGGGCGTGCAGGGATTAGTTTCTGTTATTAGCTCAGGCTATACTTCAGGAAACATTATAGGAAGCCTAGTTATCTAAGGCGACATATCAGGCATTGCTAAGGATAACATGGAATGCCCCTGACTCAATTGGATGTGCGCAGTTTCATGAAGAGAGGTTTATCTTGGGTAAACCTAACTTATGTACGAAGGCCTAAGGACTGTATGCTGCCTATATATACAGAAGGAGCAATCCTAATTGAAAATAGTTCTTGACAGGGTTTCAGAGAACGTGTATTTGTGAGTGAAGAATTCTATTCTTCACGTATGTTTGTGTGTCTTAGGATTACTTGTAAACCAAGCAATTATCTGTTGTATGATTGCATTGGTCTAGAGTTCTTAAGCTGTCTGTTAAGTGTGTCACTCTAAAGCTTTTAAGCAAGAGTGGTGTGTCACTTGATCAAAGCTGTGAAGCAAGATCAAGGTGTGTTTGAAGTGTGTCTTCAATTTTATTTGTAACTTTGAATTGGTTGATATCACTGCTGTGATTGAGGGGGAGTGAGTTGGTAACTCTGGTCTAGTGTTAGGCTGAAGTGTCATTGGGCAGGTCTTAAGTAAAGAGTGCAAACTGGTTGTTTGACTCTGAATTAATTCTACTAATAGTGAATTTCCTCCCTGGCTTGGTAGCCCCCAGATGTAGGTGTGGTTTACACTCAACTGGGTAAACAATTACTTGTGTTATTTACTGTTTTCATTTACAGTTTGTCATTAAGTTGTATAGTCTGTGTTACAGTGGATATCATAACACCTGTGATAACATCCACTGTTGGGTACCTAGATTTTCAATTGGCATCAGAGCAGGAACCCTGCCTGTTATTTTCTGGGTGAGATCTAGGGAAGATAAATTCTGGTACTATGGACAAGGATATAGGATTCACAAATAGACCATCAATTTTGGATGGCTCAAATTATGACTACTGGAAACCTAGGATGATAGCCTTCTTGAAGTCTTTAGACAGCAAGGCATGGAGAGCTGCAAACTCAGGATGGGAACATCCAGTGAAGACTGACAAGGATGGATTATCTGTGTTAATACCTGAGGAAGAATGACCAAAGAACAAGAGGCCTTGGCTCTTGGGAATTCTAAGGCTTTGAATGCCTTATTTAATGGTATAGACAAAAACACTTTCAGACTAGTGCATCATTGTGAACTGGCTAAAGAGGTTTGGGATACTCTCAAAACAACTCATGAGGGAACCTCTAAAGTCAAGATGTCAAGATTACAAATGCTGACCACCAAGTTTGAAAACCTGAGAATGAAAGAGTATGAGACTATTCATGAATTCTACATGAATATTCTTGAGATTGCCAAAACCTCAGGTGCTTTAGGAGAAAAGATGTCTGAAGAAAAGCTTGCGAGGAAGATTCTAAGATCTTTTCCTAAGAGGTTTGCCATGAAGGTCACTGCTATTGAAGAAGCTCAGGATATATGCAACATGAAAGTGGATGAACTTATTGGTTCTCTCCAAACTTTTGAGATGGGAATGTGTGATCAGGTTGAAAAGAAGAACAAAAGCATAGCCCTTGTCTCAAATACAGCAGAAGACTCTGAGGAAGACAATAATGAAAGTGAGGAGAATCTGTCAGAAGCAATAGCCTTGCTTGGAAGACAACTCAACAAACTGATCAAAATAATAGATCAAAAGTCTAGGCCTAATGACAATAACACTTCTTCTGACATCAGCAGAAGAGGAAGAAATGAAGAAAGGCCCAGCCAAGGCAAAGGAGTGCAGTGTCATGAATGTGAGGGATATGGGCACATTAGAGAAGAATGCCCCACCTATCTCAGGAAGCAAAAGAAGGGCCTAGCAGTTACTTGGTCTGATGGAGACTCGGAGAGTGGATCAGATGAAGAATATGCCAAACATGTCACTGTTCTGAACAGTGTATGCATATCTGATGGTGACTCAAGTGAAGATGATCGGACCTTTGATGAACTTGCAGCTTCATATAAGAAGCTATGCATCAGAAGTGCAGAAATATATCAGCAAGGAAAGAAACAGAAGAAAAGCATAAGGGAATTAGAGGCTGAGAAACTGGATCATCTGGCAACCATAGAATCTCTCAAAAGTGAGGTCAGCCTGTTGGAATCTAAACTAGACCAGATGTCAAAATCCTTAAGGATGCTAAACACTAGGACTGACACTCTAGAAAAAATTCTACAAAGTGGTCATAAAGCAGGAAACAAGTCTGGTCTGGGATTTGTTGGTGAACAGAAACCCTTCTTGGGGCCCAAGAAGCCAAAGGTTGAGAATCAAAGGTCAAACCGGATGTCACGACCAATGTCACAACATCAGGGAAACAGAAGCTGGAACCTGATCAAGAATAAACTCCAAGGGTATAGGTGTTACTTCTGTGGAAGACTTGGACACATTAAACCTTTTTGCTTCAGGTTACATGGATTTCCTAGTCACCCTTGTCAAGGCAATTACAAACAGGGTATTGATGCCAAGAAACAGCATCAATTGAGACCCAAAAAGGATGCTCAAGTCAAGAAACAACAATGGGTTTCCAAGGAGGTTGCTCTAGTAGCTCATACATCTCTTAGGATGCCAACCAAAGAAGACTAGTATTTTGACGGTGGATGTTCTAGACACATGATTGGAATGGAGAATCTTTTGATGAACCTCAAATATCATTCCTCAAGCCATGTAACCTTTGGTGATGGAGCTAGAGGAGAAGTCATAGGTGCTGGAAAACTAGATTGTCCTGGTGTTCCAAAACTGGAGAATGTCATGTTGTTTAAAGGACTGACTGTGAATCTTATCAGTATCAGTCCGCTCTGTGACCAAGGTCTCAATGTCAAATTTACTAGGGGTAAATGTGTTGTCACCAATGAAGAAGGTGAAGAAGTTATGATAGGGTCTAGAGCTAAGAACAATTGTTACTTGTGGGATCCTAAAAGTATCCTGAATATGTGTCCCTTGACCAGAGAAGAAAAGGAGGATAAACTGTGGAATAAAAAGGGTGGACATCTTCCAAGGATGAAGAAGACCATATCCAAGGAAGTAGTAGGAGGAAATTCAAAGCTAACTCTAGATGATAGAACAGGTTGTGTAAAATGGCAGGCTGGTAGGCAAGTCAAGAAAGGACATCCAAAAGATGGACATCATAGAAACCTAGACCTATTATACTGGAATTTGATGGATTCCATGACAAGTGATCATAAAGGAAGCAATGTCAGTCAGGATGTCATGACTTTATACTGTGACATCAAGAGTAACATCAATATGAACTCAGTTCAGTCTAAAAACATCAGACATAGGGACAAAAGGCACCAATTTGGAAAGGTTCGTGTGAAGCTTGGAAACAACATCAGACATAGGGACAAAAGGCACCAATTTGGAAAGGTTCGTGTGAAGCTTGGAAACACTTATCTACATAGTGCTGACATGGTTACCAAGGGTCTCAAGGCCACTCATTTGAAAATTCACAAAGCAAGTTGAGGACGTGCCTTTATGAAAGTTTATAGAAATTAATGTTAACTTGGAATTGTATTTTGAAAATTAATCATATGGTGATTGGTCAAAATATTAAGTTCCCTACTCTTGTGCAATATTACCCCTTTAGCATCCTCACACATTACGCTTACTTCATTTGGTGCCCATACAAACTCTTCATCTTCCATAATTCTTCCAACAAGCACAGAAAACCCTCTCTCTCGCGATCAAAGTCTCCAAGAATGTCTCAACATCCGAAATCTTCCCCTTCTAAAAGGATGAACATCATCGCTGATACAGATGCTGATGATAGACTTGATTCTAGCAACCCTAACGAGGTTCTTGTGGTAGCTCCTCTGCGCATGCTAACTCCAGAGGGACTGTTGGTGAAGAAACCAAGGTCTTCAAATGAAAGAAGACCTAAAGACCTAGTCACAGGCCAGGCTTCTCACTCTACAACCTCCATTCCTAATGATGATATCAATGGGGGAAGAAGCTAGGAAAATCCACAACACCATTGCCAATTTGGTATCTAGGGTTCTGAGTGAGCCTCATGATGTGCCAAGAATATTTATTCCCTCTAACACTAAGGGTTCTGCTCCTCATCTGGATGAACAAGCTGATTTCATTCACGATGTTGAAACCTTGGAAACAACTTCTTAAAAGCACACATACAAGGGTCAAGCCTCTGAAAATAATGATGATCACGTGTAACGTGATAAAAATGATGCTGATGAGGTTTAGAAGGACAATGTTGATGTTGTGAACCTTGATGAGTATTCAGACAATGATCTGATTGCCACAATCAACCCTAGCATAGCCAAAAGGCTCATAACTAGGAAAGGGAAGAAGACTGTTGTGCAGAACACTCCTACAAAGAAGGTTGGGACTAAGAGGACTCTGGTTGGCCCTACCAAAGCTTGGAGCAAGGTTGTTCCAAAGAAGAGGA
Source organism: Lathyrus sativus (assembly GCA_963859935.3). Taxonomy (NCBI): domain Eukaryota; kingdom Viridiplantae; phylum Streptophyta; class Magnoliopsida; order Fabales; family Fabaceae; genus Lathyrus; species Lathyrus sativus. The sequence continues at coordinate 33,244,144 of OZ012738.1, forward strand.
AGGTCCAAACTAGTTCTGAATCAGACTCTGAGTCAGATGTTGCTTGTGATGTCACTGACATCCAACCAAAGAAGAAACCCACAACTAGCAAACTGGATGCTAGTGTTCCAGATGTCCCTATTGACAATGTCTCCTTCCACTATCTGTCTAGTGTCAACAGATGGAAATATGTTTGTCAAAAGAGGTTGGCTTTGGAGAGAGAGCTTGCTCAGAATGCTCTTGAAAATAAGGAGATCATGAATCTCATCCATGATGCTGGCTTGCTGAAGATAGTCACTCAATTCTCACACTGTTATGAGTTACTTGTCAAAGAATTCATAGTCAACCTGTCAGAAGAGTGTGATGATAGGAAATCCAATGAGTTTGGCAAGGTTTATGTACGAGGTAAATGTGTCACTTTTTCTTCAACAACTATCTGGGAAGATCAGATGCAGCACAACCTGATATAGCTGCTTCTGATAACAAAGTGTGTCAGGTGATAACATCCAACCAGGTAAAGAGCTAGCCATCAAAATGAAAGCTAGTTGCCAGCAAGCTGAGTGTCAAGTATGCCATGTTACACAAGATTGGTGCTGCTAATTGGGTGCCCACAAATCATAAGTCAATTGTGGCAACTATCCTTGGGAGATTTATCTATGTTGTTGGAACCAAAGCCAAATTTGACTATGGGACCTATATTTTTTATCAGACCATGAAGCATGCAGGAAACTATAGTATCAAAGGCCCCATAGCACTTCCTTCTCTTATATGTCGAATAATTTTGACTCAGTATCCCAATCTCCTCAAAGAGAATGACTTTGCATGCAAGAGAGAAAGCCCATTGTCTTTCCATCACAAGTTGTTTCAAGGAACACATGTTCCTGACATTGTCATGACATCAGCAGAGACATCCAAAGGGAGCTCTAAGACAGGAAAGGCTGAGGTTGTTGCCATGCTAAAAGAAACTTGTAATGAGTTGGAAACAAGGAAGCAAAAACTTGAAAGGTTGATCAGGGCTCTTGAGCAAGATGAAGATAATGGTCTACTCAAAATGATGAGGACAAGGATGATGGGTCTGATGGCCAGGATGCTGCATCAGAGGAAGCTGTTGCCAGTTCTGAGGAGGCAAGTGATGACAGTGACTCCAGCTCTTATGAGGAGGAAGATTAATATGGTGGTGTTGATGGCTTGCTGGTTTGCTTGGGCTGATGAGGGTGTGCTGCTGGTGCTGGTGTGACTAGTGATGTTTTTTTGTGTTTCCTTGCTTAGATTTTGTCTTTATTTGACAGCTGAAATATTTGTGTTGCTCATCATGAGCTTTATGTTGTAATGGCCCCTAACATCTGCACTTCCATACTTTTTGATCTATATTATTTAGTTAGTTTTGTTCTAAATTTGTGGCTAAAAGGGGGGAGAAGTAGTAGTAATAGCAGGGCTAGATGTGTATGTGTGTATCTCACAGGTGGAAGACTTGGTTGTTGATGCTGCTCAAAGTGTGCTATAGGTGTTGCTGCTAATATGCATGTTTGAACTGAACATGCTTGCAGGTGTGATAACAGGATGCTGTTGTTGTTGTGTGAGTTCCTAATGTGTGTAGGAATGTATGTTAGAATTGTGTGCATTTTAGCTGAAGCTGCATAAGTTATGTGTGTGTTCCTTGATGGAACCTAGTAGTAGGATAGCTGCTAGTTTTGTGTGTATCTGCAGGGTGTTTGCAAAATGTGTGTGGCTGTGCATCTTTTCAGGGGGAGTAGCACAGGATGTTATGTTTCACAGAAAGTTGTGAACATCTGTAGTCTAGGTTGACAGGTGATTTGTGCTTCATGATGTCATCCTGAATGTTCTGACATTCATTATCCAGTGCAGTCTGGATAAAAATGTGTCACTGCTGTGTGTGTAGGTTGTGTGTGCACTGATGTGTTGTGCATCAGTTGAAGGGGAGTATCACAAGGTGATCCACAGATGATTGTGATACCTGTAGTATGGACTAGCAGGTAGTTCTTAGGGTGTGAAGATGACTCTGATATGGTATTGTAGTTGTGTGTGTTTAGCTTTCCTGCATGTATGGTTTGATTTCTGCTGCTTGTGATCTCTGATATGGTAACAGAGTATTTTAGCCAAAATTTTGCCAAAGGGGGAGTTTGCAGATGCTTTTGATTGGCTTCATTTTATGGCAAAACATTGATGGATGTATGAATGTCATGACTGATGTTATGACATACATAATGAGGATTCAGCAGGGTAAGTTTAAATAGCTAAGAGTCGCTTAAGTTGGATGTCATGACCGAATGTTATGACATTAAGCGTATGACATCAGGGCGCACAGGGATTAGTTTTTGTTATTAGCCCAGGCTATACTTCAAGAAACATTTTAGGAAGCCTAGTTATCTAAGGCGACATATCAGGCATAGCTAAGGATAACATGGAATGCCCCTGACTCATTTGGATGTGCGCAGTTTCATGAAGAGAGGTTTATCTTGGGTAAACCTAACTTATGTACAAAGGCCCAAGGACTGTATGTTGCCTATATATACAGAAGGAGTAATCCTAATTGAAAACAGTTCTTGACAGGGTTTCAGAGAACGTGTATTTGTGAGTGAAGAATTATATTCTTCACGTGTGTTTATGTGTCTTAGAATTACTTGTAAACCAAGCGATTATCTGTTGTATGATTGCATTGGTCTAGAGTTCTTAAGTTGTCTGTTAAGTGTGTCACTCTAAAGCTTTTAAGCAAGAGTGGTGTGTCACTTGATCAAAGTTGTGAAGCAAGATCAAGGTTTGTTTGAAGTTTTTATTTGTAACTTTGAATTGGTTGATATCACTGCTGTGATTGAGGGGGGGGGGGTGAGTTGGTAACTCTGGTCTAATATTAGGCTGAAGTGTCATTGGGTAGGTCTTAAGTGAAGAGTGCAAACTGGTTGTTTGACTCTGAATTAATTCTACTAATAGTGAATTTCCTCCCTGGCTTGGTAGCCCCCAGATGTAGGTGTGATTTGCACTGAACTGGGTAAACAATTACTTGTTTTATTTACAGTTTGTCATTAAGTCGTGTAGTCTGTGTTATAGTGGATGTCATAACATCCGTGATAACATCCACTATTGGGTACCTAGAATTTCAAATCGGACCATCCAAGACCTGCTCATTTGAAAGCAAAATCATAAGGTTCTAAAAACCTGCTATAGACAGTTCCTGCTACCAGTACGCGCACCCACCGAGCCTGCTCCATAACATTCACAAACCGTACGTGAAAGAAACATATACAAAATCAATAACTTGTACAAAGAAAAAGAGACGAATATCACAATATCACGAAACCATTCTCCCTTCCTATTTTCAACATCACCATTTTCAACCAAACCAAAAAAACCAAAACTCACTGTAAAACCAATAATAAACAACAACTTGTTGGGAACAAAAAACAAATGGCAACAGAGATTGAAAACCATTTGATTCCTAAAACCTTGCCAATTTTTTCGTTCATTCTTCCACCCCTCTTCAACCATTCGATTCCCCCATTTCACTCCCAAATTCTCATAACTAGAAATTGAAAACCAGAGCAACTCAGAGCAGAAACGGAACAGAAGAAGAAGATTGAACAAAATATCAAACTGATACCGAAGAGGGAGGCGAGATCGAAAGGGAGTAGCGAAGGTTTTGAGCGAAGAAAGATCCTCACCACCACCAGGGCTAATCCGCCGCCATGAGAAAGAGGTCGATCACGCAGGAAGAGCGACGCAAGTGAAGATAAGTGAAGCGAATGAGATACGTGATGATGATGAACTCTAAATGATTATTCTCGTCGCTCTCTCGATTTGCTGAAGTTTTCTGTTCTCTAAATGCAGGCGATGGTGATGTGGTGATGATAACCGAGTCTCATTTTTTTTCCTTTTTCTGTGTTTTTTTATTTTGAAATGTGGTATGGCTTTGAGATAATTGGGCTTTGAAGTTCCTTTTTTTTAGCATCACCCCCATTTTTGAGCCGTGTGATGATGAGTGGGTTAGAAGCCCATTATGATTCACACACGGCTGATCCTACCGGTACACCTCTTAGTTTTTTTAGTTGGACTTGGAACTAGATTTTAATTTATTTTGTTTCAGTTAATTTAGCTTTTAGAATTTAGATCTTATTTAGTTATTAATTAGATTGTAATTAAATTAGTTTTATTTTAGTTTAGAATTATACTAGGATTAGTTTTTAATTAAGTAACTATTTTAGAATTAGTTTTTAACCTTTAGAATTTAGTTTTATGTTTAGATTTTAATTTATGTTAGATTTTTATTTGGTTTAAAATTATATTAGGTTTAGTTCTTATTAGACTTTTATTTTAGAATTAGATTTTTAATTAACCTTAGTTTTATATTTTAGTTTAGACTAACATTAATTAGATTTTAACTTAGAAATTTTATTTAAATATAATTAACATAGGATTAGACTTTTTAATCTTTTAATTCTCGAATGCGTCTGTAAATATATTTTTTCTGTAAATATTAATTTGAGTTTAAAACTTGACGTTGTCTGTGATTGCGTCGCTTCATGTTTACTTGCTGTTTACTTCCTGTACTCGCATGATCCCTTAGGATTCCTAGCTCGATTTAATTTCTGATTAAGTCTGAGGTAGGAGAGACATTAGGATTTCAATCCAAGCATGAAAACATTAGGTAGACTTTCCTCCTAATCTTGACTTTAGGGCCACATTGTATGATAATAATTAGGGTTCAATTTCCCCTAGGTCTTTGTGTGTGTCTCTCTTCTCACCTCAAATTTTATTCAAGACACTTAATAAAGAACGACAAGCGTCGTACGCTACGAGCCTTAAGTACATGGGGAATGATGAGTGGGGGGTTTCTCCTCGCTTGTCTAGAGTGTTTAGCGTATGCCCTTTGGGCAATATGCGACGCATTCGCCCTCGTGTCATAGTCTTTAGTGTGACGTGAGTCTCAAATTAACTCAATTCACTTCACTAAAACTCACAAACAAAATTCAAACCTTTCATCCTTCGATATTATTCTTCAAACCTCATTTTCAGAAGAGAGTATGTTGTTTTTCCATTCTACCGCAAACAGGCATCGTCCCTAACTGCTGGAATGGAAACTTAACATCTCTCATAAAAAACACTTAATTAACCAGTGGTCTAGTTTACCCGAACTACGTTTGCTCTAATTTCTCATACCAGATAAGGATACGTAGGCACAAGACGTCGATTTATTGGCAAGCAACCTTCCCCCCTGTCGCTACTGCGAAAATCGGCGCCGGCTGACAGAAGAGTCGCCACCGTGCGTTATTTATCCCTCAGAGCGGGAAAGGGAACGCTCGAAGTAAACCTCGCAAAAAACGGGGAAAGTTATGGTCATCGCAACCAAAACCTGGGTTCGGGAGTCGGTTACGCAAGGGGAAGGTATTAGCACCCCTCACGTCCATCGTACTCGATGGGATCCACGCTTTCTTGGGTTGTCTACTGGATGCAAAACAATCTATCTACGGCTGCTAAATCTAAACGGAAGGGAATTGACTCGATAGAGCGTCGCACTCTATGCCTACGTATTCTCAAGAGAGAAAGTCAGAGTCAACGTAGTTCGGGACTACACGGAAATTGGCTCGCCAAGACCTCGCGTCTTGTGCCTACGTACTTCCACACTGTATGGAAGATCAGAGCTTTACGTAGTTCAGACTAACTACAGCTAAACAAACATTCTCACACAGCAGTGAGAAAAACAACTGGTTGCACAGGGTCGGGAACCTATGGTCAAAACTATGGCTTGGTCTCAAATGCACTCGGGCAAGAGAGAAAAAGGGTATCAATTAATCGTCAGCGGGAAAGTCTCGATCGCACAGCCGCGAGAGAACAACAAAGTCAGTCGTTAGTGTGCTCGCTAGGATATCGCATCCTATGCCTACATATCCTCATCTGGTACGAGGAATCAGAGCAGCTGTAGTTCGGCTACTTCGGGACCACAGCTCAAATCTCGTTTTATTAATATTCTGAAAAAATGATTACAAGTGAGTGAATACTGAAAAATAATCTCCTAGGAAACGCTATCCTATCCTATTCTAAAAAAGTCGAATGAAAATAGCCCCCTAACAAATGGGCTTCTAAAATATCCTAAAATCGTAAAATAAACTCTATGGAAATATATCCTAAAAGAAAATGTGCTTTTTAAATATATCTACTAATATTTTTTCTCCTTTTCCTTCTTTTCTTTTATTTCTTTTTTCAAATATTTTTCTCCATATTTTTCTCTATTTTTCTATGTATTTTCTCTATTTTTTCACATATTTTTTTCATGATATTTTTCTCTTTTTCAATATATTTTTCAAATATCCTTTTTCAAATATAATCTTTTTCTCACTATATTTCTTTTCTTTTCCTCAATATACTTTTTCTTTTTTCTTTTTCATATGAAATACTATATACAAAAAAATAAAAAATAAAAATAAGGGGAAGGGGGTGTTGCGGTGGAAATAGGATATCAAACTATTAATTAGTTTGAATCACAATTCTTAATTCACAACCGCTCTTTGATTTATCCGAAGGAAAAGGTCAAAAGAGGGAAAACCTATTTTTGCATCGTAAACACAATGCGGGGAGAGACCTAGGTAAGGGGTTGGTTAAGCTTAGGGAAGGTATTAGCACCCTAAACTTCTGTAGTACTCTACAGGAACCTTTTGTTTGTTGTATGCTTTTTTATTTTTACTTATTATCTGCTTTATATATATTGAGCTAAGGGATAGAGTGACCTAAAGACCTAAGGGTTAGTCCTAAGTTTACTCGGCAAGACGTCGCATCTTGTGCCTACGTATCCTGGATAGGGAATGGAATCAGAGTAATCGTAGTTCCCCTAATTAGGGAGGTTAGAAACTTCTTGAGTGTGGTCAAGGTTTCAAGGGGAGTAAACGTATCTTAAGGACATGCTTACGTGGAGTCTTTGAAACTCCTATTTCTATGTTGAATTTGTTAATTGAATTAAGGTTAAATTAGGGATTCCACGGCGGGAAACCCTAAACAGAGCACGACGGCTCTTTGACCTAAAAGCTAGGGTAAAGGGCGTTTTTGTCCACGGCGGGACCCCTAGGTTATTAGGGTTTGAAACGGTCAAAAAATTAGGGTTATTGACTCGGCGGTCAAACGGGTAAACCTAATTCCTTCGGAAAGATTCTAACGGTAAAACATGCAAGCAACAGAATTATTACATGGTAGAAATTAAAATGCGGAAAGATAAAGAAAGCGGTAAAAAAGCATCGCGACGATCACTCGCGTAAATTACAAATTCCCAAAAAATGCAAAATAAAAATAAACCGCGACCATGGCCTCGCGTAAATTACATCCATGGAAATAAACAAGAATAATAATTGCGACGATGGCCTCGCATAATTACAACCCAAAGAAAATAAAATGCGAAAAGTATTGGATTAATACCTAAGGACAAAAGATGAAAATTAAAAGGGAATATTAAGCATTTTTATTTTAGTATTTTTTTAACTAGAAGTGTGAAATGTTAGAAATGTTAGAAACTTATTAAGAAAAAATAAAAAGTTAGAAATTTATGATATGAAAAAGAAATTAAAGTGTTAGGATCTTAATTTAAAAAAAAAAAGAGTGTTAGAAATTTTAACTTAAAGAAACAATTAGAATTTTAATTACATGAAAGGTAAATTTTAATTTAAAAAGAAATGAGGTGTTGGAAGTTTTATTTTAAAAAAAAGAAGGAAGTTAATTTTAATTTTTGAAAAAAGAAAAAAAAAAGAGTGGATTTTAATTTTATAAAAAACTAATTTTTTAAAGAAAGAGTTAGAATTGAATTTTTAATTAGAAAATCAAGTTTTATATTTATTTGAAAAAGAGTTAAGAAATCTTAATATTAATTATAACAAAAAGAGTTTTAATTTTTAATTATAACAAAAAGAGAAGTTTTAATATTAATTATAAAAAATAGAGAGTTTTTAATTTTAATCAAAAAGAAAAATTGTAGAACTAGTTATTACCTTATAATATCATTTCAAGTTAATAAAAAAATGAGACAAACAAATGATAAATGAAAAAGAAAGAAAAATAGAAAACAACAAAAAACAATAAGAGGAGATAAATTGGGGGAGGGTTACGGTTACAAGCTTTTTTTTCCTTCTTTGCATGGCCACGATCCCTTCTTCTTTTCCTGTAAAAAAAACATCAAAAGAAAACTTCCGTTAGAAATAAGAGTTGCTCACCTTTCCCAGGTTTGAAGCGGCTTTTCTACGGTGGAGTTCGTTGATGATGAACGATGATGGTTTTTTCAAAAATCTCCCCTATTCTGATAAGTCGCGAGAACGGCCGCCGTTTTTCTCTTTTGTCACCTTCCCCTGATGACCTGCTCTTGATTTTCTGATGTTGATGAAGTTTCCTCTCATCACTTATGTTTATATAGGTAACAAATTAGGGTAATCTCTAACCTAATGCCCACCTTAAAGGCCCAACTTAAATACTTAGTCAAAACTAAATAAAACAAATTAAAACAAACTTAAAACAAACAAATTAAAACAAACTTAAAACCCTATTTTTTTACTAAACATAATAAAATCTTTTCTAATATTTTTAATTTTATGATTTTTGGATGTTTTTATGAATAATATGGAAAAAAGTGAAAAAATAATATTTCTTAAAAAATAATTTAAATTAAATACGAAAATAATAATTAAATAATTAAAAAAACTATTTTTGTTATTTTTTTTAATGAGAAATAGAAAATTTAGAATAAACATAAAGAAAAAACAAAAAGTGAAGAAGGTAGGAATCGAACTCTCAACCTCTCACACTCACAACTCCTTACACACAGTCTCTTGCCAATTGTGCTATTTTATTTATTCGAAATAAAGTGGCACTAGAAACCATGTAAAGGTAGGACAAATTTGAGGTACTACATGCGTAACATGTTAATAGTTAGCTGATGCAAAAATGAGATATTATGCGACATGAATTGACTAATCTAAGGGTAAAATTTGGGGTATTACAGGGGGTATAGCCAACACAGGGGATTACAAGAAGAAATAATAAAAACACAAAATTGGGCCCAGCCCATGTGTTTACTGTAGAACCCGGAGGGGGGGTGAGAAGAGTGAATGGGGCGTGTTGGCCAGCAGAACTCGTACTTGGGCCCAGCCCGTTCGCAGCCAAAAAACGTGTGGGGAGTGTTTGTGTCAAAAAAATGGAACTGGGCCCTGAGGCCCACTCTCTTCTCCCAACTCCCCTTCTGGAAAAAAAACCTAATCTCCTCTCCCTCCGCCGCCGTAAACTTCCTCTCCTCGTCTCCGTCTTTCTCCTCCATTCTCTCAGCCTTTCTCTCATACTCAACATCAAACACTCAACCTGTACAGATTCCAATCGCAGCTTGAAGATTTCAACAGAAACTGCTTAAGAAGATGAAGGTTCGTTGAAGAAGGTTAATCGGTGAAGATGAACAGATTGAAGGTTGATGATGGAGGTTTCTGGCGAGGCTGATGGTGGTTGAAGGGTGACCGGAGATTGGAGGGTGACCGGTGATGGATGATGAAGATTAGGGTTGAAGATGAAGATTGTTTGAGTTCTGGGTGTCATCGTGTCTCCGGTGAGGCTGCGGTGGCCGCCGGCCATGCAGGCCGGCCGGTGGGTTCTTTCAGGCGAAGTATGTGGAGCTTGCACGTGGTGGTGTTAGTGGGGAAGTGGAGTGCATGCCTTCCACGTGTGTGGTCGTGGCAGTGAGGGAGAGGAACGGAGGGTAACGTGGCAGGATGGTGATGATGGAGCGTGGGCCAGCCTTCTGGCAACACGTGGCTTGCTCTGTTTTATAGACTGAGAAACTCTGGCATATTCTGGAAGGTTCTGGAAGCAACTGGAAAAAGCTGGAGCTCTCCTGGGAATTCTGGACGCAAATAGACTTATTTTTGATAGAACCCAATAACTGAACAAAAGCAATACTGGGCCTCCCCCCAATTGAGCCCAACGAAAATCAACATAAAAACTGAAAAACTGGATTAAGACCAAGATAAAACCCAATTAATCTAATTATTCTAATTAAATTCTATATACCCTAATAAAACTATATTATTTATTTAAAACATTATATCTAAAAACACTATTTATTTAATAAGAAAAAAAAACTATATCAAAAAGATTAAAGATCTATTACAACTATTTAAAAACTATTTAAAAAAAAGCATTAATATTCTAAAAATTCTATATCTAACAATATATTCAAAAATTCAATTATTCTAAAAGAAAAATCTATCAATATTCTAAAAATGATTTAAAAATCTATTTAAAAAAGAATTAAAACTATTAAAAAATCCTATTAAACCTAAAAATGATTTAAAAATCTATTTAAACCCTAAAAATCCTATAAAATCCAGAAAAATCACCATAATTCCCGAGGGAACAAAATAAGCACCGAACGACACAAAAATAATCGGTAAAAATAAACGGGCACCGAAATATCCCAAAAATTGATTCCACCTATTAAACTGATTAAAAACACCCGAAACACGAGACGAGAGCTGTGATCCCTGATAAAATCAAAACAAATGAAAAATGCAATGTATGCGATATGCAGATGCGAATGCGATCATGCGTCGAAACATCGAGCCAGATGCGAGACCCGGTTGGTCAAATTTTGGGGTGCAACAGCTGCCCCTATTCAAGCGGCTTCGACCTGAATGGGTGAATAGCGCTCAGCCTTCAAACATTCAAGGTAGATGACGGTTGAATACAAATGGAACCCTGAAATTTGCCAACTGCAAGAATATACTGCAAAGCTGCTTGAGGAATAGCTTCCAATAAACTGAAGTTTGGTTGTCACGGCAACAACTGATCAATTTTCTGATAAATTTTCTTCTCCTTTTCAACACATGTGTAACGCCACAAGTATTGAAATAATGCTTCGGAAAAGCAAACGCCTTGATTCCCATCTCTCTCATGGGATCAAATCTGGTCAACTCACAGTTCACTGCGAACTTGAGGACAATTCTCCTGGGGAATTCTGAATGGAACTGCCTGGCACCTATTCTGACGAAGGGGGCAGCTTCAGAAGTCTAATCAATGTCAATCTTTGTTGTTTTTTTTTTTCCGATGCTGATGTAACAACCAAATGAAGAATCACTCCGCTGGGGAAGAGAAGCTTAACCAAACAACTCTGCAGGTGAACAAATTCGAAATCCAATAGGTAGCCCACCTGGTCCATGTTTCGACATGCGTATGCTTGAAAATGATGCAATGTCCTATATGACATGTAAATGCTATGCGTTTTGTTTGAAAATGCGAGGCCCAGACGACATGGATATGCTATATGCTTGATAGATGCAATAACTATATATGCAAATGCTAATGCAGGCTCGAGCTGCCAGAGAACACCAGGTCTGAAAACCACTTGGCAAAATAAATGCCGAAGGTAACGCCAACTCTACTGGGGATGAACTGAAGTCACAGAATCATCTCAGCAAGATAAATGTTGAAATCAAATCCGCTGAGGATAACCTCTCTGCTGGAGAAATGGAAAGGCAACCCTGCTTGACGGCTTTACTGGGGAAAGAAAACAACTCTACTTGGGGATGCTTTCTTCAAATTATTGACAACTGATCATGCTCCGCGGGGATTGACCCGAACTGAGGTTGATTGCGCGCGGCACACTGCTGGAAATGCCCCTACTATCAAGGATGTCGATCTTAATCTGCTGAGGATACTCCTGATCCTACTCTGATACGGGGTAAAATACCATCTCGACTCTTCCGGGGATAATAAGCAACTTTCATCTGCTGAAGAGTGGCAATTCTGATTTAACAGCATCCACGAGGAATTCAAACATTACTCGGAGCATTGGTATCCGCCGAGCTTCGTATCAAGGAACATGGCAACATGCGGGTCATTGGGAAATACTGTGTCAGATACCTTTAGGTTTTTTTGCTTTTCTGGTTTTTCCTGGTTTAGGATAAACATGGATTATGTACACAGTGGAAGATATAAGAAATACCAGACGAGAACTAGCATTCAAAGGTAGACTACCAGATGAGAACTGATAGGGAAATAGATTATCGGACGAGAATTGATTTTGTGTTTTTGAACATCAGACGGGGCTGACTGGATAACAGACTGAGAAAAAGACAACCAGGCGAGAACTGACTGAAAGCTAACATACACCAGGCGAGAACTGGTATAACACATAGGTTAAAACACACGATGACCAGGCGAGAACTGGTTACGCAATGTCATGTACCAGGCGAGAACTGATACAACACTTGAAGAAACGGTGACCAGACGAGAACTGGTTACCAATAAACTGCACCAGGACGGGAACTGCTGCTTACAATAAACTGCACCAGACGGGAACTGCTGCTTACAATAAACTGCACCAGACGGGAACTGCTGCTTACGGAAGGGTGGGCCAGACGAGAACTGGTTACCGATTTGCCAGGCGAGAACTGGACTTTGGAAACGACTGGTTACTGACACGCAACAGGTTTAAACAGCAGGATAATGATCCAATGACAGCAAGGCCTTTTATTTGGAAGGTTCAGGTTTTTGACAAGGGTATTGACATGATTCCCCGATACTCAACTCTGGCTGGGGATAAACAGGCTGGTTTGAACAACTTGCTTCAATACAATCAACTTGGGGATAAAAAGACTGGCTTGCACAACTTGCCCCAGTACAATTCAGCTTGCCCCAATCTAACTCTTGGGAATATTGCTCTGAACAGCTTGCTACGAGACGACTTCGAGAATATTTGCCCCGGTATCTGTATGATAACAGAATTCAATCTCCATTAGACCTCTATCACCCTGACTGGTTTCAACATTCTCTGCGATGACTTGCCCCTGAATGAGCGTTCTAGCGACTTAACCCGCTCTGATTATCCACTGGAAGTATCTGTCTTCAAATCTCAGCATTCGGCATAATTGCCCCTGATTGGCTCTCGGGAAGACTCACTTCTGATCAACTACTTCTCAAACAAAATGCCCCTGATCAACTGGAGCTTCGGGACTTGTCCTCAGACTGACTGATTCCGAACTCACTGGAAGTCAATGCCCCTGATTCATCGGGCTTCACAACATTCACCATTCTGGTTCGGACTGCTGAATTACTCAGTCCTGCTCGATTATTCCTGCTGGAATTTCTTTCATGCCAACTACTAACCTGCAATTAGAATCGTCTGTCCACGAATGGTAATCTTAATGCAATGGTTATGCAGATTTTGAAAAAATTTTGAGCTGTCACTCATTTACATGCATATGATTGAGAGTGACGAATGAACCAAAGTTCAAACGTAGTGCTTACGTGGTCAGTGAAAAATACAACAAGGATGTGACTAGCAAGTCAAGAAGGAGTCAGGTTACTCGACCTTATCGTAATGCGCTTCAGACTAACCCTGCCTCAATTAGGTCTTTTAAGGGTTGTATCGCGGTCGGGTTCACGGTTCGTGAAACAAAGGATATTTGGCTCAAATTTTGATTTGTACCCACCCCGTCTACGTGATGATCTCCGATCCTAAGGTTCAGTTAACCTGGCATAAGCGCTCGCCTCTTCGAGAGGTATGCTGAATGGTAAGGACCATAGCTAAGGAATTCACAAGGCTTTTTGGAGTGATAGTTACTCCTTTTCGTTTTCGGTGTCTGTGTACACGACTTTGTGGTCTGTTGGGGAAAAATTTTCTTTTTAATCCCTCTTTTCCATTCTTTGATTCCCTAACTTTTGCCTGGACTGACTCCTTTGGAGTTCTTTTCGATTTTTTCGATTTCTTTTGAAGTCCAGCGGGATGCCCTGATTTTTGCCTAAGTATTAGCTTTCTAGCTTTTCTTTCTTTTTACTTAGCGGGCTTTCTTTCGTCTTTCTTTTGGAACAAAGTCGTGTGACACTGGTTGCCTTGATTGCTCCGAAAGGATTGTAACTGTCTCACTCCTGATTGGTGAGGTTTGACCTCTTGGAAGGTATAAACTGGTTGGTCCTCGAAAGACAACACTCCTCTGTAAGACTTGAACGCTCGGTCAAGCTAACTGACAACTACCCTGCCCCGGGTTAAGATGTGAGGGTTTAAAAGTCCGAAAAAAACTTCTACTTCTTGGCTCGAAGTGGTTAACAAGGGACTAACTCCTTATATCTCCAGTGTTTGGGGAATTTGAAACAATGCCTTGTACGTCATCGGTACGGTCTTATCTGAAAGCATACGATCATCGGTTATGAGTTTCAGTTTCGTCATCCTCCCTCCTAACTTTGCTAGTCACAGGGATAAAGTGGAGCGAATAAAAATGCAAGTGTCAGTGCAATGCAGTAAATGAGCGACAGCGACATGACTAATTCAGAAAAATGCATAGTCACTTTATTATTATCACCATTCGAAACATACAATGTTTTTAAAAGCAAGTAGTAACTAACAGAAAAAGAAACTACAAATGCAAATGATGTATAAAGGTCTGAGAACTGCCAATGCTGAGGCGCCTGCCTGTCTGAACCACTGGCTTTTGCTGGAGAATACTTTCCGAGTCAACGAGCTTAGACAGCTGAGGGGTTGGGATGAACAAACAGAAACCCTTCTCGAAAGGAAATGCGATCCTGATCAATCAACTGTTGTACCTTCGCCTGAAATGCTTTACAATCTTCCGTCGAATGCCCTGGAGAGCCACCATGATAACCACACTGAACATGGGGATTATACCCAGGAGGGTAAGGTTCTGGAACTGGCTTAAGAGCTTTCGGCTCCACCAAAGACTTCAGGATCAAAGATGGTAGCAGCTGGCTATACGGCATAGGCACTGGGTGAAAAGGAGCTTTCCTTCGTTCCAAATTGTTGCGAGGTCGATTCTGATTCTGACGCTGATGCTGATAACCTCGGTCACGAGTTTGCTGCTCTGCAATGGAAGCGACATAAGGTTCCTGATATGGTGCCCCAGGCACGACTGTCTGTTCAGTATAACAAGCCACAGGAGGTACTGATCTCTGATAACATGATGAACCAATAAAATTCACTGATTCGCTTCGAGGATATTCAACCTTCGGTAGGACTGAGTTGATCACAACTTCTTCTTCACTCTGATAGTCATAAGGGTATTCAGTTTCACTAGCTTGCTCATATGAAGTAATCTGAATTTTCCCCATTCTTATGGAGTACTCGAGGCGTTCTCCTAATGCTACCACGTCAGAGAAACTTGCCGGAATTCCGAGCAATCTTTTGAAGTACGGATATTGTAGGGAATCTACAAACAGGCTTGCCAGCTCTTGGTCTAACAGCGGTGGACGCACTCTAGCAGCAAATTCTCTCCATCTCTGAGCATATTTCCTGATAGGTTCATTGATCTCTTGAGACAACTCTTGCAAATGCATGCGATAAGGAGCAATGTCTAAATTGTAATCGTACTGCTTCAGAAAAGCTCTGGCTAAATCCATCCATGACTGAATCTGATTCCTCTCTAACTGCATATACCACCTCAAAGATGCCCCAGTCAGACTATCTTGAAAGCAATGGATCATTAATTTGTCATCTCGCGCGAACGCATTCATTCTTCGACAGAACATCATCAAATGCAGCTTCGGACAGCTATCTCCCGTGTACTTTTCGAATTTCGGCACTTTAAACTTGTAAGGCAACACCAGGTCAGGAACCAAACACATGCCTACAGCATCCAGGTTGACAGCATCTTTGGCTTTCAAGGCTTTCATTTGCTCTTCCAACACTCGGAGTCTTCTACCATCGTCAAGAGCTCTTGGATCTACCATCCCAGCCGTTGGAATATCTCTACGGTAGTTCATCACAGGGAGAGCAACACCTTGATTGGTAACAGGAGGAGGACGCTCATTTCTGGCAACAAACTGCTCATGTCGACCTTGGCTCTCAACAGAAGGTTGTACAACTTGGTCTGCAGTAACGTTGTTCACTTGCGGGAAGTCTTCCATAGAATCATACAGAGGGTTGGACGCCATAGTGAACCCTGTCAGGGTGTTAGGAGACTGGAAATTGCCTTCAGACATGGCTACCAATAGTCTTCAGCTGACTTCGATGCTTGATTCTGATCAAATCTGCTTCCACCCCTTGGTCGTCTTCAATATTCACCTTCAGGATCAAAATAACGGCTGGATAAGAGCTCTGACTAGCTGGCGAATGGTATGCAATATGATGCGAAGATGTCTATGCAAATGCAATGCAACAAACACGGGATCACAGCTCCCACACAATCTAAATACTGTTGCACTGCTGACGGAGCACGGTTGCTCTGAAGAGAAGACCAGAATAACGGGTAGGTTGGAAGTCAAGTTTCCTGCACACAAAAAAAAAAAACCCCCACTCACAGGTGCGGACCTATATCTGACAAGGTACGGCATCCTATGCGGTCGTCAGCGTCACAGACTTTCATGAGGAATGATACGATTCCCAGAAGGAGTGGCATCGTCATCTCATGAAGAGGCCTCACTTAGCTAACTTCCAATTGATCGGTTCCCAGAGTCGACAATCCTCACGTCTGGACTCCCCTCAGATCCTCAGGACCGGAAAGGAGCACCTCTGCGAGAACCTCGTCCGAGTGCAGATTTTCGTAGGGAACTGTGCCTGCTCAGCAGACAGGTTCGTCTACTACTTCTCCGCAACTATATCTAGGTGCATACTCATACTCAAGCCCAGGTCCGGCTTATCTCAATCATAGAATACCCGTAACACCCAACAGCAACAGATAATATTGATAAATAAACACCTAATAGACAAGCAAACAAACGCTAGGATTGACTCTCTCTTAGGGGACGTTGGATCCCACAAATTGACTCGCTTTCGGGACGTTGGATCCCTAGGAAACTATCAAGTCCCCAGCAGAGTCGCCAGCTGTCGCTACTGCGAAAATCGGCGCCGGCTGACAGAAGAGTCGCCACTGTGCGTTATTTATCCCTCAGAGCGGGAAAAGGAACGCTCGAAGTAAACCTCGCAAAAAACGGGGAAAGGTATGCTCATCGCAACCAAAACCTGGGTTCGGGAGTCGGTTACGCAAGGGGAAGGTATTAGCACCCCTCACGTCCATCGTACTCGATGGGATCCACGCTTGCTTGGGTTGTCTACTGGATGCAAAACAATCTATCTACGGCTGCTAAATCTAAACGGAAGGGAATTGACTCGATAGAGCGTCGCACTCTATGCCTACGTATTCTCAAGAGAGAAAGTCAGAGTCAACGTAGTTCGGGACTACAGGGAAATTGGCTCGCCAAGACCTCGCGTCTTGTGCCTACGTACTTCCACACTGTATGGAAGATCAGAGCTTTACGTAGTTCAGACTAACTACGGCTAAACAAACATTCTCACACAGCAGTGAGAAAAACAACTGGTTGCACAGGGTCGGGAACCTATGGTCAAAACTATGGCTTGGTCTCAAATGCACTCGGGCAAGAGAGAAAAAGGGTATCAATTAATCGTCAGCGGGAAAGTCTCGATCGCACAGCCGCGAGAGAACAACAAAGTCAGTCGTTAGTGTGCTCGCTAGGATATCGCATCCTATGCCTACATATCCTCATCTGGTACGAGGAATCAGAGCAGCTGTAGTTCGGCTACTTCGGGACCACAGCTCAAATCTCGTTTTATTAATATTCTGAAAAAATGATTACAACTGAGTGAATACTGAAAAATAATCTCCTAGGAAACGCTATCCTATCCTATTCTAAAAAAGTCGAATGAAAATAGCCCCCTAACAAATGGGCTTCTAAAATATCCTAAAATCGTAAAATAAACTCTATGGAAATATATCCTAAAAGAAAATGTGCTTTTTAAATATATCTACTAATATTTTTTCTCCTTTTCCTTCTTTTCTTTTATTTCTTTTTTCAAATATTTTTCTCCATATTTTTCTCTATTTTTCTATGTATTTTCTCTATTTTTTCACATATTTTTTTCATGATATTTTTCTCTTTTTCAATATATTTTTCAAATATCCTTTTTCAAATATAATCTTTTTCTCACTATATTTCTTTTCTTTTCCTCAATATACTTTTTCTTTTTTCTTTTTCATATGAAATACTATATACAAAAAAATAAAAAATAAAAATAAGGGGAGGGGGTATAGCCAACACAGGGGATTACAAGAAGAAGTAATAAAAACACAAAATTGGGCCCAACCCATGTGTTTACTGTAGAACCCGGAGGGGGGGTGAGAAGAGTGAATGGGGAGTGTTGGCCAGCAGAACTCGTACTTGAGCCCAGCCCGTTCGCAGCCAAAAAACGTGTGGGGAGTGTTTGTGTCAAAAAAATGGAACTGGGCCCTGAGGCCCACTCTCTTCTCCCAACTCCCCTTCTGGAAAAAAAAACCTAATCTCCTCTCCCTCCGCCGCCGTAAACTTCCTCTCCTCGTCTCCGTCTTTCTCCTCCATTCTCTCAGCCTTTCTCTCATACTCAACATCAAACACTCAACCTTTACAGATTCCAATCGCAGCTTGAAGATTTCAACAGAAACTGCTTAAGAAGATGAAGGTTCGTTGAAGAAGGTTAATCGGTGAAGATGAACAGATTGAAGGTTGATGATGGAGGTTTCTGGCGAGGCTGATGGTGGTTGAAGGGTGACCGAAGATTGGAGGGTGACCGGTGATGGATGATGAAGATTAGGGTTGAAGATGAAGATTGTTTGAGTTCTGGGTGTCATCGTGTCTCCGGTGAGGCTGCGGTGGCCGCCGGCCATGCAGGCCGGCCGGTGGGTTCTTTCAGGCGAAGTATGTGGAGCTTGCACGTGGTGGTGTTAGTGGGGAAGTGGAGTGCATGCCTTCCACGTGTGTGGTCGTGGCAGTGAGGGAGAGGAACGGAGGGTAACGTGGCAGGATGGTGATGATGGAGCGTGGGCCAGCCTTCTGGCAACACGTGGCTTGCTCTGTTTTATAGACTGAGAAACTCTGGCATATTCTGGAAGGTTCTGGAAGCAACTGGAAAAAGCTGGAGCTCTCCTGGGAATTCTGGACGCAAATGGACTTATTTTTGATAGAACCCAATAACTGAACAAAAGCAATACTGGGCCTCCCCCCAATTGAGCCCAACGAAAATCAACATAAAAACTGAAAAACTGGATTAAGACCAAGATAAAACCCAATTAATCTAATTATTCTAATTAAATTCTATATACCCTAATAAAACTATATTATTTATTTAAAACATTATATCTAAAAACACTATTTATTTAATAAGAAAAAAAAACTATATCAAAAAGATTAAAGATCTATTACAACTATTTAAAAACTATTTAAAAAAAGCATTAATATTCTAAAAATTCTATATCTAACAATATATTCAAAAATTCAATTATTCTAAAAGAAAAATCTATCAATATTCTAAAAATGATTTAAAAATCTATTTAAAAAAGAATTAAAACTATTAAAAAATCCTATTAAACCTAAAAATGATTTAAAAATCTATTTAAACCCTAAAAATCCTATAAAATTCAGAAAAATCACCATAATTCCCGAGGGAACAAAATAAGCACCGAACGACACAAAAATAATCGGTAAAAATAAACGGGCACCGAAATATCCCAAAAATTGATTCCACCTATTAAACTGATTAAAAACACCCGAAACACGAGACGAGAGCTGTGATCCCTGATAAAATCAAAACAAATGAAAAATGCAATGTATGCGATATGCAGATGCGAATGCGATCATGCGTCGAAACATCGAGCCAGATGCGAGACCCGGTTGGTCAAATTTTGGGGTGCAACACCCCCATCACCCGTGGTTTCCCGAACTACGTTGACTCTGACTTTCCCATTGCACGAGGGAATACGTAGGCAGAGGGTGGCGATGTCCTATCGAGTCTGTTCTTTCTCTTCACCCCCGTTTAGCACTAGCTTTTAGATAACTTTCACCCATAGATTAGACAACAAGCATGGATCCCGTTGAGTACAACGGACGTGAGGGGTGCTCATACCTTCCCCTTGCGTAACCGACTCCCGAACCCAAGATTTGGTTGCGATAACATTCAGTGGCGACTCTTCTATTTGTTTCCGCCGGCCCTTTTTCGCAGTTGCGATAACTGTTCACAATCTTTCTCAAGTGCCAAGTATTATTATCTTGTAATTTTGCACAATATGACTCCCATGGACAACCTTTCTTACATATGACTCTCATCCTCTTATTATCATTTTTCTTAAATTGTAGGTTTCTACCAAAATGAATAGCATAAGTTATAATTCCCTTTTTAAAGTTTTCCTTAGAAGCAAAATAATTCCCTAGTTCCCACTTGTAATCATCCATTATTTTTGGAAGTTTGAAAGTATGAATATCATCTTTTAGAATCTCATCATCTTCACTATCATAATCATGTGGTGAGTCATCAGTGCCATACTCCTCAATGTCACTCAAACCTCTAAAGCTTTCTTTTGTAGCCTCACATTCATTGACATCATCAAATACACCACTACCCTAAACTGCTTCTTCCATAACTTTTTGTTTCTTTGGTCTCCCCTTACCCTTACCTTTTCCTTTCCCCTTACCCTTACCTTTTCCTTTCACTTTATCTTTACCTTTGCCCTTCCCATTTCCTTTTCTTTCATTTATATCAACAACAATTTCTTCAGCAATTCCAATTGAATCATCACCAGAATCTCCAAATATCTCTTTCAGCACACTATCATCTTCATTATTCCCACAATCTTTTTGGTTACATTTAAACCCCTTATTTTTTTGTTACATTTTGCTCCCTGATGTACCTCTTGGTTACAAATCAGTCCCTCAGATGCAGGTTCAGTTTGAACACTCACCAAGTAAGGTGTGTCATCCAATACATCATCTTCTTGGTCACATACCATATGTCCACTGGTCCCATCTAAAGTAATATCCACTATGGCATCCTCAGACACAATGTCCCCCTCAAAGTTAACATCCTGACATGACTCTTTTTAGTTACTCCCCTCAATGGTCCCATCCATATTAACATTCTCAAATGAAGCTTTTTGGTCAACTGCAGTTGAATCTTCAAATCCTATGGGCCCTCATTCTTCAAAATTATTACCTATATTACTCAATTCTTCAATGGTCCCCAAGTCATCAAAAGTTCCTTTTACACCATTATTCAATTCATCCAATATGTCATCTTCCAAATTGTCGTCTTCTACATCATTTGGACCTACATTGTTTTCAACATTTGGACCTACCTTGTTTTCACCATTTGGACCTACATTATTCTCAAGAGGAAATATTTGCTCTTCCCCATACACTAGATGCATTACATAGAGATGAACATTCCCATTGATCAGAGCAATGGTCTTCATGTTATTTGTTCCTGCATCATCTTGCAACATCACTGGCTCATTATCATCCATTGCATCATAATACCACAAGCTCTCAACATTTGGGTACCCTAAATCTTTCAACCCATCTAGAATCTCAAAATAACTCCAAAACTCCGGGTCAATGTGCCAAATCTCCTCTAAACCATTGTAACCATATATGTTAAACTCACCAAACCCACCCCCATGATGGATAACACACTCAAACCTATCACCACTTATCACCTAGTCACACACGATACCTCAGAAATCACACATCGCAGTAAAATAAATTATAAATACAAATGCTTTTTGAAATGATGAGTTCATACACGTACCTCTTTAAAATGCTTGACTCTCTATGTATCTTCTTCTACTACCGTCTTCGCAAACTACCATCGCCTTCAACCACGACTGTCTTGTTCTTCGCAACTGCTAGGTTTTTTTTAGGAACGAAGAAGCAACAATGAAGTTTTGAGAGTGACCGAATAGTTTAGGATATTAGTTACTAAAAAAGAAAACAAAAAGGATTTTAGCAACACCAAAGGTCTCCTATTGACACATCAAAAAGAAAATAGGGTGAAAGAAAATAAAAACAATGCCACCTAAGTATCAAAAAATGCCACATGGACGTGTTTTAACGTTTTTTCCAAATAAACTAACAGAAAGGATTTATTGTGCTAACAGAGTGTCCTTAAAGGACTACATTGAAACTTTTTTTTTAGTTGTGGGACTAATTAGAAACAACAAAATAACTTAGGGGACTAAAAGATGAATTAAGCCTTAAAACAAACTACCACAAGTCAAACTCCATAATAACTTCCTTTTAATAACTACACCACAATAAGGATCAAATTACAACCTAAGCGAGCACATGATATGACCAAGGTCCACAATTATCTTTTTGTTGAATGAATTCCCTATAGAGGGGTTGTCAAGGAGAAGTTGTTAGAAGAAAACAATCACCTTAGGAGGAGTCAAACTATTCTAAATGTGGAACAGAGACAAACCATCTACCGAGGAGGTATTACTAGAAGAAAAAGAGAACGCCAAACAATAGTGATACGCAAAGGACACCGAGAAGACGTCCTTGGAAAACTTCCAAATCCATGTATCTTTCTCCATAGAAAAAATATGTCCTCAAATGACATAAAGGAATTTCGCAACAACAGGTTTCTCGTGAATAAAGAAAGACCTCCTCCATCTGAAATACCAAATCACAATCGCTTTTACCCACGTGCCCATCTCTCCCACACCCCCATTAGGATAATCAGATATCGAGAACAACCTAGAGAACCTATCCTTAAGGGATATATTCTCGATCCACTGGTCATTCCAAAAATATGTTTATACCCTAATCATACCTTCCGAGAAATACCATTCGCAAACCAATCATAAGAATCTACCTGATTAGATCCTTAAAAAAGAAACCCCTTTCCATCGGGAAGATGAATTATGGATGCCAATGCTTTTCCCACCCCTAAGATAAGACACAATAAAAGCACCATAACGAGCAACATGGATATCTCTTGAAAGACCAGAGTCACCAGAGATAAGACGTCGCCTACAGTTAGGCAGAAGAGCTAAATTGACTAGGCGGAGATCTCTCACCCTCAAACCACCTTTATTTTTAGACTTACACGCCTCATCCCAACTAATCCAAAAGATTTTAAAATTTTCCTTAACACCTCACAAAAACTTTCTTTTAATATGAACTATTATCCTTCAAACCTTTACAGAAATTTTTAAATAAGATAGAAAGAAGATTAGGATATGGCATTAAACACATAATTAAGCAAAATCACCCTACCTCCAAGCTAACATACATGTGTTTCCAAAAAATGAATCTTTTAAATGACATATTCCTTCCGTTCTACAACGAGTGATCCATTTGAAATAAAATAATGTTTTAAAATGAATGACCCATTTTAATTTCCAATGCATCTTTTTCAATTTTACCATTTAATTAATATTACTTTCATCATTTCCAATACATAATAAGGATATTTTAATAAAAATATTATTATCTACCATTCATTTATTTTTAATCTGCATAAAAAGTCAATTGAATTACTCGTTATGGGACGGAGAGAATATTAATTAAAAGTCCCAAGTAACACCTAACTAGCCCCAACCGACAATTCCAAATATTTGAAAAGAATGGTCCCAAATTTGACATGTGCTATTATAAATAATTTTTAGACAAAAAATATTCAGTGTGTTTTAGGAAGTCTTAAAATAGTTTAACCAAATATATTTTTAACTTTAAAGTATTTGTTTCTTAAAATTGATACTGTAATACCTAAAATGTGGATGACAGATAAGTAAAACAGATTTAGGATTTGGTTGTCCAACAAACTCTTAGTTTGTCAACATCAAACAGCTTTACGGAAGAAACACGTAGTCATAATTAGTCATAACTGAGATATTTAGTATTTGAATTTCTCCTATAAGAAATATACAAGTTTTCAGAAATGGGGAATCTCACAGCTTAGCACGTCTATAATTTGGAACGGTTGTTAACTGCGTGGCTGCAGACCTATTATTATACACTACACTTGTACCAATAATAATAATAATAATAATAATAATAATAATAATAATAATAATAATAATAATAATAATAATAATAATAATAATAATAATAATATAATTATAGTAACTTGCAAGTCTGAAACTTTGAGAAATAATCTTCTTTTTTCCAAATTTTAATGTTTGTCAAAGAAAAAGATTAGACAACAGTGATAGAACTTCATAGATGTACCGTAGAGGGATAGTCTTTCATTTTTGAAATTCAATTTAGATACTTAAAGGAATACTTTGGGATTTATTTTTCTAGAGCAATACATTTGTGATAGATATATCAAATATTTATTTAAAACTTTAAGAAGATAGGTGTTGGATTCTTCCAATTAAAAATATTTAAGTCACCACATTCTTATATAATGTGAGACTATTATCCATACTATCCATATTTGCTATACTTAACACTCTCTCAAGTGTGAGTCTATCCACAATATTCCTTTTTAAACGAAAGCTTCAATTGTGCAACTGCACTTTCTTTTGTGTGTTTCTTAGCGTTGGGTCAAATAGTATATTTATCCAAGTCCCACATCGAATAGTAGAATAAAATAGAATTTGACTATTAATATAAATATAGATAGTTAGTTTTAGTTTTTTGATACAACAACAAAATGTAGCTTGTCAAGTGTTTTTGAGATTTGGGTAATTGTGTGTTTAGGGAGGATTTCCTATTTTTCCATTCAAAAATAGTTTGTTGAGAGGGTTTTTTATTTTTCCGTTCAAAAATAGTTTGTTGAGAGGGTTTTCTATTTTTCCGTTCAAAAATAGTTTGTTGAGAGTGTTTTCTATTTTTCCGTTCAAAAATAGTTTGTTGAGAGGGTTTTCTATTTTTTTGTTCAAAAATAGTTTGTTTGCAATTTTTTCCTTCCAAAAATTGCAATTGAAAGAGGGTTTGTAATTTTTCTGTCCAAAATTGTAATTGAGAGAGGGTTTACAATTTTTTCCTTCAAAAATTGTAATTTGGAGGGTTTGTAATTTTGTCTTGTAAAAATTACAAGTTAGTATAATTTTATGAGTTTTTGTTAGAAATTATCTGCTTTTCCAACCCTTACTCACCACCCTTGTACCGCCGTTGACACTACCTCCTAATCACCACCTGTGGGGAGTACTTTCGATACAAGTGAGTCGGTCATTCATTCGAACTAAAGGCTCATGATACCACTGTTGGGGGAGATTTTTATTAGGTAGCATTGAACAGTGTGAGACTTCCTGTCTAGAGCAACACTCACTACTACGGAAAACCCATTTAATAATGGTTGTGAAAGATATATAATCACGAGTGCATAGGCGTTGTTATGTAGAGTGTGGTTGTATATATGATACTTACAATTACGGTCGAGTAACCGTTGGAAAGCGCGCGCCCTATCGCAACAGGTTTTCCAAAACACCGTTGTGATAAAAATAATGGTCCTAAGTTCAATTCTCAGCTGCGCCGTTTTGATATTTATTTTTCTCTAGACAGCGCGTGAGATATTATAACGGTTATGATATATAACTATTGTTACATTTTCTACATAATTAACAAATATTATCCTGCTTTTATAATTAAGCCCCTTTTTTAACCTGTACTATTGTTCACCATATCACAGCAGAAAATACAACTCACATTTGTAATAAAGTTATCATAATAATATTAATTGTATCATATTCATAATATCACATAATTGTATCATATTCAACTGTATCATAACAAATATCCTACAATTTATCAGAACAAATATCTTACAATTTATCAGAACAAACAACCTACAGTTTACACATTACATGACATCACATAATTGTAACTTGGTGTTTTGGTTTCTTGTCTCTTTGTGTCTTGTCTCCTGGTGTCTTGACTCTAAAGACCTATGATTTCAAATAATTTTACTTGTTAGTAAAAATACTTAGAAACTATTACATACAATTAACATATTATGAATAAAGAATAAATTACATGTTAATTTTTCCATATGCCTTCTTCATGATCGATTCGAATAGCA
Organism: Lathyrus sativus; assembly: GCA_963859935.3. NCBI lineage: Eukaryota > Viridiplantae > Streptophyta > Magnoliopsida > Fabales > Fabaceae > Lathyrus > Lathyrus sativus. Next base: position 33,269,894 of record OZ012738.1, read on the forward strand.
TACGCGACATGTCCATCAACTTCATCATATGAGGTAGGAACTTGTGTTGTGTAAGAAGGTGTGGACGGAATATCAAGACTTTCATCGCTAAGAGGAATGTGTTTTCCTTAGAGAACGATTGACCATTTCTCCGATATGTCTGATGGATTGGTAACATAGAAAACTTGTTTTGCTTGGAAGTCATGATGAATGGTTCGGTCATAAAAGATGCCTTGCCAAGATCGACCCGGGTGAATCCTAAGTCATAAATATTTACATAGTTACTATTATTGGGAATCCACTTGCATTTAAATAAAGTCACTTTGAAAATAACATAATCAATCTCCCAAATCTCATCAATGACACCATAAAATGCGGTAGTTGCCAATACATGATTTTTATCTTTCGAACAAGATAAATACATTGATTTGGCTTCAACCATAACCTCATTATTTTGCATTGTACTACGATCATATTTTGATTTTGTATAAAAGGTATAATGACCAATGTCGTATGCAATCCAAGTAATGACACAAAATTTTGGCTCGTACGACAACCATTTAAGTATCTCAGATGCATTACGATCATTATATAAACCTTTATTAAACCAATCTATAAATCTCTTGTTCTGCTCTATTAACAACAACTTGTCACTCATTCGGGAATATTTTTTCCTCAAAAGTTTTTTGTGAGTATCTATGAAAGGTTGAACTTCATCTATATTATTCAATATATAGACATGTGCTTGAATAACTACATCTCGAGTCATTGACTTAACATTTAGACCTTGAATACCTCTTTCGTCTGTGTCAGCTTGACGAGACTTTGGAATTCCTATAGAATCTGTGTCCGACAAATAGTTTGTACAAAACTCAACAGCTTCTTCTGTGATGTACCTTTCAACAATCGAAGCTTCCGGTCGGTGAGGATTCTTCGTATATCCTTTAAAGATTTTCATATATCGCTCTATTGGATACATCCACCTTAAATAAACTGGACCACAAATTCTTATTTCTCTGACTAGATGAACAAGTAAGTAAACCATAATGTCAAAAAATAATGGAGAAAAATACATCTCCAATTGACACAAGATTATGACAGCCTCATCTTCTAATTCATCTAAATTTTTGAAATCAAGAAATTTATTACATATGGCATTGAAGAATAAACACAATCTCATTATAGTTACTCTCACATTTTTTGGTAGGATCCCACGGATAGCCACTAGTAGAAGTTGTTGCATCAATACTAGTAGAAGATGGACCTCCTTTTCCTTATATTTTTTGCAACTGCCTCATTTTCTTTTTCTCTCTTCCCAAAGGCAAAATTAATGTGTTCCTGTCGTTGATAAACTCCATCCCCGGTTAAAGGTTTAGGAGCCTCATCAAACTTTTTCTCTCCATTAAAAGCCTTCTGTAATCTACGATAAGGATGATCGGGTTTTAGAAATTTTTGATGCCCAAGGTAAACAGTATTTTTCAAACTCAAGTTTGTGTTAACAAGTTTCATCTTCACATATAGGACACACTTTATATCCTTTGACATTATATCCAGCCAAGTTACCGTAAGTAGGAAAGTCGTTGATTGTGCAAAATAACATTGCACACATCTTAAACTTTTCCCCAGAATATGCATCATCAACTTCAGCGCCTGCATTCTACAAGAGTCGTAAATCATCAATTAATGGACTTAGATAAACATCTATGTCGTTACGAAGTTATCGTGGTCCAGAAATCATCATACTTAACAGTATATACTTGCGCTTCATGCACAACCAAGGATATAGGTTGTAAATAGTGAGAAGAACAGGCCATGAAGTATGATTAATGCTCAGATTACCAAAGGGGTTCATTTGATCGGTGGCAAGCCCAAGCCTAAGGTTTCTTGGCTCAACTCCAAAATCTGAAAACGACGAATCAATTTTCTTCCATTGCAACGAATCAGCTACATGGCGAATGTTTCCATCACGAGTCATTTCATCTGCATGCCATCTAAGATTCTTTTTGTCATTCAAATTAGAAATTTTTTTCTTAAATCGTGAAATTATTGACAAGTACTATAACACTTTAGCAGGAGGATGCTTCCTACTAACGTTGTCACAGTCATCGTCATCACCATTGTTGGCCTTCAGCTTGTAACACGACACACCATATTTCGGACATTGATACAAGTCTACATACTATTTCTGGTATAATATGCAATCATTAGGGCAAGTATATATTTTGATATACTCCAAACCCATTTGACACAATATCTTCTTGGCCTCATAGCAACGATCCAACAAGTTGTTATCTTATGGTAACATTTGCTTTAGCAATTCAAGTAATTTCATGAAACTTTTATCTGACCATCCATTTTTTGCCTTCAGATTAAACAACTTTAACATCACCGACAATCGTGTAAAATCTGTGCATCCCTAATATAAAGGGGTGTCTTTATCACTACATAAAGTATCATAAATATGAGCATTCTTAAAAAAAAGATTCCCCAATATCACAGAACATATCCTCTAGTTGATCTTCCATATATTCATCTTCACCCACTCTTTGACTTTGTGACGCCCAACTTTTCTCTTTATCCAACTCACCATGCCACATTCATATTATATAATTTTGAAATATACCATCACAACAAAGGTGATGAAATATTTCTTTCTTTGTACCCTTTTTGATATTCGCGCAAACAACACAAGGACAATAAAAGATGTCATTATTGTCGCGAAGATGTTTATCAGCGTATTCTAGGAATTCAAGAACACCGTTCTCATAAATCAGACCTAATCTATCGGCTTTCATCCAAATACGATCCATAGCAACTTCTGAAATTTATACACGTATAATAATGTGAATGACACACCAAAATCTAATCCAAAAACTTAAGCATATGCATATGCAAATCTAAACCTAAAGCATATGAAACATGTACTAGCATACTGACTTGAGCATATACAACATAAATAAAGAAAAAAGGAATGAAGATGTTGAAGAATACCGTACTTAGAAGCTGAAGAATCTTATGCGCGTAAGGAATGAAGATGTTGAAGAGTACCGTACTTCAAAGCTGAAGAATCAAATGAACGAAGAGGGTCAATATTTGAGCATATACAACATAAACCAAGAAAAAAGAAATGAAGATGTTGAAGAGTACTGTACTTCAAAGCTGAAGAATCAAATGAACAAATAGGGCGAAGATTTGAGCTCCAAATGAATGGATACGAAAATGGTACAGATTACGCCACCGATGTCGTCTTTGGCTTGTTTGTTTGCCTAGGGCGTCTTATGAAAAAAATACAGAATAAGTTTTGTTTTAATTTATCAGTAAACCCTTTAATCGCGGTTGGACAACTCAACCATAGTGGAATTATAAGTCCTCTAACAACGGTTGGTTTACTTCACCGTTGTAAAATCATTTACAATTTATTTTTTAAATAATGGACTTAAGTGGCACACGTTTAATGTACTCTAAAAAAATAGAAAAAATGTAGTTGCTGGGAATCAAAGCTTGCTACACATCATTTATTACTACAGTGTTTTAAGACAACTGTCATTAAATTACTGTTTATAAATCCAGCTACTCACTGGGCGCAAAATTTTTAACCTATTACAACGGTGTATATGAATCCATTGTAAATCTGGCGGTGTTGTTTACGCGTTTTGTAGTAGTGACTTTTGTGAGAGACACAACACATACGCACCCAAAACTTTAAGGTGATAGGTGTGTGGGTTCTCCCACTTATAAATGTTCAAGTCACCACATTCCTATCCAATGTGAGACTATTATCCACACTACTCACACTTGTTATACTTAACATTAAAAAAAAATAAATTAAAACTCTACACTAAGTAACTTTGAGTGTCGTAAAAAATAAATATTGTTTGCTTGCTTGTACTCAATATACAATTAGGGGTGGCAAAGTGGATCGTCCGTCCTGTACCGCCTTAAGCCCGCAAAAAAAAGTGAGCGGAGCGAACAAGCCCGCAAAGTGAAATGGGCTTAAAAATCTAGCCCAACCCGTTAAGGTGGCAGGTTGGCGGGCTGCGGGTTTGTCCGCCTATTTATTTATTTTAATAGATTAATAGACTTATTTTTACATTTCAATTAGATTTTTCACTTATTTTTTATAAAGCATCTTTTAAACAAATTTTACTTAAAAAAATATTGCATATATTCATAAATAAATTTATAAATAGAATCATCAACAAGTATTGCAAAACTATAGTTCAAGTATTAACTTTCAACTAACCAAAAAATAATTTGAGTGTTTGATAATTAGATTGTCGGACTGGTAGACCAACCTACCTCTTTTTTGGAGGGCTTAAAGCGGGACGAGTTTAGCGGGTAGGCGGGCACAAAATCCTAACTCAATCCGCCATATTTTAATAGAGTTACTAAAGAAGAAAATGAAGATTATGAATTTGAAAGAATAGAAGATTCTTTTGCAGAAGAAGAATATAATGATGAAAATGTAGAAAACTCTGAATTTTGAAAGAGTTGGAAAAAAAAGAAGACGGATTATGAATATGAAAATGATTCTCTTGTAGATGAAGAATATAAAAATGATTTTGGGCTGAATTTGATGGAGAAATTTGTATATTAAAAGGATTGGATCTTGGATTGACATCAACATCTACATATCTATATGAATAGAAGTAGGGCTGGAAATGAGTCGAGTCGAACTCACCTCAGCTCGACTCGACTCGTTAAGAATTGTTCGAATTCGAGTTCGAGTTCGAGTTTGACATGAACTTTTTTTTAAGCTCAAACTCGACTCGTTATAAGTTCACGAACAGTTCGGTTCGACTCGTTAGGTTCATCTCATTAGGTTCATCTCACATGGTTCACGAACTTAAAAACTATTTTTTTAAATATATATATTTTTTAGTATATTTGACATTTTAAATAAATATATATATTTTAAATAAAATATTAAAATAAAATAAAAGTTATCATATTGAAATTTAACTTTATCTTCGAAATCTACTAATTCAAAACCTACACAACTTTCAAGAGATACATTTGAGAGTCTAATTCAAAAACTACTAAATTGAAGATTAAATTTGTCTAAGATTTGAAGTAAATATTTAAACCTAATCTTAAAGACAGTATAATTCTTTTCATATGTAATCGAGTTGACTCATAAACCTAACGAGTCGAACTATGTATAGTTCAAGTTCAGCTCATTTAGTTAACGAACTTAATTTTTCGCTCATACTCAACTCATTTGGTTCATGAACCTAGTTCAACGATTTAATTGTCGAGTCGAATTCCGAACTATCTTCAAGTTGGTTTGGTTCATTGTCAGCCCTAAATAGAAGTAAAAAAAATAGGTGAACATATAAAATAAAACAAAAATAAATGGCAACTAATTATAGTTTTAAAAATTAAATAACAAAAGATAAAAATATAAGTGAATAAATAGGAAAAAAATTGAAATGAAAAGTTTATAAAAACAAATATGTTATTTAAATTTGATTGAGATGATATTTCTTCTATTTATGTATCATTCTCCATTGACATCTCATCATTTAAATCAAAAGGAAAATGAGCTCATGTGTGAAACATTTATCTAGAAGAATTTTGATTAATGTCATTAATAAATTCGTCTATAATTTGAGTAACATTCAAACATATTGCTCTTAAAACCATTTTATGATTATTAGAGTTGAGATGTTTGAGAATGAATTGATTTATTTATGAGTTAAAATAAAGGGGATATTTGGTGCTGCATGAAAATTTTGGCATTACATGTTTAAGAAAAAATTGACGTATTTCTTTACTTGTTGGCGCTTAAGGAAATTTTTAAAAAAAAATTCATTTCTAAAATTCATTGCATTGTCTTTTTTATTATAAAACCTTTGTAAAGTTATCACATCTTTAAAGCTTTCACCTATTTAACAGATAACTATATATTTATTTAAATCAGTTTGTTTATTATTATTTTGTTTAGTTGGTTTCGTTTGGATTGTGGAATCCAAACATGCACCAGTTTACATGGTCTTTCTATAGATTATATAATTGGTTCATGCACCATTCTTCTGCCATTCGGATTATATAATGAAAATGTTGCATATTACATGCATTTCCTAATTCTTTATGTGTTGATTTAATTGTGTGGTGAATTTTTGGTGTTAAACTATGTTTATGTTTTTTGTCATAAAAATTTCAGGATAGATAGAAATGTTGTGAAAAATCTTGTTACCCGCGTAAGAATGGGACATACCAACTTAAGTATTCGAACTAAAAATCAAGTTCATCTTATTTTTAATGAGTTGGCGGGCTGGTGTGTCAAATGTTTATTTAGTTTAATTTACAAATTTATTTATAATTTTTTTAATAATTTACTACTTTATTTATAATTTAATTTAATTTATTATTTTACTTACAAACTTTTATATTTTATTGATTTTTAATTTCATATGTCATTACCTTCCAAATAATAATACACATTTTTAAAAGTGATTATATAATAAAATATTTAAAAGCGGTAGTATTTTATTAAACAATAATAATACAAGTTTACTATTTCATTACTTCTTAATTTTTTAATTCTTATCTCATAACCTAAATAAAGCATATAAAATAAAATCTTTGATACTCTCTTGATAACCTAAAAAGACATATTTACTAGATTGAGGGTCAAGTTTCGTGCGGTTTTGTTGAACTGTAGAAGCGTAAGCAAGAAAATCAAAGGCAGGTGTTATTATTAGGAAGTTTATTGTATAGTAAAAAATAGGGGTGTTATTATGTAGGAGGGGTGACGGTAAACGATTAATAATGTCGTGAGCAATAGATAAGTGCCAAAAAGTTTTGGAAATATTGGCTTGGAAAAATAAGGATTTTGCAACATTGAGGATGTGTTGATGTTTACGCTCAACAATACCCTTTTGTTGAGGACATTCGGCACATGATCGATGAAATATTCACCATTTTTCAAACTTTAATTTAAGATTTACTAGCACATGTCTTAGGATTTGTATGGTCGATCTTGTACGTAACTCAGTTTTTTTTCAATTGGAAAGACCAGTCGTTATTTACTAATTTTCACAGTAAACAATACCATAAGAGCTCTAATAGCTCTTGCGGCACAAAAAGGATGGAGTGTCCATCAACTAGATGTAAAATTTGCCTTCCTCAACAACTTACTTTAAGAAGATATGTATGCGGAGCAACCACAAGGATTCATGTCTGAATGAGAAGAAAGCAAAGTGTTAAGACTAAAAAAAACACTTTATGGTCTGAAGCAAGCACATCGAGCATGGTATAACATAATAGATCAATATTTCGTGGGTCGAGGATTCAGGAGGAGCAAGAGCGAGCCTACACTATATATCAACTCTCAAGGTCAATACACTATTTTATTCTTTTTATATTTAGATGATTTTATCTATACGAGAAACAATACTAAGATGATAATAGAGTTCAAAGAAGACATTATGAATTCCTTTGAGATGACCGACCTTGGTTTGAAAGGACACAAAAGGCTTACTTAAGAAATTCAAGATGTATGTTTGCAAACCTGTCACTACTCCACACGTAACAAACGAGAAACTACATAAGAATGATGGAGCACTAGAAACTAACACATCAAGATATAAAAGTCTAATTGGAAGCTTCTTATATTTGACAGTTACACGACCAAACTTAATGTATCTTACAAGTCTTCTATCAAGATTCATGCAAATCCCAAGTCAAATACTCTTTGGAGCTAAAAAAAAATATTTTTTAGGTATCTACAAAGAACAAAAGAGTTCAGTATATGGTACACAACTAAAACCGACACAAGATTACTTGACTACATCGAGAGTGATTGAGCAGGTTCGGTAGATGACATAAAGAGCACATTTGGATGCTTTATCACTAGGATCAAGAATTTTCTCTTGGGCATCGAAGAAGTAAGCTACGATTGCACAATCAACTGCAAAAGCAGAGTAGGTGGCAGTTGCTGAAGCAACGAGTCAAGCTATATGGATCCAACGGATTCTTGAAGACATGAGAGAAAAACAAGATGAGCCTACTACAATCAATTGCGACAACAAATCAACAATTACAATGACAAAGAATCAAGTGCATCACAGCAGAACAAAACACATAGCAATCAAGTATCACTTTATCAGAGAAGTTGAAGTAACTAAAGAGATCAAACTCAATTTATGCAGAACAAAAGATCAAATTGCAAGCATATTCACAAAGGCGTTGCCAAGACAAAGATTTGAAGAGCTACGAATTATGCTTGCAATCACAGAAATTTCATCAACGAGGAAGATTGAAATTGTTATAAATCTCTATAATATTCTTAAATATAATGTATATGAAAATGTGTTGGGAAAAGAAAACAAATATAGAAGATAGTAATAAAATGCGGAAGCTGCTGGATCAACTTTTTCCCTGCGTGCAGTTAAAAATAAGCCCCAAACAAAATTGCTCAGACAACAATAATAAGCACAAAATAGAGCAAATAAAATAAGGAGACACCAGAATTATTAACGTGGGAAAAAACCCTTAAAGGGAAAACAACCCACGGGACCAAGCTAGTAAATCTTCCACTAATAAAAATAATGGGTACACCACAAGTCCTCTTGGAACCACCAGGGATCAACAGAGCAAATATAATCTTCACCGTATAAGGTGGATATCAAATCAACTAACCCCTCAGCGGGTTCTACGACACAACAATAAAGAGACACTCTTTGATATTCTTCTCTCTGTCTGTAGAGTCGCTCACGTTGCAGCTCTCTTCCCTCTTGCTCTTGTTATATCTAACACATAAGGGTTAAAACCCTTTTAACCATTTCATGGGCTTTGGCCCACAAAGCTAATTCCCTTTTTTTTTCTTCTTTTCTTTTAATAATAATAATAATAATAAGATTAAGTGGGCTCACTTATTTTGGTGACCCACACAACAATTCTCCCCCTCACCAAATTAAAGGGAGACCATAGGAGACCAAACCTGCTTTCTTTCTGCAAGTAGAGAACTTCTCCATAGGTAAGGCCTTTGTCATCATATCTGAACCATTCTCGTCAGTACGAATTTTCTCTAATGAAAATTTCTTCATCTCCAGCGCATCGCGTATCCAATGATACCGAACATCAATATGCTTCGACTTTGAGTGATAAGTCGAGTTCTTGCTGAGATGGATTGCACTCTGACTGTCACAATATAAAATATATTTCTCCTGTGAGAGACCCAATTCTTGTAGGAATTTCTGCATCCAAAAGAGTTCCTTTGCAGCTTCTGTGGCGGCAATATACTCTGCCTCTGTAGTAGACAAAGCAACACATTTTTGCAATCTAGACTGCCATGACACTGCTCCCCCTGCAAAAGTCATCATATAACCAGAAGTAGACTTCCTAGAATCCACATCACCAGCCATGTCTGCATCTGCAAAACCATCTAACATAGGCTTACCACCTCCAAAGCACAAACAGACTCCAGAAGTACCTTTGAGATACCTGAGTATCCATTTCACAGCTTGCCAATGTTCTTTGCCAGGATTAGAGAGGAAACGACTGACCACGCCAACTGCATGAACAATATCTGGACGTGTACACACCATCGCATACATCAAGCTACCAACTGCAGATGCATACGGAATATTCTCCATTTCTTCTTTGTCTTTCTCACTTGTAGGACATTGCATAGAGCTCAATTTGAAGTGACCTGCAAGTGGAGTGCCAACTGATTTTGAATTTGACATATTAAACCTCTCCAATACCTTCTCAATGTACTTTTGCTGTGATAACCATAATTTGCAATTCTTCCTGTCACGTGTAATTCTCATGCCAAGGATTTGCTTTGCAGGGCCTAAATCCTTCATTGCAAAGGACTTGCTCAACTATCTTTTCAAATGCTCAATCTCTTTCATGTCATGACCAATAATCAACATGTCATCGACATAGAGCAAAAGGATAATAAATTTCTCACTAGGGAATTTCTTCACAAACACACAATGATCAGAAGAAGTTTTTGCATACCCATGATCCACCATGAAAGAATCAAATTTCTTGTACCATTGCCTTGGAGCTTGTTTAAGACCATACAAGCTCTTCTTCAATCTGCAGACAAGCTTCTCTTTACCTTTGACTGCAAAACCATCAGGCTGCTCCATGTAAATTTCTTCCTCCAAATCACCATGGAGAAATGCGATCTTCACATCAAGTTGCTCAACCTCTAAATTCAAACTAGCTGTCAAACCAAGTACAACTCGGATTGAAGACATCTTGACCACAGGTGAAAAAATTTCTTCAAAATCTATACCTTTCTTCTGACTGAATCCTTTCACAACCAACCTTGCCTTGTACCTTGGCTGTGAGCTATTTTCTTCTGACTTCAATTTAAACACCCATTTATTCTTGAGTGATCTCTTCCCATTAGGCAGCTTCACTAGCTCAAATGTGTGGTTCTCATGTAAGGATTTCATCTCTTCTTGCATGGCTTTGTACCACTTGTTTTCTCTTCATGTGACATAGCTTCTTCAAAGATTTGTGGCTCTCCCCCATCAGTAAGCATCACATATTCATGAGGAGGATATCTCTGTGAAGGATGGTGCTCTCTGATGGATCTTCTCACTGGCTCAGGAGGTTGCTCTGGTGGAATTTGTTCAATTTCTTCATCAACTGGGGCTCAGGAACATCACCTGCGTTGTCCACATCTGCATTCACATCTCCCCCATTATTATTGACTATGGTAGGAGGCTCTGGATCAACATCAATGTACCTGTGGATAACCTGTTTCTGCTTTTCATTCTTGTCAATATCTTCGATGGTTTGGTCTTCAACAAAAATAGCATCTCGACTTCTAAGGACTTTCCTGTTAACCGGATCCCAAAACCTGTAACCAAAGTCTTCACGGCCATAACCCAAAAAGATACACTGTTTTGATTTACCATCAAGCTTGGACCTCTCATCTCTGGGAATATGAACAAATGCCTTGCAGCCAAACACTCTCAAGTGATTATATGAGACATCTTTCCCTCGCCACACTCTCTCTGGAACATCACCATCAAGAGGAATTGAAGGAGAAAGGTTGATTAAATCTACTGCAGTTCTCAATGCTTCACCCCAGAATGATTTAGACAATTTTGCATGGGAGAGCATGCATCTGATTCTGTCATTAATTGTGCGGTTTATTCTCTCTGCAACTCCGTTGTGCTGTGAAGTCTTTGGAACTGTCTTCTCAAGCCTGATTCCATGTTCCCTGCAATAATGCTCAAATGGCCCCCTGTATTCACCACCATTATCTGCTCTGACACACTTCAACATTTTACCTGTTTCTCTTTCCACACTTGCATGGAAGTGTTTGAACATATCAAGTACCTGATCTTTGGATTTCAAAACAAAAGCCCACACTTTTCTCGAGTGATCGTCAATAAATGTCACAAAATAAGAATAGCCACTAAGGGATTTAACATCCATAGAGCAAACATCAGTGTGAACTAAATCCAAGATATGTGACCTCCTGTGAGGAGGGTGAGTGCGGAAAGAAACTCTATGTTGTTTACCAACAATACAATCAGAGCAAGTTTTGAGAGGTGTACCTTTTACCGGAAGCATATTTTTCCTTGCAAGAGTGTCAAGTCCCTTCTCACTCAAGTGACCGAGCCGCTTATGCCATAGCTCTGTAGAACAATCCTCAATTGCATTCACTTGAGGGGCACACAATTTTGTAGAAGTCCAGTAAAGGGTGTTTTTCTTCACTCCCTTTGCTACCACCAAAGTGCCCTTGGTGCACTTCCATTTACCATCACCAAAGGAATTATGGTAACCATCATCATCAAGTACCTGTACTGAAATCAAGCTGAGGCGCATATCAGGAATATGCCTAACGTTCTTCAAGTGCAGCTTGCATCCAACATTAGTTTCTACCCAGATATCTCCAATGCCAGCAACCTTGCTTACCCCTTGATTACCCATCTTTACCTGCCCAAAATCTCCAGCAGTATAGGATAAAAAATACTCACGATGAGGAGTAACATGATATGAGGCAGCAGAATCAACAACCCATTCATAATTTTGGCATGCGAGATTAACTGAATCATCTTCGTAAACAACAACAACTTCACCATCAGATACAACTGCAGTTGTGTCTTTATCTTCTTTATTATCATTGCCTCTTTCCCTTGATTTCTCCCTCTTAAGCAACCTGCATTCTCTTATCATATGACCTGCTTTGTTGCAATGATAGCACCTGATGTCTTTCCTGGGCCTTGACTGTCCTCTTGACTTGCTTCTGTCATTAGATTTATGAGAGGTTCTATGTTGGCTTCTCCCCCGTGACTCAATAACCAAGGCTTCTGTGTGAGTCGATGAACTAGCCGTATTGTTTCCCTTCCTCCTGATTTCTTCATTCAATAGGGCTTCTTTCACAGTATCAAAAGTCATATTGCCATTAGTGGAATTGCTCAGACATACCACCAATGTTTCCCAACTGTCTGGCAATGAGCTAAGCAACAACAAAGCAAGTAGCTCATCAGGAAGTTTAATCTCAATAGTAGTCAGCTGATTCACAAGATTCTGAAAACTGCTCATATGCTCTGTCACTGAAGAACCATCCCTGTACTTCAGATTAACCAGTCTCCGAAACAAAAATACCTTGTTCTGTGCATTCTTGGACTCAAACATGTCCTTCAATTTCTTCCACAGACTGTGGGCACTAGTCTCACTAGACACATGATGATAAATGCTCTGATCTATCCATTGCCTGATCATGCCAATTGTTTTTCTGTTTGCCTTTATCCATTCTGCAACAGATTTATCATCTGGCTTAGTACCGTCTCCGTCAATGGAATCATACAAGTCCTTACAGAACAACAAGTCTTCCATACGGGATTTCCAAATAGAATAATTGGAAGAATCCAATTTCAGCATAGTACCAGCCATATCACCTTGACCCATTTTAATAGCACCGAACAAAACTCCAACCAAGGAGCTCTGATACCACTGTTGGGAAAAGAAAACAAATATAGAAGATAGTAATAAAATGCGGAAGCTGCTGGATCAACTTTTTCCCTGCGTGCAGTTAAAAATAAGCCCCAAACAAAATTGCTCAGACAACAATAATAAGCACAAAATAGAGCAAATAAAATAAGGAGACACCAGAATTATTAACGTGGGAAAAAACCCTTAAAGGGAAAACAACCCACGGGACCAAGCCAGTAAATCTTCCACTAATAAAAATAATGGGTACACCACAAGTCCTCCTGGAACCACCAGGGATCAACAGAGCAAATATAATCTTCACCGTATAAGGTGGATATCAAATCAACTAACCCCTCAACGGGTTCTACGACACAACAATAAAGAGACACTCTTTGATATTCTTCTTTCTGTCTGTAGAGTCGCTCACGTTGCAGCTCTCTTCCCTCTTGCTCTTGTTATATCTAACATAAGGGTTAAAACCCTTTTAACCATTTCATGGGCTTTGACTCCACAAAGCTAATTCCCTTTTTTTTTTCTTCTTTTCTTTTAATAATAATAATAATAAAATTAAGTGGGCTCACTTATTTTGGTGACCCACACAACAAAATAGTAGAAGAGTCATTTCATGTCTAATAAAAGATAATAGTTTTTTCTTTTTTTTGTTTTTATCATTGATATTTTGTTTGTTTCCCTAAAATTTGATAACGTTTCAACTAATTAACATATAATATTTGATTTTAGTCTCTTAAACATGAACTGCATAAAGTTAAAGTGAACATTACAGCATACAAAATCGCGATATGTTTGCATAGAATAAGATACAGACACGTAAACTTCATACGACATGGACACCTAAACTTCAACAATAGCTTAATCTGTAAATACGACATGGACACCTAAACTTCAACAATAGCTTAATCTGTAAATACAAAAAAATTCCGTTGCCGGGACTTGAACCCGGGTCTCTCGGGTGAGAGCCGAGTATCCTGACCAACTAGACTACAACGGATTGATGTTACCTTATTCTATTAATTAGTATTTATAGCTTTATATATAATTGCTTTCTTTGTCATGAATTTCACTAACTATATGATATAATTTTATATATGGTTTTCCCTTTTAAATTTAATGCTTTAAATTTAACAAATAATAAATAAATATTTTTATTTTTAAAAAATTAATACTATTGATTTTGTCTAGTTTCAACCTTAAATATTTTAAATTACACTCTAAAATAAATTAACAAATTTTTTTAATTCTTTTCTTAAATTTTCAACTGTGATCATTTATTTGTTTCTCTTTTTCATTTTATCCCTTACTCCATTTTTTTTTTCATTTATCTATATTTGATTTTAGAATTTATACTTATGTTTTGTTTTACACTCTCTTTTGACTGTCATTTGCATTTTGTCTTTAACAATGTAGTAAGAATGTGTTTGAACTAAATATCATAAAAAAGTTTGTGTTCTAAGCTAATTCTATTTGTAAGTTTGAAAAAAATCAAATTAAGTGTGAATGGATATGTTGATAAGTAGAATGATTTTCTTTAAGTTAAGACGCTGGATACATATGAGAGATTTTTTAACAACTTGATAAACTAATTAACTAATCACTTTGTAATTAGACTAATTAACTATTAACTAATTGCTTAATCAACTGTTAGTTACAAACTTTTAGAACAAATTCAAAACTCAACACACAATTAGTTATAAAATTTCAAAACAAAATCTCAACACAACACACATCTAATTCATATTTGAAAGTATTTCCATTTTAATATTATTCAATTCATCAGGCCTTGCCTTCTTTAATGGTTTTGTTAACATAGTTAATTGCATCTCAACTCTACAAAATTTAAGCTTCAATACGTTATTGTTCACTTGATCTCTCAAAAAATAGAATTTTATTTAAATCTTGTGTCGACAACGGAAACTTCATAGTTCGACAACAGTTGTGTATATTGTAGTCGAAGTCTGTTCGAGTATAATGTCGAAATATATTAACTTATAATTTACGTTAGTATGTTGAATTGGACCTTTCTTCTAAGTCTAATTGTTAAGTTAACTTGTATACTAAGATAATTTAGTAGTCTATAAATAAACTAATTCTCTCTGATTATTGAGAGAGGTTAATTGTTGGTATTCACTTGTAATTTTAAACCCTTATTGAAAAAGTGAAAAGAAAAACAGATTTAACCAATTCTTATTCTTCCTCTTCCTTTTTCTCTCCCTTTTGTAAAACCTAATAGAATTTCTTGTGTTTGTTCAAGAAACTCAATTTTTTTTCTTATATTTTGGTTTATTTTTTACGACATCAATTCACAACAAACTGGTACGGTGAGCGTGGAGAAGAAGATGTCGTCAAAAAAGTATGAGTTTGAGATATTCACCAGAGTGAATGATTTCGATTTATGACGCTTGAAGATGCAACCCCTTCTTGTTCAACAGGTTTTGCTAGAAGCGTTGAAAGGATCGGAGAAGATGGAAGTTGCCCTATTAGAGAAGGAGAAGAGAACGATGGTCGAAAAAGCGCACAGGGCCATTGTATTGAGCCTTGGTGATAAGGTTCTCCGGCAAGTTTCAAAGGAGAAAACTGCAGCGGGTGTATGGACGAAACTTGAAGGTTTATATATGACGAAATCATTGGTTAATCGTCTCTACCTGAAGCATGTTTTGTATTCATTCAAGATGAGTGAAGACAAATCTTTGGCTGGGCAGCTAGATATGTTCAACAAGTTAATTCTTGATATTGAAAATATTGAGGTCAAGATTGATGATGAAGATCAAGCGTTAGTGTTGTTGTGCTCTTTACCTAAGTCTCGTGCTCACTTCAAAGAAACTCTCTTGTATGGAAGAGATTCGTTGACCTTCGAAGATGTTCAATCTGCCTTGTACTCTAAGGATTTGAACGAACGAAAGAAGCGCAAGCCATCTTCTGTTGATGAAGGTTTATCAGTTAATGGGAAATTCTTGAAAAAATATGGTAGATTTGAGAAGAAGAATGGTAAATTTCTACATAATTCTTATGGTGGTAATGCTCTTACTATTAAGTGTTATCATTGTAAGAAGGAGGGTCATACAAGAAAAGTATGCCCTAATCGATTGAACAATCATGGTGTAAAGGATAATGGTAATGCAACCATTGTACAAGATGGTTATGAATCATTTGATGTCTTGGTGGTTTCAAGAAATGACTCTAGTAAGGAGTAGATTATAGATTCAGGGTGTACTTGGCACATGACTCCAAACAAAGACGTGTTTGAAGAATTGTATGATCAAGATGGTGGATCAGTGTTGCTAGGAAACAATAAATCTTGCAAAATTGCATGTATTGGATCTGTGAGATTCAATCTCCATGATGAGTCAATAAGACTATTAATTGATGTTAGGTATGTACCTGATCTTAAGAGGAATTTGTCGAAACAAAGAATGTTGGATGGTGATAAGGTCGAAAAAATGGAGTTTTGTCAGTGAAAGAGGCCTGGTCGAATTGTCGAAACAAAATATGTTGGGTGGTGATAAGGTCGAAAAACTGGACTTTTGTGAACCTTGTGTATTGGGTAAATCCTATAGAATGAAGTTTAAAAAAGGTAAACAAAGAACAAATGGATCCCTTGATTACATTCATGTTGATCTTTGGGGACCTGAAAGGAATCCTTCACTCTCAGGTGCAAAGTATTTTCTATCCATAGTTGATGGTTACTCCAGAAAGTTATGGATATTCATCCAGAAGACTAAGGATGAAACTTTTGAAAATTTCAAAAGTTGGAAGACTTTGGTCGAAAACCAAACTGGCAAGAAGGTTAAGGGTTGAGGACCGACAATGGTCTTAAATTGTGCAATGAGGCTTTTGACAGCTATTGTGTTGCATATGGTATTGCAAGGCATAGAACTACTGCATGGACTCCCCAACAAAATGGTTTGGCTGAAAGGTTTAATTGAACCATTATAGAAAGAGTGGGATGCATGTTGGTAAGTGAAGGATTGAAGAAGGTGTTTTTGGAAGAAGTTGTTGTGACTGTAGCATATTTGATAAATAGGTGTCCATTGACAACCTTGGAAATGAAGACACCTGAAGAAGTCTGGTTGGGACATCCACCTAGTCTTGACAGACTTAGAGTATTTGGTTGTTTAGCATATGCTCATATTAGGCAAGATAAGGTAGAACCTAGAGCTCTGAGATGTATGTTCCTTAGATACCCATAATGAGTCAAAGCTTATAGGTTATGGTGCCTAGAGTCAGGTCACAAAAGGTGTATCACAAGCCAAGATGTAGTTTTCAATGAAGCTGAGATGGCTTTCAAGAAAAATAATGACATTGTTCGAA
This sequence comes from Lathyrus sativus, assembly GCA_963859935.3. NCBI lineage: Eukaryota > Viridiplantae > Streptophyta > Magnoliopsida > Fabales > Fabaceae > Lathyrus > Lathyrus sativus. The sequence continues at coordinate 33,287,114 of OZ012738.1, forward strand.
GTTCGAAGATCTCTAAAGAAGAACTAGAACAGGAAGAGATTCTTGTTGAGGTGTAGCATAGTGATGTTGAATTGCATGACCCAGATGAAGTCAAAGAAGAATCTCAAGTTTTTGATGAAGATGAGGAGACTAATAATGACTACCTACTGGCAAGAGACAAGTCGAGAAGAGTCATCAGGCCACCTCAGAGACTTGGTTATGTAGATTTTATAGTTGATGCCTTAATCTCTGCCAGTGAGGTTCTAGACGAAGAACCTAGAGACTATAAGGAAGTTATGAGGAGTCTAAACAAGACTGAATGAATGAAAGTCATAGATGATGAGATGAAATCTCTTCATGACAATAACATTTGGGAGTTGATCGAGAAACCTGCAAGGGCCAATTAGTCAGCTATAAGTGGATCTTCAGGGTTAAAGAAGGAATCGAAGAGTGATGTCGAAGCGTTTTAAGGCAAGGTTAGTTGCTAGGGGGTTCACTTAGAAATAAAGTGTCAAAATCAATTATGTGTTCTCACCTGTTGTAAAGTATAGATCCATTAGAATCTTGTTAGCCATGGTGGCAAATTTCGACCTAGAACTTGAACAGATAGATGTGAAGATAGCCTTCATGTATGGTGATCTAGATGTAACAATCCTGACGAGGCAACTTGAAGGGTATGTAGAAAAAGGAAAGGAATATTATGTGTATAACCTGAATGGGTCTTTGTATGGCTTAAAAGAATCTCCTCGCCAATGGAATATGAGATTCGACAAGTTCATGGCACACATTGAATTCACTAGGAGCTAGTTTCGACCACTATGTTTACTTCAAATTTTGACCTAGAAATTCACTTGTTATTTTGTTGATTTATGTGGATGACATCCTCATAGGAAGTAAAAGTGTCTAAAATGTTATGAAGGTGAAGGATGAACTCGATAAGGAGTTCGACATGAAAGATTTGGGAGCTGCCTCCAGAATTCTTGGGATTGACATCCGGAGAGATAGAAAGCAGTCGAGATTATGCTTATCTCAAGAGGCATATTTGAAGAAGATTCTCTACAAGCTTGGTATGTCAAATTAAAAGTTTATTCTAACATCGATTAATCCTCAGTACAAGCTAAGTTCGACTCAAAGTCCTAGTACTAAAGTGGAAAGAGCCTATATGAATAGAATTCCATATTCTACTATAGTAGGTTCTTCGATGTATGTTATGGTTTGTATGAGGCCAAACATTTCGTACAGAATGAGCCTTGTAAGCAGGGGTTTGACCAATCCTGGAAAGGCACACTGGAAAGCATTAAAGTGGATTATTAGGTACATCAACGGGTCTCTGAGCAGAGTCCTGACTTATGGTGGAGCCTGCGATGATGATATCAAAGTCGAAATCAAATTATTTGTCGACTCTGACTATATAGGTTGTATGGATTCCATAAAATCTATTTCTAGGTATGTGTTCACTATGTTTGGCACATTAATTAGTTCGAAATCAACACTTCAGAAGTTTGTTGCCTTATTGTCATACCCCAAATTTTATCCTTAGATTCTTTGAACTTTTGCATATCATTCTAGGTCAATTTCATTGCATATCTAACCCAACTATCAGACTTTATTTTTATTTGTTTCACATATGGAATTAGGGTTTATTTCAAGTAACTTCAAGGGTTGGTAAATCAGGGTTTTAGATAGGCCATCCACCATTTAAGCTCTTAGAACGTGGAATTTGAGGTTTTCTGTTGAGTTAGATTTCCATTGTTCAAGAGGCTGTTTCTCTCGATTATTATACTCAAGTTTGAGGCAGAGGTGTTAGGTTTTCAATCGTCATGAGCAGTCCCTATTAGAGGTTTATCAAGGCACGACATCAGTTTCTCTAAATTGCCATAAGAGTGTCATTTGTTCAAGGTTTCATCAGTGGCTTGGATGGAAAGATTTTGAATCAGGGTTTCGATCCTCATCAAGTCATTATTTCATTAGTGTGCACTTAAGGCGTGAGAATCATGGTTTCTCACTATAGTACTCCAAAATTTGCCTTAAGATTTGTCGTCTCATGTCGCATCCCATTGCATTTAACCAGTCACTAACAGGTTTGCGTAGTTGTTGACTTTTTGCAGGAAAATATCAGGTGGCACGCTCTTTAGTTCATGAAGGGAAAAACGGTCATTTATTCGCAGTCGGCCGTCAAGTTACGAATTTTGAGTTGTAATCAAGAATTTTGGTTTGTTTGATCTAATTGGAAGGTTTTAATCGGAAATGGTGTCGGAAGCAAAGTTAGTCGGATAAATTGGAAAATTAGGAATTAATAAAAAAATATGGAATTTCACTTATTTTCATTTCTTATATTTCATTTTCCGCTTATTTCAAATCAATGTTCATTTCTCAACGTTATTATCATTCATTAAAAAAAACAATTCATGTCATTTATTAATTATTATTTTCATTTCATTTTTAAATAAAGTCATTATTAAATAATTTAATTTCACTTTTAAAATATTTTTCTCGTTTTGTTTTAAGGTAATGTTTATTTAATTTTTAACATTTGGTTTTCATTTTGTAGTTATTTTTAACAAAAGCCTACCTCTTAAATTTGGCTTTCATTATTTGCATGTAAGATGAAAAAAAAACAAAAAATAATAATAAAATAATATTTTTAAGTGTTCCAATATTTTTTTAAAAAATAAAGGATTTTATTAATAATGATAATTCTTTTACAAAAAATAAATAATAAGTTACAAAAATTAATGAATTACAAAAAATATTAAATTTACACTTTACATAAAAAAATACAATTTCTAAAAACCCTAAAGTTCTCGATTATTCGATCTTTTCCGACTTTCCCGATTCTTCCGTACCTGCAAAACAAGACAAAGAGATAAACTTTTATCGTTAGTGTCGATACCCTCAGAGTGGTATCATCATTGGGTTCGATTCTCAGCCAATGACCTATCAGGCGAATTTTTCTGTTCTTACCAAAGGCACCGAAAGAGGAAGAGGAAAAGAGCTTATTGGAAAAGCTGGTTTGAGAAGTGATTTTTTCTCCAAAGGATGGTTTGCCCATTAGGACCTTAACTCTAATCCTCCGGAAAAAAATCAATTCCAACAAAACCAACCAGATCAAACCAGTTCAGGAACGAGTTCAAACAAGATTCCAAACTTGTTTAGAACTGATTCAGAAACCAGTTCAAACAAACTAGTTCGAACAAACCGGTTCAAAAGTACCTGTTCATACCAGAAAACCAGTTAATCAGTTCATCAAACAAGCAAACTGGATCGAACCAGTTCAGAAAATCCGTTCAAACTCAGGTCAAACGAAACAGTTCAGAAAGACCAGAAAAATCAGTTCAACCCAGTTTCGCAGCAAACAAGCTTCTGAAACAGCCACAGATTTTTCGGAAAAAGGCAACAACAGTTTCGCCAGATTAAGCCAACAAATCCTGCATGGAAATCGCAAAACAGAGCTAAAAGCCCAGCGTAACAACAACCAAACAAGTCAGAGCAACAATCACGCAAATGCGACAACAATAGCTCCGTAAAATCCAGTCAAAGTTTCAACCAAAATCTCCGAAAACCTGCAACAATGTTTCGCAACAAAACCAGCAACATAAAGCCCACAAATCAACATATAAATGATGATCAGTTTCATATCAAAGGAAAAGGGGAGGGAGATCGCAAATCCTAAGAGGAAAACGGCGCCGCGACTCAGATTCAGAAGATCAAAGGGATCTTCATTCTTCATCATCGCCGGAAAGAAGAAGAAGAAGTTTGAAAACGAGAACGCCGAGAACACTAACAGCTCGCGATCGAAACTCAAAGGCGAAAGTCGTCGACGCTGTTCGTCAAAGAAACGGCGGGCAATCCAACGCCGTCCTCAGTTCTCACATCATCGGACCATCACCGTAACCGCAAGCCGCCGGCGAAAGGTAAATCAATATTTTTTTTAACGTTTTTGTGTGTTTTCCGGCGAAACAGAAAGAAGAAAGCCACATGCAAGAAGAAGCTGAAGTGAAAAAGCTCAAAGAAAAGCCAACAATGGCTTCCGGCGGCGGCATTCTGAAAGGAAAGAAGAAGGGAGTCTGTTAAGACCCTAAAAATTCTAGGGTTTCCCTTTTTTGTATTCACCGAACCGGGTCAGGTCTGGGTCGGTGGGCATCTCGACCCGTTTTATTTTTTTTATTTTTTTGTTTATGTTGATTTTTCTGTTATGTAATTTTGTAAATAAATACCTATAAGCTGCTTAATTAAAATTAAAAAAATTTGTTTTCTAAATTGAAACAAAAATCTGTTTTCTAAATTAAAACAAAAATCTAGTTTCTAAATTAAAATTAAAACTTTATTTTCTTAATAAAAATTAAAAAAAAAATTATGTTCTAAATTAAAACTAAAGTTTATGTTCTTAATTTAAAACTAAAAATTTGTTTTCTTAGTTGAAAATAAATGTCTTTTTCATTTAATTAACACTTAGAATTTCTTCTTATGATTAAAACTTAAAACTTTTTTTCATTATTAAAACCTAGAGCATTTTTTTCATAATTAAAACCTACAACATTTTTCATAATAAAAATTAAAATGTTTTTTCTATTCAACTTGACACATTTTTCATTAAAATTAAAACTTTTCCAATATTAAAATTGAGACGTATTTTCGGTAATTACAACAAAACCAAATTTTCTTCATAAAAAAATCTAAAAATTAAAACATTTACTTCTATCTCTTTCTTTTCATAATTAAATTCAAAAAATAGTTTCTCCTTTAAAACAAAAAATTCAAAAATAAAAGTCCTTGATGTAGCCATTTCAGTTTCATCTAACCTCATTAGTTCGTTGGTTTCAGCTTATTATTATTTTATTTTGTTCGTTTTGGCATGAATGTAATTTATACGAGGCCATGATCGCGGTTTTTTATTTTCGCATTTGTTTTGGGACTTGTAACTTGTGCCTTTCGTTACCGTTTCTTTACTTTTTGCATTTTAATTCTGCCGTATATTAATTTGCCATATTTTGCATGTTTTACCGTTAATTTCCGCCCTCTGAAGGAATTAGGTTTAGTCGTTTGACCGCCGAGTCAATAACCCTCGACCGTTTCAAAAAAACCCTAATATCCTAGGCGTCCTGTCGTGGACGAGAATGCCATTTACCCTAGCATTAGGTCAAAGAGTCGTCGTACTCTGTTTTAGGGTTTCCTGCCGTGGAATCCCTAATTTAACCATAATTTCAATTCAACATTTCAACGTAGAAATAGGAGTTTCAGAACTCCACGTAAGCGTTTCCATAAGAAATGCTTACTCCCTTTGAAACCTTGACCATAGTCAAGAAGTTTCTAACCTCCCTTTCGAGGGGAACTAAAATTACTCTGATTCCATTCCCGTTAGGATATGTAGGCACAAGATGCGATGTCTTGCCGAGTAAACTTAGGACTAACCTTAGGTCTTTTTAGGTCACTCTATCCCTTAGCTCAATATATACATCGAACAAATAATAAAATAATAAAGTATACATTAAACAAAAGGGTCTTGTAGAGTACTACAAAAGTTTAGGATCCTAATACCTTCCTTAAGCTTAACCAACCCCTTACCTAGGTCTCTCCCCGCATTGTGTTTACGATGCAAAAATAGGTTTTTCCCTCTTTTGACCTTTTCCTTCGGATAAATCAAAGAGCGGTTGCGAATCAAGAATTGTGATTCAAACTAATTAATAGTTTGATATCCTATTTTCACCGCAACACTCACCCTTTGTGTTTATGATCGGCAAGTGTCGTTCAGTTGGGTTCATTTGAGGCTGGCAGCAAATGCGTGTAGTCTTGTTCAATTCAATTGGATGTGATCTGGTTTTGGTTAGTAAAGTGGCAATTGTTTCATTATTTATGTTTGAATATCTTTAAAACCAGGGTTTCATGCCAATTCAAGTTTGTCTGTTGAAGTCAAGTTGCAAAGCCATCAAAAGTCAAGTCAGTTCGTACATTTCAAGTTTGTTTGCAATACCTGATTGTGTAGTTTAGGTTCTTGTATTTGATCCAAGGATTTGTCAAGTTTGTTGTTCAATCTAAGATCATGTTAAGGCTAATTCAAAGTTATGGTGTTGTTTAAGATTAATGACAGTCAAATTCAATTATCAAGGTTTTAAGCATTGTTCAGGTGTGGAGGCGTATTACAGAATCCATATCGACTTTCCTAATCCATTTCTAAACCATTTGGGTTATTTTAAATCATTTCTAAACATTTTATATCCATTTTCAAATCCATTTCTTTCAATCCATTTAATATTCCTTCTTAATCTCCAAACTTATCCAATTTCCACGTCCTAACCATTTTAATCCATTTTTTACAAGTTCAATTTTCAAGATTAACATCCCAATTTCAATCCAAATTCAATTCCAAATCCATCATATCTATTTTTCACTTATTATCCAAATCCACTTATATTTTTAAATTCAATTCATATTCATTTTCATAATTCGTTTCAATAATCCAATCCAATCCAATTTTCAATTTAGCCTATTTTTCAATTTCCATTCTTTTTTTAATTCGTAATTTCCAAAAAAGACCATTTTTTTATATTTTTCATACAAGTTTATCATAATTCACAAAAATCATACAAAAGCCCATTTTCTAAAGTCATAAACCAAGATCCCAATACATTGTTGTCCTTTATCTATCCATTATAAATTTTGGAAAAAAAAAGAAATAAATAAAAAACAGAGTCTTGAAATCAACCAACAGCCATGCGCTTCACTAACACCAACTACACAATTCTGCATAAACCGTACGCACTACAATCCAAGCCATGCCTGTACACGTTCTGTTATCTTCCACAATACTCCAAAATATGTTATCCCTAAAATCCTGCATTTGAAAACAACAATTCAATGATACAAGAAGACAAGGTTGAAAACTGAAGATTGGATTTAAAAAGGAGAGGAACAGAACAATGAAAAGGGGAGGGAGAGAAAAATTCTGAGTAATTTGAAAAACCCTCTACGAAACATACACAGAACATCTCAAAAAATTCCATAACCACACACATCAACCTTGAGCTTCATTATTCCACCACACTCAAACTAAAAAAGCCAGAACATCAAAAAACCAAAAAAATTCGGAAAAGAGAGAAGAATGAAGGATCTACAAAAAATACTCACCTTTCATATCCATGTTTGATTTTCCTAATGAGTTTCTTTATGAGTTTAACTCGTTTGAAACTGAAAACAGTGACGAGGAGGATATGTTTACTGGGTTGATTCATTGACTGGGTCAAGACTCGTGAAGCCTCGCTTCATGAAACTCGAAAGAAGACTCATTGTTCCCATTCTTCAACAACTTCAGCCAATGGAGCTCTCTCTCAGTCGCATCACTTTGCCGTCTCATCTTCGACGCTGTCAGCTGCAGCGTTAGCTCCCATCGTCACCATCAAACAACAAAACTTCATTATCCTCCTAGGTGTAAATTAATATAGGAGGCGTCGCCTCTCTTATTTTTTTTAGTGTTATTTCAAAAAAAATTAATTATTCTTTATTATCTTAGTTTATAAAATAAATAAGTATTGGACCTTGCTGTTATTTTCCTCCTAGGTCTAAATTGGTTTTTCACCTCATGATCTAATTTACGCTCCCCTTATATTTGTTATTTTATTCTTTGATTTTATAATATTATTTTTTAATTAATTAGTTAGATGTCTATTTGATGATTTATTTGGGCCTCATTTAGTTTAGTAATTTACTTGGCAAATGATTTGATCGATCTTTATGCACTTAAGTTGATTCAATTAGTTAATTTATTATTCCATGTTCGTTTTATACATGTAAATAATCATGCTCAACATTCCACTAACATTATCATTGATTCAAAATCAATTTCACCACAACTAAATGTCGTAGTATTTCTCTTTTCATTTGATTCTATTTTGTGGTTTAATCATTTCCATGTTTGGTTTTGTTTTCACTTGTTGATCCATTCTTGATGCCTTTGATTAATTGTAGATATGCCTGATGATTATTCTTGATGTTAGAATTGTGCCTTGATTTATTTGATATGTTTTGCTTTACATGTTCCCGTAAGATCTCATAGGTTGACTTAATTTTTGATTAAGATCGAGGTAGGATATAGGTTCTTAATCTTCGCATGACAACATTAGGATAATATTTTCTCTCAATAAGTCCAAAGGAAAGGATCCCCTCCTGTTGACTGTCATATCATATTTAGGATAGCTTAGCCTAGCTTACTCTTTCCTTCCCCTTTTAACCTAGCGTTAGGTTTAGAGTTGTCGTACTCTATATAGGTGTTCTGCCATGAACACTTATTTCCCCTGTTATCCTAGCCGTAGGATTAGAGTCACCATACTCTATGTAAGTATCTTGATATGGACACTTATTTTCCCTTTTAACCTAGCCTTAGGTTTAGAGTCGCCGCACTCTATGTAAGTGTCATGGTTATGAATACTTACTTCCCCCCTTGGAACCTTGACCACAATCAAGAGTTCCTCACCCGTAGTTGGGTGAACTGCGGACACTCTGATTCCTTATTCCCTAGTCAGGATACTTAGGCACAAGGATCTCTATCCTTTGCAAGCTCACTAACAACTAACCACCCCTGTAGGTGAATTACATACGCTTTGATTCCTCATTCCTAATTAGGATATATAGGCATAAGGGTCTTTATCCTTGGCGAGCTCATTAACAACTAACCAGGTGAACTATGAATGCTCTGATTCAATCCTAGTTAGGATACGTAGGCACGAGATGCGATGTCTTGGCGAACATACTTTATATATACCCTGGGTCTTTAGCTTAGCATATTTTTCTTAGCAAGCAAACTTTAGCATAACACAAACACTTACAAGAGGTTCCTATAGAGTACTACAGATACTTAGGATGTTAACATCTTCCATAGGCATAACCAACCCCCGAACCTTAGATTTTCCTAGCTTTGTTGTTACATAGCACACATAGGGTTTTCTTCGATATTTACCCTTTCCTTTGGATAAATCAAAGCTCGGTGGTGAACTTCATGATTTGTGATTCAAGTTAATTAATAGCTAGATATCTGATTCTCACTGTAACACTTATCAACCACTGAAGCATAATATATTGCCCTCACTGAAGCTGTAAAAGAAGCATTGTGGCTTAAAGGTTTTGCTAAGGAACTGAAACTTGAAGGTCAATTTATCACTTCTAAATGTGATAGTCAAAGTGCAACACACTTGTTGAAGAATTAAACCCATCATGAGCGAACTAAGCACATTGATTTGAGGTTGCACTTCATTAAAGAGATAATCGAGCATGGAGAAGTCCAAGTGCTGAAGGTTTTGACTGATGATAATGCTGCTGATACGATCACCAAGACATTTCTGAGTAGCAAGTTTTTCCATTATATACGGTTGATAAAGTTGCATGATGAAAGCCAGGTTGTTCCTTTGTTATGGAGTTTGTTCCAAGGTGGATATTTATGGTGTTTGGATCTAACTCTAGTGTCGACAAAGATAGCTTCATAGTTCGGCATGAGTTGTTTATGTTGTAGTCGAAATATGTTCGAGTATAATGTAGAAATATATTAACTTGTAATTTAAGTTAGTATGTCAAATTTGGCCTTACTTCTAAGCCCAATTGTTAAGTTAGCTTGTATCATAAGTTAGCTTAGTAGTATATAAATAGACTAGCTCTCTCAGGTTGTTGAGAGAGATTAATTGTTGGTACTCACTTGTAATCTTTGAACTCTTATTGAGAAATTGAATAAAAAAACTAACTTAACCAATTTTTATTCTTCTTCTTCCTTCTTCTCTCCCTTTTGTAAAAACTAATAAGGTTTCTTGTGTTTGTTCAAGAAACTCAATCTTTTTTTCTCATTTTTTGGTTTGTTCTTGACGATATCAATTCACAACAAATATGTTTGATTCCTTCATGATTGATTTGATGTTTTACTAGATTAATATTTGTTTTTATCAACCAACAACTTCATGTTCCCTCCATAAATCTTTAATCTTTTAAGCAATAAATCCAATACATTTTTATACAACATGTTTGTTATCTCCAAACTTGATATTCCTTATCACATAAACATCAAGCTTCAAAAACCACTTCTTGTTTCCAATCATGCGATCGTCGTATATATGTCTAGGTACCTGAAAGTGGATTTATCATGATCTTGTTTTATTATGGTCATTATAAGAATATCTTTTGAGTCACTCTTATTTGCTTGTGCAAGTTAAGTTTTTACTTTATTTCCTTTATCATTTGAATAACACTTTTGCATAATTATCATACTTTTGACAGTGTAGCATTATACATCATTCTTGTTAACTTTCTTCTTGAAATTCTTATTACTTGCATCTTCATTCTTGCTAGATTTTGCAACATGATTGAATTTTGGTTTAGTATCCTTTTTTGTCCTATATGTTAACCTCAAGTTTCATTTTGGTCCTTGACTTAAAAAATGTCCATATTGGTCACTTAACTTTTCAAAATGTATCACTTTAGTCATTTTTATCATATTAGCCAAGAATTTAACGACTAATTTTTTAGTTTTTCTGTTGCTAGTTAGACGAAATTGACCAATATGATACATTTTAAAAAGTTAAGGGAAAATTATTAACCTTTTTTAAATTAAGAGACCGAAATGAACTCTAAGATTAACATACAAGACCAAAAAAAATATTAAGTCTTGAATTTTTTTATCAAAAACATTTTTTTTAATTCTTTTTTTCTTTATAGCCAATTGAATCATCATCCTTCATCATCTTCTTTATCTTGGCCCACAATTATTTCTCAGTAACCTTTTTTGAATTCCTTTTCTTCATTATCAATTCATGTGCTTCTATAGAGGCTTAATGATCTTTAATTTTCATTTCAACAAGTTCTTTGATTCTTATATTACACAAACAATGTAATTAAAGCTTGGAGCCAATGTTATTAAAAAAACAGATGCAGGGTCCTAGTCAAGAATAGAGACAACCCTACTATCTTGGAGAGTTTGACCTGATTGGACTTGCTTCCTTGAAACGACCAACGAATGATGAAAATGTTCCACTTATTGCAGTGCATTATCAAAAGACTCTACAACCGCACCAAGATTCACATAAGCACATTCTTTCAATTTTTAGTCCAGAAAAGCATTTTGATTGTGCAGCAACTCCAACTCCCTCTGGGTAGAATTGAGAACCTAGATCCTTTTCTCCAACATTTATGCTAGATACATCACCTAACTATCGACAGTTCCAGAAAGATTGAACGAAGTTAAAACTTTACGCACCTCTTGTAAAAAAGCGTGAACTTTTTACATTTTCCTTAAATATGTATCTCATTGAGAAGTTAAATTGTTCAAGCTCTTCTCAGCCAACTCCTTTTTTCACATTTTGGGTCTATCCAACGAGCTTCACAACGGTTGGATCTTGTTAGGGATAAGGCGACAAAGGTCCGCCTAGCAGAATATGCCAGGGTGATAGCTGAGATCCACACACGAGCGAAGAGGTGTGGCCAAGGGAGCAACATTTTAAGGAGGTCTTGGGGGAAGAGGAAGATTCGCAACAATTATAGGAGGTTGTATTCCTCACTTTAGGACCCGGACCCTTACTTCGTCCACCATTACATCTGCATAGAAATACAATATTTATCCTGATACGGATGCAAAGAAGGGTTGAATCAACAATAAAGAGCAAATAAAAGTTCAATTTTAGAAAAGGAAATCTCACGACACTCACGAGAACAAGACCACATCAACAAGGAGACGTCTATCAAGCATTTTAGATGTTTTTTGTCGGCTTCGCCCGAAGGGATTACACCCTCGGTATAATCCAAGTGGTCAACGAAGTCCACCAGCTTCTTCTTATAAAAAGAATCCTTTACAAAAAAAATCCACTTTCTTTATAAACGTATGAGTCATTCCCCAAGAGAAAGTGTTTCGCCAACTGGCAATGAGGAAACTGAGATTTACACTTACCTTCGTTGGTCCAATCACCCTGACAAAAATCCTTCAACCCCTCGCACTAATGACCAAACACAGGGGCTTGGGGGTAATTGTTCTGGGTCAGACATATCCGCCTCAACCCGGCCACTTCTCCGTTGGTCCAGTCACCCTGACAAAAAGCATCCAAAGTTTAGACGTATAAGCCACAACCAGTCACTCAATTGACTTCTAGAATATTCTCCTGACCACTAGAATATTATGTACCCAGTTATAGGAGATCCATGCCCTAAGCATATCCAACGATCTTCCGTTTTTCACACTTGAAAGATAGTGATGCAATTATTCATATATATATATATATATATATATATATATATATATATATATATATATATATATATATATATATATATATATATATATATATATATATATATATATATATATATATATATATATATATATATATATATATATATATATATATATATATATATATATATATATATATATATATATATATATATATATATATATATATATATATATATATATATATATATATATATATATATATATATATATATATATATATATATATATATATATATATATATATATATATATATATATATATATATATATATATATATATATATATATATATATATATATATATATATATATATATATATATATATATATATATATATATATATATATATATATATATATATATATATATATATATATATATATATATATATATATATATATATATATATATATATATATATATATATATATATATATATATATATATATATATATATATATATATATATATATATATATATATATATATATATATATATATATATATATATATATACACACACACACACGCATACACACGCACGCACGAAATGACATCATTTGAGGTAACGAGTTTCAAACATAATTTAAATATTTTTTCCTTATTCACATACTGACTTGAGCGTCAGAATGTTAATCTTATTGGTACACCACTATTTCGTTGTATCAGAAACTTTTTTTCACCACAATTTCTACATCTCTTCACATTTATGATTCTAGAACGAAATAATTTATTTAATGAATGTTACACTAATAATAAAATTGTAATTTACAATATTTAAAACAAATTTAATATAGTATTAGAATGTGAGAATGAATTTTATGTTATGGAATACAATCAAGGACTTACATTTCACATGTAAAAATAAAGTTATATTGTAGATTTAAATTACAATTTGAGGGATTCAAACTTTGTTAGGCAATAACATGATTTGAATTAACATATGATAGAATTAGAATCATAATTTATTTTCAAAATTTTATGATTTTATACCAATTTTTAAAAATATATATAAATCATAATTTTTAAAATTGTATTTTTTTTTAATTTAAGTTTATTTTGAAAATTAGAATTAAACCTCCAAACTAATTAGACCACAACAATTATATCAGTTATTTATCTTTTGATCAATCATACATAATAACTTTTAAGGATGATGATGGAAATAAAGAAGAAAGAGAAGTGAGAAAAAGAAAGAAATAAAAAGATCATACTTGATGACTTTTAAAGATGATGATAGATATAAAGAAGAAGAAGTGAGAAAAAGAAGAAATAAAAAATGTCATACATGATGACTTTTAAAGACAGTGATGGAAATAAAGAAGAAGAAGAAGGAAGAAAAAGAAGGGAAAAAAAATTAATGATTTTCTATTAGATTTCATAGTCTTTTAAGATTTAACTAATTTTTTTAATTAAATAATTTAAATTTTAATTAAAACCAACCCATCTAATTGGATAAGTTTTAGTTGTCGTAGTATAAATTGGGCCTCTGGCTCTCCTTTTTACAAAAAAAAAAAATCAATTAAAAAAACCCTAATAATATTAGTTTATTTTATTTTATTTTAGCTGTAGAATATAAATAGATTTTAAAATATAAAAGTAACAAGAATAAATTATGAATTCAAAATTTAATAAATAAATTAAAAGATTAAAAATTTAATTCAACAAAATAAAGTAAGTAAATTGTAGACGGGTTCTTTTGTGTGTTTAATTATTTTTTGACTTTATTAATTACGAGTTGTAAATTGTCCCATTATAAAAAATATATTGAAAAAAGAAACACTAATTTTTTATGAAATATATTAAAATATGTGTTTTTCTTAATCAATCAAATTAATGGTGAACCATCAGGTAATCTGTATTTTGGCGAATTATATTGATATTGTAAAATTATTTGAATAATTCTATAATAATTTTATTTATTAATATATTCTTTATTAGACACTCTTTTATATTGATTAAAATTTTCATAATGTCAATTGGATATCGATATAGTAATATTCATGGCATATTACTTTATAAATTTTTTTTATTTTAAAATAAATTAAAAAATTTTAATTCATTTTTACTTTAAAAAACACGTATGAAAAAAATTTAGCACACTACTTTGCAACGTTATATGTTTGATATTTTGTTTAATCACCTATAAAATATCATTTATGAATGATTGTGATGTAATAGTGTAAAATATTTTGTATTAACTGATTATTAAAATAATTTCACAAACAAAAGAGAAAAAACGTACGTGGCAATTTATTATTGGTACTTTGTCACGCTGAAAATCTCACTAACATCGTTTTCATTTTTTTTTCTATAAACTTTCAAAACTTTATTGTTACTAAGAATCTTAGTCTAAGATTTATAACAATATAGTAATTTTAATTTATCTTCCACCCAAAATCAAAGTCTCAAAGAGAAAAATGGGATGGAAAATTCTTCTACACCGCTTAGAAAAAACAGGTGTGGATAGAAATTGGGAAAGTGAGAAAAAAACAAAGACAATTTCCAATTTGTACTCTTCTTGAAAATGGAATGATATAAATCCTTTCATGTTGTTCTCAAATCATTCATTGTTAGTTTCTCTTGCTCCAAAGGGGTTTTCAGTTTTCATGGCTGTTATCTCTCTCTAAGTCTTTTTCAGGTATTTGTTGACTTTGGAGTCTTCCCTTTGTTGGGTTTCTCTGAATATGTCAATAGAGTCTTCCGATTTGCAGATATATTCCATTTTAATTAAGAAAGATGATTTTTTTATGTCTCATTTTCATGCTTCTTTTGTGTTTGATATATTGCTGCAATGAATCTGATGAACTGTTTTTTTGTTTTCTTTATATATTGTTATCAGATTTAGTCACATGTGTTTGAATTGAAGTGGTTGTGTGTGGAAGCATTATGTGGTAGCATTTGTTAGTGTTATTTGTTTCATGGAAGAAAAGAGTTGTTGTTTTATTCATTACTGAACTGCATTGTAAGATGATGGTTGTAGATTTGTTTACTTCTGGTCCTACCACAACTGCTATTTCTCAAATCATAGATACCATTGGTGAGTTTCTGTGTTATGCTAGTGATGTGCTTGTGAATAAGGATAGTTTCAAGGAACTTGGTGCTTATTTGGAAAGAATCATGCCGGTTTTGAAAGAATTGAGGAAAGAAAAAGTGAGTGATTCTGAGGCGTTTAACCGTGCTATTGATGTTATGAGTCGCGAAACGAAGGATGCGAAGTTGCTTGCTCTAGAATGTGGCAAGAAGAGCAAGTTTTATCTGTTGATGAATTGCAGGTCCATTGTAAAGCAGTTAGAGAATCACACAAAGGAGATAAGCAAGGCGCTCGGTCTTCTTCCTTTAGCTGCATCTGGTCTTTCGGCTGGAATATTGAAAGAAATTGAAAAAATTTGTGATAATATGGAGAGAGCTGGGTTTAAGGCTGCGGTAGCGGAAGAAGAGATTTTAGAGAAAATTGACTCGGGGATTAGGGAAAACAATGTCGATCGTTCTTATGCAAATAATTTAATAACTCTCATTGCTGAGGCTGTTGGAATTACAAATGAGAGGTCGACAATGAAGGTTGAACTTGAAGAGTTTAAGAAAGAAGTCGAAAATGCCCGTGTTGATAAGAAGAAGGCCGAAGCTATGCAAATGGATCAGATCATTGCTTTATTGGAAAGAGCTGATGCAGCCTCATCACCGTGCGAAAGGAAACTGAAATACTTTGCGAAACGCCAATCTTTAGGAACTCGGATCTTAGAGCCTTTACAGTCATTTTACTGTCCTATCACACACGATGTTATGATGGAACCTGTTGAAACTTCATCTGATCAAACATTTGAGAGAAGTGCAATAGAAAAATGGTTCGAAGAAGGAAACAAGTTGTGTCCTTTGACATTGATTCCTTTAGATACATCGGTTTTGAGACCTAACAAAACTTTGAAACAATCCATAGAAGAATGGAAAGATAGAAATACAATGATTACAATTGCTACTTTGAAAGAAAAAATACACCAGTTTGGAGATGATGATGAAGTGATGGAATGTCTAAAAACTGTTCAAGATTTGTGTGAGCAGAGAGAGCAACACAGGGAGTGGTTGATGCTTGAAGACTACATACTAGTTCTTATCCAAATTCTCGGTTCGAAAAACCGCGATATAAGGAATCGTGCTCTTGTCATCCTTTGCATTCTAGCAAATGATAATGACGAAGCTAAGGTGCTTAAATGAAATTACTATCCATTTTTCTATTTTAATATTAGTTTACATATTCGAGGACTAAACTTTCTTTTCTACAGGAAAGAATAGTAACGGTTGATGACGCAGTTGAATCGATTGTCCATTCTCTTGGACGACGTCCAGAAGAAAGGAAGTTAGCAGTAGCATTACTGCTTAAATTATCCAGAAATGACATGGTGCGGGAACACATTGGAAAAGTTCAAGGTTGCATACTGCTATTGGTGACTATGTCTAACGGAGATGATGATCAAGCTGCTAGAGATGCAACTGAGCTGTTGTATAATCTTTCATACTCTGATCAGAATATTATACTGATGGCAAAGGCAAATTATTTCACCCATTTACTCCAGCGTCTCTCCACAGGTTTGTTTAATCTTTAATCTACATTAGTTAACTTGTTGTATTAGTGCTCCATTGCTAGTTCTTTTACTCTTATTTTTCTTATAAAAGATATGTATGGAACCTAAAAGAGCAATAACAACTAAGCCTTATCCCACTAGGTGGGGTCTGCTACATAGATCAACTTTCGCCATAATGTTCAAATATACATTAACACATAGAAATAGATATCGTATGCAACTTCTAGTACAATACACCTGTGTTATAATTTTATTACTAAGATTCAAAGAACAACATAATTGTATGAAAACAGGCCCTTTACCATAACTTGTTTCTATATCATTATCTATGCAGGGCCAGATGACGTAAAGATGATTATGGCCAAAACTTTAGCAGAAATGGAGTTAACTGACCATAATAAAGAGTCTTTATTTGATGGTGGTGTATTGGCTCCTCTTCTTCACCTGTTCTTACATCACGATCTTCAGATGAAAACCGTGGCTACTAAAGCTCTTAGGAATCTATCAAGTTTAAAGAGAAATGGACTAGAAATGATTCGACAAGGTGCCGCTCGACCGTTGCTTGACCTCCTTTTCCATCATAGCATACAGACATCAAGTTTATGGGAAGATGTAGCAGGCATAATCATGCAACTTGCTGCCTCAGCTACCTCTCAAGATGCCCAAACACTAGTTTTATTACTAGATTCTGATGATGATGTTTTTAACCTTTTTCCTTTAGTCAATGTGACACAACCTGGTGTGCAACAAAACATTATTCTGACCTTTTATGTCTTGTGTCAGTCACCTTCATCTTCATATATCAAGACCAAGCTAAATCAGGTATGATTCCTACTGACCATAAGTATAAATAGCTTTCAAGTGAATTAGCAAACTGGTCCTCGAAATTATAAACATCTGTAAAAATAGACTTTCATTTTTTTGGAATAGGTACATTCTCAAAATTATAAAATGTCATTCAAAACAGTTCATCTGTTAAATTCTGTTGTTAAATGCTATGACGTGGCGTGTTAACTAGACATGTCATATTGCACATTGATCTCGCATCAATGTCAAATAGCTAGGGGACTAATTTATTTACAAAATTTAGGTCATCTTTGGCACTAATTTGTCAGTAATTTGTAATAATGCGGGTACTAGTTACCGGTAAGTTAGTCTTTAAGAGACCTAAATTTTATATTTCATTAACGTTTCATGTCATAGTCCCAACAAAATATTAACAGATGGACTATTTTTATTGAAACTTTACAATGCTTGACTTTTAAATCTATTTTCTACTATTTTATCGTTCATGCACTTATCCTTTCCAAATGTTTAAACTATTTTCATGTTTTTTTTTACGTCAATTTAATATAACTAAATGAGTACTTATGCATGAACAGTGCTCAGCTATACCAGAATTGGTTAAACTGTGTGAGAATGAGAATACAGACCTAAGAGCAAGTGCTGTAAAATTGTTTTCATGCTTGGTAGAGAGCTGTGATGAAGCCATCATACTAGAGAATGTTGATAAAAAGTGCATCAATACTTTACTTCAGATCCTAGAATCTCCATCTGATAAAGAGGAAATACTTTCTGCCATGGGAATAATATGCCATCTGCCAGAAATTGATCAAATAACTCAATGGATTCTGGATGCTGGTCTACTTCCAATCATTTATAAGTATGTCCAAGACGGTAGAGACCGTGATCTTCAAAGGAGTAACTTAGTAGAGGAAGCTATTGGTGCCTTACATCGGTTTACAGTTCCAACTAACTTGGAGTGGCAAAAGATTGCAGCTGAAACGGGTATTATAACTGTTTTAGTGCAGTTGCTTGTAAGTGGAACAACCTTGACAAAACAACGTGCGGCACTGTGTCTCGCTGAATTTTCTAAAAGTACAGCTAGGCTCAGCACACCCATTCTGAACCGAAAAGGACTACTATGTTGCTTCTCAGCTCCAAATGAAATTGGCTGCAGAGTTCACGGAGGAATATGCACTGTCAAGTCATCATTTTGTCTGTTGGCAGCTGAAGCAATTGGACCACTCACAAGGAATCTCGGAGAATCTGATTATGGAGTTTGCGGGGCTTCTTTGGATGCTTTATTAACATTAATTGAAGATGAAAAACTAGAGAGTGGTAGTAAAGTGCTTGCTAACGCAAATGCAATACCCTTGATAATAAAATTTCTCAGTTCTTCCTCTGCTGAGCTGCAAGAAAAGTCTCTAAATGTTTTGGAAAGGATTTTTCGGCTAGTAGAGTTCAAACAGTTGTATGGAAGTTCAGCTCAAATGCCTCTAGTTGACTTAACACAGAGGAGTAATGGTAGAGTTAGATCCTTGTCAGCTAGAGTATTGGCACATTTGAATGTTCTTCATGATCAATCTTCATACTTCTGAGAAAAAAAAAAGGTTTGTTCATGTTTAGTTTACTTTGCAGCTAAGCTAACAACAGGGGAATAACCTTCTTTTGGTGTTTTAACTCTTCATGACACCAGTGATTGCAAACCGCATATTTGGACAGGAAATGAGTGAATAGGCAAATTAGTCCTCGAAATTGTAAGCGTCGGTCAAAATAGTCCTTCAGTTTTACGAACCGACAAATATATCTCCGAAAATGGATAACTGATTGCCTTGGTGCAACAACTTGATTTGGCTCTACACCAACTCGAAAAAACCTGACATGATGTTTATCAATCTTGTGATCAACATGTTTTGAAACTCTGCATTTGGCTAGCTCTCATGGAGAATTACTTAAGTACTCTTGTTTGGGTTGTTGGTGTGTATATACAAAGGCAAGAGCTCCACTGGACAGAAGGAATTTATTTATTTGAGGCCTATATTAAACGCCTCAAGTTACTTGTACATCTGAAGATTGATTGTATTGTATTGTATTGTTTAATAAAAGCCCTTTCTTGATAGTTTTATTATTTGCTATTTTGAAATCATTGCCATTCTTCTTGCATAGTGATGAAGATGACCCGATAGTTTATTAAAAGATAACCTAATTAAACTAAGATCACAGTCTACTTCTATGGTAACTAGGATGAAATAGGTCAGGTCGGTTAAGATCTGAGTCTTGCCTACGATAAATTTTTAAGACTAGAATTTGGCCTATAGTCTATTATAAATTGGTTTTTTTCTTGGCCTCTGACCTAATTTAAAAGTCTATTTAAAAGTTCGTTTTACATTCAGATTTTCAAATAGTCTATTTTAAATATTTTTTAATAGACAACCCAATCTTTTATATGCTATTTGGTCTTTTTTTCTAATATATATATAGAGACTGGTTTATACTATTTTACCTTTTCATATTTTTTTTAATAGTTAAATATTGACATAGTTGATTAAATAGACATAAAAAAAGTCAAAGTCTAATTTTTTTTATTAAATAGAGTAAGCTATAAAGTCCAATGGACTTCAATAATTGTAACTAATCAAAAGATATTATAGATGAACCCTATGATATTTTTAAATTTTTTTAAGTATCAATACTTTCAACCAATCAAACATTTTTAATTTAATGCCACATCATTTATTTATTTATTTATTTTTAAAATAAATTAAAATATTAAAAGAATTTGCACGTACCCAACTTAAACTTATGGGTAAGAAAGAATTTAACAAAAGAATATTATTAATTTTATATATTTCAGTGTGGAAACAAATAGATTTAATACGTAAATAACGTGGATGTGTTTGTCTTAAGAAATTCCGAAGACAGCACCAAAAGTTTTCAAACATTTCAATGACACAGTAAAAAAAACAAAACATTACGATGAACCAAGTGAAGCAAATTCATGGTTACACATTACGAAACGGCATAGACAACACCAAAATCCTCATTGAGAAACTACTAGAAATACCAAACCTTAACTATGCGAAACTAGTGTTACACCATTCCCAAAAACCAACCGTTTTTCTCTACAACAAACTCATTCAATCTCACTCCTCCAAACACCAACACCAATGTTTTTCCCTTTACTCCCAAATGCTCCTCCATGGCCACTCACCAAATCAATACACTTTCAACTTTCTTTTCTCAGCATGTACCTCCATTGGTTCTCTTTCCCTTGGCCGAATGATGCATACCCAGTTCATCAAATCAGGTTTTCAACCTGATGTGTTTGCTTCCACTGCTTTGCTTGATATGTATGCTAAATTGGGTGGTTTGAAGCTTGCACGTAAGGTGTTTGATGAAATGACTGTGAGGGAGTTGCCCACTTGGAATGCTATGATGGCTGGGTGCTCGAGGGATGGTGATATGGAAAGTGCGTTGGAGTTGTTTTTGTTGATGCCTTATAGGAATGTGGTGTCGTGGACCACTATGGTGTCGGGTTACTCACAGAATAAACAGTATGAAAAAGCTTTGGAATTGTTTCTGAGGATGGAAAGGGAGGGAAATGTAATTCCAAATGAAGTGACTTTGGCGAGTATTTTGCCGGCTTGCTCGAATCTTGGGGCACTTGAAATTGGGAAGAGGGTTGAAGCATATGCGAGGAAAAATGGGTTTTCTAAGAATTTGTTTGTAAGTAATGCTGTATTGGAGATGTATGCAAAATGTGGGAAGATTGATGTTGCTTGGAAGGTGTTTGATGAGATGGGTAGATTCAAAAACTTGTGCTCTTGGAATTCAATGATCATGGGTTTGGCTGTTCATGGAGAATGTCACAAGGCCATTGAGCTTTATGATCAAATGCTGGTAAGAAAGCTACTTGCTTAATAGACCCTTTTCGGAAGTGATTCTAAACCTTCACATATTAGTAGTTATATTAGTATTTTCTCCTTTATCCTGGTTTGAGCCCTGGCTCTATAACTCGGTTCAAACTAGCTGAGCTATCTAACTTGCCATGTTAAAAAGTTCTAGATGATACTAACATTGGTGTTTCTTTGTGTGACTAATGGTTTCAGAGAGAAGGAACTTTGCCCGATGAGGTGACATTCGTAGGACTTCTCTTGGCATGCACGCATGGAGGCATGGTTGAAAAGGGCAAGCATATATTCCAGTCAATGGCAAGAGACTTCAATATTGTTCCCAAACTAGAACACTATGGGTGCATGGTTGATCTCCTAGGCCGTGCAGGGCGATTAACAGAAGCTTATGAGGTCATACAAAGTATGCCAATGAAGCCAGACTCGGTAATATGGGGTGCTTTGTTGGGGGCTTGCAGTTTCCATGGTAATGTTGAACTGGCTGAGATAGCAGCTGAGTCTTTATTTGCAGTTGAGCCTGGGAATCCAGGAAATTACGTCATTCTTTCGAACATTTATGCGTCAGCTGGCCAATGGGACGGAGTTGCAAGGCTCAGGAAGGTGATGAAGGGAAGCAAGATTACAAAGACAGCTGGACATAGCTTCATTGAAGAGGGAGGTCAACTGCATAAGTTCATTGTGGAGGATAGATCCCATTCAGAAAGTAGCGAAATTTTTGCTTTGTTAAATGGAGTTTATGAAATGATAAAGTTTAATAGAACTGAATATGAATGCTATTTTGATTTTGATTTGATCAACCATTTATAGGGAGTGGGATTCATGGTGGATACACCAAAAATGCAACTGTGAAATAGAAAGATAAAAGAGATGTAAAAGTTTTGTGAGAGAATGTACTGTGATAGATTTTCTAAAATGATTACAAAAGTTGACAAATTCATTGTCATCATAAATTAATGAACTGTAACTTTCCTATAAACTAAAGTCAAATTTTATCAAAGAATTTGGCTTGATATTCTCCCAAGTATCCTATTTTGCATTCTGTGGTGGTGGCAATGGAACTGAGATTTCATCATGCTTCTTTCTCTTTTCTCTTCCTCCTTTGACTTCTCACCACTAACTTTAGAATCTCATCAATAAGAATAACAGGTGCTGATATCAGAATCACCAAAAACCACTCCTTCAAACTTAATGGAGCAACACCAAACACTTCAGAGAGGAATGGAATGTAAAGTATGAGGCAATGTAGTCCTAAAGATGTTGTCATGGCTACCAAAAGCCAAGGATTCCTCCAAGGTGGTAATGTCCTCAAGCTATTCTCTTCTGATAGAGCATTCAAAGAATTAAACATCTCAATTGCCACCAAGACAGAGAGAGAAAGTGTCATGGCCTTTACTTTGCCAACTGAAAAATAGTCACAGGGATTTGAAAACGCCATCAAGCGACCACCACCAGCGTCAAATGAAGAAACGGTGAAATTAGACCATGAAGGACATTCCCTCCAGTTGAGAAGCTGTGACAATTCTATAATTGTGTGTCCATCATTAACAAGACTGATGCCAAGAAGAGATGCCTGAGTGTACCACAAGACAAAAATGCCAACTGTTGCGATTCCGACATAGGAACCAATTATCTGCCATGATGAGCATTAGTATTAGGTTAAATTAGCCAAGTGAATTTATGACAGACTTTGGTATAGCCATGCAAGGTTAGAGTTTTATTTTGATATGTTGTCAGCAAATCACAAAGTGATTTTATGATTATGATTGATTGTCAGTGTAAAAAATCTTTACGGTGAAACTATGTCTCGATATATGAGTTAACTCTTGCAATGTTAATTGATGAGATTTTGAGCTAAACTTACTAGGTAACGAAAAAGAACCCAAGTACTTATAAGGGCGTCGTCGCTTTTTCGAGGTGGCTTCTGCATGATATCTACATCAGCAGGGTTGAAACCAAGAGCTGTTGCAGGTGGACCATCAGTTACCAAATTCACCCATAGAAGTTGTACTGGTATCATGCATTCTGGGATCCCTAAAGCTGCTGCCAAGAATATGGATATCACTTCTCCGACATTTGACGATATCATGTACCTGAAGAAGATTGAATAAATTTCTAGGACTTGTATATAGATCATCCAAATGTAGAATGTGGAAGGAAAAAAATAAACTAAGAGACAACATACCTTATAAATGCTTTCATGTTATTATAAATAGCTCGACCTTCAGCGATAGCTGAAACAATAGTACTAAAATTGTCATCTGCAAGCACCATATCTGAAGCTTCTTTTGCAACCTGCGGTATTATGATAAGATTGTGAAATATTATTTTAACCTTTATTACCGTAATATATAAGTTTGCAGCGTAACGTGAATATAGATAAAGTTACATTACCTCAGTTCCAGTTATTCCCATAGCTATCCCTATGTCAGCAAGCTTAAGTGCAGGTGCATCATTCACACCATCTCCAGTCATTGCAACAATCTCTCCCATTTCCTTCAACAGTCTCACAATTTCTTGCTTGTGTCTAGGCTCGGCTCGCGAGAAAACCTTGCCTCCATTTCTCAACAATAGTTTAACTTGTTCAGAATGAGAAAGTGACGTGAATTCTTTACCTGTCAAACTTTGACCTGTAAGATC
Source organism: Lathyrus sativus (assembly GCA_963859935.3). Taxonomy (NCBI): domain Eukaryota; kingdom Viridiplantae; phylum Streptophyta; class Magnoliopsida; order Fabales; family Fabaceae; genus Lathyrus; species Lathyrus sativus. The sequence continues at coordinate 33,311,261 of OZ012738.1, forward strand.
TTCATCTCTAGAGAAAAGTCCGATTTCCTTACAAATAGCCTCGGCTGTTGACTTATTATCTCCGGTTATCACCATAACTCGAATACCAGCTTGCTTGCAATCCTCAATTGCTCTGTGAACTTCCTCTCTAGGAGGGTCCTAATCAGTTTGATTATATGCTAAATTAGTTTAATATCCTCAAAAAGTAGCATCGCAAGAAGATTGATAACGGTATAATGCAAACTTACTCTTAAACCAACAACGCCGACAAAAACTAAATCACTTTCAATGGATGAATAGTATGTTGGATCAAGCAATTTCTTGTGTGCAGGATGTGTGTCCGCATAATAGTCTGAAAACTCTCCCAACTCATCTTTACATGCCAAACCCAAGCAACGCAACCCCTTCGAACTCATCTCATGGAGTCTTTGAAGTAGTAGTTCCCTACATTGATCATCTATTGGAACAAGAGATCCATCCGCAAGTTGCACAAACGAACTTCGCTCCAATAAACTCTCAACAGCACCCTGCGATTCAATCATCTTTAGAACTCGAAAATGTAGCTCTGGAATGAAATCAGGTATAGAAAGAGTCACATTTTTTATTTGGAAACTTGTACTGATGCATGTACCTTGACAAGAAGCCGATTTTGCCCATCTGGTTCGCGAACAATAACACTCATCGACTTTCTAACACGGTCAAACTCCAACGTAGCTACCCGTTTGGATCTTCTATTCCACCACTCACTACAGCCTGCGCAATAAAAATCAGACAGTACTTTGTTATTCCTAATACAATAGTATTTTGACAGTTAACTTATCTTTCATAAATTAATCCATTTACCAACCTAGCTTCAAGGTATCGCAATCCATCGTGTTGTTTGCTGCACCTTGCATGTCGCGAGTTTTGTTCCTTGACTTGATATCTGGAAATCCCATCTTTTCAACCAAAACTTTGAGAGCAGCTTCAGTTGGCAAACCCGTGGCTCGAAATAAGCGACCGTCGAAATAAACACCAGCATCATTACAAACAGCACATATTTCTGCCATGGCTAACAAATTCGCATCCATGTTATAGCAAGTCCAATCAACGATGCCTCCGTCTTTTGGATCATAAGTTGTCCCTTCAACTCTAAGGACTCTAGAAGCAGTGGTTTTCCCTCCCAATGTAAAGAACTCCATCACAGACATTTGATTTGTAGTCAGCGTACCAGTTTTATCGGAACAAATCACAGTGGTGCATCCCAAAGTTTCAACACTAGGAAGCTTTCTCACAATCGCATTCTTTTGTGCCATTTTCCTTGTACCGAGCGCTAAACATGTCGTGATGACAGCTGGAAGACCTTCTGGTATTGCAGCCACGGCAAGAGCAACAGCGATTTTGAAATAGTAAGTGCATTTCTGAAACGAAAATTGAACGTTTGAAGGCCATCCATCGACAATATCCCAAGAAATGAAGTTTTTGTAGTTTATAATCCACACGACGAGACAAACTATTCCGATTGAAGTTGTTAGCCTGCTACCAAATTCGTCCAACTTCTTCTTCAACGGAGTATCACTCTCCTCCAACGAAGCCTCGTGTATTTGTTTCTGTATCTTTCCGATTTCGGTGTTCATTGCTGTAGTAATAACAATGCAAAGACAGCTTCCGTTGACAACAGTTGTGCCAGCGAATACCATATTTTCTTTGGCCTGCAATTCACAATCATCCATGAAAATAGGATTTGTGCCTTTCAGAACAGGCATTGCTTCTCCGGTTAACGAGCTTTGTTCCAGCCTCAATGTTGAGGTTTTCAAAGCTGCAACTCTCATGTCAGCAGGAACTTTATCTCCAACACGCAACTCAACAATGTCGCCCGGAACAAGCTCTCGCGCAGGCAAATCAGGAACAGAATATCCGTCCCTCAAAACTTTTATAGACTCACATTGCAACTCTTTAAGAGCTTCAAGAGCCTTTTCAGCATTATTCTCTTGCCAAACTCCGACAATTGCGTTAAGGACTAAAATCAAAATGATCACAAGCGGCTCTACGTAAGCTTCAAATCCAGACTCCCCCGATTCACTCCCTTGAATGTACGCTAAAAGAAATGAAACAAAGGCCGCAACCAAAAGTATCTTCACCAACATGTCATCAAATTGTTCCAACACTAGTTTCCATAACGGCTTTCCCTTCTCTTTCGCTAGCTCGTTCCAACCGCATCTCTCGCGCCGCTTCTGAACCTCATTAGAACTCAAACCCTTGTCCAGTTTCACACCATACTCTTTCAAACACTCCTCAACTGACCATGACCATGCAGGAAACGGCTTTTCCTCCATTGGAACTTTCATATGCATACAATTCACCACTGAACATCAAAAAAATCACAAACAAAACAAAAATAAAAATTCTGTTACAACAACTCACAAACATATTGTAACCAATCTTAGAGAAGCATAACATAAAAAAAAATTATTGATTTTTCAAGATGAGTAACACTTCTGATTGAAAACGTGTGTTCGTAATTCGTATACCATATACAAGTCAGTATCTGACTCCAACACGTATGTGATTATCATACATATATAAAAAACACATCTTGTAAGAACATGAAATAAAGACAAATTGCATACATACATCAACCACTTCCACAGATGAAAAATAGGTGTATATGATAAAACAAGAAATTGTGTTGTGTTTTATGTTATATATACATACATGAAGAAAAAACATATGTAAAATGAAAAAATTGTACCATTAGAAGAAGAAGATAAGGTTGGAATTTATCAGCTTGGAAACCAAGCAAAGGTAATTAAGCAAAGAATTGTCCTAAGATGCTTTGTTGTGAGGAAACCTTTTGTACAAGAAAATAACTGTACTTGTGAAGACTAAGGACAAGTCATTGGTCTTATGTTTGAAAAACTTTGTGTTGTGTTGTGATGAGAGTCATAGAAATTGGGAATATGATGCTTTTGAAATTGTTGTTGTTGTTGTTGTTGTGAGACAGTTAGTTTAGAATTTTGTAGAGATGTGTGAGTTGGATGGAATAAAATAAACTGCATACCCACCACTTTCTTTGCTTTTGACTTTTGGATTTATTAATTATTAATGTAACGTTACGCTTACACTTTTTGAAATTTTGTTTCTCTTTTTAATTTCATATCTTGATTTTGATTGATTGATATATATATATATATATATATATATATATATATATATATATATATATATATATATATATATATATATATATATATATATATATATATATATATATATATATATATATATATATATATATAATTTTATTGATATGTATTGAGAGTGTAAAATTATTTTATACTGTCAATCAATCACTCTTATGCATTTCGTCATATCAGACTGTAAATTTTAAGTTATCTGTATGACATCACAGATTAATACATTTTCATTGGATGACCGTGGATATCAATTAAACTCATAATTTTAGATTAGTCAAACATGTATGTATATTATGTGCTTATAGTGTAAATTGTTTTTGTTTTACATGTGTATCTAGTAATATTATATTAGAATTTCAATTTGTTATGTTATTTTTTTATATAATTTATATGGTCAAATGTGATTAAATCAATGTGTTAAGGGAGAAATTAATTCTTAAAAGAAAAGAATTTCATCCAAGATACTTCTAGAGTATGTAATAATTTTGTTATTTTTAATTTAAAAAAATCAATTTTCATATAACAAAATGAAAAATCTGAATTTGTTCGGAGTGATAGTCAGTTTTAGGTTTTTTGTTTTAAAATTTAATTTTAAAATGGAGTTATTTTTTTGTGAAAATCAAACATAGCTCGAGTAAATTGATGTCCATTTTTGACAAAATGTTAGAGAGAGGAGAGAGAACTCTAAAACTTTCTCCCATTGATGACTCCTCAAGTTCACTGCCCTCCTTCAACACTTATATGTGCTTCCATTCCCGCTGCTTCATGGCTTCGTTGTCATTCCTTGCCTTGCCACTTAATCAAAAGCTCGCCCTTCTCAATCCTTTGAACTGGCTACAAAACCTATAACATTTGCTTAAGTTGTCAACAATATATGCAACATCCCCTTAAGTCAATTGCCTAAATCTGTCTAAAAGGGGATTGCATCGCCATTGTTATACTAGAAGATGAATACCTAGCTGGTATTGAAGCATGTAAGCATAATTTACATTGACGAATAATTTGGCCGAAGGGTGCAAATCCATTTAAAATTGATGCCTTGCATGCTAAGTTATATCCTCTTTGGAAATCTCTTGCTAAACAGGGTTTAACCTCTCTTGAAAAGGGATTCTACAAGTTCATAATTTCTTCTTTAGAGGGACTTCAGAAGGTTAGGAAAACAGTTTCATGGAACCTTAATCCAGGACTCCTGAAACGTTTTGCTTGGTCGAAGGATTTCAACCCTAATGCTTAGTATCAAACAAATGCTCAGGCATAGGTTAGGCTTTATGGCCTTTCTCGAAAATGCTGGAGACTTAAAATACTCTTCATTATTGCTAGTAGTGTTAGAACCCTCATATGTATTGATTCCACAAGTGATAAGTCTAAATTTGATCGGTACATTGGTCATTTTGTTCGTGTTCTGGTGGATATTAACCTTAGCATTGAGCCTAAGTTTAAGGTCTTGGTGAAGTGTCTAGTGTTGTTCCTTTTGGACTGGCCATATTATGCAAAACAATATTGTATGAACACATGTTGGCCATGATGTTTTAGCTGGCATGACACATGTGGCTCCAGCTGTTTTTGATGAAGAAAGGAGACATGTGGGAACAAATATCCTAGGATGTGGCTCGTGTCTGCAGAACTAGTTACTGCTGGTTTGGCGCGTATTTTCTGCAATATTATGCAACAAAATTTGTTGTTATCTTTTAACAATATTTATGTGATTTGTTTGACAATTGTTTGAAGATCAAATCAATTTAAATGGAGATTTAAATTTGAATTTGAATTAATAATAAATCATATATTTTGTTGGAAACTTTTGTGGAGAAAATTAAATTCAACAATATTTGCCTTTATTCTGGAAGAAATTAAATTAGAAATCTAAAGGAGATACTTTTCTATTACGGAGACTCAAATCTCATGTTTGAGCATGAGTATGTGCGCAAGGATTAATTATTTGTGCTAGGGTTTTTGTGGAGTATTTCTTGTACACCACACGTTTATTGCTTAATTTCATATCATAAGACATGGTAGTTGGGTTGTTTAGTTGAATTACATTCAACATTCATCATTGTGCTTATTGATGTTAATCACTTGGGATTAGTAATTGTGAGAGAGAGAGAGAGAGAGAGAGAGAGAGAGAGAGAGAGAGTTCTCATATTTAGGGGGAGACTTAAATAGAAAGACACTAATGTTAGAATTAAGAAGACAGACATTGAACAAGAGGTTTGTTCATCTAATATACTTTGTACTAATTCTATTAAAGAGTGGATTTCCTTTCTTGGGTAGAGTTCTCTCTAGACGTATGTGTTGTTTGCACCGAACTGGGTTACAAATTCTCTTGTGTTATTTATTGTTTTACTTTGTTTCTTTATTACTTTTATATTGTGTTGCAACTGGTTGAATAAGTTGGACAAGTTGGATAAGTTGTACCAGACATATGGTCTAACATTTGTCCCTTGAGGAACATAATTTCACCTAGGGCACACAATTTTTTGCTGATTTAGAATATGTGAACGTCCCTAACCTTAGCTCTCATTCTAAAATCATTGGTCACCATGTCGTATTTGTAAAATAATCTCTTCTAAGAAGGACATGAAAGACGATGTTGATGATGTGTCTGCAAGTGCACGGAAATATCGAAGTAATATAAAAGATTGTCGAACCCACAGAGACAAATGTCAACCTATCGTTATTTATTGTTGTGATCTAAAGTTAAGGCTAATGAAGTCTGGATTTAGGGAAACTAAAACTAGAATTAAAAATAAATTAAGATTTAGGAAGTATAACCTAAAAGAGAGACTGGAATGTGGATTCCATTGTACCTCAGGGACTCAATAATTCACTGGCATTGGTTTGACGTTAAAATGATTTCAGTAGAAAATACCAGTGTAAAGACTCTATCTCACACTCTCGCGCTATTGATTAAAGCTACACTTTCTAACCATGATATTTTGATCTCGCTCGCCCATTTTAATCAAGAAGCATATTTTGAAAACTAAATAAATCCTAATTGATGCCTAAAATGCCCTCGCTGTATTTAAGATCAATGACCAGTTCCCACTATCCGGTCCAATTCTCACACTCTCGCGTTATCGACTCAGACCTTTATTTTCTTTTCACTCTCGTGACAACCATTTGAATTAAACTTGGAAACTAAAGACAAAACAAAATTTAATAAAAGTGTAATGCCAACATTACCGAGTCCCGTCGGAATGACGATCGTCACATACCGGACTCAAGAAATTTAGCCGAACATGATTACGGAAATAAATAAACAATTTTGGGTTTTCAAATTAAACGCAGACATAACAAGCGTTTTAAAAATGATTAAAGCGAAGTTTGCGAAATAAAGTAAAGTGATAAAACTTAAAATAATAACAATGGCAGAATTCGTAAAGCAAGATATAAATGGAGAAAAATAAAAGAAGTAGAATTATAAATGGCGGAAAATAAAGGCCAGAAAATAAATTGCGATAAAAGTAAATGAACCTGAAATAAAAACTGCAATTAAATTGAAGGAAAGATTGTTGATCCAAGCAAGTTACGATGGTTGAAACTTAAACTCTAAAACTAATGGTGCAGTAGTCTCTTGATGTTAGAGATTACCACTTTTTAGTACTGAATATTTGCTTAAAACTAAACTTCCCAAACTTGTACAAAACTTGGATGCCAAATTCCACGTTAAAATTGTAATTTATAGTGTTATGATGCTAAAAAATTGATGTCAAAGGAGTGGAAATCATAGGAGATATCTAGGAGAGTGGGAGAGGACTGAGCAAAAAAATTGTTTCTTGCAAATTCTGCACTGCGCGTCCATGGAAAATTTTGCACTTTTTCTTTATTTTCTTGCTCTTTTCTCGGTTTTCTCACACGGACATTCTTATTCAACAAATACCTGAAATACGAACATAATACAATGAAAAAAAAAGTAAAATGACACTAAATTGCATGTGAATCGGGTCGGAATATACGATGCATTTTCGTGTTATCAGTTGTCCATAATAATCCTAATATGAAACAAGTTTATGTCCATGTGAGGAGTAGTAAGGATTCAGTGAAAGAGAAAGCCCTATAACCCACTGATATTCCTCCCTTAATAGAGAGGAAACCATGAAGAATACTCATCAATAAGAGTTTGATGAAACTGAGGATGGTGCTAGCTTTGATTCATTTGAACTCGTGGACGCCACACAGTTCAATGAAGATCATAGTAAAGACAAATAAATCCATATCTTAAATTCTCTTGAAAGATTCCTTAAAGAATCTTGGAAAATTTGGTTGAGTTGGATGACAGGAAAAAATTATAAGCAATAGTTATTGCTTATGACATGGTTTTCAATGTTGCTCATGTCAACTCTTAAGACCATTTGGGAAAAATGCATGCAGAGTATCTATGTGTTACAATTGAAAATGAAAAAAAGCTAGTAAAGCAAAAAAGCTCAGTAACAAACTAAACTCAAGGAAGAACTACCAAGTTCGCACGCTTCAAATCTAGGTAATACTCTTGCTACTTCTGCTTTATCTACTTCAAATTCATTATCTTCTTCTCCTTTGTTTCCTTGCTGTTGCATTGTGTGTTGTCGTTGGACCTACTAGATGCGGGTTTTTAGCTCAATCAAGTAGAGCTTCAATGTGAAGCTCTATTGATTTAGAGAGAAGAGCTTTAGAGTAAAGGGTGAGGAGTGATTTTGGCAGGACTTTGTTGCTGGTTAATGTTGATGAAATTGTGAGAGTTTGACGAATTATTTATAGGGCAAAGATGATGGGTTTAATGTGAGTAAAATGGAGGGAACAGACGAATCTGTTAGATGGGAAATCTATGAGGAATTTTATTTGGAGTGGTGATCTTATTACTAGAAAGCTTGTGACAGTGGTTTGGCATAAGGTATGTCTGCCTTTGGATGAAAAGGGTTAAATGCTAAGTCCCTAACCCTCATTAATGAAGTTGCTAACCTTAAACTTTGCTAGAAAATTCTTCAAAAGGACAAGCCTATAGGTTATCATATCTCTTCTTCAATTTAGAGTAATATTAAAGGCGACTTATTTGTGGTTTAAGAAAAATCGGGTTAGATTATTGGCGATGGCTCTAACAACAACTTCTAGATTAAGGTATGGATGTGATCCCCTCTTCTGTAAATCCTAAATATCCCTGGTGAGGATCATCATCTCTTGACTCACATTGGAAATTGATTTATGGTCAACTCTTCTTGGAATATTCCATATCATGTGACTGACAAGTTCCTTGAGTTACCCTTTATCCTTAGTTTGGTTCCCCTCTAAAATATGTAAGCTTTCCTTCAAGGACTCTTCCCTCATCCAAACTCATGTTGGGCAGAAGATTTAGTGGGTCAAAATTTTCTAGCATGCCTTTATTCCTCCCTCGAATTCTTTGCTGGTTTAGAGGCTTTGCCACAATAGGATCCTTCTGATGAGAATCTTGCCAAGAGAGGTATGCATTTGGCTTCCATGAGCTCTCTTTGCTCATCCTATTGTTAATTATCTTTGCATCTCTTAGTTCATTGTAACTTTGCTAAAAGGCTTTGGACTTGGCTTTTTATCATCACTCATGTCCTAACTTATGTTTCCTCTCCCTTTAATATCCTTAAGATTTGCACTAATAGTTGGTCTCCTTAGTGCAAATCTCTTGTCACATTTGTTATCATCAATAATTTCAACACCATATGGCTTTGAAGTAACCAAAGAAGATTTAATAACAAAATTATCTATTGGAAGTGTGTTATTTCTTTCATTGTTACTATTGCCTTATTTTTCAGATAATTTCACCAAGGTGACCTCAAGTTATTCCATATGTGACTTCACAGTTCTAGAAGTTTTCTCTATTTAAACCCATCCTCCTAGGGGCCCTCTATCAAAGAAGTTTTATGGAACCCTCCCCTTTGGCCTAGGTTAAATGTAATTAGGATGATGCCTCGCAAGGCAATCCAGGTCCTTCTACTTGTGGTGAAAACTTTTTGGGTCATCATGGCATGGTTCTTGGTTATGTAGCTTCAAACACATGTTGGAATGATGCTTTCTATGCAGAGTTGCTAGGAGCCTTTAATTCCATTGGAATAACTCATAAAGAGGGTGGAACAACTTGTGGTTGGAGACCGAATCCATTCTTGTGTCTTTGGATTTTAGGCCTCCTTCATCTATTCCTTAGAGGTTAAAAAATAGGTGGTCTAATTTTTTTAATCCTCATTAGATATATGAATTTCATTGTTTCTCATATTGTTAGAGAAGACAGTCATTGTGCTAATAAGTTAGTTAATCTAGGCCTTTGTATTTTGGATAACGTTTGGTTTCTCGTGTAATTAGGATGATGCCTTACAAGGAAATCTAGGTCCTTCTACTAGTGGTGGAATCTTTTTAGGTCATCAAAGCATGGTTCTTGGTTGTTTAGCTTCAAACACATCTTGGAACGATGCTTTCTATGCGGAGTTTCTAGGAGCCTTCAATGCCATTGAAATAACTTATAAAGAGGGTGGAAAAACTTGTGGTTGGAGACCGAATTCATTCTTGTGTCTTTGGCTTTTAGGCCCCCTTCATCTATTTCTTAGAGTTTAAAAAATAGATTGTCTAATTGTTTAATCCTCGTTAGCTATATAAACTTCATTGTTTCCCATATTGTTAGAGAAGGCAGTCATTCGCTAATAAGCTAGTTAAGGCATTTCTATTTTGGATAACGTTTAGTTTGACTCTTTACATATTTTCATTATGAGTGAGTCTCCTCCATTTTAGATATTCTTAACCTTGGGGATGATTGTTTTTTTCCCCTACTTGTAAATCATTTCGTCTTTAATCTATTTTGGGTTTTGGCCCCTTTTGCCAAAAAAAAAATAGATTTTTATTTAATTTTAAAATAGTTTTCAACCAAAAAAGTTTTATAATTCTTTGTTTTATTTAATGTTAAGATTTCACCACCAATAATCGTCAACCATTACTTAAGCCATCATTTTAACCACCACCAATTACCACTATAATCACCATAAGTCACCACTCTGACCACCACCAACCTTCATTATGGCCACTTTCGATCATCCATTTATCTCCTCATGATCTCCAATGTGACCACCACCAACTACCACATTTGATCACGACTGTATGCACTTGTGATCTTCAATTTGACCACCACTCTAACTAGTGTTAACCACAACTCTAGACACCATGAACTATCATTAATCACCAACCTTAACCGTCATTCTAATCATCGTTAACCACCATCAACCACCACCACTAAAACAACACGTTATTTTAATTATTATTATTATTGAAATTATTATTCAATAAATATATTTTATATTTATAAATATTTAATAAAATTGTATATCCAGCTATATGAATTGTTTAAATTAAAATATATTATTTTTATTGTTATGTTTATATGCGAAATTGATTTTGATTTTTAAATTTTCTTAATTAAAACTGAAATTATTTTTTTCTTTTTAAAATGTTCTTAATTTAAAACTGAAACAGATATTTAGTTTTTAAAATTTTCTTTAACTTTAATAAACAACAATTGCATTTGAATTTGAATTTTAAAAAAATGATTAACTTTTATACTTTAAAGACATGAGTGTTGGCATGTTAGGCCTAATGTAGGTATCAAAAAAGTTGTTAGGCCAAGTGTTGGTGTAATAATTATGATATCTTTTTCTTGTGTAGTGCTGCAACAATTAGCATACAATTACTTATTTATTAATATAATTATTTATTTATTAATACAAATTACGAAATCTCATTATATTAATTACTTATTTACTATTATAATTAGTTTGTATATTTAAATTATATTAATTATTTAATTTTATCGAATTTAATATTAAATTTGTGTATCAAAATAAAACAGTTAAATTAAATCCAAATACACTAAAAATATTGTTCTTATAATCGGATGCATTTGATTTGAGTTAATATTTTTTAATGGAATTAATAAATACCAAGTGAGATAACAAAATATATTTAATATTTGTCGTGTAATATTATCTTTCTGTGGAAGCTTCGAAGCAACTTCCTCAGTTATTTCCTTCCCTTTCTTCGGGTTTTGTGCTCCACATTTTTTATTTAAAAGTTTAACCAACTACTTTACTTAAGTCAACAAATGAATTATAGTATAAAAAGAAATTATTAGTAATACGGTCTTTGTCAATGGTGGCGTCATAAATTTATAATATGAGAAAGAAAATTGTAGACAAATTAATCATTTTGTCTTCTTTCTCCTCGTAGGCAAATTAGTGACAAAATGAATCTTTATTAGCCAAAATATAACCGATTTGTTGTGAGATGATTACATGCTAAGTACTTGTTTGTTTTTGGTGAAGACCCTTCAAAATGGGGAAGCATATGTCTGAATTCTTTTCAAAAGCAATGTAAATCGGAGAACACAATTTACCCTTTTTTTTTTTTTTTGTATTTTTCTCACTTTTATGCATATCGCCTAATACTGTTTACGTTGGTGAATTAGTGATAGAAAACTCTGAGTAGTTTTTAGTGAGTTATTTTGTGGAGAACGGGCTATAACGATTTTATTAATTAGCCATGAGATTATAAGGATAAGACCATTCATACAAGACATCATACATCAACAAGAGAGAATAAGGGTGTAATACCCCAAATTTTGTCCTAAGATTAGACGTTTCATCTTGCATCCCATTTCATTTTGCATTGCGTTTAAACTAACTACTAACGGGTTGTGCAGTTGGTTGATTGTTGCAGGAAAATATCATGTGGCGCACTCTTTTAGTTTACAGGGTTTCTAGTGCCACTTTATTTTGAATGAATAAAATAACACAATTGACAAGAGACCGTGTGTAAGAAGTTGTGAGTGTGAGAGGTCGAGAGTTCGAATTTCATCTTCTTCACTTTAAAATGGACATTAGGTAAGAGTTAACCCTAATTAGGTAAGAGCTAACCCTAATTTGTTACCTATATAAAACAGGCAACAATGGCAGCGGCGCCGCATGCAGCATAACCCAACCCAATTTTTGTTTTTCCTTTTGTTGTTTTAGTAGTACATTTATTTTTAATTGAAAATTCTGTTTTTAAAAATAAGTGAAAGTTCTACTTTTATAAAACAAATTAAAAACTTTTTCTTAAAAGCTTTTCTAAAATAAAAACTTTTTTAGATAATAAAATAAATATATTTTTTTTAAAAATACAAATTAAAACTTTTGTTTTTTTTTAAGTATAAAACATTTTTTTAAAAAATTGATAAACATTTTTAAAAAAATTAAAGTTAAAACTTTCTTCCTCACAAAATAATAATTAAATTTTGTTTTTTCTAAAATATTAAAATTAGAGTTTTGTTAAAATTTAAAATTAAAATAAATTTTTAAAACTTAAACTAAACCTTTTTTAAACTAAGATTAAAATTCTTTTCTTCAAAATTAAAACTAAAATCCTTTTTCAAAATTAATAAAATAATAATAAAAATTCCAAATTGCAGTTTGTCTTTCTTTCAATGCTAACTGTTCCATTTTTTTGTCATATTTCTGTCTAACCCTTCTCACAAATGTTCTTTGTTTTTCTCCACAGACTATACTTGAATTCTGATTAGTTTATTCAATTTATGTTGGTCCATGGATGTAATTTACGTGAGGCCATGGTCGCGGTTTTATTTTATTTTCCTTTTTTTTGGGGTTTGTAATTTACGCGAGTGATCGTCGCGACACTTTCTTTACTTTCCGCACTTTAATTTCTGCCATATAATATTTTTCCATGTTTGCATATTTTACCGTTAATTTTCTCCTCCGAAGGAATTAGGTTTAACCGTTGACCGCCGAGTCATTAACCCTAATTCTTGACCGTTTCCAAAACCCTAATAGCCTAGGCGTCCCCCGTGGACGAAAATACCCTTTACCCTAGCTTTTAGGTCAAAGAGTCGTCGTGCTCTGTTTAAGGTTTTCCGCCGTGGAATCCCTAATTTTAACCCTAATTTCAATTCAACTTTTCAACATAGAAATAGGAGTTTAGAAACTCCACGTAAACGTTTCCTTAAGAAATGCTTATTCCCCATTGAAACCTTGACCACAGGCAAGATGTTTCTAACCTCCCTTTCAATGGGAACTACAATTACTCTGATTCCATTCCCGTCAGGATATGTAGGCACAAGATGCGATGTCTTGCCGAGTAAACTTAGGACTAACCCTTAGGTCTTTAGGTCACTCTATCCCTTAGCTCAATATAGTTTCTAAAATATTAAAATTAGAGTTTTGTTAAAATTTAAAACTAAAATAAATTTTTAAAACTTAAACTAAACCTTTTTTAAACTAAGATTAAAATTCTTTTCTTCAAAATTAAAACTAAAATCCTTTTTCAAAACTAATAAAATAATAATAAAAATTCCAAATTGCAGTTTGTCTTTCTTTCAATGCTAACTGTTCTATTTTTTGCCATATTTCTGTCTAACTCTTCTCACAAATGTTCTCTGTTTTTCTCCTCAGACTATACTTAAATTCTGATTAGTTTATTCAATTTATGTTGGTCCATGGATGTAATTTACGCGAGGCCATGGTCGCGGTTTTATTTTATTTTCCTTTTTTTGGGGTTTGTAATTTACGCGAGTGATCGTCGCGACACTTTCTTTACTTTCCGCACTTTAATTTCTGCCATATAATATTTTTCCATGTTTGCATATTTTACTGTTAATTTTCTCCTCCGAAGGAATTAGGTTTAACCGTTGACCTCCGAGTCATTAACCCTAATTCTTGACCGTTTCCAAAACCCTAATAGCCTAGGCGTCCCCCATGGACGAAAATACCCTTTACCCTAGCTTTTAGGTCAAAGAGCCGTCGTGCTCTGTTTAAGGTTTCCCGCTGTGGAATCCCTAATTTTAACCCTAATTTCAATTCAACTTTTCAACATAGAAATAGGAGTTTAGAAACTCCACGTAAGCGTTTCCTTAAGAAATGCTTATTCCCTATTGAAACCTTGACCACAGTCAAGATATTTCTAACCTCCCTTTCAAGGGGAACTACAATTACTCTGATTCCATTCCCGTCAGGATATGTAGGCACAAGATGCAATGTCTTGCCGAGTAAACTTAGGACTAACCCTTAGGTCTTTAGGTCACTCTATCCATTAGCTCAATATATTTCAAACAGATAATAAATTAATATTAGTTAAAACTAAATAATATTAGTTAAAGCCCAATCTTTAGAACGCGTCAATCCAGTTCCGAACAATGGATAAATATCAAATAACTGTTAATGCTGAAAATAAGCTGCGAAAATAGAATAAAGGTAAAAACAAACTTAAATATGAAAACACATTAAAATAGTAAAAATACTCAAGTAAACTGTAGGAATGCCTAAGTATAACAATGGAAGAATGTGTATAAAGATGTACTGATCAAATTCTCCCACACTTAAACTTTTGCACTCCGAGTAAAATATTATCAAGACTCATGAAAAACAATAGCATTTAGATACTCATTCTAGGTTGTAAACTCTTCTTCGGTCAAGATTGTATCGATAGATACTAATTTTGCACACTAAGGATATCGTGAGAACACAAATCTGCAATTGTGTGGTCATAAAGCTCCCTCCTATACAAACCAATCTAAATCATGTTATTATGCTTAAGTCTAACTTACTCATCCTCATTTTTACTCTCTTTCATTCTAATGCAATCACATTAAGCCTTTTATCTATTCAGACACATGGTAAATAAGCTTGTTAGTGACTATGATCCATATATTCTCAACAATTCAAAATTAACCACTTTTTTTTAAGGTTTCACAACCGTTAGCCTAAGTGACCGGGTGAGGGTCACCTAACTTAAAAGGCGGATTCCTATTTAGACTTCTTATTAAGTACGAGATCGTTCGCTTATTTGCATCAGCTTAATTACTTAATATGTGATTTCTAGATGATGTTGACTGCTAGATAAACTACTTAAGAGCTATTAAAGAATGAGAAATCAAGGTTATGTCATAACAAGTATCTAAATAGATTTTCATATTCGGGAGACTTAAGGTGTTAAGACGGAACCGATCTTATGAATTTTTCCCAAGTCTCCATAATCTTACCTCAAATTAATCTATAGCCTAAAAATTTCAAAAGATACATTATGTTTCTAAGTCTAATTTTTATTTTCACTTAAAGAAAACAAAAAAAAACAAAGAAATGATTCTCTCCCCCACACTTAAAACACACATTATCCTCAATGAAAGAACAAAAATATAAAATAATAGTAAGAGAAAAGAAAGAATACACCCGAGTAGTCAAGGTGGATAAGTGATCACATAAGCAGTCTTTCTTGAAGAGAGATCTTCTACAGGCTCCTCTTCCAAAGTGGGGATGTCATAAAGTAACTTTTGGTAGCATCCATTGACCTTGAAATATTTATTAGTGCCTTCGCCTTTTATTCCAGGATCAAAGAAGAATCTTCGATAAATAAAAGTGTTGAATGAGCACGTGAGTGTGATATCCTTTTCCATAACATCCGATATCAAAAGATTAAGGGGTTGCTTCACTGCTTTTCTTCCATCTTCCATCGAGGTCCATCCAATTCCCTTCTTATGTTTCTTCAAAACCTGCAAAAGCTTATTTTCTTGATCAAAATCAAGGTTAGAAGAAATTATAACAGGTATCTTTTCATTCCTCTTTAAATAGACATATTTTAGATTGTCTGGAAGTGGTTTAAGTTCTAAGGAAGAAGGTTTTTTAATGGAAGGCATGGTCGGGGCAGTCAGGATATCAAGAGCTTTAGCTGCATAAACGACATCATGAAAAACATCACCCTGCAAGGCAGCATTAATCTCAGCACAAACAGGGCAAACGTTAGTGTCAATACATAAATCGTAAGAGTAAGTATCGTGCTAATCTAATAAAGATGAAAAATATGATAACAACTTAGGATAAGTATCATCAACTAAATCAGACAGGAACTCTTTTAGATTCACTATTGTTTGAGCAAGTAATTGGTTTGATTCTTGAGCTTGCTGCATGGTATTCATTATAGTGGCAAGTTGTCAAATCTGTGTTTGCAAAGCCTGAATACTGAAATTTGTTCGTTGCTGAAACTGAAGATCATTTATAGCCATTTGCTTGACAAGGTCCTCTAGTGAAGGTTCAGAAGGTGTAGAGCACACAATTTGGAATTCCTTCATATGCTTATTCAGATCCTCACCGGCAAGTCCATTAAACCTCGACAACAAGTGTATTAAATCAGATTTCAATTCGAAAGGAACACCAACATTAATATATTCAATACTTAAACCATTATAATGAAATTCAGGAGCACCAAGCTCTCTTAATGCTCTTTGTTCAACCATGTTATGAAAAGGAAAAAAATTAACAAAGAATTAGAAATCACAAAACTAATTCAGCAATACAGCAACAATTTAAAAAATACCAACAATATCCCAATTAAGAAAAAGAACGGAAAAATAGAAAAGTAAATAAAATAAAATCTAAAAATTATGAAAATATAACTAAAAATCAAATTAAATCAGAATAACTCTCTACAAAAAATTTCGGATTTTTTTTTAAAATATGAAAATAAAAAATAAATCAAATAAAATAGAAAAATAAGAAATTTGCGATTTACAGGGACAAAATATTTTAAAATTTTATTCTAAATGAGTATTGTTCATTGATTTTTTTCTGATTTTCTGGAAAAAAAATCGATGCAAATTAAAACAGTAGCTTCCAACTCACCTGATAGGCTGAAACTCTTAGCACTGCAGCCCTGAAAATTAACACGCAAAAAAAAATCTAACAAAAATCTAAACTAAAATTATAAAATTGTCTAACATCAACAAGAATCCCTCCGGCAACGGTGCCAATTTGATCCGCTGTCGCGCACGGATCAAAAACGAGTATTTTTGAAAAAGTAGTAAAGGGAAGCGACACTCGGATGTCGTATCGCAAGGATTCTTGTATTATTTCAACCAACTAAAGAAAAGGTTTATAGGGTTTTTAGTTTTAATTAAAATAAAAATTGTGCAAATAAGTGATTAAAATAAGTGATTATAAAAATAAGGTAAAACAGCTAATCCTACTGATTCGGATTCCGACTTATCATCGGCTATTATAACATCAATCCCTAAGCAGATTTGATCATATTCGATTATGATATCAATTAGACAAATACTTATCAAAATCAAATAAATTAGTTCCTATTTACCGAATTAAACAAACAGTTAAGAATATGACGAGTTAACGAATTAAGCAAACAATAACACGCAATAAAATTCAGGAACATGCATACAATCGAATTTAATCAATTCTATCATATGAATAGCAATCAAATTAAGCAAACAATTACAATCAAATTAATCAAATTACTTCATAGAAAAGGATTGAAAGGAATCGAATTTAAATTGGTATTATAATAACCTCAAAGCGATAGAACCGTACACAGCGGGATTTGTCCATAGGAATTAGCTCTCCATTACAATTGTAAAAAGCAAAGTAATATTGTGAAAAAAAGGTTATCCACAGTAGCGCGGCTGCTAATGGGTATAGATAAGCATCACAAAATCTGATTCTAACCCAACTGGGTCGAAAAACATAAAAAAAAACCGGTCCAAAACTAAATATTTCTAACGGCAGATTTTGGGTCCTGACTTCAACAAATTATTTGATCCTTCTACACTTCGAATCAGCTTCTGCCTCAAACATGAAAGTTGCATCTCTCTGTCTTAGCTTTCCAAAACCTATTAGAACGCATCAATCCGGTTCTCAAAGCTCCTGTTATAATCCGAATAGTGGACAAATATCAAATAACTGTTAATGCTGAAAATAAGCTGCGAAAATAGAATAAAGGTAAAAACAAACTTAAATATGAAAACACATTAAAATAGTAAAAATACTCAAATAAAATGTAGGAATACCTAAGTATAATAGTGGAAGAATGTGTATAAAGATGTACTGATCAGTGCATCATTATGCGTCATCGTGTGCGCGATAGAGGCAATAAAGATGCATTGCGCGTGCGATGCTTATATAATGCACGCGATGGTTACTTTTTTGGGTTTTTTTTGACGCATTCTAACTGCTTTAAAGGGGGATTTTCTATTTTTTAATAAGGGTTACAAAAATTAGAGGCTAGAGCACGAATTTGGAAGCACAAAAGGATATTTTTAAAGCATTTAAAGCCATTGAATATCATCTCTTCAAGGGACTTTTCATGTTAATTTTATATATCGATTATGGTATTCTTTACTAAATAATGTGTATCTAAATTCTCTTAGGTTAGGTTGTGTGATGAACCTTATTCAATATTGTTGGAATTATATGTTTGTTTGACTTTATATGAATCTTGTGGATTATAATTTTATTTGGTTGTTACTTATGGTTAATTCTTTTTATTTGAGATACTATATTAATCTATTATCAGACACATAGGGGTTCCTGACCCGTTACCTATGTGTTTGACCTAGGGCAACTGTTATAATTATGCTAGATGAATAGGGATATGAGACCCTGAGTAGTAGCATAAGGAATTAACAGTTTGTACATCGCCTAACACTGCCTATGCTGGCGGACTAGGGATAGAAAGCTCCGAGTAGTTGTTAGTGAGTTATTTTGTAGGGGACTGGTTATAACAGTTTTGTTAATTTGTCGTGAGATTATAAGGGTAAGACCATTCATACAAGACATCATACATCAAAAAGGAGAGGATAAGGGGATTCTAAAACACAACCTGACCGTTTTCGTGGCATTGTTTTCTCGTTTATTTACTTTTTGCACTGAAACTTACAAAACCCTTTTTTTTACTATTTTACTTTAAAGTGCACAAATCACTATCTTGTTCGAACATATTCCTTGTGGGTTCAATCTTTTTTATTACCGCAACATTATCGGTACACTTGCCAAGAAGTCATCAGTCTACTCCTATCAATGAAGGTGTTACTAAATATGCTAGTCTTTGTAAAAGGATTGATAAGAAGTCAAAGAAAATAGTTGGTGATAAAAAATTTCCCTTAAATGTTTCTTTTTCTCCTTAGACAATGTGTCTTTCCGTTATGAGGAAAGTATGATGAATTGGAAGTATTTGTATCATAAGAGGATAGCCCTTGAAAGGAAGTTGTCAAAAGAAACTTTGACATTTGAAGAGGTTGTTCATCTGCTAGAGGATGTTACTATGAAAGACAATGAGAATCTTATGATAATTCACCTTTGTGACATGGCATACAATATGGTGGAGCATTTTGTTCAACAAATGCAATATGAATTTGAGTTGGGCATGGTAGGAGATGTTACCTACTTTCCTGATTTTTAAGTGAAGCAAATAAAGGACTACACCTTTGATTCCCAAAGTATATTTGCGGGAAGTAGTTGCACTTAAATGCCGTGGAATAACTAAATGCTCAAAGATGTCACCAAATATGGTGATGAAGATGTCAACCAAGATGTGTCAAATAACATGTATGACATGTTGGTGACTGAGTTTCCAGCTCAAAGGAAGGACGAGCAAGTTGCCCTCGTTAATTAGGAAGTGAATAGAAAAATGTTCAAATAGGTGACTCTGAAACAGATGCTGAAGCAAATGTCTAGGACATTGTGATTACCATCAGAAGAAAAGTTGGTGAAAAAATTATTCATTTGAATGTTGTTGTTGCTCCTCTAGATAATGTGTCATTCCATTTTGAAACAAGTGTTCAGGAGTGGAAACATGATATTCCAAGAAGGATTGCTTGTGAAAAAATCTAGGTACAAATGCTTTTGATTGTAAAGAGACTATAGACATGATAAAAGTTTTTGGGCTAATGAAGATTGTTACTGATATTGGTCCTTGCTAGGAAAATCTGGTCAAGAATTTTATTATGAACATTACTATTGAGTGTAATTTTGAAAGCTTCAAGTAGTATAGAATGGTGTATGATAAAGGAAAGTGTGTGAAGCTTTCACCTTAACCGTAAATGATGATGAAGAAGAATATTATGTTGAAGCATTAAAGTATAATGAAATTATAGAGCTTCTTAGTGATGCTCAGTTATTGAAAACGATGTTGAATGTTAAAGCTTGTTACCCTAAGTTGATAAAGGAATTTGTTGTTAAGAATGATGGTATTTGTCATTGATTTCTAAGGTTCAATTATAAGATGTTTGTTGGGAAAGATGTCTCAGACATTGTGTCTAACATTTGTGCACCTACTAATGAAACTGATATGGTATTTGATGAAGAAATATTGGAGCTTTTTCACCCCAACTTGTTGTTGTTGCTATTGCTCTTTTGGTATTCTTTTGTTGAAAATGGTCTTGTGTCCTTTATTGGAGATTATTCCTTTTTGAGGTCTTTTGGTTGAAGATGTGTGCTAGTGTGGTTGGCTGCTATTCCTGACAAGCTTGTATTATGGATCCTGAAGCTTGTTGTTTTGGTTGTGGTTCTTTCCATACCTTTTCCAAATTATGGCAAAATTAGGGAGTAATGATCATGTAGGACAAGATGGTCCAACAAGATATTTTGTGATGTGTTGATATGATCTCTTGATGTGTAACAACCTCTTTACTTATGTGCTACTTCTGCTGGTGTTGTTTGCTCTGGTGGTTCTGATATGTGATATGGTGTCCTACTTGTACTACTTCTTGAAGATCACATTTTGTAAGTTATTTTAGCCAAAATTTTCCAAATGGTGAGATTTTTGTTCCTTTTGATTGGTTGCATTAGGTAAAACATCATATGTACATGATGTGTATTGTCTAGAGGCAACATGTGGAACAAGATGTTTCAGCATTTGGCCTTAGTCTGTAGACCAATATTTGTGAGTGTATCTGTGCACGTTGGTGTTTGGTTCCTGAAAGATTTATTGTTGCATCTTTTATCAAATATTATTTAGTAAGATTTGCTAAAAAGACTTTATTAATCCATAAGGTTGAAGAAGATATAATTATACATGGATAAATTAAAAAGATTTGGAGTTAATAATAAGATTTAATTGGATATGCTTTGAAGATAGATTTGATTCAGTTTTATCCAAGATTGTACTGAATATTTAATTAAATAAATATTCCATGAAGAGATTTAACGAGATTTATTTTAATTACAAGATATAAATTTACACTTAATGAAAATATCTTCAATCAAAGATTTATAAGTGCGGTTCAATTTTAGCAAGAGGCTTATTCTGAATCCTTTACTTGAGAAGTTGGAATCATGATTTATTTCAAGTAACGATTGTTCAATATTCAAAATTCTGTCACGGCACACATGTGGGACTTGATATTCTAGCATGTGTGCAACATCTGGCCCTTGTCAGCAGGCCAGTGTTGTAGTTGTTTAGAGTGTGATTTTCTGATTGGATCTCAATCATATTTACTATCTTTTAGAAATGCATTTATATGGATTTGTTTGGTTGGATTGGACGTGATCAAATTGATTTAAATGGAGATTTAAATTTGAATAAAAAATAAATCATATCTTTTGGAGGCTTTAGTGGAACAAATCAAAACAAAATCTCTTATATTTCTGGACGAGATCAAAGCTGCTTATGGCCATTGGAAAAATCCAGAATAAGCATTGCTATTTAAAGAGACTCAAACCTAAAGTTTGGTGTGTGCATGTATTAAAGGCTATTTGTGTTATGGTTTCTATTTGAAAAGCATGTGTATACTTTAAGTATACAAGAGAAAGTCAGTGTTTCGTGGTCCTTGAGAAAGATTAATTAATTAATTGGCATTGATGGTGGTTCTCAACAGTTGTAATGGTCCTGATATTTTTGGAGTATGAGGATCTTTGATGATCATGTCGATCTTGATAATTGTTGCACCCCAAAATTTGACCAACCTTTTTCAGTAATTTGTCTTATGTTTCATTTCATTTGCATTTGCATGTCTTTTCTCGCATACGGTGCATTTTGTCGGTCGGAGTAATTTATCGGGATTACAGCCCATTCTCTCGCGTTTCAGGCGATTCAGACCAGTTTAAATATGGAGTTTTATTTCGGAATCGAGTGGAGTTTGTTCTCATTCTGTTAGTCCAGTCCGTGCTGGTATTTTCGGCGACATTTTGGTGCTCGCCTATTTTTCATAACTTTTTTATGGCTATTGTTTAGTTATGTAGATTTTATTTTAAGTTTTTATTTTTTTTAGATTTTTATTTTATTAGGTTTATTTTCCTTTATTTATTTAATAGAATTTTAGGATTATATAGTTTTTATTTATTATTAGATTAAGATTATATTTAGTTTAGTATAGATTTTACTTAATTAGGGTTTAATTATTTAAAGTTAATTTAGTTTAATTATCAGTTTAAATACAGTTTTTTTTTTAAACAGAGTTTTTAATTAGGTTTAGATTTAAATAGGATTTAATTAAAGTTAATTGGTGATTACTAGTATTATTATTAGGAGTTAATTTTTATTTGTTCATAGTTATTAATTAATTAAGTTAGTTTAAATCAGCTTTTCATTATCGTGTCATTAATCATCATTTGTCACTTAATCAGCAATTAATCAAGTTTTAAGTCTCAACACAGCCCACAACCTCTGCTGCTACACGCATCGGTACATGCACACAAATATGGAATAAATTTTTAATATGGAACAAACCAACATCACGGCATGAAACCGCACCAGCCGTATCAGTACGCAAGACACCAACCTGCCATAGCCCACACACCTGTGAAATTGTACCAACATCCTGCTACAAATTTCCTCCACACCAGACAACTCTGCAACAATACAGCCAGCCCTGCTACACTAGGTTGTACAAACCTGCAACCTGCAGTGAAAACAAAACCAACCAGCTGTAATAACAAGACAAGGAAGAGGTTTAATAAAAGGTTGGTATTAAGAGAGAGGTAAAGAAGGAGAATTCGATATACCTCTTTAAGCTGCTACAACACTACAGGATGAAAGGAGCAGAACGGAGAATCCTCTAAAAGGGATTCCAATCTTCAAATCCCAAAAAACTTTCTCCTCCAACTCATCCTAAGTTTTCTAACCAACAAACCATTCCCAATCTCCACAACCTTCAACCTTCAGAAAACCATCTCCATACTATCCAAATAAAGCTACAACTCCCTTCACGCTTCAACCTCTGAATCGAAAATTCCTTCAAACCAAGCTCACCTTCAAGCTTCAACGACAACAACCTTCACCATTAATCATCTTCAGATTCAACACTTTCCAAACTAAACTCGTTCCAACTTCCATCGTGAATCAACCACCTTTAAAGAAAACAATCAAAATCCAACCACACTT
The DNA here is from genome assembly GCA_963859935.3 of Lathyrus sativus. Classification (NCBI taxonomy): domain Eukaryota; kingdom Viridiplantae; phylum Streptophyta; class Magnoliopsida; order Fabales; family Fabaceae; genus Lathyrus; species Lathyrus sativus. Next base: position 33,334,552 of record OZ012738.1, read on the forward strand.
CAATCCAACTCGTGATTCATCCACCATTTTCGCATTCTATCAAACCCGTTTCACACAACCACCTTCAAACATTAAACCACAAAACTCTCATTAAACTTCAAACAGAACCAGGACTTTTCAAAAACCAATCACTGTGAAACCCACCTCACCTTAAACATGAATCTTAATCCAAATTCAACAACATCTCCTTCATCCAATAACCATAACCAAAAAATAACAACCTTCATCAAATCAGAACCGCAACTTCAACCATCAGCAACCACAAAGAAACTTATCTTTTTTCTATCTCCTTCTTCAACCTTCAAAACTTCATACCAGAAATCCAACACATCAACAAAAAATCGAAGCCCATCCTTCAACCTTCCTTACCTGTAAAAAACCGCTCATCAATTTTCGCTCAAACCAAAGTAAAACGCAGAAACTGACCCACTCTTTGACACCGAAAAACCCTTCACCGTATTTATTCCCCAACAACCTTTGTAATCCTTTTTCGATGGCCTCCGACGTAACACCTTCTTCCTTCAACTCAACCTTCATCAAACGACATCATCTTCAAACAACACTCACCGTCGTAAAACCCCCTCAAAGAACAACCCTTTCAATCCACCGCAGCTCATCATTTTCGAAACACTGACCAACAGCTGGACATTCAGCGCCGCTGTAAACCACACACAAAAACCCAGTTGAAACCCTCAAACTTCATACCGTCTTCAAACCTTCAACCATTAAACCCCTCAATAAAATTAAACCTGAGTCGAGAGGGAGGAGAGAGCAAGTGAATGAATTGAACTTTTGCGAAGAAAGTCAATTTCGGAACCCTGGCGAAGTGATTTTACTTCAACTTTTCTCCAGCTGATGATTCATGTTTTTGTGGCACGTTGCTTCTGATATTTTGTTTGGGTGTTAAGAGGATTAAATGAATGTTGATGTTTTGACCTTGGGTTGTTGGGCTTGCATGAGCCCACGTTTTTTTTGGCAGCACCATACTCGTTTTTGTTGTGGTTGGGCCAGAGGCCCATGATGGTTTTTCTTCACACACCACCGGTTTTCTATGTAAACCCTTGTTTCATGTTTTCTTTTCCGTTTCAATTTCTTTTATGAAATATTTTATATATCATCTTTTTTTTTTTATCTTTTTTTTTGTAAATACGTTCTGTTGTTTGTATATATTATATATTAACACTTTTCATTTTGTAAGAAAGTTATTTATTAATGTCCCTTTTTTATAATAACATATTATATTTTATATTTTATATATTCTTTTTAGAACTTAAATATATTTTATTTTAGAAGTTTGAATTTTATTCTTCATTTGTTACTGAACTTTATTTTCATTTCATCTGTTTAGGTCGATGACGAGACCTCCGTAATTCATTACCAGTCAAATTATTGATAAGTAATGTTGGATCTGAGACCACCTCTTTTCTCTCTTCGTCACTTGTCCCAACTCGATTCAAAAGCATTGACAAACCATCTTCAAAATCCAATTATCCTTGTATTGAATTAAAAAGAGGGGATTAAGTGTAGACTTTCTTCCTCTCCGAGTGTTGGGATGCCCACTGTAGTGAGGGTGGTTTTGACACTCGTCTTTCAATACGAAGACGCTTCTAAACTTTTCCCCCTAAAACCTCGGTCTCGTATCGAGCACACTTTCAATAATAAACTAATTTCTCTTTGTATTGAATTAAAAAGAGAGGATTAGGTGTAGACCTCTTCCTCTCCGAATGTTGGGATGCCCACTGTAGTGAGAGTGGTCTTGATATTCGTCTTTCAATACGAAGACGCGACTTTATCCACCCTCTCGCTTTCACAACTTCCTTCCACAATTTTCACACCTAAAACCTCGGTCTCGTACTGAGTGCATTTTCAATTTCCTTTTCATATAAAAACTTGAATGGTCGTGGAGTGGTTAGGCGTAGGCCTTCTCCTATCCCGAGTGCTGACGTTTACCGTAGGGTTCTCTGTCGCAAAGCACTTACCATTCAAAACCAAAAACATCTTTAATAAGAGAACGAAGTTCTCTTTGCATTGAATTAAAGAGAGAGGATTGGGTGTAGACCTCTTTTTTCCGAGCGTAGGGATGCCCACTATAGTGAGGGTGGTTTCGACGCTCGTCTTTCAATACGAAGACGCCTCGTTCGCCACATCCTTTTACAACAAAAAACTTTGAGATAAAGAATTGGGTACTACCTGTAGGGGTTACTATCCGAGGACCTATCTCGCCCCAAAAACAATCCAATCAATCAAACGTGACTTCTTACCTCGCGTGGCGAAAACCTAATCTTTCAAAAAGGATATGTTACGTTCGTTCTACCGCAAACAGGTAACGCCTAAGTCTCCAACGAGCGAGCAGCAAAACACCTAACTGCTAGAATGCGCACGATAGCATCATCCATAAAAAACACCGGTTACCCGTAGTAGCACTAACTACGTTTGCTCTGATTTCTCATGTCAGATGAGAATACGTAGGCACAAGATGGCGATGTCTTGGCGAGCTCCCTTTTTCACCTTTCACCCGTAGTTGGCCGAACTACGGCTGCTCTGATTTCTCATACCAGATGAGAATACGTAGGCACAAGACGGCGATGTCTTGGCGAGCACATTTCCCCCATATATCCGTAGCCCCGAACTACGTCGACTCTGACTTTCTCATATCCGTTGAGAATACGTAGGCCTAGGACCGCGAAGTCCTACCGAGTCTGTTCTCTCTCTTTTCTTTCCTCCTTTACCTCTCTTTCCCCGTTTCTAAACCCTTCTCTCTATCTTTTGGAACAACTTTTTAGCATAATATTTAAGCAAATAAATTTACACATCGACAAACAAAAGGTTCCCATCGAGTACGATGGATGCGAGTGGTGTTAATACCTTCCCCTCGCATAACCGGCTTCCGAACCCGTTCTTGGTCGCGAGACCATCTTATCCATTTCTTTCTTAAGGTTTTCTCGATATTTTCCTTTCCCCTCATGGGATAAATAAAGTTCGGTGGCGACTCTTCTGTCTATTTCTTTTCGCCTCCCCGTTGTTGCGCGATGCATTTTTCGAGTAGCGACAGCTGGCGACTCTGCTGGGGACGCCCTAGCGAGCCAAACCTATTTTGTTTATCGTGTTTGTGTTTTTACTTGTTTTATTTATTTATGCTTTATTCTCTAAACTGTTGGGTTTATTTAGTTTGGTTTGTGAGGGTGAAGTTTTCGAGCATACACGCTAAGTTAGGAGGTGGATTCTTTCTGATTTGCGAGACTTAGGACTCGTTGAGTTGGATTGAATCTCACCGCTCAGATGAGACTCCGTTGGAATAGTTATGTCTTACGTGTAGTCGTAATGGCGTTCTTATCTTCAACTTGAGAGTCCGCGATTCTGAGGACCTTTTGTAGAACCTTATTCCGAAGGTTGCTAAAACATAACTCTGTGTTCATCCTTTTGAAGGGATTACCGTCTTACGAGTAGTCGTTATGATGGGAAACTTTTGAGGGTTAGTGCATGGGACTTTGTTTGAAAAGCCTTTGGAATACCCTTTTGTACACCAGTAGATTGCCCACTCGTTGGGGAAGATACCTTTTTGATGTTGTCTTGCAGGATTTGTGACTTTGATCTTGATGTGTGAATATTATCATATACATTCATAAAACATTGCATTGCATATCATTTTGCATACCAAGAGACTTAAGAAGCTATGATTATCTCAGGTATTGGTGAACTCGATGGCTGATCTAAGAAAGAGAAGCACAAATTCCATAAAGTTTAGGGAACCAAAGTTGGAATCAATTCAAGACCTTCTGATTGACGTGCCAAAAGTTATCAAGATCAACTTTCAAGGGAAACATGGGAAATTGCTCGATCTTCTCCACTCTAGAGTTGATACTTGGGCCTTGTATGCTATGGCTCAATTTTATGATGCGCCTCTTCGGTGCTTCACTTTTCAAGACTACCAGTTGGCTCCCACCTTGGAAGAATATTCGCACATTTTGAATATTAAGATTAAGGATCAACCTGTCTATACTGGTTTGGAAGAAGAACCAAAGCCTGTTGTCATTGCTCTCGCTCTTCATATGACCAAATAAGAAGTCAAGAAGGGTCTAACCAGTAAAAGGGGTGTTCAGGGTTTTCCATTGAAGTTTCTGCTAGAAAAGGCCGCTCAGTACAAGGTTGATGAAGATTGGGAAAAGTTCGGTATAAGCGTTGCTCTAATGATTTATGGGATTGTCCTCTTTCCAAATGTGGACAATTTCGTAGACATCACTGCCATCGTTCTCTTCATGCAGAAGAATCCCATCCCTACACTCCTTGTCGATGTTTATCACTCTATTCATTGGAGGAGTGAAAAGAAGGCGGGAATGATCCAATGCTGCTCTCACCTACTATACAAGTGGTATGCTTCTCATTTGCCCAAGAAAGGGCCGTTCATGGAAAACAAGAAGGAATTGAAATGGTCTCAACGCATCATGTCTCTGGAAGTTAGTGATATTGCTTGGTACTCTCATGAGTACTATGATGTGGAAATCATCTTTAGTTGTGGAGAATTCAGTAATGTACCTTTGATCGGTAGGGCCGGTTGTATTAACTATAACCCAGTCATGGCATTACGTTAGTTGGGCTATGCTATGGAGGGCGAGCCCGAAGCAGAGAAGGTTCAGAGTTTCTTTTTGCTAGCCACATCAGAAGACCCTGCGTTTGTCAGGAAGATTGCTAAGGCTTGGGGCAAGATTCATACAAAGGGGAGGAAGGAGTTAAAAGCGAAGAATTGTGTGGCAAAGGAGCCATACAACTGGTGGTTACTAGCTAGAGTAGCTGAAAGGTTGTTACCATTTCCCTTAGAGCCCTCTATGCGAGAAACACCTCCTACTCCCACTCATGTATCCATAGAAGAATATGAAAAACTGAAGCTAATAGTGGAGAGATTGACTAAGGAGAATCAGGACCTTCAGAATGAAGTCCACCAAGCAAATATGGAGAGCGGTCAGTACAAAAGAAAGGTGGAGTTTGAACAGGATCAAGCGGCTGAGAGTAGCAAGAAGCTAAAACTAGAAACGGACCTGAGAGTCAGGTACCAACAGGGTTACGAAGGGGCAGATGCATCATTAACAACTCTCCGATGATGCTTAAAGGACACCAAAGCTTCTTGTGATAGGGCATGGCACTTCTTTGAGATAGCCTCTTCCGAAAAGAAGGAAATACGAGAGAATCTTGAGGCTAATATTGGGGATCTTGAAGAACGACTGAGAAATGCCTTGACCCTAGTGGAAGATGAACGAAGACTCAAAGAGGAGGCACTGAGAGCTTCATATGTCACACCTGACATGTGGAGTAGCAAATGTATAGAATTGGAAACTGCCCAAGAAACAGCCCTTCTGTGGAGGAATCGTTTCGAGGCTTTGCAAAGAGATAGTGCGCAGTGGCTCGAGAAGGAGGCTCAGCTCAATGAGTTGTTGGACACCCATGTGGATTCTATTTGTTATTACCAGTCAACTCTAGATATGTGTCGTGCTAGGTACAACAATTTGGTGGAGCATTGCAACCTCATGATCTGTGATATCCCATGGAGGTCAAAAGTAATTATATCTTTGCTTATGTTTATGTTGACGGGGAGGCGAAAGGAAAATGCATCGCGCAACGACGGGGAGGCAAAAAGAAATAGACAGAAGAGTCGCCACCGAACTTTATTTATCCCATGAGGGGAAAGGAAAATATCGAGAAAACCTTAAGAAAGAAATGGATAAGATGGTCTCGCGACCAAGAACGGGTTCGGAAGCCGGTTATGCGAGGGGAAGGTATTAGCACCCCTCGCATCCATCGTACTCGATGGGAACCTTTTGTTTGTCGATGTGTAAATTTATTTGCTTAAACATTATGCTATAAGAAGTGTTCCACGGGGTAAAAGAAGGGTTAGAAACAAGAAAGTTAGGAGGAAAGAGAGAACGGGGAAGAAAAGAGAAAGAACAGACTCGGTAGGACTTCACAGTCCTATGCCTACGTATTCTCAATAAATATGAGAAAGTCAGAGTCGACGTAGTTCGGGGAACTACAAATATAAGGGGGAATGTGCTCGCCAAGACATCGCCGTCTTGTGCCTACGTATTCTCATCTGGTATGAGAAATCAGAGCAGACGTAGTTCGGCCTACGGTTTGTTGATGTTTTTTATGGATGATGCTATCGTGCGCATTCTAGCAGTTGGGTGTTTCGCTGCTCGCTCGTTGGAGACTTAGGCGTTACCTGTTTGCGGTAGAACGGACGTAACATATCCTTTTTGAAAGATTGATTAGTTTTCGCCACGCGAGGCAAGAAGTCACATTTGATTGATTGGATTGTTTTTTAGGGGGCGAGACAGGTCCTCGGATAGTAACCCCTACGGGTAGTACCCAATTCTTTGTCTCAAAGTTTTTTGTTATGAAAATTGTGTGGTAAACGAGGTGTCTTCGTATTGAAAGACGAGCGTCAAAACCACCCTCACTACAGTGGGCATCCCAACACTCGAAGAGGAAGAGGTCTATACCCAATCCTCTCTCTTTAATTCAACATAAAGAGAGCTTCATTCTCTTATTAATGATGTTTTTGGTTTTGAACGGTAAGTGCTTTGCGACAGAGAACCCTACGGTAAATGTCAGCACTCGGGATAGGAGAAGGCCTACGCCTAACCACTCCACGACCATTCAAGTTTTGTTGTGAAAATAATTTGAAATGCACTCGGTGCGGGACCGAGGTTTTAGGTGACAAGGGTTGCGGGATGAAGTTGTGAAGGTGAGAGGTGGTGGACAAAGTCGCATCTTCGTATTGAAAGACGAGTATCGAGACCACCCTCACTACAGTGGGCATCCCAACACTCGGAGAAGAAGAGGTCTACACCCAATCTTCTTTCTTTAATTCGATACAAAGAGAAATCGATTTATTATGGTTTGAAAATGGACTCGGTACGAGACCGAGGTTTGAGGAGAGATGGTATGGAAATGTCTTCGTATTGAAAGACGAGCGTCGAAATCACCCTCACTACAGTGGGCATCCCAACACTCAGAGAAGAAGAGGTCTACACCCAATCCTCTCTTTTTAATTCAATACAAAGAATTTGATTTGAAAATGGAAATAAGATGCGAAGTAACGGCCCTAACAAAGGACCAACTCTCAAGTAAGCAGAGGATATTGTGAATTACAAATAATTTGAAAGTTATCTCATTAAATGAAACTAGTCATTATTGTGAACGTTTTGCAAAAAGAATGAATCAAAAATATCGAAGTGTGCAAAAGTTATGAATTTTGGAATTTGTATAATCAAAACAAAATAACAAGGAAATAAAAAGAAAGGTGGGAATGCCATGGGGAGGATCGAACCCACGCCCACACCCTTGCAAACATACAGCTCAACCACTCAGCCAAGGCGCGCGTGTTGGTAAGATATGGAAGAGGAAGAAGAAAAAACAAGAAGTGAAGAATAAAAAAAACAAAGCAAAAAATGGCCCCAGCTGGGCTCGAACTTAGGTCATTAGGGCGAGGCAAGATACTTAAAGGCTAGTGTTTAACCACTGGGGTGGCGATACATCCGTGTATTTATGCCACCCCATAAATACAAGTACTTAGCCAACGCGAATTTCTGGGCAAAACCAAAAACAAAACAAACCGTCCCAATACGTTTTGATCCGTAACTTAATCGTACCTCAACCAAACTGAGCAAACTCTATATCAAAACTAACCAGAAAAACAAGAGGAAGAAGATAGCACCAATGGTTTTTTCAAATACAGCACACACAGAAAAATTCGCATGCTTACGTAAAGAGGTGTTTGAAATGCCTTTTGAGATTTAATGATCAAAACAAAGAAACTAAACCCCAAACAGGATCTATACATGCCAGAACTGTAAGGCTCATGATTATGCTCAAAGGGGAAGCCTCAAATACACTAAAATATGATGTGTCTCATTGAGTAGCAATCGATGTCAGACCAAAATACTAAAGCATAAATTGATGAGAAACTTAGAGAGGTAGGTGCTGTCAACAAAGAATGGGCAGCAGTAGCATTCACATCTTAGCATTGGTTAATTTTCTCTCATTTTTTCTAGAAAAAGCAATAACAGAATTTTATGTTTAAGCTAGTAAGTGCAAGCCATTTTGACTAACTAACACATAAAATCTTACATATGCTAACTTATTCAAACAATTAACAAACTCGTAATAGTTTTCCACATGCACATAACAGCAGGACATACTCTTATTCTTTGCAAAACCAACATTTAACCTCTATAACTAATATGCTCAACAAATATTTCTAATTCAAACTTCAAAACACAAATTCAAAGCAGAGTTGAATCAGTTCATAACATTGCACATTGATCACAACACAACTACCTTTTAAGCCTAACTGAAGTTATGTTACTAACTTAGTAGGAATTCAACTAATAATCCATTTTAAGTCATCTTCTAACAGTCAATGCAAGTAAACCGGTTCAGGCAGACTAGTTAATTAGCATTTCACATTAAGACAATTTGCAATTTAAACATTCAATCCATTTCTATTTCATCTATTTCACAAACCAATAACCTCTTCATTTCAATCAACAACATGAATGTATCAGTGCCATCTTTCTAATTCATAACTGCATAGCACAACATAGTAAAGTTTCAAACCCAAACACAACCAGTTTAACACATCTTATAAACTGCTAACTGTTTCATTCAAATTTTAACCATTTTAACCTTGCCATTCATTACCTAACAAGGTCCACAACCATGACAATTAACAGTCCTACTGCACCTAATAATCAGTAGCAATACCTTTGAATGGTATACTAAATGAAATGTAACTTAACAAAACACAATTCAATAACCAAGCAATTCATAATAGCCAAGCTGACAATCTAACATAACTAACAAATATAAATGCAAGTTGTGCACAGTTTCAATCCAACACAAACATGTAGGCATACAAAAAGTGATCTTTTGGTGGTAGCAAAATATCAAGATAATGCAGGACAGCATGATGTTTGAAACAAGATTAATTAGCTAATATCAGCAGGATGAAAGCAAGATCATTCCAAAATTGAAACCAAACACAGCTTGAAACCTAAGCCACTAATGCAGATGTCCTATACCAAAATGCCTCTCCACTACTGCAACATGAAGGTGCCAAAACTGATTTTGATGCAAATGATTGTTCAAACAGGTTTTGATGTAAGTGAGTATTTTGTCATGAAGACCATGGACTACTTATCACAATGTTGTTATCCAATTAAAGGACAGGTTTGTTAACAATAAAAGAAACTTGAATCACAAGAAAGATGCTGAGCATGTTGGATTTGTTCATATTAAACAACTGCTCTACTAACAACAGGATGAATTATACCACTAAAACAAATTCAAACAACAGTACAAGTGTTTAAACCAACACTTTCTCAAACAGAATTTGTGGAGCAAAACCTGCTATGGATATTTTCTTTGAAGATCAAACGTGTTTTTTTTCATAAAATTGCAAACATAGTGTCATGCACATAACAAAGTACAGCAGGGCAAAACCAAGACATGTTAACATCAGATTCTTTGAAATTCTGGTTCAGGGCAGCATTACAAAAAATAAACAACACATGTTGTCAATGTATGACAAATATAAATGCAAGTTGTGCACAATTAGTCTTCAACAATTCCAAATGATAGGTTAACATACAAGACATGCTCAAATGGCAGTACCAAGCAAATCTTATGACAGTATTAACCTACCAACATAATACAGACCTGAATAGGGATTAAAATCTTGAAACCTGAGGCTGTCATGGCAGTTAATCTCCAACAGGACACTATCACAAACATCAATACCACAAACCTATAATGGTCACCCTCCTACAATGCTAACAAGCAAGTCTCTACAGACCCAAATTTGATGGTATAGGTGCACATAAAACACTATGCTTGAAAACATAAGACAGTCACATAAGCTTATAAGTAAACAGTCTCCTTGCATTAAACATCAATCAAAAACAAGAAATCCAATAAGGCTTGGATGGGGATATATGACTGACCAACCAAACAAACTAGACAGCAAATACAGTGAAAACCAACAATCAAACCTTAAACACACAGACCAAGTTTGTTAAACTACCTTAAAATCACATTTGCCATGCCAAGCCCCTAGTGAACACTTCAACCAGTTTTGAACAGAACAACAAAAAAGGAATTGGCATTACAAAGCATCCGTTGATACAACCAAAACAAATGCACATGTCATGTAACTTTAATTCACACATGGTTGTTGACAGAATCCAACTTGAGACAGTTTAAAACAAACATAATTTGTGTTAATTAATAATAACTCTTGTGAACCATCCAAAGACAATCACCAATGTAAACTGAAATGCTGGACAGATCCAAATCCAACTTGTGACACTTACTTGAGCTATCAGCCTTAAACCAAACAACAGACTCCCCTGATGAAGAAAAAAAAACACAGTACAAACCAAACACCCTAAAGTCATAAGCGTATCAACAAACCAAAACAAACAAACCTCTCATGGCAGTTCCAACAGCAAATGCATACAAAACCTAAACAGTTGTTAATGAAATGGCAAGTTCCAATTTCAAAAAAAAGAAACAAAGGAAAAATACTTGTGGTAACAATCAAAACCAAATCATGGCAAGAATCCAATCATCCTCATAAAACATAAACAAAAACAAACTAAAGACATGTTCAAGGCAGTTAGCACATACAAAATGTATACATGCTCAAAGCAATTTTAAATCAAAACAAAATGTTGATGCACATGTTATTGGTCGTATGTACTTTGACAGCCAAATTACAACCCTAGTATAGAAATGTCAAGACAAAGCCCATATACACATGATATAATGATGAGATGGTTCAAAGTTGAATACCTCTTACAGCCCTTTGATAAGAACAACCAGCTAGCAGCCTTAAGTGAGCAAGATACCCCCTCTTTGAACAAAGTTTGATACTTCTTTCCTTCTTGAAGCAGCACTCGATTTTTGGAGAAAAAAATCTTCAGAGAAAAATTCAAAACTCTTCTTCTGATTTTTATCCAAGTGTGTGGCTGCTAGGGTTTCCCTCAGCTTTAACCCTTTATACCCCAGCTCATCCAAAACCCTCATCTACTGAACTTGTCCTTGTTTGCTTTTGGTTGGAGTGGAGAGTGGTTTTTTCTTCTAGGGCTGTCATAGGTCAGGGTAGTGGCTGCTTGTCCATTGCCTTGACTGGTAAAGAATTTCAAAATTCAAGCAAGCAAGTACTTCACTTATTGGTCCTATTAAGGCAATGCTTGGTACAAGTTTTTTTATAAAAAAACAAGTTTTCTCCAACTTGGAATTTCACTAGCATCTTGAAATACACATCTCAATCATGAAAACTGAATATACCACATTAATCCTTGCGAAAAATCAAGTGGGATTGGCTTTTGTTTTGCTGGAAATGGTTGAGTTTTGCTCAACTTCCAATCTCTCACGTATGGCCATTTGTGTTCTTCAAAAACCTGTCCAGCCATGAAAATAGGATACTTAACAAATTTGGGGTGGGATAGTCAATGGAAGTATCACCACCCCAGTGGTTAACGCAAGCGCGTGTATTATGTACTGTCCTTGGTTCGATTCCTGGTGGAGACAAAATCCACCCCTTTTTATTTCAAGCGCTTTTTTCCAAATTCTTTAAATATATATTTTCACTTCCTTTTCTAATCACAAGCGTGTGGGTGGCTGAGTTGGTAAAGCAAGGTGCTTGCAATCCAAGGGTGGTGGGTTCAAACCTCACCTTGTACATTTTGCCTCATTCATTTTTTTTAAAATTGGATTTTCTTTATATATGCCCCTGAGAACCACATACTCTGCATCTGATGATTTGAACACCAACTCCTGATGAGGTTTATATACATTTTCTTTTGACACACACTTCGTGATCCCTTGTAGAAAAATGCAAAAAATGCTATGCAATGCAATGCCTATGTATTATGCTAATGCAATGAAATAAAACATAAGGCAGAGAGGTCGGTCAAATTTTGGGATACAACACTCAATATTTTCTGACTTCGCCGTCAATTTTTCCGTTAAATACGAACAACCATTAAATTCAAAGATATAATTACTTTTGACATCGCCGTCAACATAAACATCTCAACAAAGATATAAGCAAAGATATAATTACTTTTGCCCTTTGCTTTACATGGATATCGCACTTCGGTGCGTACTTCAACTGGGGCAACTCCTTTCTCGTTGGTATATGGCATGGAAGTTGTCCTGCCATTGGAGGTCGAGATCCCTTCTTTGAGAGTACTGGCGGATGTCAAACTAGATGAAGCAGAATGGGTGAAGAACAGGTTGAATCAACTCAGTTTGATGGTTGAGAAAAGATTGGCGTCTCTCGTATACGGTCGTTTGTATCAGAAGAGGATGAAGAGCGCCTATGATAAAAAGATACGTCCTCGGAGCTTTCAGGTAGGCGACTTGGTGTTGAAGCGAATTCTCCCACCACAGAACGATCACAGAGGCAAATGAACTCCCAACTATGAAGGGCCATATGTTGTAAGAAAGGTGTTCTCCGGAGGAGCCTTTCTACTTTCAACTATGGATGGCGAAGATTTTACATCCCCTGTGAACGCAGATGCAGTCAAAAAATACTTTGCTTAAGACAAACCCGCTGGAAAGAAAAGGAATATCCAGGCAAAAATGGGGCATCCCGGCGAACCATAAAATGATAGGTTCGGGCAAAAGTTAGGGATATAAGAAAAATGTGAACCCGCAAAGTTGAAAACCTGAAAGGGCAACTTTGGCAAAAATGGGTATCCCGGTGAATTGAAAACCCGCAAGGGCGATTCAGGCAAAAATTAGGGATTTTAAAGCAAATGACTGCGGCCTGCGCATTGATCATCACAAGCATAGTGGATTCTAGGGAGAACTCGAAGATCGACCATTCAAATCAGTCTCTTCAGAAGTTAAAGTATCGGAAAGCGTCAAAGCCACGCGAGTCATGGATGAGTCGTCACATGGTGTTTGTCTGTACCACATTGCCGACATTTTTGTATATTTTCCTTGCGATTGTCTTTTTGCGCAGCTTTCTCTTTTCAGGAGTTGCATCCGATGTAAAGTTGCCTATTTTCCGGCCCTTTATCAATAAAGTATACTATTCAGAAAAGCTTTTGTTCTGTTTTTAACTTTTTACCGTTTTGTTTGCAAAAGACGCCTGATATTTTTTGAAAAAAACCTTGCATACATAAACTTGTGGGCTTTGCTAACTATTAATTAAGATATTTGTTTAAATAAAGACATAAGTGATAATTTGGTGCTGGCTGTACAACACACTTGTCTATTTGTGTTTTTCTTTCCCCAAGCAGAGGTTGATACTGGTTCCCTCCTTATCTAATCCACGGCCAAGTCGGCAGAGTTGTTTTTCTTCCCCACATAGTGGAATCGACTCAAAGAGGGTTCATCTCCATCCCCAGCGGGGATAGTACGGGATAAATTCCCAATAAGTCTTATTCAACATCCCTAACAAACAGTGGACTCAATCTCCGGCAGAAGAGAGGTATTCCACAGCGCTCAACTGTGTTTCCCCAGTAGAGTTATTCTGGCTAATAGTTCACGATTGATTTCCCCGGCAGAGTGGAGTTGTTGTCTCTAGCCAAGTTGCTTGATCCCTAGAAGAGTTGTAGGATGATAGGCCCTGGGACGTTTTCCGCAGCAGAGTTGAATTTGGATCCCCAACGGGGTGGTTTTGTTCTTAACAAAGCAGTTTTACCCAGAAGTTTTTCTCAGATGTCGCTACTCGAAAAATGCATCGCGCAACGACGGGGAGGCGAAAAGAAATAGACAGAAGAGTCGCCACCGAACTTTATTTATCCCATGAGGGGAAAGGATAATATCGAAAAAACCTTAAGAAAGAAATGGATAAGATGGTCTCGCGACCAAGAACGGGTTCGGAAGCCGGTTATGCGAGGGGAAGGTATTAGCACCCCTCGCATAACCGGCTTCCGAACCCGTTCTTGGTCGCGAGACCATCTTATCCATTTCTTTCTTAAGGTTTTCTCGATATTTTCCTTTCCCCTCATGGGATAAATAAAGTTTGGTGGCGACTCTTCTGTCTATTTCTTTTCGCCTCCCCGTCGTTGCGCGATGCATTTTTCAAGTAGCGACAGCTGGCGAATCTGCTGGGGATGCCCTAGCGAGCCAAGCCTATTTGTTTGTCGTGTTTGTGTTTTGTTTTTTGCTTTAATTTATTTTGTGTTTTATTCTCTACCTGTTGGGTTTATTGGGATGGGTTGTAAGGATAAAGCTTTCTACCCGAGCTTTTGAGTATACACTAAGATTAGGAGGTGGTTTCTTTCTGATTTGCGAGACGTAGGACTCATTGAATTGGTTTGAATTCCACCGCTCAGATGAGACCCCGTTGGAACAATGATGTCTTACGTGTAGTCGTAACGGCGTCTTTATTTCCAATTGGGAGTCCTTGACTCTGAGGACCTTTTGTAGAACCTTATTCCGAAGGTTCCTAAAACATAACTCTGTGTTCATCCTTTGAAGGGATTACCGTCTTACGAGTAGTCGTTCTGATGGAAAACTTTTGAGGGTTAGTGCATGGGACTTTGTTTAAAAGCCTTTGGAAAACCCTCTTCTAAACCAGTAGATTACCCACCCGAGGTGAGAGATATCTCGTTGTTTTGTCTTGCAGAATTTGTGACTTTGATCCTTTGTGTGTTGCATTAGCATTTTGCATTGCATTTCATTTGCATCTCATTTTTGCATATCCATCCTCAACCGGAGCAGAGAGCTTACCAGTCTTTTGTCCAACCCGCAGTTGATTTCCCGACATTCACATTGGATTTGAGTTAGCTTCTGGAAGGATCATGGACTCAGAGGAGCATAATTTGGTTGTTACGAGGGCAGAGTTTGAGATGATGAAGAATCAGTTGGATCAACTCATGGAGGCCATGTCAGCTATGACAAGAGGAGAGACCAATGTTCAGAGGACTCCAGTGAACAATGTTGCTCAAGCTCAGCATGTGCAGATTCCTGTCGAAGATCAAGAGCATACTATTGTTAGAGATAGAGATTCATCTTCTCTCCATGACTCGGACTATCAGAACTTCACTTTCTCTATGCCAGATTCCCAAAGGGTTGTTCCAAAGATTAATCCTAAAAACCCACAGACTGTTGAGTTTATGAGAAGGTATCGTCTATTGGATGAAAAGCTTGATGCCCTGATGAGTCAAAACACTCTTAATTTGAATGCTTCGAGCATGTGTTTGGTGCCAGGTCTTGTGATGCCTCCGAAGTTTAAGGCGCCCAATTTTGAGAAGTACAAAGGGGATAGTTGTCCGAAGCAGCATTTGGTGATGTATTGCAGAAGAATGACCTTGCATGTCCACAATAACAAGCTTATGATTCACTGTTTCCAGGAAAGTCTTAGTGGGGCATCGTTGAGTTGGTATATGCAGTTGGAAAGTGGTTGCATCCGATCATGGTCAGATTTAGCCAATGCCTTTGTGAAGCAGTACAACTACAATCTCGACATGAATCCCAGCCGCATGCAGTTGCAAGAATTATCTCAAGCGGACAACGAATCTTTTAGAGGATATGTGCAAAGATGGAGAGAATTAGCTGCTCGTGTTCAACCACCACTTCTGGACAGAGAATTGGTTGACCTATTTATGGATACCTTGCAAGGTCCATACTTTGATAAAATGATTGGTAGTAAGGTAGTGAACTTTTCTGACTTGGTAAAAGCAGGAGAACGTATCGAGAGTGGAATCAAGAGTGGAAAGATTCGAGGCATCTCGGATACCCCAGTTTATGAAAGTGAATCAGTTGTCAGCTCTGAAGATGAATGGGAAAAAGAAAGTAATGCTTTCCCCGAATCTCCATTACCTCAGATTCAGTTTTCAGACGTTTCAAGTATTCAGAGTCAGCAACCTGTTAGGTCTGCGTATCAGATATCTGCTTCCCTACAGAGTCAACATGCATACCGTCATCAGCCGCGTCAGCACGCCCGACGAAGACCGAGGAAGCCAGAGAGACATTTCACTCAATTGCCGTTGTCGTACAGTTAGATATTGCCAGACTTGATCAGAGGTGGTTTGATAGTGCCGAAGAAAACTGATCTAGAGACTTCTCCACATCCTTCAGATTTTGATGTCAACGCCCGCTGTGAGTACCATGTTGGGGCACATGGGCATTCAACCGAAGATTGTAAGGTGCTTAGAAGCCAGGTTCAGACTCTGCTGGACTCCAACAGGTTTTCAATCACGCCTCAGGGTATTCAGATCAACGATCTTTCTTCGTCAAGTCATATGGGTTCGGCAGCTAATGTCATGGAGGGATTCACCGAGAGCATATGTTCAGAAGAGTATCAGACGGATTTCGATGAGCAATTCTAAAGATGGCTGGTTCAGCAGCAAGTCAAGAATGAAAGCCCAGTTCCCCGAAGCTGGCAATCTCTCTATCATGTTATTCCTTTGCATTTGTAGTTTCTTTTCTGTTTAAGTGTGAACTTATTTGCAAATTTCATTTGTAAGACGTGTTTGTTTTCGATTGATAATGATAATGAAATAAATATGCGTGTTTTGATTAAATCTATTCGTGTTCACTCAATGCTTTTTATTGATGTCAAACGCTTGTTTAAGTGGAGTCCGAGGGAGGATGACGAAATTGAAAGACGCGCAAGCTTCCGAATGTATGCTTTTGAATAAAATCTCTGCTGATGATGTACAGGCATTGTTTCAAATTCCTAAACACCGGAGATATAAGGATGTTAATCCCTTGTCAACCCCTTTGAGCCCAGTAGTAGGAGTTTCTTTCTGAAAACGAAAAACCCTCAATCTTAACCTAGGGCAGGGTAGATGTCAGTTAATTTGACCGAGCATCCAGATTACAGAAGGAGTGTTCCCCCATTCGAGGATCAATCACACCCGTAGAGGTCGTACCTAAAAAGCCGAGAAGTGAGACAGTCACAATCCCTTCAACAAGTCAGACCAGCTGGTGTCACATGATTTGTTCCGAAAAAAGAAAAGAAAAAAAACAAAAGCCCGCTAAGTCGATAACTTGAAAACAAGTGGCTTAGGCAAAAATTAGGGCATCCCGCTGGACTTTGAGATTAGAAGATATACTCAAAAGAGTCATTCCAGGAAAAATAGGGAGTGAATAATGATGAAAAACAAGTCGTGTGACTCCAGGCACCAAAGACGAAAAGCGAGTGGCTGTCTCTCCTGAAACTTGTGGTTTCCTGAACCATCATTCATGTCGTTTAACCTTTGAGAGGTGAGTGCTTGTGTCGAATTAGCTGAATATAGGATTGAAGAACATCAAGGAGAGTGGGTGGGTTAAACAGAACTTTGAGCCTCATATCCTTTCTTTCAAACTGTGAACCTGACCAAGTTACAACCTTCAAAAGTCCTAATTGAAGCAGGTTTGTTTCGAAAGCATACTTTGGTGAAGACCGCGTTGAAACTGACTCCTAAGAGGATTCTTCTTACCCTATGGGTACGAATATTGATATTTCTGATAAGTGATTCGTTCACTAAATACATCACAACTTTTTTCTAGTGAACAGACTTGGATTTCAAAATTGTCATATGCATTGCATTGATATTATCATTTGCAAAACAATTTGTTTTACTTGCAAGTAAGTACTCGACAGCAGGAAAGTTTCTACAGTGGAAAGTTCGATCGGTAAGATGCAGAACGCTTGAATACTCCGTTGAGCATGGGCAAGCCGTATCAAATGATCATAAAAGGGAGTCAGCCATTCTAAGACGCAGTTAATCTGGGGCAATCAGGTCGAGATTCGATAAACCTCTCGAAGTCAGCCAGGGGCACTTCTCTGCAAATCAGCCAATCAGGGGCAAATCACTTCTAGGCTAGGGCATGCCACTCCAAGAGCACATATATTATCCTTACCCAGAAGGCAGCTAATAGGAAGCACCTCTCTGAGGTTCATGATGTTGAGGCAGTTCATATCAGACCAGCAGGGTAAGGAGCTTTCAGTTTTCCTTTTGAGGAAGATTTACACAGAGAACCCACAGGCTGGGGCAAGGTTGTAAATAAGGGAACTTTTCCTCTCCATATCTTCAGAGCTACTCAGAGTTATTCAAGCAGGTGCAGTCAATCTTCAAGTTCAAGGTGAATGTTGGGAAGTCGTAACTCTTCACCTGTCTTCTCCAGCAAAAGCCCAATCATCATTGGCACGTGCAAGCTATCCCCAGGAGAGTCCGATCATACTTGGCACATCCGGCTATTCTCAGCGGAGTTGGCTTCACCTCTTCAGCATTTATTTTTTCCTGGATTGTTTCTTTCATATCCAGCTTCCCCCGGCAGCCCGAGCCTGCATCTGCATTTTGCATATAGTTATCATATTTGCATCATCTTTGCATTTCATCCTCAAATGTGTAGCATTTCCATCCTATATGGAGCATTACGCCATAGAAAAATTCAAACATACGCATATGCATGCGAAGCATAAGCCAGTTTTTCCATTAGCCTTCTGTGGCAACGTGAATCACTCTGTAATCAGTTCAGGGGTATTTATCCAGCAGCTTTGTTCAGACAGCTTGTCGGTTTACTCGGATTTCAGATTATATGACGGTTATGATTTTGTCCATCAATCTTCTGATGATGACATTCCCAAACAAATTTTCTTTCCGTCAGTTCCTATTTACGATGTGCTCCCCAGCAAGTATTTTCTCCGTCTATCATTAGACGTCGTGAGTTTGGTTTTCTCCGTCTATCATTAGACGATGCGAGACCTGGATTTGATGTTACTCTCGTCTATCATTAGACAATACGAGATTTGGATATGATTTTCCTCTCGTCTATCATTAGATGATACGAGATTTGGTTTTGATGTTCCTCTCGTCTATCATTAGACGATGTGAAACCTGGATTGGATGTTACTCTCGTCTATCATTAGACGATACGAGATTTGAATATGATTTTCCTCTCGTCTATCATTAGACGATACGAGATTTGGTTTTGATATTCCTCTCGCCTATCATTAGACGATGTGAGATTTAGATATGATTTTCCTCTCGTCTATCATTAGACGATGTGAGATTTAGATATGATTTTCCTCTCGTCTATCATTAGACGATGCGAGATTTGGTTATGGTTTTCCTCTCCGTCCATCATTGGACGATGTGAGTATTTTGGATATTGTTCCTCTCGTCTATCATTAGACGATGCGAGATTTGGTTTTGATGTTCCTCTCGTCTATCATTAGACGATGCGAGATTTGGTTATGGTTTTCCTCTCCGCCCATCATTGGACGATGTGAGTATTTTGGATATTGTTCTTCCTGTCTACCATTAGACGATGTGAGTTTTGGATATAATGTTTCTCCGTCCATCATTGGACGATGTTGAGAGTTGACGGCGATGTCAGGTGCTTATCAGATTTATGTTTGTCTGGCGGCGATGTCAGAGGTTTATTAGCACCATGGTTGTCTGGCGGCGATGCCAGAGTTCTGTATCCCCATAGGTACTTGACGGCGATGTCGGGTGTTTCTCAGAGTTATAGTTAGCTGGCAGCGATGTCAGGCAATTTTGTTTTCCCAGCAGCGAGGTTGGATGTTGGTTACTGGCAGCTATGTCAAATATCTTTATTTTCCCAGCGGCGAGGTTGGATGTTTTTCTGGCGGCGATGTCAGATGATTTTGTTTTCCCAGCAGCGAGGTTGGATGTTTTTCTGGTGGCAATGTCAGGTGATTTAGTTTTCCAGCGGCAATGTTGGGTGTTTTGGTTGTCCGGCGGCGATGTCAGACGCCTTATTTTTGTGAATGACTGGCGGCGATGTCGGTGTGATTTACCGATTGATTGCTTTGAATGACTGGCGGCGATGTCAGAGGATCGTATCTATAGATTCGATGTTTTGTTTTATTTAACAGAGGTCTAACAGCGATGTTAGCTACTTTACCGACTGGAGGTAGAGGCCTGACGGCAATGTCAGACGAAGTTAATGTGGACAACTGGCGGCAAGGTCATGATCAGTTCAGCTATCTTCTAGAGATTTCGTTCCAATATATCAGAGTTTGCAGTTCTATTTTTGCGGTTGGCAAATTTCTGGGTGCTTTGGTATTCAACCGTCTTTTACCTTTGAATGTTTGAAAGTCGTTCGCTTCTCAACCCTTCAGGTCCAAGTCGCTTGAATAGGGGCAGCTGTTGCACCCCAAAATTTGACCAACCTTTTTCAGTAATTTGTCTTATGTTTCATTTCATTTGCATTTGCATGTCTTTTCTCGCATACGGTGCATTTTGTCGGTCGGAGTAATTTATCGGGATTACAGCCCATTCTCTCGCGTTTCAGGCGATTCAGACCAGTTTAAATATGGAGTTTTATTTCGGAATCGAGTGGAGTTTGTTCTCATTCTATTAGTCCAGTCCGTGCTGGTATTTTCGGCGACATTTTGGTGCTCGCCTATTTTTCATAACTTTTTTATGGCTATTGTTTAGTTATGTAGATTTTATTTTAAGTTTTTATTTTTTTAGATTTTCATTTTATTAGGTTTATTTTCCTTTATTTATTTAATAGACTTTTAGGATTATATAGTTTTTATTTATTATTAGATTAAGATTATATTTAGTTTAGTATAGATTTTACTTAATTAGGGTTTAATTATTTAAAGTTAATTTAGTTTAATTATCAGTTTAAATACAGTTTTTTTTTTAAACAGAGTTTTTAATTAGGTTTAGATTTAAATAGGATTTAATTAAAGTTAATTGGTGATTACTAGTATTATTATTAGGAGTTAATTTTTATTTGTTCATAGTTATTAATTAATCAAGTTAGTTTAAATCAGCTTTTCATTATCGTGTCATTAATCATCATTTGTCACTTAATCAGCAATTAATCAAGTTTTAAGTCTCAACACAACCCACAACCTCTGCTGCTACACGCATCGGCACATGCACACAAATATGGAATAAATTTTTAATATGGAACAAACCAACATCACGGCATGAAACCGCACCAGCCGTATCAGTACGCAAGACACCAACCTGCCATAGCCCACACACCTGTGAAATTGTACCAACACCCTGCTACAAATTTCCTCCACACCAGACAACTCTGCAACAATACAGCCAGCCCTGCTACACTAGGTTGTACAAACCTGCAACCTGCAGTGAAAACAAAACCAACCAGCTGTAATAACAAGACAAGGAGGAGGTTTAATAAAAGGTTGGTATTAAGAGAGAGGTAAAGAAGGAGAATTCGATATACCTCTTTAAGCTGCTACAACACTACAGGATGAAAGGAGCAGAACGGAGAATCCTCTAAAAGGGATTCCAATATTCAAATCCCAAAAAACTTTCTCCTCCAACTCATCCTAAGTTTTCTAACCAACAAACCATTCCCAATCTCCACAACCTTCAACCTTCAGAAAACCATCTCCATACTATCCAAATAAAGCTACAACTCCCTTCACGCTTCAACCTCTGAACCGAAAATTCCTTCAAACCAAGCTCACCTTCAAGCTTCAACGACAACAACCTTCACCATTAATCATCTTCAGATTCAACACTTTCCAAACTAAACTCGTTCCAACTTCCATCGTGAATCAACCACCTGTAAAGAAAACAATCAAAATCCAACCACACTTCAATCCAACTCGTGATTCATCCACCATTTTCGCATTCTATCAAACCCGTTTCACACAACCACCTTCAAACATTAAACCACAAAACTCTCATTAAACTTCAAACAGAACCAGGACTTTTCAAAAACCAATACTGTGAAACCCACCTCACCTTCAACATGAATCTTAATCCAAATTCAACAACATCTCCTTCATCCAATAACCATAACCAAAAAATAACAACCTTCATCAAATCAGAACCACAACTTCAACCATCAGCAACCACAAAGAAACTTATCTTTTTTCTATCTCCTTCTTCAACCTTCAAAACTTCATACCAGAAATCCAACACATCAACAAAAAATCGAAGCCCATCCTTCAACCTTCCTTACCTGTAAAAAACCGCTCATCAATTTTCGCTCAAACCAAAGCAAAACGCAGAAACTGACCCACTCTTTGACACCGAAAAACCCTTCACCGTATTTATTCCCCAACAACCTTTGTAATCCTTTTCCGATGGCCTCCGACGTAACACCTTCTTCCTTCAACTCAACCTTCATCAAACGACATCATCTTCAAACAACACTCACCGTCGTAAAACCCCCTCAAAGAACAACCCTTTCAATCTACCGCAGCTCATCATTTTCGAAACACTGACCAACAGCTGGACATTCAGCGCCGCTGTAAACCACACACAAAAACCCAGTTGAAACCCTCAAACTTCATACAGTCTTCAAACCTTCAACCATTAAACCCCTCAATAAAATTAAACCTGAGTCGAGAGGGAGGAGAGAGCAAGTGAATGAATTGAACTTTTGCGAAGAAAGTCAATTTCGGAACCCTGGCGAAGTGATTTTACTTCAACTTTTCTCCAGCTGATGATTCATGTTTTTGTGGCACGTTGCTTCTGATATTTTGTTTGGGTGTTAAGAGGATTAAATGAATGTTGATGTTTTGACCTTGGGTTGTTGGGCTTGCATGAGCCCACGTTTTTTTTGGCAGCACCATACTCGTTTTTGTTGTGGTTGGGCCAGAGGCCCATGATGGTTTTTCTTCACACACCACCGGGTTTCTATGTAAACCCTTGTTTCATGTTTTCTTTTCCGTTTCAATTTCTTTTATGAAATATTTTATATATCATCTTTTTTTTTTATCTTTTTTTTTGTAAATACGTTCTGTTGTTTGTATATATTATATATTAACACTTTTCATTTTGTAAGAAAGTTATTTATTAATGTCCCTTTTTTATAATAACATATTATATTTTATATTTTATATATTCTTTTTAGAACTTAAATATATTTTATTTTAGAAGTTTGAATTTTATTCTTCATTTGTTACTGAACTTTATTTTCATTTCATCTGTTTAGGTCGATGACGAGACCTCCGTAATTCATTACCAGTCAAATTATTGATAAGTAATGTTGGATCTGAGACCACCTCTTTTCTCTCTTTGTCACTTGTCCCAACTCGATTCAAAAGCATTGACAAACCATCTTCAAAATCCAATTATCCTTGTATTGAATTAAAAAGAGGGGATTAAGTGTAGACTTTCTTCCTCTCCGAGTGTTGGGATGCCCACTGTAGTGAGGGTGGTTTTGACACTCGTCTTTCAATACGAAGACGCTTCTAAACTTTTCCTCCTAAAACCTTGGTCTCGTATCGAGCACACTTTCAATAATAAACTAATTTATCTTTGTATTGAATTAAAAAGAGAGGATTAGGTGTAGACCTCTTCCTCTCCGAATGTTGGGATGCCCACTGTAGTGAGAGTGGTCTTGATATTCGTCTTTCAATACGAAGACGCGACTTTATCCACCCTCTCGCTTTCACAACTTCCTTCCACAATTTTCACACCTAAAACCTCGGTCTCGTACCAAGTGCATTTTCAATTTCCTTTTCATATAAAAACTTGAATGGTCGTGGAGTGGTTAGGCGTAGGCCTTCCCATATTCCGAGTGTTGACGTTTACCGTAGGGTTCTCTGTCGCAAAGCACTTACCATTCAAAACCAAAAACATCTTTAATAAGAGAACGAAGTTCTCTTTGCATTGAATTAAAGAGAGAGGATTGGGTGTAGACCTCTTTTTTTCCGAGCGTAGGGATGCCCACTGTAGTGAGGGTGGTTTCGACGCTCGTCTTTCAATACGAAGACGCCTCGTTCGCCAAATCCTTTTACAACAAAAACTTTGAGATAAAGAATTGGGTACTACCTGTAGGGGTTACTATCCGAGGACCTATCTCGCCCCAAAAACAATCCAATCAATCAAACGTGACTTCTTGCCTCGCGTGGCGAAAACCTAATCTTTCAAAAAGGATATGTTACGTCCGTTCTACCGCAAACAGGTAACGCCTAAGTCTCCAACGAGCGAGCAGCAAAACACCTAACTGCTAGAATGCGCACGATAGCATCATCCATAAAAAACACCGGTTACCCGTAGTAGCACGAACTACGTTTGCTCTGATTTCTCATGTCAGATGAGAATACGTAGGCACAAGATGGTGATGTCTTGGCGAGCTCCCTTTTTCACCTTTCACCCGTAGTTGGCCGAACTACGGCTGCTCTGATTTCTCATACCAGATGAGAATACGTAGGCACAAGACGGCGATGTCTTGGCGAGCACATTTCCCCCATATATCCGTAGCCCCGAACTACGTCGACTCTGACTTTCTCATATCCGTTGAGAATACGTAGGCCTAGGACCGTGAAGTCCTACCGAGTCTGTTCTCTCTCTTTTCTTTCCTCCTTTACCTCTCTTTCCCCGTTTCTAAACACTTCTCTCTATCTTTTGGAACAACTTTTTAGCATAATATTTAAGCAAATAAATTTACACATCGACAAACAAAAGGTTCCCATCGAGTACGATGGATGCGAGGGGTGCTAATACCTTCCCCTCGCATAATCGGCTTCCGAACCCGTTCTTGGTCGCGAGACCATCTTATCCATTTCTTTCTTAAGGTTTTCTCGATATTTTCCTTTCCCCTCATGGGATAAATAAAGTTCGGTGGCGACTCTTCTGTCTATTTCTTTTCGCCTCCCCGTCGTTGCGCGATGCATTTTTCGAGTAGCGACAATAATGTTTTAGCCAACTCTCTTATTAAACTATCCATAATGATGGAACTTCGACAGAGATTTGTCGTTCCCTTTGTTGTACATGTAACTCCACACATGAGAGGTAGGGGGTTGAATTGTGGGAGTTTGAAAAACAATGGTTAAAAATAAAATTATTTTCTAAATCATAGTTTAAATACATTTTCTAGAAATTTTTTGGATATGCATCAAAAAATCAAGGTAAAAAAAATAAGACAAGTAAAAAATTATGGGAAGAGAGATAACACTAGAAATTTATAGAGGTTTGGTCTAAACAATGTGATGTACTCTTATTTCCAATAATTAATTTTGAAAGTATCCAATAATGCTTGAGATTTTTTATAAGGTTAAGCCCATTAACCCCCCTTATACAAGTAAAAGTAAAGTTTCAGGTTTACATCTAACCAAACAGCGAATAATGGCATGAAGTGATTAGTTTTCAGCCAAACAATAAATAAAGCTTTAAGCGATTAGTATCAAATCAAAAGAAATATTTGTACATACTTATCTCGAACTAAAGGTGGAGTTTTGAACTAGTTATCCTCCAAACCGAATCGAGGTTTTATACTGGATTGACCAGAAACTGAATCGAGATTTTATACCGAGTTGATTTTAAATCGAATATGCTTTTTTACTGAGATGAGCTCAAGAACCGATGTGAATATTTTCTCTGGTTATTCTTCACAACCTAGAAAGAGAGCTTTTTTTAAGTGGTAGAACTCTCGAACCAAATTGAGATTAACAGTAATCCTCCAAAAAGAGATTTTAATAGGTTTAGATCAAAACTCAAATAAACACTTCTTAAGGAAGAATAACTCACTTAAGAGGAAAACTAACTCTTGGTGAATTTACAATAATATCCCTTCCATAACAACATTCTCACTTAAACATAATAACATTTCTCAAAACACTATGACTAAAAATATGTGAGAGAATGAAAAATATTTTATAGAGATATTGGGAGAGAGAAAGGTGAGATATCTCACGTTTGGTGGATGAAAAAAATGAAGGGGGAAATCTTTATTTATAGGACAAAGGATGGTTCAAAAAAGGAAACAATTCACGGGCAAAATTAATTACCTAATTGATTAGGTCCCAAGGCTAATCGATTACCATAAGTATTCGTTTGTTTGAGCCCAATTTTGAAGGTTTTCATAGAGAGTCATTACCATTCATTAAGATTAGGGATGACAACGGGGCGGGGCGGGGACGGTTTTTGTATTCCCCAAACCCAAACCCGAATCCCAAATAAATCCTCGTTCCCCGCCCCGAACCCCAGCGGGGATGAATAACTGAACCCCAACCCCGTCCCAAATGGGTTCAGGGATTCCCGCCCCACCCCCAAACCCAAATCCTGCCTCAAACCCAAATTTTGCCCCGAACCCAAATTTTGCCCCAAACCTAAAACATGTCCCAATCTTAAGAAATATTAACTTGTATTACAAAAATAAAATACAATCTCGAAGAATTTCAAACATATATTTCGAATTATAAAATACAAACGAAATTATTAATTCATTAATCATACAATTAATATTTCAAATTAACAAAACCAAATAATACAAAATATAAAAACTAAATAATAAAATACAAATTGATATTACAAACTACCATCCAAACAAACACATAGTAAAAAATATTCTACATTCCAAAATACCAACAAAACAACCACATAACTAAAAATATTCAACATCATTTGTCAATGGAAATTGCTAGTCAAAAATAGATAAGTGACCAACACCAATATTGTCTTCTTTCTTTCTCTAGATAATAATAAACGGGGTGGGTTCAGGGACGGGTTCGAGGTGAGTACTATAGTCCCCATTACCCGCCATGTCCCCATATTTAAAAATCGGGGAAAACCCAAACCCAGTCAAAGCGGATTTTCCCTGTCAAATTCGGGGCGGGTTCGTGTGGGTACCCGCGGGTATGGATTATATTGCCATGTCTAATTAAGATATTGTCATAATTGATTATAGACTTATTTTTCCCTTATATTATCATTTAGGCATTTAGTCAAATTAATTAGGCAGTTTAAAAACTTCCTCTAATCAATCTAACAGTTTCCAATTCATTTGTCCAAGTTCTGAAAACATTTTAGTTGATTTTATTTTAAAAATATAGGCTTCAAAAATAGTTTTAGTTAGTATGGGATTTAGCTATAATACTTTAGAAACATTCCCTTATGTTTTTGCAAAACAATGATCAGACGAGTTTTCACACTCCTCCCTTTCACACATTAAAATTTCAAGTCCTTCTGCTTAATATACTAATCACATGAGTACTTCACTTGAATCTTCTCGTGGATGAGGTTTGATGCATCTTTAAGTCAGATGCCATCATTAAAGTATATCATAGGTGATCATTAAACCCTAAATCTTAGCTTTATTCAGAAGAATAGCTTGATCAATTGTCTTGTGCCTCTTTGTTGTTGTCATCAAGGTCACTCTAAGAGATGTTACATCTTCAAGTATTTTCATCATCAAAACCATTATGTTATCATGGCTAAGCATATCTACGAGCTTTGACCACTTCCTGATTATACCAGCAAGTACATAGCTCCACACCCTCCTAAGGAAGGAGTTTTCTCAAGAGATCTTGAGATTTTTAAGGTAAAAAACTTGGTAGAAATCAAATCAGAAAACTCAAAGGAAACTATCTAGCATGTGGTCTTGTTCGTGCTTACTAAATATTATTCTATCACTAACATATTTTTTAGTTTGAGTTTAATGTGTCTTTAGCATGATTGCAAATGCAACTTTTTTTGTTGTTGTAGTATCTAGCCAATGGGTACATTGCTGAAGAATGAGAGTGCTAAAAGCAATCAATCAAGATCAAACTCATGCTAAGGCCCAAAAAGAGAAAGAAAGGCTAAAAGTAGTGTAAATATCAAACTCTACCTAAGGTGTAACCGATTAGAGGATATTTGAAATTCAAATTTCAAATTCTGCTCTAGATAATCGATTAACCATAAGGTATAATCTATTATGCCCTCTAACATTATGCTCCCCCAGTAAATCAAATCATTATGGATTCTCATATTAAATTATTTATTGATTATTAGGGGAGATAATCGATTAGAGGCAATATATGAAAGGTATCCCACTCTCACTCTCCTCTCATCCAATCTTTTGCTTTCTTTTTCTTTTTCTTCATCTTCATCTTCTTCTTCTTCTTTCTTGTTTTTTTGCAAATACTTTTGCAATATTTGTCATAATCACCATGGGTCCAAAAAGGATTCACACATCTAAAAGTTCTTCCTCTGCGACATACTTCTCGAAATTCTTTTCATCCCAATAGTAAGATGACCAGTTCAACAGAGATTATGCAAGAAAGTGCAAGAGGTAAAACCAATTATCTTTTACTTCTAATTGATACTTTTGATATTACACTTGCATTGCATTTGATGAAAATGTCTTAGGTATTTCAAATGAATTGTCACAAGCATTGCAAAAGAAATATCAAGGCATCACCAATGCTACGAGTCCAGTTAACATTGCAAATGAATGATTACAAACTCTAAGAGATAGTGGATGTGAGCATTTATTTGAAGGAGGTAAATATCTTTTGCAATGAGCACATGATTCACATTTTGATATGTTATTTCATTGAAAATCAAAACATCGAGGTAATGCTCCACCTATCATAATAGAGAATCATTATCACATTGATTTATTTATACTATCCTGGAGATATCATTTTTTTAATACAACATAATTTTTTGAATTTATATTATATTATAATTATTAATAAATATGTCATTACTTCTAATTCCATTTGATCTTACCGGACCAGAATGAGATTAGTAGCCAGCACCGCATCGTGAGCTCCTAGTTTACTGGTGGTAGAGAATAAGAGGGGGTGTACCTGCAAGGTACTCTGATGCTAAAGTAAGAAACAGAGTAAGGTAGAGACAAGTACAGAAAGTTAGATTATGAATATAATACCTGGCCCTCTAGTGAAAGAGGGTATTTATAATGTGCCCCAAGCGCTGGGCCAACGATTATTTTGCATTGGGTTGGACCACCATGCCCAATACGAATAATTGCCAGGGTCTACATGGCGTAAGGGAAGACTAGCACATGGTCTTCATCTTGGTTCAACTCCCCTGTGATCTCCGGAAGGTGGGTGATCTGTTCTTTTGGACATGGGTAGCTACTGATGACGTGTTCCCGCGTGTGAGTTAGATTGGGCCTTCATTGGGCCCTCCCTAACGTGAAGCTAGGTTGGGTCGTGCCCGACGGTGGGTCGGCCTGTGGCCCAGTCCAGAATAAGAGCCCCCTAAGTTGTTGCTCTGAAGCGTAGGAGTACTGACTTAAGTCAAATATTATGTCGAGGATGGGATATATCATGCACCACTCGTGCTCGAGGCAATGGGCTTGTCACGTTGTCTCGCACCAGATGCATAAGCCATTGATTGTGTTTAACAGTAAGCTACACCCTTGGCCGATGATGGGGTCGATCAGCCTCAGGGAAGACGCTCGTCCTATGCACTCATGGCTTGCTTTCATACTCTTTTCGAGGAGATGTTCGCGGTAACACATGGATTCAGGGCCTTGTCCTCGACGTGGTGGTGGTATGACGAAAGTGAAAAAGGTTGAAATGTCATTTCCTCGAGTTGTGTGACGGAACACAAAGGGATGCGTGTGACGTCTGCGGGTGCCACGTGTCAGAAGCAATCAATGTCTATGATGACCAGGAGTAGGGTGAGTGCCTACGAAACACCTCGCTTCTTATGCTAGGTTTTTTAAATAGAGGGTAAGTTCAGTTCATTTGCACGCTTCCCTTGCAACTCAAAGAACTTCTCAAGATCCTTTATGTTTTTCTCTCACCGGTTCGCTGTCTTCGTAGCTAGCTTCTTGCTCTATCGTTTAACTTTAGAATCCTTACACAAGTAAGCCCTCTATCTTTTCCAAGTTTATGTTTCTTTTCAGTGAGTTATGCTTTTCCGATGATTTCTCCGGGGTGTCCATGAAGTTCCCGACAGACTCATGAAGTTTTTGGCAAAGTTCATGAAGTTCCCGGCGAAGTCATGAAGTTTCTGGTGAAGTTCATGAAGTTTCTGAAAGATTTCATGAAGTTACCGACGAGCTCATGAAGTTCCCAGAGGAACTATGAAGTTTACGATAAAGGCATTGGGGAGTCCATGAGGGTTCTGGGAAATCGTATGAAGTTTTCGATGAAGGCCTCGGGGACCCATGATGAAGGTCTCGATGGCATCATAGGCTTTTAGCATCCCCGTCGGGCATGATGTTGGGGAATTTTTCTCCCTGCAAACGTGTGAGTATCTCGAGGAAGTCTCTAGTCGAGAACACTTCCACGTTTAACTTGGGGGAACTTAAATGTGGAAGATTGTTTCTCCCGAGGAGGTAGTTTTCGTGTTCTGTGTTGAGAAGAGTTTCCCATCGGGTGTGCACTTTTTAGTGTGGTGCCTTTGGTCGAGGAAGTTTCCTTATCCTCTCTCTTCGCCCTTTCGCTTGACTTGCAGTGGAAGGGTGCATTTGATCTTAGATGTCAAATTCACCAATTTCCTTTATTCAGGTAAAATGGACGCAAAGCCTGAAGGCACCATCATGATCGACAAGGAAGTGGAACTTGACATAGTTAACAAGGAGGCCGAAGTCGCGCAGGCTCACCCATTGTCTGATTGGGCCGGGCAGGAGCCTTTCAGCATTGGCCCACGCTTTCGTTGATGATTCAGACGCCTTCACGACCTTCGAGGATCTCGACGAGGGGGCACAACAAATTGGATGGTTTACAAACCCAAGGAGAGCCATCAGATATGCTCTTCGTTTAAAGGGATGTGGTTCCCTATGTACGAGTTTGTGTTTCGGGAAGCAGGGCTTCGTCCTCTTTTCAGTGACTTCTAAAAATGGGTGTTCCAGTGGTTAACTTTGGCTCCCTCGCATCTTCACCCCGACGTGATCGCGTTCATACAGGCGTTCAAGCTCGTGTGCGAGTATCTTTGCATTGCCGGCACGCTCCCCTTGTTCTTTTGCACCTTTCATCTCTAGCGCCAGCCCTTCTAGGGTCGACACCGTTGGGTATCTCTGAAGCAGCTGAGGAAGCTATTCAGGGCGTACCAGGATTCTGTTTGCGCCTTTAAGGATAGATACGTTGTCGTAAAAACGGTGTCACACATAGCTGTCAATTCCCTGTTCGACCGCGTGACCAAACTTGAGAATGGGCTCCTGGTGGAAACTTTAGAGGCAAAGTTCCCTTTTTAGTGGCAAGAGGGCCACTTCAAGAAGGGCACAGATAGATACATCACCAAGCCCGACAATCTGGACCCCAAGGATCGACTCGTTTACAAGAAGATAGTCGAGTTCGTCGCCAGCTTTACTCCCGCCAAGTGCATCAACAAGGACAAGAGCTTTATTTGCAACAAGCGTGGGGAGGTCCTCTACGAGCCTCAGTTAATCAATATTAAGGCCCTCCTCGAGTGTGGGTCAGATGGGGAAGCGTTGAGGCTCTTAGGTAGTGGGTGTTTTCTTTGCTCGCGCGTCCTCTAATTTCTCATCGCTATATTAACTTGTTTATTATTCTCTTTATTGCAGGCCAGAAGTCGAGCATACAAGAATGTGTGGTTTAGCATGTATTGACGCAAACGTCGTGCAACCCATGCTAAAACACAACAAATTTTCTCTAACATTGTGTAACAAGACTCACAGTTAGTGAATTTCTTACTCAAATAATAGATAGCATGTTCCTTCTTTCCTATCACGTCTTGTTGACCGAGTACGCACCCCATGGAATCTTCCAGAATGGTCAAATACATGATCATGGGTCTTCCTTCAACCAGAGGGATTAAAATATGAGGCTTAAGAAGATACTCTTTAATATTGTCGAATGCTTTCTGACAATCATCAGTCCAAACACAACCCTGGTCTTTTCTAAAAAGCTTGAAAATTAGCCCACAAGTGGCAATCATATTCGAGATAAACCATGAAATATAATTCAGACGTCCCAAGAAACCTCTGACCTACTTTTCTATAGCTGGAGCAGGCATCTCTTGTATGGCTTTAACCTTATCAGGATCCGCCTCAATTCCCTTTTGGCTGACAATAAAACCTAAGAGATTCCCTGAAAAAACACCAAATGTACATTTGTTAGGATTCAAACAAAGTTGATATTTCCTCAACCGCTGAAACAACTTCAACAAATACTCAACATGGTCTTCTTCAGTATTAGACTTAGCTATCATGTCATCCATATAGACTTCGATCTCTTTGTTTATCATATCATGGAAAAGGGTAGTCATGGCCCTTTGATATGTTGCGCCAACATTTTTCAGACCGAACGACATAATTCTGTAACAAAAGGTGCCCCAAGGTGTAATAAACAATGTCTTCTCCATATATTCGGGAGCCATCCTGATTTAATTATAACTTGAGAAACCATCCATAAAGGATAACACCTTGTATTTTGTAGTAATGTCTACCAACATGTCAATGTGTGGCAGAGGAAAATCATCTTTCGGACTGGCTTTGTTCAAATCTCGATAATCAATGCACATGTGAACCTTGCCATCCTTCTTTGAAACTGGCACAATATTGGCTAACCACTGTGAATATTCAGAGGCAACGAGGAAACCTGCATCAATTTGCTTCTGTACCTCTTCTTTAATCTTCAGATCCATGTCAGGGCGAGTTCACCTGAGTTTCTGCTTAACCGGTGGACATTTTGGCTTCAAAGGTAAATGATGCTCCACTATAGTAGTGTCAAGACCAGGAATATGTTGGTATGACCAAGCAAACACATCAACATACTCCTTGAGCAATTCAATCAGTCTCTCTTTCACATCAGGCACAAGCAAAGCTCTAATTTTCACTTCTTTATGGTCTTCTTCTATACCCAAATTAATGACTTCTACAGGTTCTTTATGAGGCTGAATGACTTTATCTTCATTCTCAAGTAACCGGGAAATTTCCTCAGGAATCTTTTCTTCTTCTTCTTCTTCTTCTTCTGCTTCAAACACAGGAAACTCAAAGTTTGGAGAAGGCATTGGGTTATTGTTTTTTATGGTTTGTCCGTGCAATAATCAGCACATATGATTTTGCTTTATTTTAGATTTTATGAAAGAGAAAGCGTGTGCACAAATATGCAAAGTGACAAAAAAATTTGGTTTTTTATGATTACCGTTTTCCAGAAAAGTAAAATAAATAAAATGGAATCACAAAATAACAATTTTATTAATGATAGCAGTTTTCACACAAAATCTCTAACACAAGATCACCTTTTCCTGGGGCAGAGCAAAGGGAATTACGAAAAGATAAGCCCACACAACAACTCTTTCTCCTTGGGAAGAGCAAAGAGTTTAAAACACAACAAAAGAAAATTATTTTGATAAATGAACAACAACAACAACAGCAGGAACACTGACAACACTCCAATTCTGGGCGACCGCTTCATGCGTCACGAAGTCAGGTTGATCTTCATCAGACTCGTCTCCAAGTATAGCATTAACTTTAGGTGGATGGATGATCCCTCCTCTATGGAAAACCTCTTCAATAGGTGGAATAATTATGCTTTTTATAGCAGGCTTATTGGAGTTGACAAAGGAGAAACCAAGACGCTCTATGTTCTTGTTTCCGGGTAAAGACGACACTTGCCCTCATTCTTCTTGAGAACCACTTTCCACAACATGTTGCGCATCCTTGAAAGATGAAATAGAGACCTCTCTCTTCTTGGCACTACTATCAGCAATTGAAAGAGATTGAAACTGGGTTCCTACTTCTTCGTTTGCATCAATGTATGAGAAATAAGAGAGATGACTTACCACCAAAGCTCTCTGTTGCAGTGAGAATCGTGATACCAAGCTATTTTATTAACTTGAATCTTTAATTCTTAGATTACAACCGGACTTTAATTTATCCAAAGGAAAGGTCTAAAGAAAGAAAGAACCTTTTTCGTGATGTAACAACAACGTTAAGAGATTCGGGGATCGGGGGTTGGTTATGCATAGGGTAGGTATTTCACATCCTAAACATCTGTAGTACCCTACAGGAACCTTTTGTTTGCTTGCATGATAAGTCGGTAAATGTTTGTTAAGGTTTGGGATTTGGTAAAAAAAAGGGTGTAGGTTAAGACCTAACGATAGCTTCTAAGTTTGCTCGCAAAGACCTCACGTCCTCTGCCTACGTATCCTAACTAGGATAGAATCAGAGCAATCGTAGTTCACCTCACAAGGGATGAAGAACACTTGATTATGATCAAGGTTCAGAGGGGAACAAACATATCCATGCTTGTGTAGAGTTTAAGACAACTCTCTAGATCTATGTCGAACTCTCAAGAAAGGGAAGTAAGTAATCATATCCATGATTTTTACATAGAGTTAACCAAACTCTATCCTAAAGTTCTATGTTGTAAGACCAAATGGTTCTATCCAGACCAAAAGGAGGGAGAAAAGGGGAAGGTTGCTCGTCAAGATATCGCATCTTGTGCCTACGTATTCTCATTGTCCAATGAGAAATCAGAGCTGTCGTAGTTCGGGCACGAACTACAGAAAAAGGATCAATTGGTTCTTTCCAGACCGAAAGAGGGAGAAGGTTCTATCCAGACCTATGAGTTTTAAATCCTATTGGTTCTATCCAGACCAAAAAGGGGAGGAGGTTCTATCCAGACCTATGAGGGTATCCTATTGGTTCTATCCAGACCAAAAAGGGGAGAAGGTTCTATCCAGACCTATGAGTTTTAAATCCTATTGGTTCTATCCAGACCAAAAAGGGGTGAAGGTTCTATCCAGACCTATGAGTTAATGAGCTATCTATGACCCAAGGGTCAATAGAGAGACTTTTCCTTTGGAAGGGAAAAGAGGAGGCAACTAGGATGAGAACTAAAGAGTTCCATCACTTTGGGGAAATAAACTTAACAAAGCATAATCATTCACACATGACGAATATAAGAGATATGGTTACAACCAAGAACAAGCAAGCATATTACAATATCAAGCAATGATTTCAATCAAGATAAATGGTTACAACCAAAGCAAACATCAATATGTTACAATATCAATGAGGGGATAAGTTCTTTCAAGACTTAATGAAAGGTAAAAACCAAAACATGCCTTAACAAAGTTGGGGATATTTTCTTAACAAAGACGTGGTCTTCCAAGGGCTTACAAGATGATATATATACTTACAAACATCATGCCTAATCAAATAATGTCACAACAAATGTAAGTGAGAAGTTCAAAACTTCATGGGAGAAAACTTTCAAGTTTTAATGATGATTAAACACAAATGCTTACAAGCAAGAGTTTTAGTCAAACTCAAGTACACAAGGATGCTAACAAGCCAAAATCATAACTTTAAAATAAAACTCAAAAGAGAATACAATTAAAGTTTTGAAATGAATAAATGAGAGATAGGAAGGTGAAAACCCTAAAAACATTCATGGTAGCATGTGAAATGCAAGTAGAAAGTTCACATTTATGAGTTTTAGGTTTACCTCTTGAAGCAAGCTTAAGCAATAAGAAAACCAGAGATATTGAGAGCACTTACAAGGTTTTCAAATGTTCCTAGATTGATGAATAGATGCTCCAAACAACCTCCAAGCAAGCTAGTGGACGAAATGCCTTGTAAATGAAGGAAAAACTCTAAAATCCAAAGGTTTCAAAGACCAACTCACTCAAACCTTGTTACATATGTGTGGAATTGATTTGGATAGCTTCAATGCATCATATTTGATGTGTTTGAAGTGTTTCTTGAGTTGGAAAAAAATTTGGAAATGGTTTTGGAAGGTGTTTTGCAAAAATAGATTTTGAGGGATTTTGGAGACTTAGTGAGATTTTGCAAGAATTTGGTGATTGTGTAAGGGAGAGAGTTCTAGACGGTTTCTAGCATAGAACTGGTGTGTTTGTGATGTAGGAATTTAGTTCTATTTATAGCCAAAGACCTTGGAACAAGGTATGGGCAAAAGTGAAGCAAATTGCCAATTTTAACCTTCCATCATGAAAATCTTTGAGTTTTCCAATGCAATCTTCATACTTGTCTTTAAGCCACTCTACTAAAATATTCTTCATGCCCTATATATTGTTTTTATCATGCTTGATAGGTTAGTAGGTGACTTGTTGAAGTAAAGTTGATGATTTGACAAGGGTAGCCACTTTTTTTCTCTTTCTTCACTATTCACTTTTGCAACTTGCATTAAATAATGATTTCCTTTAACCTTTGTGCCATTTTCGTGGGAATTGATATTAAAAATGTTCATTATCAATGCAAACATCATAAATGAGGTTTAGCCTTTGATTAGCTTCAATTTGGAGAGGATTTGGAATAAAAAAACTCATGTTGACCTAGTTTTGCGAATGTGAGTTTTTGCCAACTTGTGGATCTTGGTTCTCTCTAACCAGGAAGAGTTATGGAACCCACTTTTACTTTTTAAAAATCCCCAATTAGGGACTACAATATTTATGCTTGTTTTAGGAACTCATTCCCCTTGAAACTAGGTCAAAAACCCTTGTGTGGTTAAGGAGTTATGGTCTTGCCCCTTTCAAAACCTTAATTTCCCAACTTTTTTATTACTTATCAATTCTTGATCCAATGGTCACCAAAATTAATTAATAGATGTGATATACCATTAGGAACATAATTGCATTCAATTTTGGGTCAAAACCATGTTGGTCAATGAGTTGACTTTTCAGTTAGACGAACCGATTGATTGAAGAACTCTGAATCGACTGTTGGTGTTCTTGGTATCTTGAAGCCTTGAAGCTTCTTGAGTAGACTTTAATAAGCCATAGGAACTTCATGGACCATGATCCCACCATTGGAACACCTTTTAAATCAAAATTCAAACTACGGTTGACTTTTCCTGATCGAAAACCCTAATCGGGTATCCTGAACTGCACCGTTCTCAATTCTTGGATGACAACCTCAAATTGGATTCATACTTGACCCCATGTAGTATCCTTGATCTTGTTTATAGTTGAATCAATCCAACACATTTATTGATCAAACCACCGAAGCCTCGATTTTGACGGTACGGAACCCTGATTTATCTGCATCTTGACAAAGATAAACTTGAAATGGGTTAAGGTTAGTTAATCAAATGAATATGATCCTAAAATGATGATGAGGATCTAAGGGGTCAAAATTTGGGGTGCAACAGTTGCCCCTATTTAGATATCTTCACTAGATGGCAATGAGAGATGACAATCCTCATAGAATCTTAGTGAAAGGTATTTAAATATAGCAAACAAAAAATTTTGTCCCTTAGATCCGATGGTATGCAAAAGGACAAATGCTGAAATGCAAATGAGTTTAAATGATGCTTTATGATGCTTGAATGCAAGAAAAATGCAGACACACGAGCAAATATAAAAGAACGGCAATACGACGAGTAACCACTCACAAGGGACCCGACACACTAGGGAAAGGCAAAGTGAGCAAGATAGTTCAAACATGACTAACAATGTTGTTCAAGGGAATCTTTCACACAGGGGACAAAGATCCCACCAGGGATGACACATCTTCACTAGGGAAAAAGAGACACACCATCGGGGAAGAAGACAATTCTTCACTGGGGATACGAAAGAAAAGAAGCACAAACTTCACTGGGGAAGAAACCCACTGGGGAAAACTTTGTTGGGGAATAATTCCACTGGGGAAGCACATCTTCACCGGGGAAATGACGGAACGGAGACACGAATCACAACGGGGATAACCAGATGAGAAATTTCCTATAATGAAGAGTTCAAACGGGATCTTCAGGAAAAGGTTAGAAACAAGACTGGACGCGCCGGGGAAGCTAGTATCCACTAGTTCTCCGAGAATCGACTGGGAAAGCAAAAGCTTCAATGGGGAAACCGGTGACGACCAGAACAACGAACAACTTCAACTAGTGTTAGTCTCCATTAGACTTACTGAGGATGATGGTGATGACCAATCCAACAAACGGTTTCCAAAAAGTGCTAAATACCACTAGACTTCCTGGGGATATGGTGACGACCAAATCAAAGTTCCAATTACAATTGGGAAATCCAAACAATATCGATAAAACACAGGACTTCGGCTGGGAATTGGTAACAACCGACTAATAAAGATTAGTTTTCAAGCAATGCCAGTAACTACTGGACATTAATTACCGGATTTCCAAAGAGTTTGGTGACGACCAAATCTTCAAACAGGAAGCACAGATATATCCCTCAATACCTTAGGAACAAAAGCTAATACCCTCAATACATTAGGATATAGCAGAGACACAACCCTCAACACACTAGGATTGGACGAAGACCCTCAAAACTTTAGGATAAAAAACTAATACCCTTAAAATATTAGGATATAGAAGAGACACAACCCTCAACACACTAGGATTGGACGAAGACCCTCAAAATCTTAGGATCAAAAATTAATACCCTCAAAATATTAGGATATAGAAGAGACACAACCCTTAACACACTAGGATTGGACAAAGACCCTCAAAACCTTAGGATCAAAAACTAATATCCTCAAAACATTAGGATAAAGAACACTTCACACAAATGCAACCACTTTAGTCTCTGGGAACTTCTGAACTCGGGATTCAAGGTATACATCTCCAAAGGTACACAACCAGTGCTCGGGATGGCAACAAACATCTTCCAAAGGTACAAAACCTGTGCTTGGAATCAAACAATACATCTCCAAAGGTACGAAACCTGAGCTTGGGATGGCAACAAACATCTATCTCCAAAGGTACACAACCTGCTCTCGGGATAGAAACAAACATCTCCAAAGGTACGAAAGCTGTGCTTGGGATGGCAACAAACATCTATCTCTAAAGGTACACAACTCGCTCTCGGGATAGAAACAAACATCCCCAAAGGTACGAAACCTGTGCTTGGAATGACAACAAACATCTATCTCCAAAGGTACACAACCTGCTCTTGGGATAGAAACAAACATCTTCAAAGGTACGAAACCTGTGTTTGGAATAGAAATAAACTTTCTTCCAAAGGTACGAAACCTGTGCTTGGAATCCAACAATACATCTCCAAAGGTACGAAACCTGAGCTTGGAATCAAACAATACATCTCCAAAGGTACGAAACCTGAGCTTGGGATGGCAACAAACATCTATCTCCAAAGGTACACAACCTGTGCTCGGGATAGAAACAAACATCTCAAAAGGTACGAAACCTGAGCTTGGGATGGAAACAAACATCTATCTCCAAAGGTACACAACCTGTGCTCGGGATGACAACAAACAATCTTCCAAAGGTACAAAACCTGTGCTTGGAATGGCAACCATCATGACTTAGTTTGGAATGATACATAACCAAATTGTTAGTATTTGTTGTCCATGGATTTTCATGATGTCAATTACCAACGGGCCTTAAATATGATTGGTCACCACCAAATTACTTATATCATTATCCACTGTATTTTCAAACAATGTTGGTTACAACCGTGCGTCGGCATCCTTAAGATAAACTTCTCAAATGAGATCGCCATTTATTGTTGGGATGATAAGCTTCTCTAAAGAGACTGCCACTTATTGTTGATGATGATAAGCTTCTCCTCAGAGATTGCCACTTACTTGTTGAAGACGATTAAACTTCTCCGAAGAGACTGCCATTTATCGCTGAAAACGATTAAACTTCTTCCAAGAGACTACCATTTATCGTTGAATATAATTAAGCTTCTCCCAAGAGATTTCCACTCACCGCTGAAGACGATTAAACTTCTCCGAAGAGATTGCCATTTATCGTTGAAGACGATTAAACTTCTCCGAAGAGACTGCCATTTATCGTTGAATACGATTAAACTTCTCCGAAGAGACTGCCATTTATCGTTGATGAAGGTTAAGCTTCTCCGAAGAGACTGCCACTCACCATTGAAGATGATTAAACTTCTCCGAAGAGACTGCCATTTATCATTGATGAAGGTTAAGCTTCTCCCAAGATATTGCCACTCACCACTGAAGACGATTAAACTTCTCCGAAGAGACTGCCATTTATCGTTGATGAAGGTTAAGCTTCTCCCAAGATATTGCCACTCACCGCTGAAGACGATTAAACTTCTCCGAAGAGATTGCCATTTATTATTGATGAAGGTTAAGCTTCTCCCAAGAGATTGCCACTCACCGCTGAAGACGATTAAACTTCTCCGAAGAGACTGCCATTTATCGTTGATGAAGGTTAAGCTTCTCCCAAGAGATTGCCACTCACCATTGAAGACGATTAAACTTCTTCGAAGAGACTGCCATTTATCGTTGATGAAGGTTAAGCTTCTCCCAAGAGATTACCACTTACCGTTGCTGACGATTAAACTTCTCCGAAGAGACTGCCATTTATCGTTGATGAAGGTTAAGCTTCTCCCAAGAGATTGCTACTCACCGCGGAAGACGATTAAACTTCTCTGAAGAGACTGCCATTTATCGCTGAAAACGATTAAACTTCTCTGAAGAGACTGTCATTTATCGCTGATGACGATTAAACTTCTCCGAAGAGACTGCCATTTATCGTTGAGATGATAAGCTTCTTGTCAAAGATTGCCACTTATCTGTATTGACATGTAAGATGTTCTTCTTGATAGATAGTGCAAAATAAATGCACGTCCAGGTAGGTTCGGCGACCGACAGGGACCGAAGTTCAATCTAGGATCAAGCTAGAAAGAAACTGTCAAACAAGACTCCAACCATTGAGAAATGAACTCGAATGGGGACCCATCTTATCCAATCATGGGGAAAAATAACCGAAGCAACCATCATCCATGAGGATTAAACTCTGTGGGGAATTGAAAAAGGATGGACATTTTATGCTTAAGGGCTGACAACTCTATTGGAGAGGGACAACACATCCAATCACTAAGGAGGGAACCAAAGTGAAACAGAAACAAGTAACAACCAGAGATAGCAAAAATGCACGGATGCTATGCATATGCTTTATGCCATGCTTATGTTTATGCTGACGAAACAGACAGAACAAAAATGGAGATAAAATAAACATCTCGACACGGAGACCCAACCAACTTCACCAAAATTGGACATCAACGGGGATGATCATAAAGATCAACAGCTCCAACTCAAAGTTATAACCTTCTCTGGGAGAGAGTAATCTTCTTAGGCCAAAACATCACGACTTCACTTGGATTGCCATCACGAGTTTGAATTCTTTGCTGAAGGAAAATCACACCGAGAGATTCCCAGATCAACTGAAGTAACAACTTAACTGGAGAGCTTGGAAAAAGGTACCATGAGATTAAAACATTTATGCCCCATGATGGTAATATTCCTTTTCAAGTGAGCAATGGCTCTTGCGACGAATAGTCTTCAACTCTTTCTGCCCCAGATTACATGGTCAGTGGAAAGAACCCATCAAGAGAATTTCATAAAAGAATCAGCATAAAGAGGCTTCAATGTCTTCAAACTCTTATAGAGAGAGATTTACAAATATCGACGTGATTTCCCCAGTTTAACGGTATTTGTACAACAAAGTCTCGGACTATGGAAGTAACGACTGGGTAACAAACTTGCCCCTGCTAGTTGGTAACTGCAAAAGATCTGCCCCAGACTAAACTGTTCATTGAGAGCTTCATCTGATCTTGACCTGGTCGGCTCTAATTAGCTAAACATTATGACAAATGATTAACAAATTCTTCAAATTGGTTGCGCCAGGCTGAGCTTCCTTTATCAAGTCAAATTCCCTGGCTGACAGCGCTTGTTGGGATTCCTTTGATATTGGATTATTTTGCACGCAATGATGTTCATTAAAAATTGGCAATTTTCAATGTAAAATTCATGCAATCTTTTGAAAAACATTTTTTGATGAAACACACACGGCGGAGTGATTAAGTGATCAAAGTGAAAGTGGTCCAATCATTTACAAATGATGGACAAAGTGATTAACACACACAATTAACAAAGATCATTAGGAGTCAGGTTGTCCAACCTTGCTGTAATATGCTTTCAAAACAACCTTACCTCAATTAGGTCTTTTAAGGGTTGTAACGTGGTTTGGTTCATGGTTCATGAAACAACGGATAAAGGCTCAAAGTTATTTGGTCCCACCCACTCTCCATGATGAACTTCAATCCTACGCTTAGTTAACTCAAACTACACATTCATGTCCTTACAGACTTAAGAATTGAACTGATGATAGTTGGTGATAGTTTACAAACCTAAAGTAGTCCCAACTCCCTTACAGTATTTGATAGCTTTTTGCTAATTGAGGATTTTTAAGAGTGATAACTCTTACAGAACTCCTCTCTTTTGTTATCCCTGATTTTTGCTTGAACTGTTTTGTTCGAATATACAGTCAACGGGATGCCCCATTTTTGCCTAAGTCTCCTTCATAGGTTTTGACTTAGCGGGCTTTTCTTTTTTCTTCTTCTCTCTTTTTGTTTTTTTTTTTAGAAAGGGGGTGACTACCTTGATTAATGGATACGGTGAATCATCATCCCTTTTATGCTGAAAAGCATCTTCGACACTTGCTTGTTGTGTACGAAGGAAAAACCTGAATGCAGCACTTCTATATGAAAAGTGTCTTGTATGCACGTATCTTCGAGTTAACCGAGAACTACCCGCCCCAAGTTCGAGATTTAAGGTTTTGTTTTTGTAAAGAAAGAAAAAAACTCCTACTTCTAGGCTCGAAGGGGTTAACGAGGGATTATCTTCCTTATTTCTCCAGTGTTTAGGGATTGAAACAATGCCTTACATCATCGGCAACGTTAAATTTGAAAGCATATCAACAGCAGTTATGGATATAATTTTCATCATCCTCCCCAATCTGCTTTAAACAACAGTTTAGTAAAGAAAAGAATTTTTTTGCATTTTTCGTATTTCATAACAATGAAAGGAAAAAGAAAGAGTGAAACGAATGGACTTAATCAAAAGATGCACAAACATTTCATTAATATTGTCAAATTCAAATAAACAACAGCTTACAAGCAATTCAAATGCAAAGAAAACACAACAAAATGCTGAAACAGTCTACAGCTGCCAGTCTTAGGGAACAAAATTCAAATTTTAGGCCCATGTGGGGAAACACCTTCAACCACCACTTGCTCCTTGTGATATAGAATTATGAGGGGTCTCACGGGTCCTTTGCCTTTGGATTTAGGAATCATAGCACTGTCATTTGATTTATCCTCCTGAGGTTTCAGCAACTCTTGCAGTCTCAGTTTAAAACCTTCACACTCTTCAACTAGGTGCCCTGTTGTCCCAGTATGATATCCACATTCTACTTCTGGGTGGTCTTCCTTGAGGATCATGCGTTTTTCAATGATCAGCTCTTGCACAAGATAACTCAATACTATACATGCATCTAAGTTGTGTCCTTCGGCTCCTTTGTGAAATTCACAGTTCAGGTTCGCATTATGCCATGGTCCTGGCACAGAATTGGATAATCGTGGAGTCACTAGTGAGTTCTGAATCAGTAGCGGGTAAAGTTTACTTAACGGTACTGGAGTTTGTCTACTGCAAGTCTTATTTTTCCTGACATGATTTTTCTTGTTCAATCTCTGGCTTTGAGAACCTTGAGGAGGAACAAACACCGACTGGTGAGAGACTTCAGTTGAACACCCTAGCGCCTCAGTATGATAGTCCCATTTAGCGTTGGTACCACAATTCAGAGGGTAAGGAGGAATTATTGGCTTCAGCTCCTTTGATGTTATCAATTTGCCTTGGATCAAGTCTGGCAATATCCGATTGTGTGACATTGGAAACGGACTTTCTGGTTTCCTTGGTTTTTGTAGGGCGTGCTGACGCAATTGACGGTTATCTGGTGGTTGATACCGAGAATGTCCTTGAGTTAGAGTAATCATCGGAGATAATGCATCCCTAGTTTCTCTGGACGTCACATGGTCAAGGTGACCTTCATTTTTCATCATGTTTTGCAATGTCTCTAGAACCTAATTCATCTGACACTTGAGAATTCTAATGTCCTCTTTTAGCATTTCCTGGGCTTTCAAAAGTCCCTCCATTGTCGCCATTTGTCCTGGATATATGCTAGGTATCCCTTATCTATCTCTCTGATCAAAAGCAACGCAGGGCTGAGAAATGCAAATGCATAATGCAAGTGCAATGCGAAAGCGAACTGGTTTTACAAAACTCAGAAGATTGACTAGGTCAAAACCCTCATTTTATCAATCATTGGAAAAGTTACAACTTTTAAAAATACCAGAGATTGACTGAGTTTTACAAAACTAGTTGCGAGATGATATGCTTATGGTGATACGATGGGATGATGCACACATAACATGATGGCAAGTATTCACAAATACAATGCATACACAAAGATCTCCTAGGCTCAAGATCAAATCAAGGAGTCAAAGGTC
Organism: Lathyrus sativus; assembly: GCA_963859935.3. Classification (NCBI taxonomy): domain Eukaryota; kingdom Viridiplantae; phylum Streptophyta; class Magnoliopsida; order Fabales; family Fabaceae; genus Lathyrus; species Lathyrus sativus. The sequence goes on from OZ012738.1 coordinate 33,378,435, forward strand.
CACCCATCCCTTAAGGATTTGTACTATGGGTTAGTTTGTACCTGCCGAACGGGTTCTACAAAGTTCCCAGAGTCATCAACCCATCTTTTGGATATTATCAACTTCCCAAATCACTTGGTAATCGATAATATTCTCAAGAGAATCTCGTCTGAGTGTAGTATCGCGTATCAACTATTTCGGAAATACTTCCTTATATCATCGCACTACGTCCTAATAAGGCCAAAGTGGGGTAGAATGTATTCTAAAAGTCCACAGTGTCATGGGCTTCTTCGTTGAAAGTAGCATTGTTTTCACGAATACTCGATCAACAATACTAAACTTTCAAGAGGGCCTATACTGAGCGGTGGTTTCTCAAGTTAGCTTGGCTGGGAATCAACTCCCTATAATCCTTCTTGAATATACCACCATCCTATCATAATTGCACTCAAGTCCGGGTATAGGACCGTCTCACCACTCAAGTCACCCAACATCCAACAATCAAACAAATATATTGACAAATATACATGTTAAGCAAATATTTACAAATATAGCATGCAATTAAACAAAATAGGCTAAACCCTCAAGTTAAGTAAGTTCTCCCCAGTGAAGTCGCCATTTCTGTTGCAGTGAGAATCATGATACCAAGCTATTTGATTAACTTGAATCTTTAATTCTTAGATTACAACCGGACTTTAATTTATCCAAAGGAAAGGTCTAAAGAAAGAAAGAACCTTTTTCGCGATGTAACAACAACGCTAAGAGATTCGGGGATCGGGGGTTGGTTATGCATAGGGTAGGTATTTCACATCCTAAACATCTGTAGTACCCTACAGGAACCTTTTGTTTGCTTGCATGCTAAGTCGGCAAATGTTTGTTAAGGTTTGGGATTGGGTAAAAAAAGGGTGTAGGTTAAGACCTAACGATAGCTTCTAAGTTTGCTCACAAAGACCTTGCGTCCTCAGCCTACGTATCCTAACTAGGATAGAATCAGAGCAATCGTAGTTCACCTCACAAGGGATGAAGAACACTTGATTATGATCAAGGTTCAGAGGGGAACAAACATATCCATGCTTGTGTAGAGTTTAAGACAACTCTCTAAATCTATGTTGAACTCTCAAGAAAGGGAAGTAAGTAATCATATCCATGATTCTTACATAGAGTTAACCAAACTCTATCCTAAAGTTCTACATTGTAAGACCAAATGGTTTTATCCAGACCAAAAGGAGGGAGAAAAGGGGAAGGTTGCTCGTCAAGATATCGCATCTTGTGCCTACGTATTCTCATTGTCCAATGAGAAATCAGAGCGGTCGTAGTTCGGGCACGAACTACAGAAAAAGGATTAATTGGTTCTTTCCAGACCGAAAGAGGGAGAAGGTTCTATCCAGATGATAACGCGAAATCATATCGTTTATTTGGCTTGATTTGCATGCATTTATTTGTGACTTTTATTAATTTATCTTGATTTATATTCTATTATATGATTAATTTACTTTGTTTTGCAGATTGGGGAGAATTTGAACTAAAGAAAGAAAAAGAGAAGAAAAATACAGAAAATAGCAGAAAACAGAATTTGTGACTGTCACGGTCGTCACGGCCATGTCACGACCGTCACAGCCTTCACGATCGTCACGGCCACGTCACGACCGTCACATCCTTCACGATCGTCACGGCCATGTCACGACCGTCATGCATCAAATAACAGAAGTTCGTTCAAGACAGAAGTGGCCACGAGCACTTTCCTCCTTTTCTCCTACTTTTTCTCCACTCATTGCCCACTACTGGAAGTTACTCCCACTCCCTCCATAATTCACCCATGATCTCTGGAAGTTGAAGAATGAATTATTTCCTATAAATAGGCCTTAGATTCAGAGTTTTAGGGGGAGGCCTTCGACGTATCGAAGTGCTGCCAAAATTCCCATTGAAGTCAAATTTACGTTCTTGCATTATTTTCCCATTTCCTTTCCTTTTTATTTTCATTTGTATCGCTTTATTTGTTCCTGTACCTTTTAATTCTCGCCAAAGTAGAATCCTGCCGACATTGTGGAGGACTACTCAAGGATTCGAGATCAGTACGATTTACAGGTTTTTATTAATTGAATTATTATTTTATTTTTGTCAGTATGCATGTTTCATTATTTTGTTGTTTATGTTTATTTTCATTTACGTTAATTATCATGTCTAGCTAAATTAGTTTTATTGGTATTTTCATTTACATTGCAATTTAATTTATTTATAATGTTTATTTATTTTTCTGCCATGAGTACATTATTATTAAATTCCCTGTCTCTGTCTGGTTCAACATCGATGAGTAGCTAAAAACCTTAGGGCGGTATGTAGTTATAACAAACTTAACCGGTGAAATATAACCATATGCTAAAATAATTAACCACTTAATATTCTGGCTGATACTTTTTAATTGAAATAGACCTTTTCGTTACGAGAGTAAGAAAAGAGTATTAGGTTGGGTCAAGACCACGAGAGTGTGAGATTTTAACCAGATAGCTAAAGTTAGGCATTTAAATTAAATACAGCGAGAGCGCTTTAAGATAAATTAGAATTATTTAGTTTCCAAAAATTATCTCTAAACACTTATGGGCTAGCGAGAGCAGGCATAGGGCTTTGGGGATAAGATCTGATATAAGACCACGAGAGTGTGAGTTGAGGGTATTTAAACTAGTATTCTCTACCGAATAGATTAAGTGAACACCTTTATAAGCCTAGGTTAGATTGACCCACCTAAGTTAGTGTAATTACATACCGACCGCCTTAATATTATTTTATTAAAACTTAAATTTAATTCCGCCTTTAATAGTCTTAGAAACCAACAAAAATCGTGACAACCATTAGCCTTAGCTTTACGCCGTAACAATAGATAACGGTAGATTGACATTGGTCTCTGTGGGTTCGACAATCTTAAATATTACTTCGATAGGCTGTGCACTTGCAGTAAGATACCGCTAGACGCATAAGTAGACACGTCTTTAGCCCATCAAGTTTTTGGCGCCGTTGCCGGGGACCAACAGTCAATATTGTGATTCCGTTGTTGCATAGTATAGACTAAGGCACTATTATCTAAATCATTATGTATAACCCATATTTCCCTTATAACTACCACCCTCCATATTATAACTACCACCCCCAATATTTCGAGGAACCACAAATTCCTCTTAAATCCGACCTCGAAATATTATTAGAAGATTTCAATACTACGCACTCTCACCCAAATTCCCTTTATGATGACGACTCCCAATGTTTTGAGGAAACGCAAGATTTTGATACATCCAACCTCGAACTACTACTAGAAGAATTCAATGAGACGTCTACTCACGCTAGGATAAAATCTATGATGGAGCGCTTTGTGGAGACACAAACTCTCCAAAACGAAGATTTTAGAAGACAACATCTCCAAATTAATGAAGACCTTAGACATATGAACGTTATTGTCGATTCCCTCGCAACTCACAGCGAGACTTTGGAGACTCAAACCTCCCTGCTTAGACAAACACCTCTAGCACCCTTCCCAGAAGGACATGTGAATGTTGTAACAACCGTTAATGAAGAACAAATAGAAGATCCTAGGGAGATTGACGATGAACCTGAGGAGAGTTTTGGTGAGAAAAACATACATATTGAGAAAAATCCACCGACACCAACCGAAAGGGAGGTTGTCGAAGAGATAGAGAAGGAAGCACGTATCGTTGCTCCTCCTCCCTATACCCCACCTATTCCTTTCCCACAAAGGTTTGCAGAAGTTAAGGTAGACTCCCAATCCAAAACATATGTGGAGGTATTGAAAAATATACACACCAATGCACCTTTGTCTAAGGCCCTTCATAGAAAAAGAAAATTCGAGGACCGTGAAACTAGGGTCATTATTACTGTTAAAAGAGTACGATTAACTTTTGAGGTGGTGGATGAAATAACAAAGCCCAAATTTGAAAAGCTGATACGCAGAATAGATCCAGAACCACCACCACGCGTTCAAAACAAGCAACCACCCTACAGAAGAAAGAAACGAAAAGGTGAGGGATATGAGAGATGGCTTGATAAGTGGCCATGGAAACCGAAGACTATACAAAGTTCGATCGAGGAACCATTCTTGAAAGAACCGCCATGAGTACTTGCACTCCTTAGCCGTCGAGTTATCGACGCTAAACAAAGCGCTGTGTGGGAGGCAACCCACAAGGTCTTTATTTTAATTTGTTTGTTTAAATTTGCAGAAAATAAAGAAATGTATCGCTTGTTACTCCTTAGCTATATCTAAGCGAAAACTCTCTAGATGACGATCTGAGAAGATGAGCTATGCCCACGGACATTTCTACGAGTGTCGCTGCTGGTGGGAACACTGATGATGAGTACTTCCTCTTGACGCGAGCAACATGATGAGCTGGTTCGAGAATTACACAAACAAAGTATCTCAAAATGCCCGCCACCGAAGTAGAAGTGATCAACAAAGACAAGGATAGCAAGAGCAGTAGCATTCATACAGGTTCTATCTTTCCTTTTCCACCTTTTACTGAAACATTGAGGACAATGTTTGGTTTAAGTGTGGGGGAGGAACTCTATCGCTTTCATTTTATTGCCTTTTAGTTTGATTTATTGTTTTTATCTATTTTTAATGCTATGTCAAAATCTTTACATGTGCTGTCGAGTCTTTATGAGTGGTTTTCGCCTGTTATTCAAACTTCCCCAAAATTTCAAAATTTCAAAATTTTAACCTCCAACAAAAACTTTTTGATTCATGACATGGTACTCCGAAAGTATATAGGCTGTTTAGGCTATGTTAGAAAAACTTGGGAAAGTTTTGATAAAATTGATATCGTCCTGACAACCTTAACCCCCTAAATATGCAAAATAAATTTGAGTAACCATTATGCCGAGACCTTAAAACTCCAGGTTCTTGTAGTAATCCCTAAGTAGTTTATTTAAGCAATCAACACCATCCTAAACACACTAAGTAAGAAACCGATGCAAATAAGTGTATGATCTCTAGGTTAAAATGAGAAACTAAGAAAGAAAAGAAAAAAAAATTATGAAGAAAAAAGACATGTTCCTTCTAAGTTAGGTGCTCCTCACCCGAGCACTTAGCCTAACGGTACAAACTCTTTAAGTTCAATTGATGCTTAAGCATATTTGCAGAAAAAAAATGAAATAATAATGAGATCATAGTCACTAACAGGTCTACTTGCCATGAATGTGTATGGATAACGGGCTTAATGTGATTGCACTATAATGAAATGGGGTGAAAGAGAGCATGAGTTATAGGTTGAGTTATAATGACATGATTCCGATTGGTTTGCATAAGTAGGGAGTTTTTGAAATTGTGTCGTTATGATATCCTTGGTATTAATATTTAGTACCTATCGATCTAACATTAGCCTAGCAGCCACGTATGATTAGAGTTTCGTCGTGACTTTGTTTCGAACTATACTTATTTCTTTTTACTGTGTTGGTCGATTGCTTGGGGACAAGCAATGGTTTAAGTGTGGGGATGTTTGATAACGCGAAATCATATCGTTTATTTGGCTTGATTTGCATGCATTTATTTGTGACTTTTATTAATTTATCTTGATTTATATTCTATTATATGATTAATTTACTTTGTTTTGCAGATTGGGGAGAATTTGAACTAAAGAAAGAAAAAGAGAAGAAAAATACAGAAAATAGCAGAAAACAGAATTTGTGACTGTCACGGTCGTCACGGCCATGTCACGACCGTCACAGCCTTCACGATCGTCACGGCCACGTCACGACCGTCACATCCTTCACGATCGTCACGGCCATGTCACGACCGTCATGCATCAAATAACAGAAGTTCGTTCAAGACAGAAGTGGCCACGAGCACTTTCCTCCTTTTCTCCTACTTTTTCTCCACTCATTGCCCACTACTGGAAGTTACTCCCACTCCCTCCATAATTCACCCATGATCTCTGGAAGTTGAAGAATGAATTATTTCCTATAAATAGGCCTTAGATTCAGAGTTTTAGGGGGAGGCCTTCGACGTATCGAAGTGCTGCCAAAATTCCCATTGAAGTCAAATTTACGTTCTTGCATTATTTTCCCATTTCCTTTCCTTTTTATTTTCATTTGTATCGCTTTATTTGTTCCTGTACCTTTTAATTCTCGCCAAAGTAGAATCCTGCCGACATTGTGGAGGACTACTCAAGGATTCGAGATCAGTACGATTTACAGGTTTTTATTAATTGAATTATTATTTTATTTTTGTCAGTATGCATGTTTCATTATTTTGTTGTTTATGTTTATTTTCATTTACGTTAATTATCATGTCTAGCTAAATTAGTTTTATTGGTATTTTCATTTACATTGCAATTTAATTTATTTATAATGTTTATTTATTTTTCTGCCATGAGTACATTATTATTAAATTCCCTGTCTCTGTCTGGTTCAACATCGATGAGTAGCTAAAAACCTTAGGGCGGTATGTAGTTATAACAAACTTAACCGGTGAAATATAACCATATGCTAAAATAATTAACCACTTAATATTCTGGCTGATACTTTTTAATTGAAATAGACCTTTTCGTTACGAGAGTAAGAAAAGAGTATTAGGTTGGGTCAAGACCACGAGAGTGTGAGATTTTAACCAGATAGCTAAAGTTAGGCATTTAAATTAAATACAGCGAGAGCGCTTTAAGATAAATTAGAATTATTTAGTTTCCAAAAATTATCTCTAAACACTTATGGGCTAGCGAGAGCAGGCATAGGGCTTTGGGGATAAGATCTGATATAAGACCACGAGAGTGTGAGTTGAGGGTATTTAAACTAGTATTCTCTACCGAATAGATTAAGTGAACACCTTTATAAGCCTAGGTTAGATTGACCCACCTAAGTTAGTGTAATTACATACCGACCGCCTTAATATTATTTTATTAAAACTTAAATTTAATTCCGCCTTTAATAGTCTTAGAAACCAACAAAAATCGTGACAACCATTAGCCTTAGCTTTACGCCGTAACAATAGATAACGGTAGATTGACATTGGTCTCTGTGGGTTCGACAATCTTAAATATTACTTCGATAGGCTGTGCACTTGCAGTAAGATACCGCTAGACGCATAAGTAGACACGTCTTTAGCCCATCACCAGACCTATGAGTTTTAAATCCTATTGGTTCTATCCAGACCAAAAAGGGGAGGAGGCTCTATCTAGACCTATGAGGGTATCCTATTGGTTCTATCCAGACCAAAAAGGGGAGAAGGTTCTATCCAGACCTATGAGTTTTAAATCCTATTAGTTCTATCCAGACCAAAAAGGGGTGAAGGTTCTATCCAGACCTATGAGTTAATGAGCTATCTATGACCCAAGGGTCAATAGAGAGACTTTTCCTTTGGAAGGGAAAAAAGGAGGCAACTGGGATGAGAACTAAAGAGTTCCATCACTTTGGGGAAATAAACTTAACAAAGCATAATCATTCACACATGACGAATATAAGAGATATGGTTACAACCAAGAACAAGCAAGCATATTACAATATCAAGCAATGATTTCAATCAAGATAAATGGTTACAACCAAAGCAAACATCAATATGTTACAATATCAACGAGGGGATAAGTTCTTTCAAGACTTAATGAAAGGTAAAAACCAAAACATGCCTTAACAAAGACGGGGATATTTTCTTAACAAAGACGTGGTATTCCAAGGGCTTACAAGATGATATATATACTTACAAACATCGTGCCTAATCAAATAATGTCACAACAAATGTAAGTGAGAAGTTCAAAACTTCATGGGAGAAAACTTTCAAGTTTTAATGATGATTAAACACAAATGCTTACAAGCAAGAGTTTTAGTCAAACTCAAGTACACAAGGATGCTAACAAGCCAAAATCATAACTTTAAAATAAAACTCAAAAGAGAATACAATTAAAGTTTTGAAATGAATAAATGAGAGATAGGAAGGTGAAAACCCTAAAAACATTCATGGTAGCATGTGAAATGCAAGTAGAAAGTTCACATTTATGAGTTTTAGGTTTACCTCTTGAAGCAAGCTTAAGCAATAAGAAAACCAGAGATATTGAGAGCTCTTACAAGGTCTTCAAATGTTCCTAGGTTGATGAATAGATGCTCCAAACAACCTCCAAGCAAGCTAGTGGACGAAATGCCTTGTAAATGAAGGAAAAACTCTAAAATCCAAAGGTTTCAAAGACCAACTCACTCAAACCTTGTTACATAAGTGTGGAAGTGATTTGGATAGCTTCAATGCATCATATTTGATGTGTTTGAAGTGTTTCTTGAGTTGGAAAAAAATTTGGAAATGGTTTTGGAAGGTGTTTTGCAAAAATAGATTTTGAGGGATTTTGGAGACTTAGTGAGATTTTGCAAGAATTTGGTGATTGTGTAAGGGAGAGAGTTTTATACGGTTTCTAGCATAGAACTGGTGTGTTTGTGATGTAGGAATTTAGTTCTATTTATAGCCAAAGGCCTTGGAACAAGGTATGGGCAAAAGTGAATCAAATTGCCAATTTTAACCTTCCATCATGAAAATCTTTGAGTTTTCCAATGCAATCTTCATACTTATCTTTAAGACACTCTACTAAGATATTCTCCATGCCCTATATATTGTTTTTATCATGCTTAATAGGTTAGGAGGTGACTTGTTGAAGTAAAGTTGATGATTTGACAAGGGTAGCCACTTTTTTTCTCTTTCTTCACTATTCACTTTTGCAACTTGCATTAAATAATGATTTCCTTTAACCTTTGTGCCATTTTTGTGGGAATTGATATTAAAAATGTTCATTATCAATGCAAACATCATAAATGAGGTTTAGTCTTTGATTAGCATCAATTTGGAGAGGTTTTGGAATAAAAAAAACTCATCTGACCTAGTTTTGTGAATGTGAGTTTTTGCCAACTTGTGGATCTTGGTTCTCTCTAACCAGGAAGAGTTATGGAACCCACTTGTACTTTTTAAAAATCCCCAATTAGGGACTACAATATTTATGCTTGTTTTAGGAACTCATTCCCCTTGAAACTAGGTCAAAAACCCTTGTGTGGTTAAGGAATTATGGTTTTGCCCCTTTCAAAACCTTAATTTCCCAACTTTTCGATTACTTATCAATTCTTGATCCAATGGTCACCAAAATTCATGAATAGATGTGATATACCATTAGGAACATAATTGCGTTCAATTTTGGGTCAAAACCATGTTGGTCAATGAGTTGACTTTTCAGTCAGACGAACCGATTGATTGAAGAACTTTGAATCGACTGTTGGTGTTCTGGGTATCTTGAAGCCTTGAAGCTTCTTGAGTAGACTTTAATAAGCCATAGGAACTTCATGGACCATGATCCCACCATTGGAACACTTTTTAAATCAAAAGTCAAACTACGGTTGACTTTTCTTGATCGAAAACCCTAATCGGGTATCCTGAACTGCATCGTTCTCAATTCTTGGATGACAACCTCAAATTGGATTCATACTTGACCCCATGTAGTATCCTTGATCTTGTTTATAGTTGAATCAGTCCAACACATTGATTGATCAAACCACCGAAGCCTCGATTTTGACGGTACGGAACCCTGATTTATCTGCATCTTGACAAAGATAAACTTGAAATGGGTTAAGGTTAGTTAATCAAATGAATATGATCCTAAAATGATGATGAGGATCTAAGGGGTCAAAATTTGGGGTGCAACACTCTCTCCCCACAAACTGTAACCAACTTTCCTTTATTAACAAAATTCAGTTTCTGGTGCAATGTAGGCGTGACCGCTCTAGCCTCATGTATCCATGGCCTACCCAACAAACAGCTATAGGCAGGATGAATGTCCAAGACCTGAAGAGAGATTTGAAAAACATGAGGCCCAATGGTCAACGGTAGGTCCACCTCCCCAATCACGGTCTTCCTTGACCTATCGAAATCCTTAACAACAACACCACTTGGTCTCATAGGAGACCCTTGATATGTCAATCTCGTAAGATTTGCTTTTGGCATCAAATTTAATAATGATCCAATATCAACCAACACACTAGCTAATGCATCATTCATGCAATTCATAAAAATATGCAGTGCCATGTTGTGCTTCCTCCCCTCCTCTGGGAGTTCTTGTTTATAAAAACTGAGATTGATGCACGAGGTAATGTTGCATATGATTCCATAAAATTGATCCACGGTCACGTCATGGTTGATGTAAGATTGTTCAAAGACTTTTTGTAACGTCTCTCTATGGGATTCAGAGCTCATCAGCAATTGTAACACATAAATTTTGAATGACGTTTGCAGAAGCTAGTCTTGAATTTTATACTCACTTCTCTTAATCATCTTCAAAAACTCATCAGATTTAGAAAAAGGATCAGGCCTACTGGCTTGCCCCATGTCTAAACTTGTCACAATTGGCTGCTCAAAAGATATCTCCTTCTCCTTTGTAGGTGTTGAAGAGAAAACACGACCGCTCCTAGTAACCCTGCTAATATCAGCAATGCTAACAACAGATGGCAAGACAGACATAGGAACCTTTCTCCCATTCTCCAACATAGTGGCATTATAGTTATAAGGAACCGCCCTATCAGAAACATAGGGGGTTGGGCAAGGAACATTGATGACCAAAGGAGTTATGGAAGATTTTCTGCTTTCATAAATGAACTTAAGACGCTCAAATTCTTTAAAGTGAGGTACAATTACAAAAACCTCTTCATCCTTATTTATCTCAACTGGATTTCTGTCATAGGTAATAGTGATAACCCTGAGGTCCAGCAAATCCTTAGTGTAGCTTCTTACCAGTTGGAACCCTCGTGAATTGACAGAACAAACACTACAAGCAGCATAATTATGTCTTTCATGGCTAAAGAATACTATCCTAGTCAGTCCTCCATGCATCCTCACCAAAGATTATCAGATGTACCTGATATTGAAAACAATAAATTCCCAGGGCAACCCTGCACCATATTAGCATTGGCAGCTCCATGCGGTGGGAGAGGATTGACTTGCACATTTCGATTTGTGTCCTTGAAGGACAGAATCCCACATTTGACTAACCTCTGCACATATGCTTTCAGCCCAATACAATTCTCAATATTATGACCTGGCGCGCCTTGATGATACAGACAAAACTTATCTTTCTTGTACCAATAGGGGAAGTCCTTTGGAACTTCTGATGGAGACTTAGTCTGAATGTATCCTTTCTGCAACAAAGCAAGAAATAATTATGCATATGTCATAGGGATAAGGTCAAAATTTGGCTTCCTATGCCCATGAATCTGATTGTTGAAAGGTTCTCGAGCCTGTTGGGAAGGTTGTTGATTCTGATAACGTTGGTTCTACTGTTGTTGTGGAACCTATGGTTGTGGTTGATATGGTTGCGCAAACTGCGGTTGATAAGCAGAAGTACTAATAGCTGGAGACACAACTGCAGTCTGTTGATGTGGTTGGTACCTTCTTCTGGATCGATCATGGTGTACAACACTCACTTCTTATTTTTTCTTCTCCATAAAACTACTTCCATGTTTCTTTGCATTGGTAGAAGTACTGGCTTCTTTAGTCAGCCTACCCTCGCAATTTTATCATCTTAGTCATTTCTTTTTCCTCTAGAGGTGGAGTAATTTGAGCAGCCACTTCGCGCCAGCGTTGGGCATACTCTTTGAATTTCTCTCTATCCTTCTGAGTCATGGCTCTTAAATGATCTCTGTCTGGTGCCATATCAACATTATACTTATATTGTTTGATAAAAGCATCATAAAGACCATTGAAAGTATTGATCTTCATACTATATAGTTGTCATACCCTAAATTTGTCCTACGTGTATAGCTTTTATTTTGTACATTCATTCACTAATCATTATTCATAAAATCCAAAATATGTTAACTCAAGTTGTTGCAAGATTTATGTGAGGCTATCAGGTCAGCAGTGTAGGTGTAATGTGTCGCATCGCTACGAAGAGGGGTCAGCAATGACAGAAGAGTTGCCACCGTTCATTATTTATTCCCAAAGAGAGGGAAAGGAAACAATCAGAGAAAATCTACGAAAAGGGAATAAGACAGGTCATCGCAACCAAATCTCGGGTTCGGGAGTCGGTTACGCAAGGGGAAGGTATTAGCACCCCTCACGTCCGTCGTACTCGACGGGATCCATGCTTGTTGTCTATATAAAAGGGTGTAAAACTATCTATACTAAAGGCTCACGGGGACAAAAGAAAAGAAAGGAGACTCGATAGAACGTCGATGCTCTATGCCTACGTATTCCCTCATGCAATGGGAAAGTTAGAGTCAATGTAGTTCGGAAAACTACGGGTGAAGGTGGGGAAAGTTGCTCGCCAAGACATCGCCGCCTTGTGCCTACGTATCCTCGTCTGGTACGAGAAATCAGAGCAAACGTAGTTCGGGTAACTACGACCACAGGTAGGTTCAAGTGTTTTAAACCGAGTAGGGTTAAACAGTGGTTCCAACAGTTAGGGACGATGCCTGTTTACGGTAGAACCAAAGCTTAACACACTCTTTCTGAAAATGATTTTCCAATTAAGGTCTCGAAGGATAAAAAGATTTGATGTTTTTGTTTTTGTGTTTTTTAAGACAAGAAGTGGATTGAGTTATGGTTTGAAACTCATGTCGCACTAAAGACTATGACTCGAGAGCGAATGCGTTGCATATCGCCCAAAGGGCATACGCTAAACACTCTAGACAATTGAGAGGGGGCCCCCCAACCATCATTCCTCGAGAACTTAAGGCTCGTAGCGTACAACCGAAATCTTTCTTTATTAAGTGTTTTGAATTGTTTAGGAGATGAGAAGAGAAAGACACAAACTAAAGGGAAACTGGACCCTAATGTTGTCATGCACAATGCTCATAAAGTTGGGATGAAAGGGAAGGACTACCCTAATGTTGTCATACATAGGATTGAACACCTAATGTCTCTCCTACTCCCATCCTGAGCGGAGGGACTAGGAATCCTAGGGGGATCATGGCCAAAGGCCAAGTAAATACTAAATAATTCACTCACAAATGAAATGAAAAAGAAAAGAAATTGATTGGAATAAAAGATAAACCACAAAGCACATTAATTTGTTAATTCAAAATAAAATGACAAAATAAAATGAAAATAAAATAATAAAAACGAGATTGAAAAATAAATTAACACATTAAAATAATAAAATATGATTTTTTTTGGGATTTTTATGATGTTTAAAACTATTTTTAAAATAAATAAACAAAACAAGAAAACAATTATAACAAAGTAAAAAGAAATAAAGAAAACAAAATGCTAAAAAAGAAGGAAATGCATCACCCAAGGCTTGAACTCAAGGCCTTGGGGCTGCAGGCTCAAAACATAGCCAATTCTACCACTTTCACGCGTGTGCCATAAAAGGAAAAGGAAAATAAAAATATTAAAAACAAGGAAAATAAATGAAAATAACACAAAAACGCCCCCGCTGGGGGTTGAACAGGGGTACAGGCGCATGGCAAGGATACTTAAGGGCAAGGTGTTAACCACTAGGGTGACGATACATTCGTTGTATCAAGCCACCCCATGTGTACATATACTTGAAACGCGCGCATGGCTGGGCACAACTCAAAGGCAAAACAAGTGAAAATCTCCAAAACGATTTCTTCATAAGTCTTCCAAATCTTATTCAAATCTGATGAAATAAAAGTCTATCCTGCTTGATTTTTCATGAGGATTGCAATGGTATCAACCATATTTTCAAATGATGCTCACAGTGAAAAACACGATTACTCACGCATAATAGAACTTTGAAATGCACTTGTGGAGTTCTAAGGCTTAAGCTGGTGGTTTTAAGGACAGGCAAGGATCTACCCAAATCTAAATTGCATTTCTCATGGATCTTCTCCAAAGCAAAAACTCATTTCTCTATTGAAACAGAAAGTGAATGGCCAGTTGCAAAATGGTGAATTCATTAAAAATGACTTGACATAAGCAAAGTTAAGGCAAATGGTTCAAAACTTGAAGCAAAGCCTATTGATCTAGACTAGAAGTAAACAAGAACTCAAACTGCAACAAAGTGTTGAACTTGATGTCATGAGAGTTCATCAAACCTCAAAGTAGCAAAGCTGACAGATTAGTGAACTTATGCAGAAAGTAAATCAAAAACTAACCAATATGCCATGAACTTCAATCACATAAACCTTAAAAGTCTAAAGTGAACCTTGATGAGAAAGCCAGGCCAACAAGCTCTAAAAACCAAAACTGGACAGCAGGTATGAGCAAACAAAACCACACTAGATCAAACAAAATTGGTACTCCAACCTTGTCATGAATCTCAGTAGGACAATGCCTTAAGACAATAGGCAATCTGAAGCACAACTGCATCCTTCTTAGTATGACCATGCCATCAATCTACAAAAGGCAAATCTTGTGCAAAAAAAAGGAGAAAAACTGATAACAATCACAATCTTCATGCTAAACCAACACACGCAGCCAAAAAGGCAAGGGCATGTCCACAACAAACTTGAACCAAGAATCGAGTCTCAAGACAACAGGTCAATGAAATTGAACTCCAATCCATCATGAACTAAAGCAATAGCCCTCAAGGACCTAAACAGAACTGAGACATACCAATATGAATTGGACAGGTTCACACCCAAGTTAGCTAACTAGACACAAAAGCTTTGAGATGATCCAAGATAAATTCAAAAAGGGGTAAAGCAAATCTGGTGAGAAAACCCAATTGATAAACTTCTTTACAAAAATTGGACAGCAAGCACAAAGTCAAATGTGTTTCACTAGATTATGATGTTTAAAACTAAGTCTCATCATAAGCTCAACTATGCACATTATGACAACAAGCTAATCTAGTTCAAAAGTGTAAGAAAATTATGATTCTACATCAAGCAGCAGCCACAACAAAGTCCTGATGGGAGACTAAATTGGTTTAATCCCCCCTCCCACAAGAACTGGACAGTGCTAAATATCAAGGTATTATGTCAGCCAAAAATCTAGAATTTCAAGAGCAGATCAGGCCCATGACAGTCCTACTTTTATCAAGGTACATCAGTAAATAACCTATTGAAACTTAACACTATAGCCTCATTTCTTCATGTGCAAGCTATTGATTCAAAACAGGTTTTGGTAATGATAGATAGGTTTTAACAGCAGTGAAAAATGAACTTCACAATAAAGGTCTTGAACATCAAATCTTGGCCTGAATTCCACTTAGACACACATGATAACACTTCCCTTTATAAGCTCAAACAAGCAAAGAACCCTACTGAAATCCTAACATCCTAACTCAGGCTTATGGCACCTCAAACAGAAATCCATGGTAAGATAGCATGGATACTCAGATTCACTCATACACATTTAACAGCATACTTGATAACTTTAACATGACAATGTACAAACCAATATCAACCACAAAACAACATATGACAATGCATACTAGTGAATGAGTTCAAAATAACATACCTCTTGTAGTCCTCACTATGCTAAGCCAAGAAAACCAGAGATCCTTTCCTTTTTAGCACACTTATGAAGGTTACTTCCTCTTGAAGAAATAAGCAACCTTAATGGACAGTTGGAGAAAATGAGATTCTAGCTGTTGTTTGAGACTATGATCAGATGATATGACTATAATGGAAGGTGTTCAAAGTGTCACAATGATGGAAAATGGCTTGAGTAGTGATTTGGCATGAAATGTGCATAAAAGTCAAACTTGAAGGGTGTGAAAGTTGACTGTTTGATTCAAGGGTTTTTTGATGAAAATAACTATTGGACTAGCTTCAAATGGTGATTTTAGGTTTGTGTATATGGTTTTTATGATGGTTTCATGGCTAGAAATGATGCTGGTGTGAAAAATGCAAAGTGGCCATTTTTGGTGATTTTGTGAGTTTCTTCACTTTCAAGCAAAGGGAGAAAGAAAGAGATTTATGTGTTCCTTGTTTTTAGGATGGCTCTAGTGTGTATTTACAATGGCATGAAGCCTCTATTTATAGGCCATGAGAAGCATTGGGGTAGATTTGAAGTTTTGGCCTTTGGAGGGAGATTTTGGAAGAAAATCTATCCAAGATTGTATGGCAGCTGAGCATATCAGTTCCTTGGCTCAATGCAGGTCAAAAACTCAAGTGAAATGAAGAACATGAGGTGACTGAAGTGAGCATAGAGTGTAAGGCACTGCAGCTGCAAGACTTTCCTCATAAAGTTTCTCTTTCCTCTTTGTTTTCCTTGAATATTATATTGTCAACTTGCTTGCCACCTTGCAAAGTTCTCAAACTCTCATTCTTTCTGCATTTTCTAACCATCATCCTCTCTATATATCAGATTAAGACAAGACCCAATGGTTGAGAATGATCCAAGTGGCTGAAAAGTGAATTTGTGAAAAAGTGGAAATGGTGCACTCAAGTGTGGAGACCCCAACTTTCTGGATTCATAACTCTCAACTCATAAGGGCTATGGAGGATTTCTACTATTTTTTGGAAAGCCCTCATGGAGCTCTACAACTTTCATGTTTTCATGATCTTCAGATTCCAAGTGGAACTAGGTCAAAAATCCCCTCAAAGTTGGCTGAAAACATGATTTGTAAGGCCAAAAACTTAAAAATTTTCTAAGTGTTTTCTCCCTCTTGTAATGATTTTGATCATAACACCCAATCTACTCATTTTTTGCACATGGACCCCTGTGAAAATTTTGTAGGAATTGTCAAGACCTTTCCAACAAGCTTTGAACCACCTCAATTGGATGTGTGGTTAGGAAGTTATGGTCTTGCCCCTTTCGAAACCCTAATCCCCGACTTTCCCGATTACTCCTCCATCCTTGATCCAATGGTCATGAAACTTTATGGATAGGTGTAAAATGTCATTAGGAACATTTTTGCTTCACACTTTGAGGTCAAATTCTTTATGATTGAAGAGTTGACTTTTTCACTGCATATTTAACTTTTTCCCCAAATCTCCTGATTTTCAATTGACTAATTAATTGAAGCTCTTCTGATTAAAATTGATGGTCAATATCTCATCTCTAAACACCTTAGGACACATGGAAGGACATGGAAACAAGTCTTGCTCCCGAAAACAAATTTATCCTGATTAAAAGTAAAACCCTAATTTCACCCTTTTTGCCTAAGCATTGTGCAGATGAAATGAGTGACCATTCCCACTCCACAATGACCTCTGAGGTACTCAACAAGCTTCTACCTAATGATTACACCAATGATAAATCTTCATGGACCCCTTGACAACCTTTTGATGGTTCTTTGATAATGTTGTGGCACACCCCTCATCTCTAGGAGCTCAGATATCTTCATGATGATGACAACCACATAACAACCTCTACCAATGCCTCTGCTTGAGCTTGTGGTCAATAAGGCTCTCCTCTTGGATAGGACACAAACAAAACACTTGATCCCCTGTAAGAAACTATCCTATGCAAATGCAAGATGCTAAAATGCAATGAAACATAAGCCAAAGATTAAGAAAAAGGGGTTGGTCAAATTTTGGGGTACAACATAATGGATTAGGGTTCATTATTTTGACCTAATTTTAGACAGGCAAGGTTTTCGTTTCAAGATCGCCCGAAGGAAATTCTTTTCAATTAGGGTTTCTATGCAGTCGTAATGCAATGTGTGTTGCTTATTTGGCTCAAAGTTGGTTTAGTAATTCAAGCTCAAATGGTTAAGTTCAGGATTGTTTCATCTGTGGACCTTTATGTTATCCAAGAATTGATTCAATGCCCAAGTTCATTCATCTCGAGATTTTTTATTATTATTGAAGAGTTTAAAAGGGTGAAATAATTTTAAATGTGATTATTAATTTCAAGACAAGCATGGTATCAACATGGAAGGTCGAGTTTCATTTGGCAGGTTTCATTTTAGTTTAAAGTAAGAGGGAGATGATTTCAAGTGATTTTCTTTTTCAAACAAGTTCATAAGGGTTGCAAGTAGCAAGTCATTCTACAAAATAAAATTCATAGAAGCCCATAAACCATATTTCCAAAATTGCCACACAAAAAAAAACCATTGTCAAATAAAATAGAAGTCAAATCTAAACAAAATATGTAGAGGCCCATTACAATTCAAAAAGTCCCTTTTGTCACAAAAGTTTTTTTTTAAAAAAGGGGCATTGGATCAAGACTCTAAAAAATAATATGGCATGAAATTCAAGTAGTCTGGGCCCATCACCATTTTTGTTACAACCCAATTTTCAGCAAATAAAAAAACAAAAACAATGCAACAAGGGTACAATGCTACACGCCATGAACTTCCAGTTTCTCCAAATGCACAACATTCTTCAGCTTGAAATTTACACATCCTGCACCAATTCCCCAAACCAACTTGTATAAATACCAAGCCTCATCACCTTGGAAAAAGGTTGTGCATACCACATCTTGCACCACCTAAGCCAACAAATTTCATGTACCTATATGACATCATCTGAGCAATGAATCAAAACTTCAAGTTACAAAAATAGAGAAAATAAAGGTTCACCACACCGCCCACTTCACAACAGCAGAAAAGCAAATAATTTTTTTTACCCTACACAATAAAAGACTACACACAAAGCAAAATTGTTTCATGATGCATCGTGTACAAACCAAATATCACAACAACCTTGTGGTGTAGCAAATACACATTTTTATCTCATCATTCTTTCCAACTTACCTTCTCACCATCATTCTTCCAATTCTACCCTTAACTTCACCCTATAAAAGTTAACCTCCTTACCCTTCAAAAAGGGAGAGCTTTCATAAACCAAAGCGGCGGCTAAAAACTCTCCTCCAATTCCTCCAACCAAAATTATTCCTCAAATATCACCTTTCTCGTTATTCAAAAAAATTAATTCCATCATCCCTCAAACTATTTTCCTTCTCTGCTCTTCATCAATAACCGAAAACCTTTATCTCCCTTTTCAATCAACCTCATTCAACCTCCATCCTCCATAGCAGAACAACCCTTAAACCCACCTTCAATCTATAGCAACCAAAATCATAAACTCATTCAATACCTCATCACCAAATCCAACCCAAATTATAAACTCATTCTTGGAGTCTAGCATTCCTTGAATCTTTGAATGAGTAACTATAGAGGCACGCCCCTTGAGTTGTTATTATTTCACTCCTTTCGAAATCCAAAATGTTCAACTCTTTCTCAAAACCTTTCTAATTAACTCCCGAAAGAACTGAGTTCTTGGAACCTCGCATTCCTTGAATTCTTGAATGACAGCTCTCGAGGCACGCCCCTTGGGTTGCTTGTCAGTCAATCTTTCGATTCTCAACCAAACTTCAAACTCAACTTCAAACCCAATTCAACTCCTCATTCTTTTCGTGGTCGTCTCTGTAACACCCCAAATTCTTGGAATATTTATTTAAATATGAATATTCGTATTTTTTGGGTGATTTTTGGTGGTTGGTGTGAATATTGGGAATTATGGAGTTTTGAGTTATTTATTTAAATAATATTATATAATATGAATATATTTGGTATTATTATTAATTTAAATAAATATAAGTTAATTTAAGGGCAAAGTGGATATTTGAGGAGGAGTTAGTGAGGGTGAAATTGGAAAGCCCATTTTAAAGGCTCAAAGTTAGGTTTAACAAAAAGGAATTTTGAGGGAATTAAGATTCATTCTTGTTAGACCGTGAAAATGGAAGAAATATAGGCCCGAGCTATGAGGATGAGAATTGAGGCAAAAGCTTCGCGAGGTTTCCAAGAATCAAGGAGAAAGGCTTAGAGTCGACAATTAAGGTATGAAGAGTATTACCTTCATTGTTTTCAGCGTGAAGAGGATCATGCTAAGCAGCTGAAGATTATGTTATCAGCGTTGAAAGAGAAGCAGTTGTATGTAAAGCTGTCAAAGTGTGAGTTTTGGTTGAAGGAAGTGAGTTTCCTTGGTCATGTGATCTCGAGTAGAGTTATTGTGGTTGATATTCGAAGGTTAAAACTGTATCGCAATGGAAAGCTCCAAAACATGTTTTTGAGATTAGAATTTTTCTTGGGTTGGCAGGTTATTATCGAAAATTCATTGAACGATTTTTCCAAGTTATCTTTGCCATTGATGCGGTAGACTAGGAAGGTTCAAGCTTTTGTTTGGATGCAAAGTGTGAATAAAGTTTCAAGAGTTTTTGAGAAGGCTGTCAGCAGCTCATGTTTTGATTTTGCCGAATCCGGCATAACCATTTATTGTATATTGTGATGCTTCGTTGCTAGGATGGGGAGGTGTGCTAATGCAACATCAGCAAGTTTTAGGTTATGCTTCAAGGCAACTTAAAATGCATAAGAAGAATTATCTTACGCATGATTTAGAGTTGGTTGTTGTTGTGTTTGTGTCGAAGCTTTGGAGGCATTATTTGTTTGGTTCGAGATTTGAGATGTTTAGTGATCATAAGAGTTTGAAGTATTTCTTTGATTGAGAAGAATTGAATGCGAGGCAGAGGAGATGATTGGTACTTCTGAAGGATTATGGTTTTGGTTTGAATTACCATTCGGATAAAGCAAGCGTGGTAGTTGATGCATTGAGTAGGAAATCTTCGCATATACTGATGATGATGGTAAAAGAGTTAGAGCTGATTGAGCAATTTCATGATATGAGTTTGGTCTGTGAAGAGACTTCTTATGGAGTTAAGCTTGGTATGTTGAAGCTTACTAGTGGTATTCTCGATGAGATTCGAGAAGGTCAGAAATCTGATTTGAGTTGGTAGATCGGTTGAATTTGATGGATCAAAGTCGAATAGCTGATTTTCAGATTAATAAAAATGGTATCATAAGATGTCATGATAGAGTTTGTGTTCCAGATATTTTTGAGTTGAAAAAAAATATTCTTGAGGAAGGACATCGAAGTAGATTGAGTATCCATCCCGGTGCTACGAAGAGGTACCAAAATTTGAGGAAATTGTTTTGGTGGCCAAGTATGAAGAAAGATATTGTCGAGTTTGCTTAGGCTTGTTTAACATGTCAGAGGACGAACCATTAAGTCTGATGCAACCATTGAATATTCCAGAGTGGAAATGAGATAGCATTTCTATGGGTTTTGTGACAAGCCTGCCGAAGACTTTGAAGGGATATGATTCGATTTGGGTGATTATGGATAGATTGACTAGATCAACTCATTTCTTACCAATGAGGATTAATCATTCTATGCTGAAGCTAGCTGAGATGCATATTTTGGGAATTGTGAAGTTTCATGGGATACCGTCGAGTATTATGTTTGATAGAGATCTGAGATCTTCATCGAGGTTTTGGGAGAGTTTACAGACAACTTTGGGTACTAAGTTGAGATCGAGTTCTTCCTATCATCCGCTGACAGATGGACAGACAGAGAGAACTATCCAATCCTTAGAGGACTTGATGAGAGCTTGTTTGTTGGATCAAGATGGATCATGGGATAGTCATTTGTTGTTGATTGAGTTTATCTACAACAACAGTTATCATTCTAGTATTGGAATGGCACCGTATGAGGCTTTGTATGGAAGGAAGTGTAAGACTCTATTGTGTTGGTATGAGTCAGGCGAGAGTGTTGTACTCGGACCTAAGATTGCGCAAGAGACGACTAAAAAGATCAAGAGGATCCAAGAAAAGATGAAAGTTTCGCAAAGTCGTCAGAAGAGTGGCCATGATAAGAGAAGGAAATCACTTGAATTTCAAGAGGGAGATCACGTGTTTTGAGAGTTATGCCAGTAACTGGTGTTGGTAGAGCTTTGAAGTCTCGAAAGCTCACACCGTGTTTTGTTGGTCCGTATCAGATTTCGCAGAAGGTGGGAGGAGTAGCATACCGAATTACTTTACCACCGTCGCTTGCGAATTTGCATGATGTGTTTCATGTGTCTCAGTTGAGTAAGTACATTCCAGATCCGTCACATGTGATTCAGATGGATCATGTACAAGTGAGAGATAATTTGACTGTTGATGAATTTCCAGTAGGGATTGATAAACAATAAGTGAAGCAACAACGAGATAAAGAGATTTCCTTGGTAAAGGTAGTTTTGGGAGGACCAACTAGAGGAAGTTGGGCTTGGGAGCATGAGGATCAGATCAGGGAGTCGTATCCGGCTCTGTTTCCTTGAGGTAATTTTGGAGGACAAAAATTATTTTAAGTGGGGGAGAGTTGTAACACCCCAAATTCTTAGAATATTTATTTAATTTATTTAATTTATTTAAATATGAATATTCGTATTTTTTGGTGATTTTCGGTGGTTGGTGTGAATATTGAAAATTATGGAGTTTTGAGTTATTTATTTAAATAATAGTATATAATATGAATATATCTGGTATTATTATTAATTTAAATAAATATAAGTTAATTTAAGGGTAAAATGGACATTTGAGGAGGAGTTAGTGAGGGTGAAATTGCAAAGCCCATTTTAAAGGCCCGAAGTTAGGTTTAACAAAAAGGAATTTTGAGGGAATTAGGATTCGTTCTTGTTAGACCTTGAAAAGGGAAGAAATAGAGGTCGGAGCTCTGAAGAAGAGGATTGAGGCAAAAGCTTCGTAAGGTTTCTAAGAATCAAAGAGAAAGGCTTAGAGTCGACAATTAAGGTATGAGGAGTATTACCTTCATTGTTTTCAATATGTGATTCAATGTGTTTAAAATCAATTTAAGAGTTTATGGATTTTGAGTGTTGAATTGTTGTTGCCTTTCTGGTGAGTTTAATGTTTTTGAGGGATTTGAACTGATAGTCTGATAGGTTTGAGGCTGATTTGGGAGTAAGGGAAATTAGGCCTTCCTGGCCAAAATCTGTTGTTGAGGTTTTAACCGTATAGGGTAATTGATTATGAGAACTCTAATGAATGTGGGAAAATTGTAAGGATTTTATGGGAATTGAAGGCGTAAATATGATACGGGATTGGCCTAATAAGTCATAGATTTTATGCCTTTATCGCCGTAATAACTTAGGAATGATTTAGGGATGTTTTTGGGGCATTGGAGAAGAAAATCATAGGGACTTTCGGGTTATTTTTGCTACTGATGCATAACAATGTTTTGTTGTAATCGCGAGTTTGCAAAGCGAACAATTCTTCACAAAGCGAACATTCGCCCCAGACTCGCACGATGAACTTGCCAGCGAACGTAGCAGAGTTTCGCGAATTATGTTCTGGTTCAGTATTATCTTGATGTTTAGATATTGTGATTTTCCTAATGAATTACCATGAGTGTAACTGTGATTCATATGTGATTAAATGAATGCATGATGAATTACTATGAGTATAACTGTGATTCTTATGTGGTTAATACATGACTGTATGATGAGTACCCATGAGTATAATTGTGATTCTTATGAGATTAATACATGATTGTGTGATGATTCCTATGAGTAATAATGATGAGTTATGATGTTGATTCCATGAGTTTTGATGATTCTATAATGGCGTGATTCTTATGATTATTTTGATGAATGATGATGCACCTAATGAGATTATTATGAGGATGATATTGACATGTGCATCATGCATTCATATGCATTTCGGACTTCGGTCTAGTGTTTGATTCTTGTGGCTTCAGTCCCATTGTGCGGGTGTGAAGTATTTTGTTGTGCTCCAGTTCTTGTGTAGAATCGATCCTATTAATGGGGATCTATGGAGGGTTGATGGCTCAGTGTCCATCAAATTTTGTTGAATTGGTACCACATGCATGAGTCTTGTTGCATTTGCATCTATGTGACAATTTGGTGTAATTTATGATGTTATGGCTTTTTGATGTTTCCTTGATGATAATGATGATGTTGGATATGAAAATGACGCCATTTTATATATTGATTCTTATATTGATTATTATGAGTCGTTTTACTCACCCTGCCTGTTTGAATGTTGCCTCCACGTGGGTAACGTGCAGATGACCAGGTTTAGCTCTGGATGTCGTCGATGACTTTTTGGAGTTTTTGACATTTTGGTTTACTTAGAGGGCCTTGCTCTGATAGTGTAACATCGGGTTGGGGTCTTTGAGTTAAACCATGTTTTATTGATTTGTGTTATTTTGATTAAGTTGTTGTGCAAGGAAAACCTTGGATTTTCCTTTTTGAGTTTCGCTGCCATTTGAGCAATTTTTGAGTAATTTTGGGAAAACCCGTTGTTTACGGAGCATTGACTTTGATTTGAATTATTGAGAAATATACGCCCTTTGAGGTGATTTTTATTATGTTTAAAATATTACTCTGATAAATGTGAATGATTTTCCATTATATTTTTGTAGTAGAAAAGGGTGTTACAGTCTCCACGAACTACAAACGCTCTGATTCTTCATTCTCGTTTGTATGTAAGATACGTAGGCACAAAATTGTGACGATCTCGGTGAGCACAACCCCCTTCATCTTCCACTTTCCCCCATCCTTTGTCGTAGTCGAACTACGAGAGCTCTGATTTCTCATTCTCGTCTGAATGAGCATACGTAGGCACAAGGGCCTTAATCCTTACCGAGCACCCTATTCTTAAACCATTCATTCCCCCTAGCGTCTTTATGCCTTTATCGTGCCAATTCACATTTACCATTGAGAAGAAAACAACTAAGCTTAGCTAATGTTCATCAAAATTCTAATTAAGAGGTTTCCATTGAGTACAACAGACGTGAGGGGTGCTAATACCTTCCCCTTGCGTAACCGACTCCCGAACCCAGAATATCGATTGTGACGACCCTGTTCTTGTCCTTTCGTTTTAAAAGGTTTTCTCGATATTTTCCTTTCCCGTCTTTTCAGGATAAATAAAGTTTGGTGGCGACTCTGTCGAACCGCATTTATACGCCTTTTGCGTGAGGGTCATTTTTTCTCGAAAGAATTTTCGAGGTGCGACAATAGCCTCATGTACCATTTAAGGGTTGGGTCTGTCAGACTATCCTGGAAGTAATGAATAAGTAGTTGATCATTGTCAGTCTATGTTGACATTTTACGGGCATACATAACAAGGTGACTCTGAAGGCAATAGCTGCCATTGTACTTCTCAAAGTCAGGAACCTTAAATTTACGAGGAATCTTGACATTCAGGACTAAACAAAGATCATAAGCACTCTTCCCAAACAATTCTTTCCCACGAAAGGCCTTAATCTCTTTCTGCATCTCCAAGAACTTATCTTGGAACTCATCTATCCTTTCATAAAATCCAACGCTCTCACTAGGTGAAGTATGGAACACTGGTTCTTCAAGAGTATAAAGAACAGTATTCACCAAAGGTGGTGGCACAGTCATTACAACAATTACAACAGGTGTGACAGTTACAGCAGGAACTTTCGGAGCTGGTAGATGGTATCTGGCTGGAGTAAAAAAGGGGGAATTCCCCATGGAAAACCAGGAAGCATGCTATAATGTGGTTCACTTGTGGCGCCACTGGGATCGACGCGGATACAATTTTTGAGATTACAGTTCCCTAAATATGATCCTGTGAGTTGTGTGATGACTGATTTTGGGCAGCCACCAATGTTTCCATCCTAGCATTGAGTCTCTCTAAGCTTTCTTTCAGTGTTGATACTTCTTCACAGGGTGCTGTGTTTTCTTGCTCTAACTGGTCCATTATGCGCTGATGGTCTGCCCGAGTATTATACCGATGATTCACCTTGCTTAAGGAAGGAAGAAGCATGAGTGAGAACCTGAAATGCAAAGGATCCAATGAATATGATGTATACAAATGCACAATGCAAAAGTTTCATGGAACTTAAATATTTGCAAACATAACAATAGATAGCAAAATAAATTCCTTTTCATTAATCAAAAGATAGTATTACAACTTTAGCACTTTTTCAAGAATCCTAAACAAAAGCTAAATAAAACACAAAAAGTCCTAAAGAGCTTCTCCCAATAACTTCATGTTGAGCTCTTTAATATGCTCTTCCATCTGAGCCTTCTCAAGAACGAGTTAATCCACTATCAACTTCCAAGGATCTGACTGAGATCTAGAGGAAAATAAATCCTCTTGCGCCTTTCTCTTCTTACTAGATAGTGCTTCTTTAGTCTTTATTTGTAGTTGTCTTTGGAGTTCGACCTTCTCTTCGACAACCACTTGATATTTGTTCTTCCAAGCCCCTCATTCTTGTCACGCTTTACTCAAAGCGATCTTCAACTTTTCCTCTTCAGACATGAAGACCAAGATGGGTTCTTTCTTCAAAGACATGGGCTCTGGACGATGATAAGGCATCTTTAGCTTGATGGCCCTCTCTCGGACCCATTGGAGATAGGGTTCCAAGGAAACACAGTTAGGCTTTCCCAAATCTTTCTTTCCTTTCTTGTGCAAATGGCGCCAAGCAACCATAATCATATCCTTAAGCTCCTTGCTATCCTCACCATTCTTGAAGAAAATACTTTCCACATAAGCACTATTGGGCTTGTCTTTTAAAGGATATCCTAGCTGACGGCGAGCCAAGACTGGGTTGTAGCTGATTCCTTCTTTGGTGTCAAGAAAAGGCACATTAGCAAAGTCTCCGTAGCTATCAATAATAATTACCCCCTCATAAACACGATTGTACCAATCAATTTCAGAGTGAGTAAGAGCCATAATCTTTTGTGACCACCATGAACCATTCTTAAGATCCCAAAAAGAGCTATACTTAGGCAAGTGAGAAATAAACCACTTGTAGAGTAATGACACACAACATGTAATCATTCCCCCATTATGAAACTTCCTTGATGAACGAGGTGATAAGAATCTTCTAACAGAGTAGGCACAAGATTCTTCTTTAGGATAATCTTGATTAGGCATGGCAAAGAAACCCAGACTCACCCCAAAATTAACGGGGGAACCCGGTTTAACTCGGTGCAGGTGCGGGCAAAACCCAATTTTCTATTACGGAAGCGGGAGCAGGGGTGGGGGATGCTAATACCCACCCCGCACCTGGCCCCGACCCCGCCCCGGTCTACTTTAATTTACTTTTATTTCTCATTTTAATTATTTTATTATACATTTATTATAGTTATTTTAATTTTTAGAAATAGTTTTACTAGTAAAACATGTTTATTAGTTATTTTACTCTTTAGAAACATATTTATTATTAAAATGATTAATTATTTAATTAAATTATTAATCTTTATTGTTATGAAAAAAAATATTTTTGCGGGTGGGGGCGGGCCTATGTGGTAGTTTTTTACCTCCGACTGGGTGCGGGTGCGGGAACGGGTCTATTTCAGGGAGGCGGGTGCAGGTGCGGGGCTGCTTAAACCTGCCCCGACCCGCCCATGCCTAACCTTGATAGCATTGATGTCAACGAAGTCTTCAAAATTGGGGAAAATAAATACACCATAGATGAGTACGGCAAGAGTAGCCTCAAATGCATCCATGCTAAAATGATCAACATAGTACTGAGCTCTTCCTATCAGAAACTCTGTAGTCAATCCAAAGACTCCCCCTTTAGTGGTCATCTTGGCTTGAATTTCAGATAATCTTAAATGTGTATCCTTGACAATATCTTGCTCTTTAGGGTCTTTCTCCAAGACAGGAAAGGGAGACTCATCGAGGATAGGCAAACCAACCAGATAAAAATATTCTTCCAACATGGGCACAAGCTGGTAATCAGGGAAAGTAAAACAGTGATAAAATAGATCATAGAATTGAAGTAGATTAGAAAGAAGTCTTCGACAGTGATAACAACTTTCCATTGATCTTCTGTCACGCACAGATTGAAAACGAGTATTTTTGAAAAAGTAGTTAAGATAACGACAACTCGAGTATCGTTCCCATGGATTCTTATATTGTTATTAACCAACCGATTGGAAAATGGGGGGGGGGGAGGGGTTTGAATTTTGATTAATAGAAAGAAATAATGAAAATAAATGATTATAAAAAATGTGATTATCAAAATAAGTTAAACGGTTAATCTGTTGTTTTGGTTTTCCAACTTATCATTGATCCAAATAATTCTCAATTCCTAAGCGGACCCTATCCCCTTTTCGATTATAATTACAATCAAACAAGAACAATTGATATTATACGATACATATTTCTAATTTTCGAATTAAGCAAACGAATGAGATATAGCAACTATGAATTAAGCAAACACGAGAAACATACGCGAATTAAGCAAACACGATTGAAGTATAAGAACATGCAACCGTCGAAATAAATCAATCAACCCTAAGATAAATTGAATTAAGCAAACAAGATATCATAGAGAAGAATTAAAAGAAAATAGATTTTATTTGAAATTAAAAGAACCTCAAAGTGTCAGTGGAAACCAATTACAGCAAATTAATCCTTGGGATTAGTTCTTCATTCAATCGTACAAAAGCAAAAACAAAAATTATGAATAGTGAAAAGAACGTGAAAGCTATAGCAGCGCATATACTAGGTATATGAAAGCATCAACAAATCCGGTTCTAACCCAACTGGGTCGAAAAACATAAAAAACCTAACCAAAACTAAATATTTCTTAAGGTAGAATTCGAGTCCTGACTCCAACAAATTTTTCAAGCCTGCTACACTTCGAGTCAGCTTCTTTATACAACATGAAAGTTGTAGCTCTTTGTCTTAGCTTTCCAACTCCTATTAGAACGTGTTGATCTAATCCTCGTAGCTCCAATTATAATCCGAACAATGGACATGTATTAAATAACCGCTAAAGCTGAAAATAAGCTGCGAAAATAAATTAACGATAAACAAAGACTTAATTATAAAAATATAATAAAATACTAAAATAAACAAAACAAACTAAGGAAATGTCTAAGTACAAACTTAAAAGAATATGCATTAAAATGCACTGGTCACTCATACTTGTTTTTGAACCTCTATTGATCTACAATTAAAACTCTTAATCTCCTTAGGTTATCCAACTTAGGATTCTTGAAAGTGTACTTCAAAGTCTTTTTCCTCTCGAAATCCATGATAATACTATGATGTTTACAACCAAAAAGCTCTAAGTTCCATGAAACTTTTATGTAAATGATTCTTATGAAAGAATGATGAATGTATGCACAAACACAAGTATACATATATTCACATATTCTTAGGTTTGAAGATCATGAGCATGGAGCCATGGTCTACCCATCTCAAATGGCGTGTACGGTTTACTTGTACCTGTACAATAAGTTTTAACGAGTTCCCAAAGTCATCAGTCCATCTTTCGAATACTATCAATTTCCCAATTACTCAGTAGTTAATAATATTCTCAAGAGAACCTCTTTTTAGTGTAGTATCACGTATCAACTATTTTGGGAATACTCCCTCATAGTCATTGCACTACGTCCTAAGAAGGCCAAGGTGGGGTTAAAGGTAACTAAAGGTCCACAATGTCATTGGCTCCTAGGTCGAAAGTAGCAATGTTTTCACGAATACTACTCCCAAGAGGGCCTCAATTGAATGGTGGTTTCTTAAGTTAACTTGGTCGGGAATCAACTCCCTATAAGCCCCCTTGAATATACCACCTTCTATCATAGGTGCACTCAAGTTTGGGTTAGGACTTGTCTCACAACAGTATGTAACAACCCTGCCAAACACAAAAATCAAGCAGACAGATATATATACAAATATACAAGTGTACAGATATACAACAAATAACACATATAAAATTAGTTAGGTGTAACCCTCAACCATCCCCAGCAGAGTCACCATTTATGTCACAATGAGAATTGGAAACCGTAGCTATTGAGTTAATTAGGCTTCACATATCTTAATTCACCATCGATCTTTAATTTATCCAAGGGAAGAGAAAAAGAACGAATA
This sequence comes from Lathyrus sativus, assembly GCA_963859935.3. Taxonomy (NCBI): domain Eukaryota; kingdom Viridiplantae; phylum Streptophyta; class Magnoliopsida; order Fabales; family Fabaceae; genus Lathyrus; species Lathyrus sativus. The sequence continues at coordinate 33,407,942 of OZ012738.1, forward strand.
AACCCATAAGCATGAAATGCAATGCAAAGCAAAAGAGAATCTAAGGTTCGGGGGTTGGTTATACCTAGGTGTCGCTTGCGCGAAAATAAGGTGTCGGCACAACAGAAGAGTCGCCACCTTTCGTTATTTATCCCTCAGAGCGGGAAAGGAAACGATCGGAAAAACCTGACGAATAAGGGTAAGACAAGGTCGTCGCAACCATTGTCTGGGTTCGGGAGTCGGTTACGCAAGGGGAAGGTATTAGCACCCCTCACGTCCGTCGTACTCGACGGGATCCTCGCTTGCTTGTTTACTTGGACGGGTTGGTTATAATCTATCTACCTATCAAGGCTGGCTGAAAAAGAAAAGAAAAATGACTCGGCAAAGCGTCGCACTTTATGCCTACGTATTCTCATCAGAGAATGAGAAATCAGAGTCAACGTAGTTCGGCCTACGAAGGATTATGGGAAGGTTGCTCACTAGGACGTCGCATCCTATGCCTACGTACTTTCATCTGGTATGAAAGATCAGAGCAAACGTAGTTTGGGAAACTACGGCTTATTTCCTGAAAGAAGTGTTTTTTATTGTATTTGCGATCTCAACCGTACTAGAGACTATGACCTGAGAGTGAATGCGTCGCATGTCACCCAAAGGGTACCATACTAAACATCCATCCTCAGATAGCTTAAGGCTCGTAACGTACGAAAGAAATCATTCATGATTACTGTATCTTAAATTGCTTTGAGATGAGAAGAGAACAGGCCCAACTAGGAGGGAGACTATCAAGTCCTACTGTTGTCATGCCATGGATTCATCCTATGGTTGAGGTTTGAACAGGGAACTCCTAGATGTTGTCATGCATAGGTTTCAACCTAAAATTCTATCATCAGATCCTCATCAGAGGAAATGAGAGTCCTAAGGGATCATGTCAATGATACACCAAAACAGACAAAAGCGTCAGCTTCACAGTAAAATGCATGCAATGCAAGTGAGGGAGGAAATGTGTGTGGGGCTTCAGCCTCCACAAGCTCATCTCAACCTCAAGCCAGAATGGATAACAGTAATCATACTGAAGATAAACAACATGCTATCAAGCAATATACAGATAAAAGAAATGAAGTGCCATCAGGCAAACAAAACACATGCTTGAGAAAGAATCATCTACTCTCTAATCCTAACCCTAACACAGAATCTTGATCAAATCTAAGCAAAGCCCTAAAGCAAAACCTAACCAAAGGAAATCAATCCCACTCTTCAAGCTCCAGAACAAGCTTACCAAAGAAAGGGAGCTAAGTAAGCAGACTCATAATGTCTTCCTCAGGAAAGCACTAGGAGGTGTATACTCAGGAATCATATCCTACGTGGCTCAACCACTGTGATCAGTTTACATTCCTCCTCAGGAGAAATTAAACTCACAAGTTGGCTCCAACATCATTGGATACTTGTGAAATCCTAGATAAACTAATGGAACTAAGTGAATAGACCCATAGGACCTTCCTCAGGAAAGTAGTAGGAGGCTTCCACTTAGGAATTGTATCCCATGTGGCTCAACCACTGTGATCAGTTTACATTCCTCCTCAGGAGAAATTAAACTCATAAGTTGGCTCCAACATCATTGGATACTTGAGAAAGAGGTGAGAAGAAAGAATGAAAGTCATTCATAGTGCCTTCCTCAGGAAAGTACCATGAACTTCCTTCAAACTTCAGGATCTCAAACCTCACAGACAGGGAATAATCCCCAAGCTCTGGGTCTCTGAGTCTTGATCTACAACCTTCTCTTCATCATGCTCTCCAACAAGATCTTCAAAACAAACTAAGCCCCACAACAAACTCCCCAAAATAAACCCCAGAGATGAACAGATACCCACAGAACAGACAACATCATCAGTCAACTTCAGAAAATACCTAAAAATACTAAACCAAGGGGGAAAAATTTATCAATTATTCACAAGGGTCTACAATATCTATCCATAACATCCACATATGCCCCTACCCAAAAATCAAGACAAAACTATCTAAAGAAAATGAATTTCCTCACCTATGCATAACATAAACCCTAATTAGGATACCCTAATGCTACCCTAATTAAACTAATCAAATTTAATCTAAAAATCAAGAATTAAATCCTATGGGGAACCATGATTCAATATCTAATCATACCAAAAAGAATGAATTAAAAAGACTAAAGGAAGGTCCTAAAACAAATTCTACAAAATTGGATATCAAACTAAACATATTAAAAAGCTATTAAAATGAAAAATATACTAAAAATATGAAAAGAAAATAAAATGGAAATTTTATTTATTTATATTTTTCTAGACAAATTCACTAACCTATAGAAAAAACAAGAATTAAAAAATATTCATTTTGGATTTTTTATGAATTTTATAAAGTGCAAGAAAATTAAAGGAATTAAAAAAATATAAAAAAAATCAATTAAGGGGAGGGGGTGTGAATAGAAGAGCGCCCCAGTTCAATTCCAGTTGGGCTGAGTGAGGGGGGGTGCGCGTAGAAATTGGGATAAGCCCAAGAATAGTCAGAAAAAAGACAAAAAGAAGAGAAGTGCACAGGGGGTGTATTAGTAACCATTTCACACGTATTTTAGTTTGGGCTCATTGAGTGGGGGTGTATTGAAAAATGATTAAAGCCCACACGGACTCACTTACCAAAACGGTGAGTTTCAATGCTTAAACTCTCCCTCCAATTTGTTGTTCAATCTGGACCGCTGGATGAAGTGAATTAGTCAACACTTCAAAACGGATCAACGGTAGTGATTTTGTCTTCTACCTTGGATCAACTAGGGTTTCACGAAGCCAATTTCATGCGCAGATCTTCCACCCTCCCTAGCTCTCTCATCTCGCCATAAAAACTTACGATTCAAGAATCGAAAATAATCCTCTCCTCACCCTCTACACAGCCATGTCCATGGATTCCTCTAAAACCTAACCACTCAAGAAATACACACGATGGAAGTTCTGTCCATCATAGTTTGCACCTGGTATGCATGATCATGATCTTGGCTGAAACTAACCTAGAATGATCTACACTTCATGGTGATTATTCTAAACTACAAAACTAAGGTTATAGTACACTAAGGCACGAGTTCTTGATCCTAAAACAGAAATGGCCATGTTGTCAACTTCCGTATAATGCTTTCAAACTCATCATGATTCATCCTATATTGGTCTCTATCACATTTCTCCTAACCACATAACTTAACTATGCATAAATAATGAGACTCAAAAGAAAACGCATACCTTGCAAGTGGTGATGGCTATGGTGTTTCTCCTTCACTTCAAGCCTTGGTGCTTTCTTTGGATGATCTTCAATGGATCTATATGCTTCTGTTTGCAGTAGTTCTTGCTTACGCCTCTTGAATCAACCTAGCCAATCCTTCATGCAACTTGGAGTGATCACTTGGAATACATGAACCAGCCACGAATTCTCCTCAATCTTTCTTGCCAAATGCTCTATGATGATGGTAGATGATGATGATAACCAGAATTGTGATGATTGATGAAGTTTCAATAGAGTTTGAAATGAAAATGCACTTTGGAGTGAAAGAATCAAAATGTGGTATGCAAGCTCTAAGAATCACCAACCAGGGTATGGATCCTCTCTAGGGGATATATAGGTGCCAATGGAAAGGTGTGGAAGCTTTGAGAACCTTCCAAGAAGTTTCTAGAATGTATCACGCAATGAGAATTCGAATTTGTCATCTTGAGTGAATCTCATGCAATCTCATGATAAACCATGCAATCTTACTTAAATTCTCCCCATATGATATTATGACATGAAAATAAGGTCTTACAAACCCTTATGTAGCATTTTCTCCTTTTTCCTTTTGGTGCCTTAAGATGCAAGAATGAAAATTACAAAGCAACTCCAATTTTTAAGCCTAAACTCAAAAATGTGGCTAAACCATTGTTTTTAAAATGATGTTTGGAGTCAAAATGACATATTGGATGACCCATTTTGGATTTGTAGATCTCTCAAACCAAAATTCCATTTCAACTTTTTCAACTTATAAGCCATTTACAAGCCATTTGAACCACTTTTAAAAATCCATGCTCTAGGCCTTTTCAATAACTCATGACCACTTTTCTAGGCTTAAAATGCCATTTTGAACAACTTTCATGTTTTGAGTTTTTCCATTTGAGGCTTGGAAATAGGAGATATGGCCTTTGCTTAAAATGACCTATAACTGACAAATGACCAAAATACCCCTGTCTTGTTCAAACCATAAGTTGAGTTCCACAAATCCTATCAAGGACTTCTACCACTCAAATTAAAGCTAGGAAGATGCCCTTAAACATTCATGTTGACCAAGAGATCACAGGAATCATCCTACTAGGGCAAAAGTTGTCTGCAAGTTGGGTGACTTTCAAGGACCCAGATTCACATACCTCAGATGACCTGTAATTTGTCAAAACCATAACTTGAGCTATGCAACTCCTATCAAGGACTTTCACCACTCAAATTAAAGCTAAGAACAAGCTCTACAACATTCATGTTGTGGGGAAGATGAGATATCAATCACATCTTGAGCTAAAACTGCCTGGAAGATAGGGATCAAATTAGGGTTTTTTCACTGACAATCCTTGGAAACCCTGACTTGAAACTTCTCAAACTCCTCAATCATGATGAGTTGGTCTAGGAATAATCTTTATAACATCTCTATGCATCATTCCATGATCTCATGGCCCTTGGATTAGGTCTCAACCTTCTCCAAATTTTCAGTTATCCTAGGGTTGACCCAGTCAAAACCCTAATTCTACCATTCATGGTTGAATCTTCTGAATTCTCGCATAATGACCTCTCTGGGCTTCATGATGGCTTTCAAGACATCTCATAGGCTTTCTCAAAACATCAAGTTCATTCTCAAAGTCTCAGAATCATCTGAGGAGCACCCACAACTCTCAAGCTATGAAGCACACAACCCTGGTTTCAACCAATTCCTCTGAGGATCTCTTGAACTGTCTGATGAAGGTATCAACTTTCAAACACTCAGTGAATAAATAATTGTTGGTCAAATTTTGGGGTGCAACACTAGGGAAGATGCTAGGATCCTAAGTATTTGTAGTACTCTACAGGAACCTCTTGTTTTATTATGTTATTTGTTATCTGTTTACCAAGGGTGAAAAGGAAAAGGAAGACCTAAGGTGTTATTCCTAAATATGCTCACCAAGACATCACATCTCGTGCCTACGTATCCTAACTAGGATGGAATTAGAGCATTCGTAGTTCCCCTCACTATGGATAAACAATGTTTGTTGGTTAGTTTTAGGAGAAGATACAAGTTTCCATATTAAGGATAATACTTAAATTAAACCACTACAAACATATGGAAGATGGATCTTTGCTTCACATTAAGAGAAAAGCTCCAACTCGGGTTTAGAATCAACAAGTATGCCACATGCCTCTCTCAAGTGGAAAAGAAACCAACATCCTTCTCAACTATGTCAAAGGGGTAGGATAATTACATTTCAAATAGGGATGGCTCATTTCTAATTCTCTCATGGGAGAAAAGGGGAACCTAATTGTAGGTTATCTAAAGTTGAAGCAATCCTAAGAGGAGCTAGCATAAGGATACAGACTAAGTGTGTTAGTCTAAGGGGAAAAATCTAAGTGTATACATCCTAAGGTAATCAACCTAAGGGGGAAATTAGGATCAAGCAAAGAAGTAAGAAGAAGAAGAGGGATATGCAAATGACAGTACAGGCAATCGAAAATCCTTCCATTTGACTCACAACAGAGGCAACCAAAATATCAGAAGAATGTAGATGATGGACATCAAAAGTCAAAGCCAAAGATAAATGATGAATATCAACATATGAGACAAGTAATATAATATCCAATAAACTTATAAAGCAAGGTACCATATTATGGATCAAGAATGCATCATGTCATCAAGTACAGATAAAAACCAAGAATGCAAAGCACATAAGGGTATGAAACCCTAAACAGACATCAAATGTCAAAACATCCAAACAAAATGGACAAAGATGAGACAAGAACATAGAAGGTTAGTAGCTACATCACATCATGTTCAACTCGTATGAAAGATTAGAAGAGGAGCAAAAACACACAAGACATGCATCACACCAAAACTCAAACAGTCGTCCACACATAACTCATGCAAAACACACTTTAAAATATTAACCATGTGGAATTAAGGATTGGAACCAACTAAAGGTAGCAACATAATAATGAACATCAACTTAAACATCAACTCACGAATTGAAAGAGGGATTATCTAAGAATAAGTTCATAACATGTATCAAGACTATCCAAGTATGTAACATGAGCATTCTTAAAGGAAAAGAGATGTTCAAGCAAGGCACAAAGCATAAATGATCAAATGAGGCATACCATAACCAAACGTCCATGGTAAAACACTTATGTAGAGTGTGGAGACTCTAATCTTAAGGCTAGGATAAACGAGTAAGACTCTAACAAGGTCTCAAGGGAATGGTGGAAAAGGCTAACCTAAACATGACATGGTAGTCAATGGGACTGATCCTTTCCTTTGGAATCATGGTTGGATGTAAACAGAAAGGAGAATCTATGGGATACTAAATCCTAAATGTTTTCATACAATGATGGTTCTAGAGTCAAGATTGAAGGGAAATGTTATCCTAATGTTGTCATGCAAAGATAAAAAAACCTAAATCTATCCTACCTCAAGCTTAATTAAAAATTAAGTTGAGTTAGGAGATCCTATGGGAACATGCAAATACACAAACTAGCAAGTAAATCAAGAATAATCATCAGGCATATCCACAATTAACAATGGAAAACAAGATCAAGTCATGAAAATACCAGATGCAAAATAGAATTAGGCAAAGAGAAACAACATGATAAAAATGCATGAATCAGATGAATAATGACTAGCACAAGATAATGAGTAATGGGGTAGTCAAGGTAAGAATCAAAATCCTAAGTCTCAAACTCACAAAATGAGTGGTTAAGTTGATTAAAGAAATTAGCTAAATAAAACCTAAGTAATAATTTAAAATCAAATAGTAATTAACTAACTAGAATTGAAATAATAACTAACTAAAAATCTTTAGATAATAATTGAAAAAAATAATTAACTTAAATAATAATTAAAAACAAAAGAAAGTAGTTAATTGAAAATTAAAAGAAAAGGGAGGGGAAATAGTGAAAGTAAGGGTGTGAAAAAAGTTGGTCCAAAAAGAACACAGGCTCAAAAGCCCATCGCTTAACAAAAAAAAGGATTCAGCTTAGAAAGGAAAAAGCTTCACATCTGCTAAACCTTTTTTTCTCTCCATCTGATATCGCATCCCTCTCTCTCGCCATACCTTTTCGCTTTCTACATGATCCTGCTTTCTCTTGCAAGAGTCGCTAATCCTCCTCAATCGACTCTAATCTCCCTCACTACGGCACGACTAGAAAGGAGGTTTATGATGATTTTGAGGTGGAAGTTTCTGCTTGAGTGTGGAGAATGGATGAGGTCATCATCGCCAATTACCGTCGACGTGCAAATTATTGCCGTGAAAGTGTACGGTACCGCTTGGTAATTCAATTTAGATTGTTTTTTTTTGTTTGATATTCAACAAGTGGTTTGTATTGTGTTAGGCGATGAAGTAGGAGGAAGTGGTGCGTTGTGGTTTGGAAGGAGGAAGAAGAGTGAGTAGGATTTGTGGCGGCGTCAATGGCGGAGGATAGTTGTTTAGAATTGGAAATGTTATGGGTTGACACAGTGAGGTGTGAGGGTGATTGGAGGTATAGAAAGGTGATTCAAGTGTGATGAAGATGATGAGGTTTCGCTAATTGGGGCAGATACCACAATGCGTAAATTTCTGCCATAGTTCCCTGAAACTTGTTTCCCTTTATCTATTTTCAAACCCTCCAAAAGCCTTGAAGCCTGATTCTGAGACAGAGTAACATCAATAGGCGATAACTCAAGAGGGGTCTACACAACCCCTACCTCAATCATGACCTGCTTGTCATGTTGGTTTCAAGGCAGGTTGTGAGTTGCTGTTGTAGTTATTGTAACGCTCATACGTGTAGCGGTTGTGGGATCTCTAAAATTGCTTTGGATGACTTCTGCTCCTTGTTGTAGTGCGTTGTTATATGGAAAATATTTTTGTGTTTTGAGAAGAAGATGCAGAGAAAATTTGTGAGTCTCCTTTTTCTGTTTTTAAAAACTCAACAAGCTCCTGTTTTTATTTCTTGAATTCCTGTCTGTTTCATTATTGTTGGTTTTGTCTTGTTATTATTGATAAATCGCTTTCAAAATGCAGGTTTCTGTATTGAAGTGGTAGCAGTGTGTTGTTCATAATGCAGAGTGTGGAAATTTGGCATGTAGTGTTAGCTTGTTGCAGGATGTATCATTGTCTTGCTGTTGTTATGCTGCAGGGGCTGAAGCTGGTTTTTGGAGGGTTGCGTGTGGGATGGAGTGGGGTAGTAATAGAAGATTGTTGTTTGTATGTGGAGGTAGCAGCAAGTTGGTACAGGTTATTGTGTAACAGGGTGTACGTTTGGTAAGGAGCGTTTGTAGTCCAACGGTTAGGATAATAGTAGAGGTGGCAATTAAATTCATTAAGGCAAAATCCATCCAATCCATCCATTAAAAAATCCATCCAATCCATCCACCACACAAAAAATAAGTTAATGGATTGGATTCAATCCATCCATTTATATGCATGGATTGATTCAATCCATCCAACATATTTTAAGGATCCAATGGATTATTTTTATTTTCGTTAGATTTATTTTTTTTAAATTAGATTTTTTTAAAAATAATTAAAAAACTATATTTTTTTTGAAAAAAAAAATCTGTTTTTTTTTTCAGAACAAAAAACTGATTTGTTTTTCGAAAAAAAAACCGACTTTTTTTTTGAAAAAAAAATCAGTTTTTTTTTTCAGAATAAAAAACTGATTTGTTTTTCGAAAAAAAAATAAATTTTTTTCTCGAAAAAAAACCGACTTTTTTTTTGGAAAAAAATTGGTTTTTTTTCAGAATAAAAAACTGATTTGTTTTTTGAAAAATAAATAAAAAATTTTCTCGAAAAAAAAACCGACTTTTTTTTTTGGAAAAAAATAATTTTTTTTCTGAAAAAAATCGTTTTTTTTTTCCAGAATAATAAACTGATTTGTTTTTCGAAAAAAAACGACTTTTTTTTTGGAAAAAAAATCAAAATTTTTTTCTGAAAAATCGGTTTTTTTTTTCAGAATAAAAAACTGATTTGTTTTTCGAAAAAAAATAAAATTTTTTCTCGAACAAAAAACGACTTTTTTTTTGGGAAAAAAAATCGTTTTTTTTTTTCAGAATAAAAAACTGATTTGTTTTTGAAAAAAAAATATTTATTTTTACGAAATTAAAAAAAAAATTGGATGGATGGATATCCATCCATTAAAAATATGTTAATGGATGGATTAGATGGATTTTATTCTTAATGGATGGATCGGATTGGATAATTTTAATAAAATTTTAGTGGATTTTAATGGACTAATGGATTGTTTTAATCCATCCATTAGCAATCCAATCCATATCCATCCAATCCATCCATTTTGCCACCCCTAGATAATAGGGTGTACGTTTGGTAGGAAGTTTTTGGCATTTGGAATGTAAAAAAAGTGACGGCCTATTTCACAATTTCCATGAGCCTTTGATTCCTTCTTTTTTTAAATGAAGTGACTTGCAACCTAAATTACAAATGAAAGAAATTGAAATTTTCTTTTAAAACTATTGCTTTCAAAGTCAAGGTTTAATGAGTGAATTTAAATTGGAAATGAAAGAAAAGGTTTAATCATGGATAATGATGGATAATGAAATAGGTTTTGGATATTAAATTGGAAATGAATATGAACATATGGATTTTAAAATGGATATATGGATGTTGGACATGGTTTTTAGGAATTGGATACAATTGGAGAATGGATAATTAAAAATGGGTAATGGATTTGGAAAATGATCAATTGAATAAAATTTAGACATTGGTTTGGATTGGCACCATGATTCTAAAGTGGATTAACAAGAATGAATGAGGGCTAAATTGATATTGAAAATGGTCACGAGAATGAATTAAAGAAATGGATTATGGATAAAGCGGATAACAACATGGATTGGGATATAGACATAGTTATGCAAGTGAACTGTTGGTTTTCAAAAGTGTATATAATGGGTGATGAGTTGAAATGGATGTTATCATGAAAATGGCTATTGAAGTTTGACAACACCTTGAAGAAACACATTAAACTTGGATCCTCTGCAACTTGATTTTGTTTGATAACCTAAACTTGCATAAAACCCTGACGTGAACCCTTAAACACAAAGCTCTTGAGTTCAATCCACAATTGTCTTCAAAATAGTCAATGACACAAATGAAAGTGACACAAATGACACAAATGATACAAATGAACTTGGTGACTACACCGAAACCCTAATTGAAAGTGAAATGGTTAAGATGATTATCCAACTTGTAACATTTGCCTTTGCAATGACCTGATAACTCGATACTAAAACAAACCAACCATTTGACCAAGGTTAGGTCAAACTTCCACTGAATCTCAAACAACACCACACACACCCTTAACTTGATAACCTTGCATGTTCCTTGATTCAACCTTGCAAGACCTAAGCCTCGAGAACTTGTGATGAAGCCATATTGCACCAGATTATTGAGGAAGGGGAGGTCTCTTAGGAGTATGAAGACTTAATTGGTGAATGACCTATCAAAACTTTACTGATCAATCCCTTGAAATCTCTGAAGTAAACCATAATTCACAAGTGAAACAAAACAAAGCAAAGTCTGATAATTTGGTTAGTTATGCATGAATGAATGTCCTAAATGATACGCAAAAGATCAAAGAATCTAAGTGTAAAATTTGGGGTATGACACATATTTATTTGAGTGTTTGGTTGCTGAATGAACATGTAGGTTGAGGAATTTATCCATGGGTGCCTTAAATTCGCGCTGCTGGAAATTTGTATTTCGCTTGGGTCGTTGTGCGACCTTAGACGAGCCCAAAGCAACCAATTGTTCTGCTACGGTCGCTGGGTGAGCTTTTGCGAACGAAAAGCGAGCTACTCGTTGTGCGACCATGACCCAATTTCAGTTTTGTCTTCCCCTCGCTTTGCGGTCACTGCGCGATCATGACATGGTGCAATTTTCCCGTTTCTTGTTTTCTTCATATCTTGTGAACCGTAACTCGAATTGAGGCGTGGTCGGTGATGAGCACCATGTAAAATGGTTGATAATTGGTGAGGGACCTTTGTTCTGAAAATCCTATTTTGGCGACGAGCTTTGCTCCAAAAGTCCTATTTATTATGATGAATTGATGATCATATGCCTTGTGTGCATTATTTATACTTGACTTGTTATGTCACTATACATGTTTTATGTGTGCTATATGTGTACGTTCATATGTTTGATTGTGTGATAACATGCTTAAAGCAATATGAAAATAAGTGAGGAAACCTAAGCTTAAAACCGGGAAAATGAATTAAAAAGAGAAATAGGTTGCAAGTATGACTTAGATAATACTAGAGGGTGACATTCATGCTATGATACCTAGGTGTGTCTCATGGATGAATAATCACCATAATTGTGAATGAGATGCATTGTATGGAACATATATGGTTAGTGTGTTGCTATATGATAAAAGTGAATGTGGTCACCTTGTGATTGTCGAATACAATCATGTTGTGTTGTATTTCATCACGTAGTCAGAAATAAACCTTAAGATGTGTTGTCCCAATAGTTAATGCTTATGTAGAACTCCTTTGGGATGTACGCATTATTACTTAGACAAGTTTAAGTCCCGTGTGTACGAATGAAGGATACGGGTAAAAGGCTTGAGATGGGCAGATGTCCCATGAGAAGAGACGAGTCATGTGGGAAACACCTTGAATCCGAATCCATTTCGTATGTCAAAGTACAATACAAGTATCCGTGACCCGTACCGAAAGTCCTAGACATATGAGAGAACAAGGAAGTTTGCCTTGGTATGGTTTCTGAGCTAGTGATTATTTGAGTTGATGAACTCAAGAGTCATGTTTCCATACATTGCGAGTTTGTGAGCTTAAGTCTTATATCCCTTTTTCCCTATACTTGAGTTAGGATTAAATTAGAACCTTGTAGAGCCGAATGAACCCGTAAGATAGAGGAACTCACTAAGATTATTATCTCACCCCATTATTGTTGTTGTTTTTCAGGTATATTTTTGCATGTTTAGTTTACAAGTAGAGCTATGCATGGATGTTTCAAGGGAAGCTTAAATTATGATTATTTCTCTGTGTTCTGTGTATATTGTACAATGAAAGATATTGTACTTAGATCTTAGATTTTATTGTTTTGGCACTTTCTATATCTTGTATCATAGGTTGTTTTATTATTTTAGAAATGGTCAAGTATGTAAATGTTGCCAATAGGCGCTTATGATGGTTTCAGTACCAAATAATAAAACTTGCATGATATTATTCTAGATATATATTATACAGGGCGTTATAATTTCATACCATTAATTTAAAAATTACAGTATGATGTGGTGGAATACAAGATTGTAATTGGTTGACAGTGTAAAATTATTTTACACTGTTAGTGCATATCTCATGTTCTCATTTTTCAATCTTCTTTCCCCCATTTTGTTTTATCAACCAAACATAATCTCAAAGTGGAAATTTCTTAATGCACCCGATGCATTACTAGGGTACCATGTCAAAATAAAAAAATGCCCCAGAATCCGAAGATGTGTCTCCGGCCACACCCTAAGTCAATAGAAATCTGATTTAATGTGAAAAAACTATGGAGATACATCTTTGTAAACATTATAATGATGCATCTCTGGACGCTGCTTGTACACAACGTGGCAGAACCTTTCTTCTTCCTTAATTGTTAGAAAAAAAATTCTTTAAAACTCTCTCAAAATCACATTTTCTCAGAATCAATCAAGCAACATCAAAGCTTTTTCAATCATCACCGGGCGACATCAAAATCTCATTCAAGTAAATCAAATTCAAAGATTTCTCACTTCTTGTAAATTTTTTATTATTGTAATCTTTTTTGAGTTTTTGTATAAATTTATAGAAATTGATTATTAGGTATTAAAATACATAGTTTATGCATGTTAGATAGTTGATACATTATGATAAATAAGTTTCATAGTTAAAAGTAATGATCAATGCATTATTTACGAGGTCTTGGTGGTCTACATTAACGCCATTAACGAAAATGAAAGTTGTAGGAAATTTCGGAGATCCATCGCCATATTTTTTCAATGTTTGGATTCCCAGGATCTAGAGATGCCTCTCCGTATTTTATTAGTTTTTTTTCTTTTTTTCTTTTTTTCTTGATCGTAGGGTTGCTTCTAGTCAATGTGTGACACTTATATGGTTTACTTACATGCATTATAGCCGATAGAGATGAAAAATTGAGCCACGACATGATTGTACAACATGCACCTGTTTGGAGGGGAAAAAGTCAAGTTTTGCAGACTCCGTTTAATGGGGAGACGTTAGCTTCCGGGGCTCACATATCTTCACTTTCTTCTTTCCGTAGGAGACGAGTGTCACATAGTGACGCATCACTACCTCCATCTTCCCGTAGGTGACATGCTTCACCAACTCAAGCAACAGAGGTACCCGAGTCACCAGAGGTATCTCAATTACTAGAGGCACCACTGCCACAATTGGAACCAGAGGGTCCTTAGGCTGATGAGTTAGTGCCACCTTGGGATGATAAGGCTAATGAGCAAGTGCCACTTCAAACTGATGAGACTGATGAGCCAATGTCACCTCATGTATTTGGATGAGGCTCATTAGAGTTGTCAATGCTGCCTCTTTACCCGGACCATACTGCTAGACATATCTAGGACGAAGACGTAAAAGTAGTTGAATTCGTTTTTCTAAAATTACGTTTATTATTATATTACAAGTTTTTGATGATGGGCGAAAGATTACTGGCCTGCAGCAGCCTACTGACGAGTGGTTTCAGGCTACTATTCAACTATTTGGGATGAAGAACATATGCAAGACCAATTATGTTACTGTGAACCACGTGATGCTTAATGCATTTGTAAAGAGATGGCATATTGAGACCTCATCATTTCATCTACCACTTGGTGAGATGTCTATCACACTCGACGATGTGTCGTGTTTGTTATATCTTTCGATTAGGAAAAAGCTTTTAGATATAGAGAGGATTAACAAAGACATGACACTTGAGTTGATGGTAGATTATTTGGAAGTTGACTTAGAGGCTGCCTTAAGGGAGTTTGAAAAAATCATAGGGGCTCATGCTAAGTTTGAATTCATCAAAAAGGTATATACATATGAGCCGGTTAGAGCAGAGCAAGCTAGAGGTTATAAGGAGCAGGAGAGGCAGCATAAAGCGTATCCACGAGTACTTTGAGCGTATCCATTTTTGTAGACAATATTGCCACTTACGTCGATGTCATATACCTATAATACTTCGAGGACTTTGAGCGGATCCATGAGTACAACTAGGGGGCGCTTGTGTTGGTTTACTTGTATTATAAGTTATCTGAGGGCTGTAGGTAGAAGACGAAGCAGGTGAGAGGCAACATCACACTTTCGACAATAATATTTATTGGTCTTTTAGTGTTTGTGTGTCATTTTCATTACATTTTTGTAATACCCTTACTAATGATTCGTGTGTTCCAACACTTTTCAGGCTTGGATCCTCCAGCATCTCTGACTGGTCGTGTGTACCGACCTATACTGAAGATATGCCACACACTCCTGCATTTGCCTCGCCCATAGGTACTGACATAGATATACTTCCTGATGGTTCTGAGGCGAAAAAGGTCATAAATGCCATTATAACAGAGGCATGATAGGCATTGATGTATCGAATACCATGTCAGAGGAAAGAGGGGGAGGTATAAGAGGCCGATGAGCCCGAGGGTTAGAGTCTGACATTCATAATAATTGATAGTATTTGTAGTTTGAATTTATGTTTTTTCGAATGTATTTTATTTTTACTTATTTCAACTTTATTACGTATGTTATGATGACTTATTTTGACTCTAGATTTTTATGTCATTTTTTGTATATCGGCTGTATAATTTAATGCTCATCACATAAGAGAGGTCTTAACATTTATAAATCGTCATTTTCATCTGAGTAATTATGAAACTAACTTAATTTGCACTGTTTGGACTAATTACGAATAAAGGCACTGTTTGCACTCGTGTGTCCGTCTGTCCGCTTTTTTATTGCACACATATAAATATAAATGATATATTTTTATTTAATATAAATTTTGCATGGAAGTTATGTGGGAAGTTATTAGTAGGGAGTTATATGAAAGATGATAGTAGTAGTTCAATGAAAGTTATTGTGTAAGTTATATATTTTAAAATAATGGTGAATTTGGTATAAAAAAAAACTACACCAAAAATTAAGTATTGCCTTTATATATGTTATAGATTATAGATTATAAACTACCATGAAAATGGAATTCCAAAATCTAAAGGGTAGTTTGGATTTTTCATAAGAAATCCCCTCCTAAAATTAAAACTTTATTTGGTATTGGCTTCATTTGGTATTTTCGCTTCGAATATAAAATTTGTCACCTCGCTTGTTGCGGAACCCTAATTTTCGTATTACGCAAATTTCTCATTCTGCACCGAAGCTTTTTTTCAGGTACTCTCTCTCTCTCTGCCATCGCTATTTAGGGTTTCTGGAGAAAGAAAGGTGGCATGTTTGTGCAATTCCCCTTCTTGATTTTGTTAAATCTTCGATTAGGGTTAGTGATGAAAGGGTCTTAGGGTTAGGGCATTATGTGCTATGTTCGTTTTATCTTATGCCGTATATTTTTCTGCTTATCTTTGGTTTGTTGCGCCGTGTGAAAAAGTTTTGATTTGAAGGCGATTTGAGGAGGAAAAGATGAGGCCGATTTTCGCTGGGAACTTGGAGTACGATACTCGTCAAGCGGACCTTGAACGCTTGTTCTCAAAGTACGGCAGGATTGAACGCGTTGACATGAAATCTGGTAAAATCTCGTGTTTCTCACTTCTTATGCTCAGTCAAAGAACTTCAATGGGAATTTTCTTGTTTAATCCTTGGTGGTTTTTGTTGTTTAAGATTTTAGTTTCTTTTTCTTGGAAAAGGTTTCTAGCTCAACGCTTTGAAAGGTCTAGGTTTTTTTATTAGTTTTGATGATTTTCTGGGTTAAAACCTGGATAACAACTACCTGCATTGTCACCTCAATTTGTGTCATTGTGGGTCTGAAGAACTGTAAATAATGACTTTTTTATTATTAGATTAGGTGACATAGATTGTGTGAAGTTATTGTGTCAGTGATGAGAAAACATAGTTTTATCGTCTATAGTTTGAGATGATGTTCATCTAAAGGCTATTTGCCAACTAGGGTTCTGCGAACAACCATGTTCAGGAATTTGGATATGGAGCTATAGAGACGTTGCTGCTTTTGTGGCTCGGGTATCTAGTTCCTGTATCTCGGTGGTAAAAGAAATGGCAGATGCAAAATTGCAGCGCCTTTGAAAAAATCCTTTGGTTTTTAAGTGTTTCTTTTGACGCAGGAACTTCTACTAAGGGAAAAAATGCTGAGCTTCTGTCTTGGCTTGCCAACTACTGTGCAAAATTTTTTTTGGAAGGAAACCTTCCGCTCTCCTTCTATCCACAGATCTGCATTTTCTCATGTGATCATTCGTCACTCACTTACCTCATCACTCATCACTCATCATTGATAATCAGAACCATCTTAGTGGAATCATCAATCAATTTATTAAGCCATGCCTAGCTTCACTGAATATAGGGGATCAATGAAATTCTGTCAAGTCATGCCCTTCTATTTCTGAAATCTCTTGTGCTGTCTGAATGGAGAATCATGCTTGGCAATTACAATCTCAGATCTGAATTTTGGATTTAAACCTTAAAATGCAATCATGATTTGTTTCCTCATTCAACGCCTCTACAGCTTCATGTGCATCAGCCCACACTTATATTCAGGTGTTGTATTCATATGTTCCTAACAGGGAAAATGATTTCCTGGTTTGGCTGATGTACTTGGTGAGGGATAACATGCTAATACGCCTTTTATCATTGTATTTGCCTCTAATTTCACTTATGTTGCAGGATTTGCTTTTGTATACTATGAAGATGAGCGTGACGCTGAAGAAGCAATTCGTGCTCTTGACAACATTCCATTTGGTTATGATAAGCGACGACTATCTGTGGAGTGGGCTAGGGTATGCCATTTTTTTTATCGATATCTTTTGGTTCTATTTACTTATTGATGAAGACATAGAAATATCAAAATGCCCTGCCCGAGAATAATAAGAGCATCCTGTTTTGTTTTCATTTTACAGGGTGAACGTGGGCGTCATCGTGATGGCTCAAAGGCAAACCAGAAGCCCACAAAAACTCTATTTGTCATAAACTTTGACCCGATTCGCACTAGAGTTAGTGATATAGAGAGACACTTTAAGCCTTATGGACAGCTTCATCATGTTCGAATTCGCCGCAACTTTGCATTTGTGCAATATGAAACACAAGAAGATGCCACTAAAGCCTTAGAGTGTACAAATATGAGGTCAGTGACTCAGTGATATGATTTGTAACATTTTGCTATAATCCTCAGTTTCTGAATTTCTAACATGCACAATTAATAACGAGTTTCTGGTCTCATTGGTCTTGCAGTAAGATTCTGGACAGGGTGGTCTCTGTGGAGTATGCTCTGAGGGATGATAGCGAGAGGGTTGACAATTATAGCAGTCCCAGAAGAGGAGGAGGTCTTGCTAGATCTCCCAGTCCAGCCTATCGCAGGCGACCAAGTCCTGACTATGGCCGTCCACGTAGTCCTGTGTACGACAGGTATAGTGGACCAGACAGGCGGAGGAGTCCTGATTATGGCAGGAACAGGAGTCCTGAATATGGCAGGAACAGGAGTCCTGAATATGGCAGATACCGCAGGTATTGTATTTGAAGTTAATTTTATTTATTTCCTGCAATTATGTTCCTTTCTTGAACTTATTCCTTTATTTATCTACAGTCGTTCACCAGTACGAAGGTCGAGAACTTAAGTGGTGTCTGGTTTGAGAGTAAGTAGCAGGGCTTCAGTAGCACTTTATTACTGTCTTGATGTTAGATTAGTAAGTAGTACACTATTGGATTAAAGAGTACTTTTCAGTCTTATGTGGACTGGTATGGTTTGCTATGTAGTAGTCACTGCTTTTATAGGAACTGAATTTAAAACTGTTTGGAGTTGGAATTATTGATTCATATTACTGAAGTGACATCATGTTATGCTGCAACTGAATCTGAATGTTGTTAAACTAATGTTGAATTTGCTTTTTTCAATATGTAAATCAGAGGATTGAGTACTGAAAATAGTTAGATTTATAATTTGTTGAGCATTGTTTTAGATGCAATACGAACACCTTCAATATCCATCTGATGCACTTCACTCAGAATAAAAAATTGTGATGGTTTCGAGTTGAGTTTTAATTTGAATCAATTTTTATTGAGTTGAACCCAAAGTTCGAATAAGCCGGATTCACTGCCAGCCATAGTTGGCACAAAAGCATTGTTGAGATTTGCCAAGCAAGAACCCAATAATAACCTCTCTGATATGCCAAGATTTTCTACTTTGTATTATGACATGACATACTTTTATGTGTGTATTTTTGTTGTGACTTATAAATGTGCTTTAAATATGTAAGTATAGTTACACAGTCAAAAAGTATTTAGACAAATACACCGGTCAATGTAAAAGATCCAAATCTGATTCTTATTAAAGATAACCAAATAAAAATACTTTAATTTAAAAGAATTCTGATTGTTTTGTACTATCTGAAAATTATATGTTAATTGATTATAACATTAACAAATGGAATATGCTGTTTTAGTACAAAAACCATCCAACATTATTCCTTTGACCCTTAACCACTAAATGAAGAATCAGACATTGTCCTTTTCTAATATAAAGCAACTGTATTTTTAGCTGAAAATTAACGCAACTATTTGCCCTTTAACACTGATGTCTGCAGCAGCATCTGCAAATAATCACAATATTAAAAAAATATTCTAATTTTGACGACGAAAATTTAATATAAATAATGAGAGTTAGAAAAGTTAAAGCCAAGTAGGAACCAAAGAAGTATCGGATCGTAAAGCACAAAGTAGATACCACCCACATTGGACCACAAAGCCCGAAGTATCGGACCGCAAAGCTCAAAGAAGTACCGCCGCAAAGTTCGAAGTAGGAACCACTCTGCAGAGGAAATGTTAGATCTAGGGGTGACAAACAGGTACGTCCGAAGTACCGCCGCAAAGCCCGAAGTAGGAACCACTCTGTAGAGGAAAGGTTAGATCTACGGGTGACAAACAGGTATGTCCGAAGTACCGCCGCAAAACCCGAAATAGGAACCACTCTACAGAGGAAAGGTTAGATCTAGGGGTGACAAACATGTACGTCCGACTCCGACTCGCAATAGAAAAAGGGTCAGGACGGCGTCCTGCCTTAAAAGTGAGGGAAGAGCGAAGCGAGTTCATAGACATTGTACATTTTTAATGTAAAAATATAAAATTTATGTTAATGTCAGGGCTTGCAAAAGTTCGAAAAGAAAAAATAGGACGGAGTGAAACAAACATATTAGAAAATATGAATTTGAACAATTGATTCGTTTAACACTAAAATGTAAGTAAAATGGACGTGTCCAACAAACCGGATCCTTTTGCCACTCTAACTAGATCTTAGATGAAAAGCCATCGCCATCAATAGAAAAGAAATCTTTAATATTAATCTCAAGAACTAAAAAATAAATTTTTAGTATGCGTTTCAAGAACTCTCTATAAGCCTCGTATAATATCATTTTCAAATTAAGAAGATGCTTTTATTTTCCTCATTCTTTAGAGTAATAGAGAAACTTTTAAAAAAACTATAATTTCGAGATTTTCATATAGATCAATCTACTCCTTTCCGACAAATCACTCATAATCTTAAAAACTAACATCTAAGAAAGTAAAAAATAAAAAGATAAAATCCTTTGGAAGAATAAGAGTCTCATAACCATATGAAAACCTCTGAAAACACAAGTCATAAGCATGTGAATAGCCGACTCTAAAAAATATGTGAAACAATACACTAAATACCTTTTAACTCGCCTTTGTATCTGTTTAAATTTATTTATTTAACTTATTAACTAAAATTTTTTTACTCAAATAATCCACTTTTTTTCAAATATATTTTCATAATAATCCATTTTTTTTACATATTTTCCAAAGTAACAAACTTTTAAATAAAAAAAATTATAGTGGTAGTGTCAATTGAATTGGCGACTGCTTATTGTGTTGTTGATCAAATTGGCACCTGTATGCAAGCTTTAAATGGTGGTGCCAATTCATTTGGCGCTAGTGTGTATTGTATTTTTTTAGTATAAATAGATGTGTCTTCTACATTTACTTTCATATTTTTCTTTTCTTTTTTTCACTAACTCTATCATGATTGTTAAAAGAGATGAGCATGTATGATATTCTCCAATGAAGCCTTCAAAATGTTTTTTTTGAAACATCCAAAGTTTTGAACATCTTAAAAGGAGTTTGAAAAGTTGGTTAGACAGAGAGATTAATGATGGGAAAAGAATTAGAAGTATCAAGAGAAACATATAACACCGTCCATATGCCCCTAACACATCATCCTACAATAGCCAAAACACTGAAGAAACATATAACACCAACCATTTCTCCTACTACATCGAAAACACACAAATATCACAACACAAAAACATACAACAAACATATGACTATTAAACTCCACAACAACCATTTCTTTCTTTCTCCAACAAACCAGTCACACTAATGTTGCTCTTCAATTGTCTACTCTGCACATCAGTAATCCTATTAACACAACTCAACTATTTTGGTATGGGTTACAAATTCAATTACGACAACGCGTCATTCCATAAAGAAGACTACGTAGAAATACAAAATTTTTTTTTTAGAGAATATGATGATGATGTTTCTAAGACCTAAAATCCTTAAACACATGCGGTATATCAACAACAAACACAACAAATTAGAGTAGTTATGAGGTATGGAATCAATGGCGGCGGTCATCCTTATTACTGTTAATATTGCTTTTGTATGGAAAAGTAATTTAAATTAAATATAATATTTATTATTTAGTTTTTTTATATAATATTATTTTTTTAATAAAAAAAATACAATATACACTAATGCCATCCAACTTGATTTCACTATTTAACTCTTGCATGCTGACGCCAATTGAGTTGACATCACCACATGCAATCCTAATTCAATTTACGTCACAATTAAAATTTTAAATGAAGTTATCAATTCGTCTGACATCAGTTTTACATTTCAATTTTTTTTATTTTTTATTTTAAAGTGGATTAGTTTGAAAAATATGCCAATCATCGTTGAAATTTATTAAAAAAATGTTGGTTATTTGTCTAAAAATTTCTATTAGCTAACATAATGAATAACAATAAAGATTAGTGACACAAATTTTCTAGAAACATTTTATGGTAATTTATTTTCACAAGTTCTCTATAAAATGAAACGGTTTATACATAAATATTTATACTATAGATGTTTATATGTATGCTATATAAGTGTAATAGTATCTACATAATGAGCTAAAAAATGCAGTAAAAACATCCTTTAGAACAAACATGAGTTAAATATTTTTTTACATATTTAACTTAAATTGATCACAAGAAGGATAAAATAAAATCTAGCTTTAAGATTTAATTTCTTAGCTGTTCCTCAATAGCTTTCTCCAACCAAGTTTCAGCATCTTGCATCATTTCAGGGCTAAGCCTAACCATCAATATACAAAACTCAGTTTCATTAAGCTTTCCATCACCATCAAGATCACCTTGTTGAACCATAGCTTCTGCATCTTCTTTGCTCATTCCTTCCATACCAAGCATAGCTGAGTTTTTCCTGAGACTCTCACTTGTTATCAAGCCTATTTCTTGGTCTGCTAGAAGCCTAAAACCGTTACATAGTTCAGATACAAAGGCTTCTACATCAAGTTTCTCTGCCATCACTGGTAGTAAATCTTCGAACTCTGGCTCCATGGTTGTGGGGGATGTTTGCTTCATGTTCTTGTTGGTTTCCATTGTTAAGGGAGTTTTTTTGTTGTGGTTGTAGTTGGTAAACGTGGGAAGAAGGGTGGATGAAGAAAATGACTTTGGAAGAGATGTATATTATTAATATATAGTAATGAAAATTTAATGAGTGATTTCGTTAGAAAAAATGGGTTTTTATATAGATGTAGAAGTCCTTTGCTTTTTGGAATCACTCTCACCTTAGCTTTTTGGGGGAGTTAGTAAAAGTTCTTTGTCAATTTGGGGGACTTGGTAAAAGTCTTTTGTCAATTTGGGGGATTTAGTTAAACAATTGATTATGAGTGGAATAACTAAAAGTCCTCTTTTTTTTTTTTTTTTTTTTTACATCATTTTGCTCTCTAAATTTAGTTAAACAATTGATTAATTTAATTTATAATTAAAATTAAAATTAATTTAATTATATAAATTAATCATATTTCAATCTGGTGTGGTATGAAAAGCAAAGTCATTTTCTCGTTCTTTGGTCATGGTTATCTTGTTGTGTGCCTAGAGGGGGTTTCATTCTAGGTCGTGCTTAGTGGTTAATGTTTACTCTAAGTGTTCTTTGGCTGATAAAAGAATTTTGTGGGTGCATTTGGTTCAGTTTAGGAATATTTTTCAAAGGGTCATTTGGTGTGTATTGAGGTTAGTGATGACTTTAATTCGATTCTTATTCTAGGGAGAGGAAGAGGGTTATATTGAGCCCAAGGAGTATGAGTTGGTTGAATATTTGAAATTTGAGGTTTTTATGGATGATACAGGGTTAGTGGATGTGTTGTTACGAGGAAGAAGGTTTACTTGGTGTCATTCTAATGAGAAGTTGATGAGTAGGTTGGACCGGGTTTTAGTTTAAAAATGTTGGGAGGACGAGTGGAGGAAGGGCTGCTTGTAGGTGTCGCAACTGCGAAAAAACAACCGACGAAAAAAATAGAAAAGTCACCACCGAACGTTATTTATCCCGACGAGGGAAAGGAAACGATAGAAGAAAACCTTAAAAAAAGAGAGAAGACATGGTCATCGCAACCAAATCTTGGGTTCGAGAGTCGATTACGCGAGAGGAAGGTATTAGCACCCCCCGCGTCCGTTGTACTCAACGGAATCCACGCTTGTTGTCTAATCAAAGGGTGTGTCATCTAAAGCCTACTGCTAAGCGAAAACGGGAACGAAAAAAAGAAAAGGAGACTCGATAGGACTTCGCCGTCCTAGGTCTACGTATTCCCTCGTGCAATGGAAAAGTCAGTGTTAACGTAGTTCGGGAAACTATGGGTGGCGGGGAAGGTTGCTCGCCAAGACATCACCATCTTGTGCCTACGTATCCTCATCTGGTATGAGAAATCAGAGCAGTCGTAGTTCGTCCTACGAATCGATACTTGTTTGCGGTAGAACGGAAAAATAACGTACTCTTTTTGAAAATGGTTTGACAAATGATCCCGAAGGATGAAAATGATTTGAATTTGTTTTCGAGTTTTAGAGAAGTGAATTGACTTTATTTGGAATATACATCGCACTAAAGTCTATGACATAGGATCAAATACTTCGCGCTAACGATCCAAGCGTCTCGCGCACAAAGTACCCTAAGATGAGGTTAGAATTTCATCTGCTCATCTTTCCCATGTACTTAAGGCTCGTGGCATACAATGCATATCATCTTTATTAAGTGTTTTGATGTTGTTTTGAGAAGGAAGAGAGAAAGACGCACGAAAGGTCTAAGGGAAAAACTCGGTCCTAACATTGTCATGTAAAATGTCCCTAAGGTCGGGATGCGAGAGGAAATTCTATCCTAATGTTAGCATGCAAAAGTGGACCTAAGGTTGAGGTTAAAAAGGGAATAACCTAATGTTATCATGCATGGATTAACTCCTAATGTCTAACCTACTCCAAGGCAGCAGGCATAATGGATGCACAATTAACAACATGTTAAAATCCAGAACATCAGGTGTGAAAAGTCAAGCAGCATGTATGCATCCACATTAAAGCCATACTTCAAGCAAGCAACGATCATCAACGAGCATGCATAACAAGTCAAACCAAGCATCAAGATTGCAAACAAACAAGATTAAACAACAATTGACATATGATCAAGTCATCCAAGAATATATCATGATTATGCATTCACAATTCAACAAAGGCACATGACATCGTGCAGACCAAACATGAACACATATCAAGCAAGGTTAATTGATGAACATGCATTGAAAATTAAGCACAAGTAAACTCAACAAGATTGCTTAATTAAACATTCAACAAGAACATCATGCATATTCCACAACAATTAATCGTTTCAAACAATTATGCGCTTGCAGAATTAGAATTAAACAACGAGCACGTAATGCATATCCAGCAAGATAAACATCAAGAGTCATCAATCAACATTGTGCAAGTGATTATGCAACATGATCAACACACCAAGAATGCAACACAACAATCATAAATGTTCATCAACGGAAAACCAAAAGTCGCGTGTCAAATAAACTGAAGCATACTATCACACATGATGAAACAGGTCAAAAACAGTCCACATATATGCATCATATCAAGCCATGAAGTTTAAAAATGAAAAGGAAACCAAACAAACTTAAAAAAGCAAGAAAAAGACATTTTGTCTCAGTGGTAATCAATTACCAATATATGGGTAATCAATTACCCACTTGAAAATGTCAAAAATACACGTGGAAAAGACAGGGTAATCGATTACTCTGATTGTGGTAATCGATTACCACTAAGACAGTGGCAAAATTTCAACTTCTAAAAAGCACTTTCAGCAGCAAATGACTTATCTAATCATCCAAATGAACAAGAAATCAATTGTGCACAAAAATATGTCAAATCACAGCAAACAAACACCAATTGCATCAATCAAACAACAAGATTAAAGGTCAAAGCAAGTAATGGATCAAATATCACCAACAAGCCAATGATCTACATTATGAAATGCAAGATTAAGCAAAATCAAAGCTAGATCTAGAATTTACCAACCTACAAAGCTGAGATTTGCTTTGGTGAGTGTTGTTAAGCTGAAATTAACAGATCCAAGCAAGAAATCCAAGGATCTATGAAGTTCTAGCAAGAAAACTTGAAGATCCAAGCAATAATCCACAAATAAGCCAAAGCTCCTTCAAAAGTGATTCCAACAACTTAATTCAAGATCCAAATGAACTTCCGCACTAGAATTGAACCAAGGATGATGATGCAATGGAGGTTTAGCTCAAGAATTCAGAAATTGCAACGCACAATTTGTGAAGCTTTTGGCTATGGAGCTTTGATGAGGGTTTGGGAATGAGAGAAAAGTTGAGAGAGTTGAAGTGAGATGTGTAGAGAATTCCGAAAATGAGTGAAATTTATGAGAGGTTTGGAGTGAATTTGTTTAAATAATCCCTAGGTTAGGAATTAAAATATGGTTTAGAGTGTGGGTTAGTGTGAGGAATGGAAATTAAGAGTGGAGTTAGGAATGGAAAGTGTTTGAATTTTTTTGAGGGAATGAACTAATTTGTGAAAATCAATCAAATTCGAACCAATTCTAGATCCTTCTACTGGTGCACATGGAAATCACATGATCACAATGCAAACCAAGTACTGCAGTGCTGAGAAATGAATAATCTGGGCAAAATTCACTTGAGGTAATCGATGACCACATTCAAATTTTCAAAAATTGGCGCCACAAAGAGGGAAACTTGGAGAATCATCCTTAACCACTTGTTTTGAGCTTTATTCTACCTCTGAAACTTGTCATTTGATACTGCACCTGTATAATTCCTGAAACAAATTGTGAATTATCCTTTGCGCTCAAAATAATCTGTTGAAGAATATGATCTGGTACCCGATCGTTGAACAAAATAAATGCTGAAGCCTCTGATGTTTACTGCTTAAAAACTTGCAATAAAAGAAAACCCTTGAGCCATATGAACACCTTAATCCCACGTCTCAAGAGTCAATGCCATGATATGCACAATGATAATGCAAATGAGCAAAACATAAGCCAGTTACGGTTAAGAACAAAAAGGAAAATTTTGGGGAGCTACAGTGGCACTCTCTAAAGATGTCTTATATCATTATTCTCTTGTGCTTAAGTATTCTACTCAAGTATGGATACCTTAGCCATTTAGGTTTAATAAGTTTTGGTTGGGTAATGCTAGTTTTGTAGAGGTGACGGGGACTTCTTGGGGTGTCCCTTATGAGGCAGTTTGGATGACTTGTTCCCTTAAGAATAACCTTAAAACTCTCAAAGTTGTTATGAAAGTATGGAGTAAATAGGTGTTTGAGAATATAGAGTTTAAGACTAAGATGCACGTTGATAATATTGAGCATTGGGAGATTAGAGTGGGAAATGTATATTTGACTTCAAAGGAGTTGAGAAACATGTTGCTTGCTTCTTAAGAGCTTAGAAAGCTCCTTAGGCGTTGTCGTTCGCACCTCTTCTTGTGAGCAAGGTTAACTTGTCTCAAATAGGGGGATGTTAAAACAAGGTTTTTCCATTCGTGTATCAAGCCTAAAAGTCATAGAAATATTATAGTTTCACTCAAGGTAGTCGAGGGTTGATTGGAGAAGGTGGAAGATATTCGGGCATAGACCTCTTAGTGTTTCAAGGATCACTTTTTAGAGAGATCAGAGTTTAGGCCTAATCTAAGATGAGGTTCCTCTCTCTAGTCTCTAGTTAGCCGAAACCAAGTCCCTTTCTGTGAGGTTTAATCCCCTAGAAGTATACAGGGTGGTGGCTGGGATGGATGGTTATAAAAGCACATGTCCTAATGGTTTTAATGTTGATTTTTATAATATGTTTTTGGATTTAATTATAGAGGAGGTGTGCATAATGTTCACTCAACTTTTTGAGAATGAGGTTCTGCCTAAGAGTTTCATGTCCTTCTTTGTTGCTCTCATTCCTAAGGTACAGAACCCTTTGGAGTTGAGGGAGTTTAGGCATATTTCTCTTCTTAGGTCTTCGTACAAGTTAGTTTCCAAAGTTCCGGTAGCTTGTTGGCTAAGATAATTGATAAGTTGATTGCTTAAGAACAATAGAATTTTATTAAAGGAAGGCAATTGTTTGCTGGGTTGTTGACTATTAATAAGGTAATTAATTTATCCATGGTTTCTAATGAGGAGTTTTTTTTATCTTTAAAGATAATTTTAAGAAGACTTATGGCTCTGTTAGTTAGGAATTTATAGGCTATATATTGATGGTATTCAATTTTAATAGGAAGTGGAGGGCTTAGTTGAAAACGCGTGTGTTTTTTTCTTCTAAAAGTTTGTCTTTTCATGTGAATGGCTGCACAATAGAGGATATTAATATCCATAATAGGCTTAAGCAAGGGTATCGACATTACTGTTAAAAGGGTTATGGGTCTATTCTGGGTTCAAAGTTGATTTGGTAGTGTTGGTGGTGTCTCATCTCTAATATGCCGATGATACATTTATTTTGGGGGAAACAATGTTGGATAATATATGGACTATTAATTGAATCCTTAGGAGTTTTGAGTTGGCCTTAGGTCTTAAGGTGAATTTTTCTAAGAGTTGTATCTATAATGCTAATGTTGGGGTTTCTTTTTGGAGTATGAAAAACGCTTTTTTCATTATAAAGTGGGGTAACTCCCATTTAATTACCTATGACTCCCTTTGGGTGTAAGCCCAAGGTGATAGGGTACTTGGGAGCCTATTGTGAAGTTGGTCACTAAGTGGTTATCTTGTTGGAAGAATAGGTTTGTGAGCCTTAAAGGCATAGTGATCCTCATGAATTTGATGCTTATCTCCATTCCATTTTTCTTTCTTTCTTTCTTTCTTTTACGAAGATGCCAATGTCAATTTGCAAAAAGGTTGTTAGGTTGCAAATATGTTTCTTCTGGAGGGGGGAGGTGGGATCTAAAGGCAAGACCAATATTGCATAGGTAAAGTGGGTCAATGAGTGTAAGGCTAAAAATTTGTGAGGATTAAAGGTAAAAGATTTGAGAATTGAATATTTGGACCTTATGAGTAAATGATAATGAAGGCTCATGGATGACCACTTATCGTTGTGGAAAGATATAATCATGGATAGGTTTGGTCCTTTTGTCATGAGATCTCCGCAAGGGAACAAGGTTGGGGTTTCAGACATGTCTCTCATTGGTGGAATGATGTCTCTTTCTTAAATCTCAAATTCTAGAGTCGCTAGACTGGTTTTCATCTTCCATCTTTAAAATGGTAGGGAATAGGCTCAAAATCAATTCTAGTTTAATTTATAGGTTGGATTCGATCGCCTTTCTGTGCCTTTTGAGAGACAGTTTCTTATCTATGAGCAGAAGTCTCTTGAGGTGGGAAGGATGAGATCTTGGGAGGGTGGTGTTTGGGTATGGGACTTTAAATGGAGGCAGAGGCATCTGGTTTTGGAAGAAGAAATTAATGGGGTCGTTGTATAGGATAACGACGATGACTGGGTTTGGATCCCTCTTGCTTGGATCTTTCCCTTTTCGAGCACCTTGCTTTTGGAGGGTTTGTGTGTTGGTTAGTGATTTATATGGTGGGTTATATAGTTGTTTGTCTTTGTTTTTCTTTCTTTTAAAATGTTGCGTGGGAGTTTAGGGTATTCATGGTACTCTTTGTATTCTTGTGACTTTTTGCACTTTGCCTATTTGTTACCTTTCATATATATATATATATATATATATATATATATATATATATATATATATATATATATATATATATATATATATATATATATATATATATATATATATATATATATATATATATATATATATATATATATATATATATATATATATATATATATATATATATATATATATATATATATATATATACATACATGTTTTTGTGTGTGTGTGTGTATCAAAGTGGATATTCATGTCCTTTCATATTCACTTTATTAGTAAACGTCTTCTTCTTTTCCTTCTTGAAAGAATTTATCAGAGATTGTAACTTTTGTATCAAAGTCTCTCTGCCTAACTCCATTCACTTTGTTCCATCAATCTCCTATAACCAAAGACTTTACTTAAATCAATATTTTACCTTCAACATTTCCTATTTTCTGATCAGGATGAGTGATAGTACATTTAACCTAGCGAGTTATTCTAAGAGTGATACTTTTCTAGTGAAAGAATGAGGGCATACCTTGATTCTCATCTCCCTCCCCTGCTCACGATTGTATGGGTTCATAAGTTATATCTCTATTTGAAAATTCTGACTCATAAAGGGCATCTGAGAACTCCCTAGAGGAAAAAGGTTCTTCCTTCAACTCATTTAAAGCCCTTTTATTAGATGATGGAAAAGAGGGGAATCGCACTTAAGTCCCCATGCCCCTCCCATTTTAACTGAGAAGGAAATACAAGCTATCAAGTGGATGAGGAAACACGCTGATAATTTCATTTAACTTGTTTTGAGAACCAATAATCGTGAACCCAATGATGCTGAGGTGAAAAACCACTTGGAGTTTTTGGAAAGGTCAGATGTAGTGTCTTGGATATTGCCTAGTGAACATTAATGGAGCCATCTGATGTAGTAAATTACGGGTGGGTGGATGTCGAGGTGGTGGACACCCCATCTGTTTTAAATACTAAAGTAGCAATAAAGGCTTATGGAATCATGGTCGACGATCCTCAAAATTGGTCGATTTTTCCAATGGGCTTAAAGAAGTGGATATCAGGTTCTTTTGACGACTATGCAGTCCCACTTCATGAATTTCTATTTACTAGGATAGGATTACTGCTACTTTTTTCTGATTTTAAAGCGGCAGTCCTGAAGCATTTAAAGGTTGCTCCATCCCAGCTTCATTCGAGGTCTTAGGCTTACATGAGGGTATTCCAACTGCGTGCTGATTATAATCTTGAAAACCTTCACTCAGGATATTTTTCAACTTATTTGACCTAATTCGCACTTATTGGGACGACTACCATGACCAAAGGCTCATTAGTTTCCACACGGAAAATCCTTGGTTCGACCACTTCACCAGGGTCTGGGGAGATTTTTTGGGGTGCTTCTTACTGGTGAAGCCTCTTACGCCAGAGGCTCATCTCATATTCTATTACTCCCATGTCGAATATTCTTGCTTCTTTAAAGGGACATTTTTGAAGTATTGATCCTCAGCCCATTTCCGCTGCAACGTACAATTCTACCGCACTAACCTAAGTTCTCTTTCCCCTGATGAGGCAACAATGAAGGAGAACCTACACTTTTGATTCCAAGGGCTTGACTATGAAGAAGGGTTTGACCCCAGTGAGGTACCATTCTTTCAAGGCGAGGAAGAAGCAGATTGACACTTACGCCATCTTGAGTACGAATAGCCTGAAGGAGAGGAAAGATATTTTTGGCGAGGACAAAGTCCTATAGTTATTTTTGACACACATGTTTGTATTTTTCAAATAACATGGATAGTTTCAGATGTTCTATAACCATTCTAGTGCTCAGGGTATTAAGACTGGTCCTACTCACTAGGTTGTGGCGCCTTCTCCTAAGACCACTACTCATCCACCTCAGCCGCTGCCCCCAGGGTTGATCACCTTGTCGATGTTGCAGCCATTATGATTATGGAGGAAACACCTTCGTATCCAATATCAATAAAGAGGGGACAAAGGGATGGATATCCCAAGTGAACCAATCTGATTGGGGATGCTTCTTGGGGATAAATAACTCCTTTCCTGTAGATGCCTCTCATTCTTCTTTCCTGGCTTGCTCACACCCTTGAGGAAGCTGCTGCTGTTGTATCTGTGGAGGATCTGTCATTCGTTCAGAACCTCTATAAGGTGGAGAAGATGGAGCTCCTCTCCGAGGTAACCTATAATATTATCAGACATCTTCTCTGTTTTCTTTGGCCGTTGTTGGAAGGGAAGATGTCTTGGCTGCTGGAAATCCCTCCAAAGAGAGAGACACTTAGAAGGGTAAATGAAGGTTATGCAGCATAAATGCTTCTCTATTTAAAAGAATTTGGTCAATCTGTAAGGGAAGGGCAAGCTAGTTGAATCTTTACAAGAGGAGGAAAAGATCTATAACTTTTCCTCTGTTCTGACTGTCCAGATAAATGAGTTGAAGACTGCGGTTGAGACGAAGAAGAAGCGGTGCCAAAAGGTTTTTTACATTGTTACTAAGATGACCCTCAACATGGAGGAGGATCGATAAAATATTCTACGGGAGGCCAAGGCTCATGCCACGACCCTAGAGACTTTGAAAATGAGGTTGCCGTTCTAAGATTCCCTTCAACGAATATTGCATGCTATGTATAGGGCCCGCAACTAAGTCATGGAACAAGTGAGAGGGTTGCGCCCTAACGCTCCTATTCTTGTGAAGGGTTGGACCCTATTAAGTGTGTTCATGAGGGGAATCTAGATGGTGGTCTGGGTACTTCGATTACAGCGTTGATGCTTGACTACTTCTTCCTTTTCTTTATATTGTTTTTTATTTTTCCAATAATGTTTTCTAGGCCATTGCGCCTTGGATGTAATGACAATATTTATATAATAAAATATTTTTACTTCATTGGGTAGTGCATTATTATACCTTGAGTCATGTATTTGTCTTCATTTTATTGTAATCGTGTTGCACTTCTAGTTGTTTGTAAGTTGTTGTAGCGTTAGGGTTTGCTCGTCATCCTTGCAATGTAAAATTCATTTTCTTTATGGGCGCTACCGGTTTGCATCGGTGGGCCTCGAATTTACACCATGGCAGTTGTAAAGTGTTGTCTACTTTGAGTGTTAGAATCCTTGAAACTTTCTTTTAGGATGAAAATATGTGTCTCATTGCGTCGAAGTACTTGAAGTACCCTTTGAACTTACTTAACAATGGTTTCTTGTAACACGTGGTTTAGTGCATTAAATGTTGTTTGATACCATGTCTAGTTATTGTGTTTGTTCAATTTGATGAATATCTACTGATTCAGTTTGTACTTGTTTATTTTATTTAGCAGTCATTGAATCAATGTTTTGTTCCCTTGAGGTAGGGCATGGATCCAGAAAGGCGTCGTCACATCTTAGTGTTGTGTTCCGCATCACAAAGGCTTGTTTCCCGACCAAGGGTAAGATCCCCGTCCATGACCCCGAGGTATGACTCGAATTGAGGTGCACGTCTCTAGGATCCACCACATAACACCATCGAATTGGATAAATCCAAGGGGGAGAGGTGTGGCAACTACATTGAGAAGAGTGATCATTGGACGTGAAGTCTGTCTTTAAAGACAGATTCACGCCTTCCTGCACAGGACACACAACATTCTTTGTGGTTGCAAAATTTAACAATTAAGGTATCAATTATCGAAAATTTGCAATAACTTTACAAAGTATATAACTAAAACAACAAAGGTAAGGATACAATGCCCTCTTTTTAATCGTATCTTCTTCAGTTGGTCGGGGTTCTGGTGTAGCTAGCCTTATCTTCATCTGTCGGGGTATCACAAGACGATGTACTTTGTTGAAAGTGTAGCTTGAGGACAACCGTTGAAGTTCTAGAGCCAGAAAATTGTCTTTTCAAACATTTTGGCGCAATGCCTTTTGCCTAGAAGGACACGACACCCTCATTACCATCTTACTTTGGTGAGGATACTCGCCTCAGTCAGTCATGGTGTGGTTTACGCTATGCTTATAGGAGATATGGGGGTTTGTCTTCTGACATACGTTCATATTCTCCCGAGGTCAAGAGTATCGACATACAAAGGTGAATTTCCTTGAGTGGCTCGTCTCCCCGACCCTTACTGATAGAGTTTGGCTCGCTCTTTTTATTTGGTAATCTACATACATAATAGAGATGCAGGGCAAGGGATCAAATGGAATTGCCGACCAGAGGTATCATTGGTGAAACTTTGCTTGAGTCTAGGGCGCCGCTCCCCTGTGCGTATTCGGTGAATTTTTGTTATCATGCAGGCCTAACCATGGAGATCCGGTAGATTGGCCATGTCGGACCGAACATTGATGCTCAAAGAATGTTGCATATGAGTTATCTTATACGACCTTATGCACATATGGAATCTGGCATGATCGCCGGGAGGCCCGTAACTTTAGTTTTATAAATGTTCTTGTCCTTCAAGCGTATTTCAAGATATCTCTTTTAAAAGCAACTATGCTCCATATCTAAGTGTTGAAAAGAATGTGTAGTAAAGTCGGAATGTTCAACATTTCCCGTTATGGAGGTGTGTAGCGCTATCCTCAGTGACCACTGCTTCAATCACATATAATTTGAACTGGAAATTCGTTTCACTTTGCTGCGACTAAGTAGCTTTAGTTGCTATACGAGGTTCAACATGATCTATCAGATCTAGCATGAGGCAATCTCTGTTCGTCATTAGGAGGTCATTTGTTGCATGAAGAATGTGCTCCGGGGACAGATCTTTGCGAGTAGCTATGAACTCACTGTATCTTTGAAGTCGTCACGGTAAGTATCGTGTCACAACAGATAATTAGGTAACACGAGATTAGAAGGTTGATTAGGAATCTTCAGTATGATCTTAAAGGAAATTACCTCAATTCTTTGGTAATTCTAGTGTAGACTTGAATTTGGATCTAGGATCATTCTTTCTTTTACTTTGCGGAGTTATTGCGGGAATCAGAAATTTAGAAACTCGATGAACCTTAGTTGAAACAATAGTTGATTGAATCGACAATGAAAGATCTTCACATTCGATTTTGTCCGCTCTTGATTTGGTGATCATTGAAGGTCACACACTGGGGAGTTGAATAACAAACACATAATCGTGGAAAAAGCGAAAATCAGAAGTTGTTCCCACAAACGATGCCACTATCTCGTTCTAGAACCATAATTGGGTGCAGTTGGTGAACAGATTTTGAACTAGTGGTGTTGGTCTTCGATACGACGGCGTGAAGTTGACTTGCAAGATTAACATTCCAACGTCCACGTTAGTTCAATATTCAAAATGAGTGTAGTGAAAAGTAGAGATCTTAAATGTATCTTGCTTTCTATGTAAGCTGATTTTATAACTTTTGGCCGACCGATAACAAAATTATTATTTTCATCCAAAATAAATGTCATTTCAACAAATATTAATGGATTCATTTTATTCTTTTTGTTTTTTTTATAAACCAATTACAATAATTTTGTATTCAAAAATTAAAATATTACTTTTCATAAAAATTAATATTTCAATTTATCTTTAAATAGTTTAAAGGAAACTCTATAAATTAAAATATTACTTTTTAAAAAAATTAAATATTTTAATTTTTAATGCATTAATATCTATAAAACTTATTTTTAAAATTCTTAAGTTTCGTTTGATACGCATAATAGAATAAAGATATGATGTGATAGTGATGCGATATATGTATATTATAGTGTGTTTGATGCACATATGATGAAAAATATGATATTATTTATTTTGTTATTTTATGAGTTTGTTATAAACTTAAATGATAAAATATATATCCTATTTAATTTATAAAATAATTGTTTTAAAAAAATATTTATTTTATTAATATTAATATTAATATTTTCAAATTTAATAAACATACTAAACAATTTAAAAGTAATAAGGTTATTTTAGATAGATTTTAAAAAAATTGAATGAGACTAATACCTAAGAAATTAAACATTTTGGATATATAGAATTAATTATAATTTTATTTCCTCTATTTTATTTAATTCAAGGAATTAGTTTTCAATAGAAAAATTTGAGAGAAAATCAAAATTGTTTAAGTGTAAAATAGAGAATTAATTATGTGAATCATATAAAATAAAAAGAATATATATATATATATATATATATATATATATATATATATATATATATATATATATATATATATATATATATATATATATATATATATATATATATATATATATATATATATATATATATATATATATATATATATATATATATATATATATATATATATATATATATATATATATATATATATATATATATATATATATACACACGACAAAAGAAGGCCAAACTATCAAAATTTGGTAGATAGAAGTATGAGAGGAAGCTTCATGGAAGCCCAACTCTGAAACAGTTTCAATGAATGAAGATAATGTCATACTAAGAATATCCTCATGTTCCCACCAAAGGCACCTTCCTAGAAACCATCATGAATTGATGGATATATATTAAACTCATTATTAAA
This sequence comes from Lathyrus sativus, assembly GCA_963859935.3. Lineage (NCBI taxonomy): Eukaryota > Viridiplantae > Streptophyta > Magnoliopsida > Fabales > Fabaceae > Lathyrus > Lathyrus sativus. The sequence continues at coordinate 33,443,074 of OZ012738.1, forward strand.
TTTAAAAATCAATGGCACAAAATTACATCTACTTTGTAAGTTGTAACGTGACAAGACTTTCATCTCCAAAGATTCCTCAAGTTTTTGACTATGTACACACCCCACCTCCCCATCATGCTTAATAACCACACATTTTCTCTTGTGAACTTCCTCACAGCTACCACAAGACTTGAACATTTTTTATGTGCACATTATTCTTTCTCAATCATAATTGACAATCAATGCATGTGACTTAATTGGGTGTGAAGAGTTTGTTGGGGAGAGTCATAATTTAATCCCCACAAAGTATATTCACTCATGGTGGAGAAGTGTGAATTTATCTAGGACCGTTCTTTTCACTTTCAACGGTGGGACTGACAATGAACCGAACCAACTCGAAAATAGTTTATAATTCGATTCGACAATTAAATCGTTGAACTAGGTTCATGAACCAAATGAGTTGAGTATGAGCGAAAAATTAAGTTCGTTAACTAAATGAGCTGAACTTGAACTATACATAGTTCGACTCGTTAGGTTCATGAGTCAACTCGATTACATATCAGAAAAATTATACTGTCTTTAATATTAGGTTTAAATATTCACTCCAAATCTTAGACAAATTTAATCTTCAATTTAGTAGTTTTTGAATTAGACTCTCAAATGTATATCTTGAAAGTTGTGTAGGTTTTGAATTAGTAGATTTCGAAGATAAAGTTAGATTTCAATATGATAACTTTTATTCTATTTTAATATTTTATTTAAAAAATATATATTTATTTAAAATGTCAAATATACTAAAAAATATAAATATTTAAAAAAATAGTTTTTAAGTCCGTGAATCATGTGAGCTGAACATAATGAGATGAATCTAACGAGTTGAATCGAACTGTTCGAGAACTTATAACGAGTCGAGTTTGAGCTTAAAAAAAAGTTCGTGTCGAACTCGAACTCGAATAATTCTTAACGAGTCGAGTCGAGCTGAGGTGAGTTCGACTCGACTCGACTCATTTCCAACCCTAACGGTGAAGAATCATCTTAATAAATTTTGAAATTGTTCTTTTAATATTTTGAAAGCACATCTTTGGATATAATTAATGCACATTACAACATGTCTTAATTTTTCTAAAAATTAGTCCAGAAGCATGCAAATATTATTTGTCTAAATTTTTCTAAATTTTTCTCTTTCAAATTAAAAAAGAAAGTTCTATATGAATAAATGTTGTGAGGGGTTAATCACATTGTTTTATTAGAAAAAAAATACTAACAAAGGATAATTTGGAAATGAGTTTGTATGGTTCATATTGATCTAACTTATATAAATATAGTTGTCCCTCGTGTTGTTATCAAAATTATCATAGAATGTCTCAATATTCGTATCTCACATTTGTCTACTTCAATCATAAGATGCCCCCTCTTGAATTTAGGTTCACAGAGATCACTCGTCTCGTCGATCTGAAATTCACACTAAAGAATGTATTGTGATACCTAAACAATTGAAGAGTTATGAAACTCTATTATCGTTCACCTTCGATTGACAACGAAAAGAAGATACAGTTCAACAAGTTTGAGGTGAAGATGAATGAAGATGGAACTGTTATATGGGCTACACTTCACTATTATGAAACAACAGGTGCGATCGAGGTGAATGCAAATGTTACAAGATCGATCGAAGATATTCTAAAGATGTTGAACCATCCTCAACCATCGCTTGACAATGAAATGTAATGTTATCTTTACTTTGATGATTATATATGTAACATTTCGTATTTTATGTGTCATAACAATGATTGATCTTAGTTTATGTTGTTTCCCTTATTTCTGTATTTGTTTGTGGTTTGAGATATAAGAGAATATTCCAAAAATATATTTTCATAACAAATGAAACTAATTAAATTTTCAAATTTGTTCAGCTTCGTTTTGGCCGATTTCTAAGACTTGACCAAGGTGTATAAATTTTAGTGCGTCTAAAAATGCATTTATCAATTTTAATAGTATTATTGATTTTTCATCGAAATATGAGAACACTACTAAGAATGCAATAAAAAATCCCCTATATCTACAATAGTCACTCATGATCTCTCCTAAGTAGAGGTGGACATCGGTTCGAGCCGGTTCGGGTTCAGGCCCAAAACTCAAAACCGTTCTTAACTTCGGGTGAAATACATAGACCCAAATTTCAACCAGTTTATTTTTCGGTTTTCACGGGTTTGGATTAAACCGGGTTCGGTTAGTAAAATCGGTTTTTTTTCGGATAGTTGACAATTTAAGTCCAATTTTAAAATTATTCAAATTTTTTATTTATTTTATTTGAGATTGTTTGACTTAAAAGCCCAAAACGCTAATTTTTATTGTTGTTGGGCCATAAATATTTCATACCCAAAACACAATTAACTTTTAATTATTATTTTATAAATAAATAACTTAATTTTATGATATATAAAATATTGAGTTTTTTTTAGAGCAGTTAATCCTTAAAAATTAAACTGTTACACTTTTTAATGAAATTGGATATTAAATTATCCAAATACAAAATTAAATATGAAATAAATTCTTACCTTAAATTTTTTAAATAATATAAATAAAAATCTAATAAAATATATAACATAGTATCACAATCAATATAAATAATAAATTGTCTCCAATGTTTAAATTAATCAATTTTTTCAACATTTGAATTATTTCAAATCCTCTAACATCAAAGTAGTCAGAGATATCAAATAAAAACATAAACATAAAAAGAAAAACAAAAGACATGTTTGTTCAGTCCAATAAAAACTTGGTGTCATTTTCCAATAGTTCATCAAAAGACCATAATAGCAAAACATTTACATAAATTTTTGTAACCCATGAGAGATAAATCTCTTGATCTTTCATTCTGCAAAAATGGCATATGTCAAACTTCATTAGGCCCTACGAGCATGCTGCCTCCAAAACCATGATCACCCCTGAAAATAAGTTGGGAATGTTGATTGTTAAAGCATGAATTTACAATAGTGTTAAGAGACAACAAAATGTAATGCATGATTTTACCTTGAAGGATACACACCGACAACATGCTCTGGAAAAAGATCACTACTAGAACCGATGCCAACTGGAGGGATAATGAATCTGTACAAACACAAAAAAATGTTGAAACTCAATGAATTAGTACAAAATCCAAAAACATTTATATAAAGAAAAAACTAGAGAAAGGGATCATAAAGAAGGTATAGCATATAGACAACTAATCATTTCATTTAAAGCTGATAAGTATGTCGCTTACATGGAGAATAAGTAAAAACAATTTTGATGAAGACAATAAGATCACAAACTAGACATGTACTCAGAGGTTTAACTGTTTAAGTAACATCAGATCATTCTTTTCTATAATGTGCAAGTCTTAAGTAATAGTTAAGTTCCCCAATTTCCAAAGACGGGTGGTTACATCACAACCATTTTTGTGTTGGATAAATCTATACCAAACAGGATGATCAGAAGCCACGAATATCAAAATGCCAACAATAGGACGGTGTAAAATCACATACTTGACAATTAACTATTAAGATGAATTAGAAATTTCTTACCTAGGGTTATGATCGTAAGGGCCAGCAGGTTCACCAAATCCAAGAACAGGTTCAGATCTCTCTAATACTCTTTTGTCAATGGTTTCTAAATTGTAAAGGAAGCAAAATCAATTTTGCAATTATTGTCTCAGGTCATAAAAATGTAATATATAGGGATTACAACTAGGGGAGAATAAAAACATAAGTACCAAAACCAAATTGCTATCAACTATTTCACTTTTCAAAACACAACCCAAACGGAATGTGCACTGGTATCTATGCAACAACCACCTTATGACTCACACAAACACCCCGCCTTTCAATTTTTCTTCAACAACCCAAACCCAAAATTGAAACCAAAAAAACAAGGTTTTTTTCAATTTCACTTGTTGTTTTTACGGTTTTGAACAATGCTTTCGAGATCTTGTCTGAGTTTTTTTATTGTTTGAGATACAATTTCAATATTGAATTCTCACCATATTTATCTACAGTAGGTGCATTAATGGCTGAAGAACTTGTAGTTGGTAAAATTGGAATGATACTTTTTGTTGAATTTGCTATGGCAGCAGCAGCAACTTCTGCTTCAATGCCTCCACCAGGAACTTGTAATTCTGAAAAGAAAAACAACCAATACTTTGTAAATCAGAAGAAGATACACGGAAACATAACAGTTTCAATTGTTATAATCATCTTTTAAATTTTGTTCACGGTATGCACATACAAGTTCTGACACTAAGAAGAACAAGATATAGAAAAAACATCAATGGCCACGATTGTGTGGCTAAGACGTTAAGGTTTTTGATGTTGCCGCCATCACAATTGCAGCTACATTAATCATATTTATCTGCAATATATAGGATTGTGACATCGCTGCATTTTGAAACTTCCAAATGAATATAATTGTCAACAACATGTAAGGAAGATTTATAATTAGAGAGATATGAGGTTAGTTACCAAATGGTGAATAGCTGGATAGTACAATTATATGAGCAGATGCACGCCTGATTGCGTACCAAAGGGGGCTGCTGCTACTGGACGCCAAATAAGGAGTAGTATATCGTTGAAGATAGTTCTTGAATGGAACAACTTCTCCCTGATCATGCAGATTTATTTCAGAATATTAGAGATAAGTTTGTAACCTACATAAATCTAAGAGTATGAAGTTTTCAACTTGGGCAACAGGAGAAAATTGAAGTTTTATACTAAAAGAAGCTTCACAAAGGTCAAGTTAATTCAACTAACTAGAACACATTACTGGGAGACTTAAACAGTTAAATGTATGCTGACATGTGCAATGATCATGAAAACTACTGAGAAAAGGAACAAACCAGTCTAGACATTGTACATCATAAAATATCATATTGCAATTTTGTAATTTTGTACATCATATTGCAAAAATGGGAAAACTGGGAAAACTGTAATTTTGTACCAAAAATGTAAAACCAGTCCTATTACCTGCATATCCGTGAGCAAATAGGAACCAATGTAAACCATGCAGCTTCCAAGACACCCAAAATAAACCGCAGTAAGAAGACAAAAGGATCTACAGGCTTTTCAACATCTTCTTCCTTTGGACCAAGCTGCAGCAAATTGTAGAATTTATAACTCAAAATAAGCATATATTACATTGTGCGCCTTGTGAATGTGAAGCCATGATAAGAAAGTATATTTATGCACAACCATTTTGTTAAGCTGAATAGACACATTTTGGAATGAAGCAAGCAAACCATAATGATAGGTAGCAGTAGCAAACAGAGGCAAGATCACTAGTGCTTTAGTGAAGATTCAGACTCTAAACTAAAGTGCTCATAGAATTCAATCAAAAGAACCTAAAAATCACATTCCACTGAAGAAACCCGATACAATTGTATGCCAATGAATAATATTTTTGTAAACACAAGTGTATAGCAGCTTGTGCAAATATCTTATATGCTAATATTCATAATACAAAGTGACAGGAGATCAAGAAAGTCCACTGTCACCTAAAAATATGGTATTTAAAATGATTGTTTATCTTCAATGTACAAGATATAATAGTGCTTTGTTCATAACTCCATGCTACTAACTCTTTCAAGACATAAGGATGACAATTGGTGCTTGAGTAGAATAGTACAATACTCGTTGCTAAACACGCAAATGAAAGAAAAGGAACAAACCTGTCCAGACATTTGTTTTCAATTTAGACCAAGAAGATAATTTGAAGTGAGTCAATCAGAAGAAAAAAAAAGTTGGACATAGAGTGGCATACCTCTAAATCGAACTCCTCAAAAGCCTAAAGTCATGCATGGTACTCCAAGCTTGAATTTGAACCTGTCAAGCTAATGAATGTTGTTCAAATTTAGTTACCACAATAATTTCCTCATCATACACGATTCACTTAAAAATCCATGAAATCACCTCCGCCACGCCGGAAATCACCTCCGGCAGCGGCGGAGGGAGAAACCAAATAAGACCTATGTAATACCCCAAATTTTGCCCTAAGATTTGTCGTCGCATTTCATTGCATTTTTATTGCGTTTAATCAATTACTAACAAATTTGTGTAGTCGTTTGACTTTTTGCAGGTAAATATCATATGGCATGCATTTTTTTCTAAAAAAGTAAAAATGGCACAATTGGCAAGATGACATGTGTAAGGAGTTGTGAGTGTGAGAGGTTGAGAGTTCGAATCTCACCTTTGTCACTTTTTGTTTTTTTATTATTTTTACTCTAAATTTTTCTATCTTTCATTAAAAAATAACAAAATAGTTTTTTATTATTATTTGATTATTATTTTCGTATTTTAATTAAATCATTTTTTAAAATATTATTTTTTTCACTTTTTTCTAAATTATTCATAAAAATATCCAAAAAATCATAAAATAAAAAAATATTGAAAAAAAAAATCTTGTTCTTTTTATAATATTTTTGATTTTAGGAATCAATAGGATTATTAGTTTTTATTTTAAGTTTATTTTAATTATTTTAAATTATTTAAATTTTATTTTTTTTCTTAACTAATTATTTAGTTTGGGCTTTAAAATGGGCTTTAGGGACATTATTGACAATTTGGTGTTAACCCTAATTTGTTCCCTATATATACATGTGTTGCTTTGTTGAAAAGGGGTTAGAAGGTTTTCTTCAGAAAAGAGGAGAGAGAAAGGGAAAAACAAAGGAGATCCCCAGAGAAGAAAGGCGGTCGTTCCCACAACTCGTCAGAAGGATTGGAGCTCTCCAGTGTTCCCTTATTCAAACCTTTTTCACATTTACCGAAGCAAACCTCCGCTTCGTAGGTTAAATTACTAAACCTTTTGCTTTTTCATGTTTATGTGCATATTTTGCCATGTTAATGTGTTTAGGTCCGTTGAATTACTAAACCTTTTGCTTTTTCATGTTTATGTGCATATTTTGCCATGTTAATCTCCATGTGTGTTTAGGTCCCTAGATTTTAATATCAAAACCCTTTTTTATCAAAACCTTTTTTTTTAAAATCAAAACCCTTTTTTTTAAAATCAAAACCCTTTTTTTTATTTATTATTAAAACCTTTTTTTTAGTAAGACCTTTTTTAAAAACTGAAAAGCCTTTTTGTTCCGAAGAAAAAAAAAAAAACTTTTTTGTTCCCAAAAAACCTTTTCCCAAAAAAAACTGAAAAGCCTTTTCCAAAAAAACTGAAAAGCCCTTTTTTGGGATGAAAAGCCTTTTTGTTCTAAAAAAACTGAAAAAACTTTTCCCCCAGAAACTTTTTTTTTATAATTTAAACTTAATTTTTTTTATAATTTTAACTTAAATATTTTTTATTAAAAAATTAAAACCCTTTTTTTATAATTAAAATATTAAAAAATTAAAACCTTTTTTTTATAATTAAAATATTAAAAAATTAAAACCTTTTCGTAAGGAACTCCTGATGTTTGATGTTTGTCGTGTCATTTTATGTACCCTTTTATTACTTTTCTTTCTTTTGGCATTTCATGTGCATGCTCGAGGTTGATGTGCTTGTGGTGGCCACATCCCCACACTATTTTCCTCCCTCACTTCATTCTAAGTGTCATTACATATTTTCATATTCTTCATGTTTTCAGAAATGTTTCTTTGTTTCTTTATACCCTCTGCCTTTATTATTTTTCTTATTTCTGTACCTTAATTATTCCTCCATATAATGATTTGTCATATTTTCACATTTTTTTACAATTTTATCCTTCCGAAGGATTAGGTCCAGCCTTTTGGCCGCCGAGTCAATAGCCTTACCCCTTTAACGGATCAAACCCTGTTTAGCCTAGGTGTCCCGCCGTACTCTGTTTTAAGGTTTCCCGCCGCGGAATCCCTAACCTAACCCTGATTCACTTAACAATTTACAACGTAGATATTGGAGTTTCTACACTCCGCGTAAGCGTGTCCCTAAGATACGTTTATTCCCCATTGAAACCTTGGCCACGGTCAAGACGTTTCTAACCTCCCTTTTGAGGAGAACTACAGTTACTCTGATTCCATTCCCGTAAGGATATGTAGGCACAAGATGCGATGTCTTGCCGAGTAAACTTAGAATTAACCCCTTAGGTCTTTTAAACCCTTAATTCTTTGTACATACCCTTAAAGCAAAAAATGAAACAAATAAAAAAATAAACAAAAGGTTCCCGTAGAGTACTACGGAAGTTTAGGGTGCTAATACCTTCCCTAATCTTAACCAACCCCCGAACCTTAGATCTCTCCCCTTTAGGTTTTTCCTTTCTTTAACCTTTCCTTCGGATAAATCAAAGACCGGTTGTAAATGAATTAAGATTCAAGTTAATCAATAGCTTGACATCCAAATTTCACCGCAACAACCTACATCGCCTTAATCAAAAACCCTCCCCTATTCTAATATGATGTTGATTTCAGTCAAATCATCACAAATGAAGCCAATCGGAGCAAACCAGTCATGAACCCTAACTTCATCGTCTCAGATTCAACACTCACATGGAGATATTAAAGAGAAAATGCTTAGGGTTAATGATCCTCAGAGGGATTTCTACAACATAAGGAAGAATATACGGCAAAACCGATAAAGAGGAGAATGGATCTCGAGATTACCTACTGAAGAGAGTCTGGCGCTTCTTCAGAGTGACATATATGATGAGAAAACTAGAGAAAAATCTTCAGAAGTCCAGGTATGCATACTCCTTTAAGATTGTTCTACTCATCTTTTTTTTTTCTTCTGTTGTTAGTGCGTGTGTGTCCACTTGAAGCTGTGTGTTGCGAGAGTGATCTAAGATTGTTGTGGCAGAGAATTGAGGGGGGTTTTAGCTCACTCCATTGAAGTTCCAGGGAAGACCTTCAATGGAGTTTCTGGTGATGAGCTTTTGGTTTGCGTGAGGCAAGAATTGGTGAGGGAGTGAGGATGGAGGAGTGAAAAAGAAATGAAGAAAGATTGAAAGTAACCCTAATTATTAAGAAATTGGGAAAAAAATTTATGGGCCAAAGATAGTGTGAATCGGCCGGGTCCAGATTCCGACGGTTTCAATATGCAGATCTGAACCCGACCGCCACTACCCATTACAATCCAACTGGATGCTCCGCAATTACCCATAACCTGAACCGTTGATCAAAATTCAATTCGGTTCGGTCTGTTAGTATCGGTTGGTCTCCGAATGTCCAGCCCTAATTGAGACAATAAAAACAAAAAGCAACACAGTTACCTTGAAACTCAAACCGAACTGGAAATGACGTTTTGGATTCCACGTCATTTCCAGTTCGGTTTGAGTTTCAAGGTAATTGTGTTGCCTTTTGTTTTTATTGTCTCAATTAGGGTTGGACATTCGGAGACCAATCGATACTAACCGACCAAACCGAATTGAATTTTAATCAGCAGTTCGGGTTACTTCGGGTTATGGGTAATTGCGGAGCATCCAGTTGGATCGTAATGGGTAGTGGCGGTCGGGTTCAGATCTGCATATTGAGACCGTCAGAATACGGACACGACCGATTCACACTATCTTTGGCCCAGAAAATGTTTTCCCAATTTCTTAATAGTTAGGGTTACTTTCAATCTTTCTTCATTTCTTTTTCACTCCTCTGTCCTCACTCCTTCAACAATTCTTGCCTCACGCAAACCAAAAGCTCATCACCAAAAACTCCATTGAAGGTCTTCCCTGGAACTTCAATGGAGTGAGCTAAAACCCCCCTCAATTCTCTGCCACAACAATCTTAGATCACTCTCGCAACACACAACTTCAAGTGGACGCACACGCATCAACAACAGAAGAAAAAGAAAAAGAAGAGTAGAACAATCTTAAAGGAGTATGCATACCTGGACTTCTGAAGATTGTTCTCTAGTTTTCTCATCATATATGTCACTCTGAAGAAGCGCCAAACTCTCTTCAGTAGGTAATCTCGAGATCCATTCTCCTCTTTATCGGTTTTGCCGTATATTCTTCCTTATGTTGTAGAAATCCCTCTGAGGATCATTAACCCTAAGCATTTTCTCTTTAATATCTCCATGTGAGTGTTGAATCTGAGACGATAAAGTTAGGGTTCATGACTGGTTTGCTCCAATTGGCTTCATTTGTGATGATTTGACTGAAATCAACATCATATTAGAATAGGGGAGGGTTTTCGATTAAGGCGATGTAGGTCTTATTTGGTTTCTCCCTCCGCCGCTGCCGAGGCTATTTCCGACGTGGCGGAGGCGATTTCATGGATTTTTAAGTGAATCGTGTATGATGAGGAAATTATTGTGGTAACTAAATTTGAATAACGTTCATTGTCTTGACAGGTTCAAATTCAAGCTTGGAGTACCATACATGACTTTAGGCTTTTGAGGAGTTCGATTTAGAGGTATGCCACTCTATGTCAGAGTTTTTTTTTCTTCTGATTGACTCACTTCAAATTATCTTCTTGGTCTAAATTGAAAACAAATGTCTGGACTGATTTGTTCATTTTCTTTCATTTGCGTGTTTAGCAAAGAGTATTGTACTATCCTACTCAAGCACCAATTATGTCTTGAAAGAGTTAGTAGCATGGATTTATGAACAAAGCACTATTATATCTTATACATTGAAGATAAACAGTCATTTTAAATACCATATTTTTAGGTGATAGTGGCCTTTCTTGATCTCCTGTCACTTTGTATTATGAACATTAGCATATAACATATTTGCACAAGCAACTATACACTTGTGTTTACAAAAATATTATTTGTTGGCATACAATTGTACCGGGTTTCTTCAGTGGAATGTGATTTTTAGGTTCTTTTGATTGAATGCTATGAGCACTTTGGTTTAGAGTCTGAATCTTCACTAAAGCACTAGTGATCATGCCTCTGTTTGCTACTGCTGCCTATCATTATGGTTTGCTTGTTTCATTCCAAAATGTGTCTATTCAACTTAACAAAATAGTTGTGCATAAATATACTTTCTTATCATGGCTTCACATTCACAAGGCGCACAATGTAATATATGCTGATTTTGAGTTATAAATTCTACAATTTGCTGCAGCTTGGTCCAAAGGAAGAAGATGTTGAAAAGCCTGTAGATCCTTTTGTCTTCTTACCGCGGTTTATTTTGGGTGTCCTGAAAGCTGCATGGTTTACATTGGTTCCTATTTGCTCATGGAGATGCAGGTAATAGAACTGGTTTTACATTTTTGGTACAAAATTACAGTTTTCCCAGTTTTCCCATTTTTGCAATATGATGTACAAAATTACAAAATTGCAATATGATCTTTTATGATGTACAATGTATGGACTGGTTTGTTCCTTTTCTCAGTAGTTTGCATGATCATTGCACATGTCAGCATACATTTAACTGTTTAAGTCTCCCAGTAATGTGTTCTAGTTAGTTGAATTAACTTGACCTTTGCGAAGCTTCTTTTAGTATAAAAGTTCAATTTTCTTCTGTTGCCCAAGTTGAAAATTTCATACTCTTAGATTTATGTAGGTTACAAACTTATCTCTAATATTCTAAAATAAATCTGCATGATCAGGGAGAAGTTGTTCCATTCAAGAACTATCTTCAACGATATACTACTCCTTATTTGGCGTTCAATAGCAGCAGCCCCCTTTGGTACGCAATCAGGCGTGCATCTGCTCATATAATTGTACTATCCAGCTATTCACCATTTGGTAACTAATCTCGTATTTCTCTAATTATGAATCTTCCTTACATGTTGTTGACAATTATATTCATTTGGAAGTTTCAAAATGCAGCGATGTCACAATCCTATATATTGTAGATAAATATGGTTAATGTAGCTGCAATTATGCTGGCGGCAACATCAAAAACCTTAACGTCTTAGCCACACAATCGTGGCCATTGATGTTTTTCTATATCTTGTTCTTCTTAGTGTCAGAACTTGTACGTGCATACTGTGAACAAAATTTAAAAGATGATTATCACAATTGAAATTGTTTTGTTTCCATGTATCTTCTTTTGATTTACAAAGTATTGGTTGTTTTGCTTTTCAGAATTACAAGTTCCTGGTGGAGGCATTAAAGCGGAAGCTGCCGCAGCTGCCATAGCAAATTCAACAAAAAGTCTCATTCTAATTTTACCAACTACAAGTTCTTCAGCCAATAATGCACCTACTGTAGATGAATATGGTGAGAATTCAATATCGAAACTGTATCTCAAACGATAAAAAAACTCAGACAAGATCTTGAAAGCATTGTTCAAAACCGTAAAAACAACAAGTGAAATTGAAAAAACCTTGTTTTTTTGGTTTCAATTTTGGTTTTGGGTTGTTGAAGAAAAATCGAAAGGCGGAGTGTTTGTGTGAGTCATAAGGTGGTTGTTGCATAGATACCAGTGCACATTCCGTTTGTGTTGTGTTTTGAAAAGTGAAACAGTTGATAGCAATTTGGTTAGTGGTACTTATGTTTTTATTCTCCCCTAGTTGTAATCCCTATATATTACATTTTTATGACCTGAGACAATAATTGCAAAATTGATTTTGCTTCCTTTACAGTTTAGAAACCATTGACAAAAGAGTATTAGAGAGATACGAACCTGTTCTTGGATTTGGTGAACCTGCTGGCCCTTACGATCATAACCCTAGGTAAGAAACTTCTAATTCATCTTAATAGTTAATTGTCAAGTATGTGATTTTACACCGTCCTATTGTTGGCATTTTGATATTCGTGGCTTCTGATCATTCTGTTTGATATAGATTTATCCAACACAAAAATGGTTGTGATGTAACCACCCGTCTTTGGAAATTGGGGAACTTAACTATTACTTAAGACTTGCACATTGTAGAAAAGAATGATCTGATGTTACTTAAACAATTAAACCTCTGAGTACATGTCTAGTTTGTGATCTTATTGTCTTCATCAAAATTATTTTTACTTATTCTCCATGTAAGCGACATACTTATCAGCTTTAAATGAAATGATTAGTTGTCTATATGCTATACCTTCTTTATGATCCCTTTCTCTAGTTTTTTCTTTATATAAATGCTTTTGGATTCTGTACTAATTCATTGAGTTTCAACATTTTTCTGTGTTTGTATAGATTCATTATCCCTCCAGTTGGCATCGGTTCTGGTAGTGATCTTTTTCTAGGGCCTGCTGCCGGTGTGTATCCTTCAAGGTAAAATCGTGCATTACATTTTGTTGTCTCTTAACACTATTGTAAATTCATGCTTTAACAATCAACATTCCCAACTTATTTTCAGGGGTGATCATGGTTTTGGAGGCAGCATGCTCGTAGGGCCTAATGAAGTTTGACATATGCCATTTTTGGAGAATGAAAGATCAAGAGATTTATCTCTCATGGGTTACAAAAATTTATGTAAATGTTTTGCTATTATGGTCTTTTGATGAACTATTGGAAAATGACACCAAGTTTTTATTGGACTGAACAAACATGTCTTTTGTTTTGCTTTTTATGTTTATGTTTTTATTTGATATCTCTGACTACTCTGATGTTACAGGATTTGAAATAATTCAAATGTTGAAAAAATTGATGAATTTAAACATTGGAGACAATTCATTATTTATATTGATTGTGATATTATGTTGTATATTTTATTAGATTTTTATTTATATTATTTAGAAAATTAAGGTAAGGATTTATTTCATATTTAATTTTATATTTGGATAATTTAATATCCAATTTCATTAAAAAGTGTAACAGGTTAATTTTTAAGGATTAAACTGCTCTAAAAAAAACTTAATATTTTATATATCATAAAATTAAGTTAGTTATTTATAAAATAAAAAATAAAAGTTAATTGTGTTTTGGGTATGAAATATTTATGGCCCAACAACAATAAAAATTAGTGTTTTGGGCTTTTATGTTAAACAATCTCAAATATAAAAACTAAAAAATTTGAATGATTTTAAAATTGGACTTAAATTGTCAACTATCCGAAAAAAACCGATTTTACTAACCGAACCCGATTTAATCCGAACCCATGAAAACCGAAAATAAACCGGTTGAAATTTGGGTCTATGTATTTCATCCGAAGTTAAGAACGGTTTTGGGTTTTGGGCCCGAACTCGAACCGGCCCGAACCGATGTCCACCCCTAACGTGAAATATCCTTCAATAATCCATGAGCTGGCAATGTGGTCATTTGTTGAAGAATGAATTTATTTTCTCCTTAAAGGATGGTCACGCATAACATGAAAAAAAGGATCCAATGCAACTATTTTTGTGCTTTAAAAAATAAAGGATCATAAAATCACTAAATAAGATAAAAATTGAATACTCAAAATAAATTTAAACTAAAAATTCAAATAATTCTAAATAAACTAAATAAGTATTTAACTAAAAATTAAAAATAAAATAAAAAGCGAACAAAAAGTCAGGTATCGAAATGCTCGAAGATGAAAATGACTGCACTAAAATTATCAGCGCAGAATTAACCACTCAGAAAAATACATCGTTTTATTCGATTTTGGAATTAGTCAAGATCGGCTAAAATGATCAGACTGATCAAAATATGACTGAAAAGTCGTCCAAAAAATAATTCGAGCGCGTCAGGTTAAACTACGCGAAACGTAGATCATGATAACTGACATCTGCAAGCTTAATTTGAAACTTTTCAACCGCTGTTTTTTGGTATTTTGTGAGAAACTATTTAATCGGTCTGTCTGTATATCCAAAAATTCATTCTGCCTGACGTTTAAGATGTTTTTCGTGATGAAGGATAAATTATGCTATACAGGCGATGCGAAATAGAAATAAATTCGAACAAATGAAAATTAAAAAAAGGTAGGACAAATTTGGGGTATGACACTAGGTTATTCCAAAGTTGAGAAATTTTTCTAGAAGACGTTAACCAAGTTCATATGAGTTGTATATGAGTAAACCAGACATGAATCTGAAGAATTGATATAACCAGACATGAATCTGAAGAATTGATATAACCAGACTTTGTGATATTTGAAACCAAGTCTTTTCTAAAGTCCTTTGTAATCAGGTTTTCTTGTTCAAGAATTTTATTTCTTTCATGCTAATTAAGGAATTTTATGTGTTAAGATTATTTTAAGTCTTAAAATCAGGGGGAGCTTGCAAACCTAACTCTAAAGTTCTAAGCTAAAAAATAATTTTAATAACATAAAATTTAGGGGGAGCTTGCAAACCTTGCTCTGATACTTTTTATGTGATTAAACCTGATAAACAATGTTCATCAAAATATATGGTTATATCATCATCAAATAAGGGGAGAATGTTAGAACACGATTTGGTTCTACATCTGATTTTATGTTTTGATGATGAAAATACATAATTTTTTAGAGAAAAAATTTATACCCTAATAATTTCTCTCAGTGTGCAGATTTTATATTCAAGTTTTGATTCTGACTAAATGACGTGTGATGTCATTAGACTATGAAACTAGTGCACTCCGACTCTGGATTCTGTGTTTACAAAGTTGATTAAAAGTTTGTATTCTATACCAAACGCTTCTGTAGCTATTATGGTCTAAAGTCCTGCGCCCCAAACAACTCTGATCTTTGTCAACAGACTCCGAAGACCAGGTTCTGAGAAACTGGATCAAGACTATAAAGACCAAAGGTTCTGAAGATTCTCTCAACTAGATTCTTAATCTACTCTTATAAATACTTCATTGTCATACCCTAAATTTGTCCCACCTTTCCTCACCTTTTCCATACTAAGCTCTGTGGGTGATTATCTGGACTCTAGTCACGATCCTCTATAATTTAGGTTATGAGAGTTTTGTGTGCCCTTATAAACTTGTTTAAGGTCAAGAGAAAAATTGTTCATCTGAAGTCATATTCCAATTTTGAATCCTGGTGGTATTCCGAGTGTATGCTACAGGTCATTTGGTCATTATTGAGAGTGAATTGGTGCAAAGAGTGGATGCATGATTTTAGACCGTACGCATAATAAATAGCCCAACCGTTGTATGGTCAAAATACATAGTTTTATCCAAAGGGTTTGTTCAAGACATGATAAGGCATGTGGCAAGAGAATTAAATTCCATATTGTCTAAAGTTTTAGGACTAAAGTGACCAAGTTTGCTTGTACTTAAAGAATTGCCCACAGAGCCCATACATTTCTAAAGCCAATCATTTAGTCTTGTCCATATAAGCATTCCTTTCGAGATGGAAGTAAATGGCAAATCAATATGTTGGGTGAGAGTTCAATGTGAAAAGTTAACATTGTCCTTAATGGTTTCTTTTCATTCACATACAAAAGAAGAAGTCATGGCATTCTTTCATGAAGAAACATATATAGAAACAGGGGAGTCACGGTTTCCCACGCTTTACCAAGCTCTCATACTACCCAAGCGGTGATGGGAGAAATTTAAGTGGGCTGTTTGAAGTTTCAAATCATTCTTTTTTAAAATAGTAAGAAATGAGTGGAAGATGAGATTATTTTGCATATCCTGTTTGGTTTCAAGACATTAGTAATATACAATGTTTAAATGTTTAAGCTTAGAGAAAATACAACCAAATTGTGCCTAGCTAAATGGTTTACAATGAACGCATAAGACCGATTGCTTGGACCTAATGTTTCATCATGTGGTATACAGTCGAATATCTCCTCAATTGGCTAGAGACTCAAGTCCTGCAGCACCTGTTATTATAACCGACCCGGAGTGTCATCAACAACAAGTTTGATATTGTGGCAAGATTCACCTCCTAAAAGCGCACAATACCGAAAAATAACCTCTAGCATTCTTTCTGTTTCTGGGAGTAAATTCAGACCTGCAAGGGAAACCAGTCATGGTTCATTAACAGTCACATGCTAAACATTTTTCAAGAGTTGTTAAATATTTGCAAATAGCCCACATCTTGCGGTTTACCTCAGCTGTTTCAAAACCATCACGCGAGACGACACCAACAAAATCCCACGCAGGTTGTACCACGCATCAGCTTTTCAGCAGCTACACAAGAAGGCAAAGAAAAAGAGTCTTGTAAGAATAAGCTTAGTCCGCGACATATACGACATGGAGCGCTTTGTATCAGCAACACATTAAAGCCTGTACGAAGTCGTTGTCTGCATCACAAACAACTCGTACCAACCGACATATCACCAAAGCCACTAGTGAAAACTTGTAAAAAATAATTTCCCCACATTCATAACCTGAAACCAACAATTTCCAAAGTTAAATTCTTAGTAGTATCACACATAAATGTTACTACAGAAGACCAAACAAGACCATACTTTTCATTTGCATATCATTCCACAAACAAGACCATACTTTTTGATTTTTCTTAGGTCCCTTGTTGTTTCATACTTGCTTTATGTTTGTTTCTGTTTACTAACCTCTAACCAAAATACCAAAAATATTTTTCAATTTGTTTGTTTCTTCTTCTTCTCTGTGTGTTTAGGGTTTTGCAAGGAGATTGATGGCAAAGACATTCATTCAAGTTTAAATCAGATGGACGTTTGACCTCATCTTGGTCAAACTATCAAGAGTTTGCTTCAACTATAAGTTACCCGTGGTGGTAGGATATTTTCTCAGGAATTGTGATCGTTCATGGTCAATTTGTCTTGTGTTGAAATTCATTGGTTTATCAAGCAGTGTTCAATGAGAAGTTTGGTCCAAATTGAAGGTGCAAGTAATGTCCTGGTACATGAGTAGTTGTGTTCATTTTTATCAGAGGTGTGTGGAAAATAGTCAAGTTGGTGTTACAACGAAATCAAGAGCTCATGGTTGCGTGTTTATGAAGGAGGAGATTCCTGGGGTTACTTCGCCTATGGTTTATCTTGCTATGCTTTTTAGCTGGTACTTGGACTGTTCGAATGAAAATTACGGATTCATATCATTCTTTTCTAGTTCTATCATTTCTTGGAGAGACCTGAATATTGTCAGTTGGCTTAAGTTTTACTGATGTGACTGATTCTGTTGGTTTCCAACCTAATGTCTGTACTTTGGCATGTGGCCTTGTAAGTGATGGTTTGCTTGTTCAGATTTACCAATCTACTGTTAAGCTTCGTTTGCCTACTAAGGATGGTCATTCTGAAGGCATCCCTTTGTCTTCTCCTATTTGTACATCTTGGTCCCCAGACAATTTGAATATTAGTCTGGGAGCAGTTGGGCATAATTTCGTAGTTGTGTCAACTTCTAACCCATGTTTTTTGTTTATCCTTGGGGTTAAAGTGCTATCAGGTTATCAATATGAAATTTATGAAATGCAACATTTTGGAACTGCAGAACGAAGTATCATGTATTTCCATCCCTAAACCTATGTATGGGAGAAAACAATCAAATTCAGAAAATAATAGCTCAATTGCCTCTTTTGTAAGCGGAGTGGACATCAATAAAACATTTGTTATTGGCACCCATAGGCCTTCTGTGGAAATTTGGTCTTTTGATCCGAATGGTGGAGTTACGATAGTTGCTTGTGGTACAATTTCATTAAAAAGTACAATGGGAACTGCCAATGGTGAGGAAGACGAGCCTTCTGAGCTTTCCTTGTTCAAAAGGTTATTCCGTATGCATCCTGAAGATGACAAAAGCAGTCCAGCCAATGAAAATAGCAACAATGGGGGCTTATCTCAAAGTAGTCCAGGTACAGAGAATTTTTTCCGCAAATTGTTCAAAGACCGTGATCGTTCAATTGAAGATTCAGAGCTATTGGGATCAAAGAGACAGAAAGAGAAGCATCCTGGGTCCCCAATGCTACAAAGTGAAAAATCGAGCACAAATCCCCCATTACCAATTAATCCATCTCGGTTCCGGAGAGGGGCTTACCATGACTCGTTGGAGTTTGTGCAGTCACTATGCGACACATCATATGGGTTAGTGGATGTTTTTCCAATTGAAGATCGCAAGAGTGCTCTTCATGAGTCGCTTAGAGAGATCAATGTACATGTAGCAAAGGTTCAGAACACTGGAGGAGTCTGTTTTCCACTGGGAAAAGGCATGTATCGCGTGCTTCATATGCCAGTAGATGAAGCTATTCTCTTGAATTCTAGGGAAAAGGCACCTTACATGATCTGCATTGATGTTTTGAAATGTGAAATGCCAAGTAATTTTAAGGAGACATCCAGCTCTCAAAAGCTTTCTCAAGGTGGAATTCCTTTGGCAAATGGAGATGCTTTCTTGCAAAAACCACCCCCTTGGGCTTATCCATTATGGACAGCACAAGAGGCATACCGTAATAGCAATGATAGGATGTCCAGATCGACTGCTCAAGCAATTGACCAGGCAATGACTCATGTATCTGAGCCAAAATTTGTTAGCCTGATTCTTTCGGTGGAAACACGGTATAATGGTCAGGCAGGGAAGAATTATAGAGAGGGTGCACATGGAGCAGCAGGAGTAGAACATGACAGTGATCTGGAATGGGTACGAGTAGTGTTGACAGCTGATCCTGGGGTTAGATTGGAAGATATTGAGGATCAAGCACCGCCTCGGAAAAAGGAACATCGCCGTGTTCCAAGTACAGTGGCAATTGAAGAAGTAAAAGCTGCAACAGACTTTCCATTTGGAAATAAGGATTTCTTACTGAAAGTTACATTGTTTAAAACTTCTGGTGTCACCAATTGCAAATTTACAATGCAATCAAGTTCTTCAGATGGTTGTGTGACTGGGATGATATCATTCTCACTGAACCTGCCCCCATTTACTTTCTGGATAATATTTTCTGTGATAAATGTGCTCACTAACCTGCTAAAGGAAATTGGAAAATCACTTGACGTGCATAATAAAGCCGAAGAGATTTTTTCTGAAACCTCTGATGAAAAGTGTGGATCATCTCAAAATGACATAAAGCGAAGTTACAGTCCCTGTGCGACATCCTTCTCCAATACAGAAGCCTTGCATGCCATGGTTCGGTTATTTCGCATGGTGCAGCCATTCTATAAAGGCCAAC
Source organism: Lathyrus sativus (assembly GCA_963859935.3). NCBI lineage: Eukaryota > Viridiplantae > Streptophyta > Magnoliopsida > Fabales > Fabaceae > Lathyrus > Lathyrus sativus. Next base: position 33,462,840 of record OZ012738.1, read on the forward strand.
TGCAGAGGTTTCTTTTAAGTCTTTGTGCTCATAGTGAAACAAGAGTATCTTTGGTGGAAATTTTGATGGACTTGCTAATGCTTGATGTGAGAAAGCCTGTCACATTTGCACTGTCAGTGGAAGTCATTTATTGAGCTGCAAAACTTCAGTGGTTTTAAAAAAAGTATTGAATTATACCAAGAGAGTGACAGAGGAAATCTGGTTACAGAATGCACAACAGAGGGTGGAGATCAGTTTACTGTGTGACAAAAAAGAGATGCATTTAGAGGAACAGCTCCAATCAATTTAACAGACAGGCTACACCAAGTGCTTCGTTGGGCGACAGGTTCCGTCGAAATCTTCTTCTCAAGAAACAGCACCTTATTGGCTAGTCCTAGAATGAAATTCTTGCAAAGAGTAGCATATTTCAATGTTGGAATGTACCCTTTCACTTCAATGTTTCTGATTATGTATTGCTTCCTACCTGCACTATCCTTATTTTCTGGACAGTTTATAGTCCAATCACTCAGCGTAACTTTTCTAGTGTCCTTGCTTGGAATCACAGTCACACTATGCTTACTTGCACTACTTGAGATCAAGTGGTCAGATATCACACTACATGATTACTGGAGAAATGAATAGTTTTGGGTTATCGGCGGAACGAGTGCTCATCCCGCAGCTGTTTTACAAGGATTGTTGAAGGTGATAGCAGGAGTTGACAACTGAGTATATCGGTAAGAAAGAATTAAGAAATGGGGCCAAATTGCAGATATTAGTATTCATAGCTTCCACCAACTATCCTAAACGGCACCTCCTTCCAATTCTCTTCAGCTACACCGACTTCCAACTCCATCCATTTTCAATTTCCGATTCTCAATTTCCCAATTTCTAGGGTTTTATTCTCGCATCTAGGGTTTTGACCCGATCGAATGGAGCCTCGTATTGGGAACAAATTCCGTCTTGGCCGCAAGATTGGTAGCGGATCCTTCGGCGAGATCCATCTCGGTACAAATATACAGACAAATGAAGAGGTTGCAATCAAGCTTGAAAATGTCAAAACCAAGCATCCTCAATTGTTGTATGAATCAAAGTTGTATAAAGTACTTCAAGGAGGAACTGGTATCCCAAATGTGAGATGGTTTGGCGTTGAAGGAGAGTACAATGTTCTTGTGATGGATTTACTAGGACCTAGTCTCGAGGATTTATTCAGTTTTTGTAGTCGCAAGTTGTCTCTTAAAACTGTACTCATGCTTGCTGATCAAATGATAAATCGAGTTGAATATATTCATTCCAAGTCATTTTTACATAGGGACATCAAGCCATACAACTTCCTGATGGGTTTGGGGAGGCGTGCTAATCAAGTTTATGCCATTGACTTTGGTCTCGCTAAAAAATACAGAGACACCTCTACTCATCAGCATATTCCTTACAGAGAGAATAAGAATTTGACAGGAACTGCTAGATATGCTAGTATGAATACACATCTTGGAATTGAGCAAAGCCGTAGGGACGACTTAGAATCACTTGGATATGTTCTTATGTACTTTTTGAGAGGAAGTCTTCCATGGCAGGGATTGAAAGCAGGTACTAAGAAACAGAAGTACGAAAAAATCAGCGAGAAGAAAGTTTCTACTTCTATTGAGTCCTTGTGTCGTGGCTACCCCTAAGAATTTGCTGTCGGTCATTGCAGTTTGATGATAAACCAGATTATGCATATTTGAAAAGGCTTTTTAGTGACCTTTTCATTCGTGAAGGGTTCCAGTTTGATTATGTCTTTGATTGGACCATCTTGAAGTATCAACAATCTCAAATTGCCACTCCTCCTTCACGCGCCATTGGTTCTGGTGCTGGGCCAAGTTCTGGCATACCACCAGCTGTTGTGAGTGCTACTGATAGACCAACAGGTGGGGAAGAGGGTAGACATGCTGGTTGGTCTTCATCAGATCCTGCTCGTAGAAGAAACTCTGGACCTATTGCAAATGACTTATTTAGACAAAAAGCCCCGGTTCCAAGTGACTCAACTGCATCTAAAGATGCTATGTTGTCTAGTTCTAATTTCTTCCGACCAAGTGGATCTACAAGACGAGTAGGTGCTGTTTCCAACAGTCGTGATGCAGTTGTTGGCAGTGAAATTGAACCCTCTCTTCCTCTTGCAAGGGATGGTAGTCCTGGATCACGCCTTAAAACCTCTGGTGCTCAAAGAAATTCACCTATCACATCATCAGAGCTCAAAGGAACATCCAGCAGAAACACATCAAACATAAAGAATTTTGAGTCAACTCTCCGAGGTATTGAGAGCATGAATTTCAATGACGAGAAGGTACAGTGCACATACCCCGACTATTCAGTTTTTTTATCCAATGATAATCAGGGTTTAGAGGCTTACTTTCATGCTCAATTTTTGGTTGTTGAAACTGCTAGTGGGAAGGGAAAAAAGTCATCCTTGCATTTTACCTATCCCTTCAAACCACAATGCTGGTACTTCATTGGTCTTGAGCATATAGGCAAGCATGGAATTCATGGAAATACAAAGTGTAAGATAGAGGATGATTTTGCTAATTGTTCAACTGATCCGCAACAGGCTGAAGTTGATGCAAACGAAATTGAAGCCGAACCGTAATTAAGCCATGAGAGCCAATCCACGTCACGTACTTGAAAACAGAGCGAAAACGGCTCGAAATTGAGGTTGAGCTGAGGAAACAATTCATCACTTATCCAAGCCATATTGCAAGCCATGTGAATATAATTTCAGCCATGTTACACTCCAAGCTGACCCCACAAGCCTTCCACGTCACCTAAGTGAGCTGAAAGAAAAGGAGTAAAAACGACATAAAAAAATATCAGCAAAAAGCTCACGCGTAAACACCCAATTCAAAACGCAGTGAAATTCTCACAAACGGCAAATCACTCACCCTCACTCTCAATCTATAAATACAAACCCCATTCATTCATTTCTCTCAAGCTTTTCAAGCCAAGAAAGTTCTGCAAAATTTACTCTAAATATTCACTCCAAAATTCATCTTCAGGTTTCAATTCCAAAATTCAAATTCACCAGCAACAAGTTTCAACGCAAATCAACAACCGTTCTTTGGAAGGAAGAAAAAGAAGAAGAATCGAAGCGTTGCTCACCTTGAATTAAAGGTAATTTGGAGTTTTATATCGAGACTTTGCGGTTTCGATTAGGTTGATCCAAGCACCATTACACAAAATTGATAACACATTTGAGATGTACGTTGGATTCCGATCACAACCGTGTTGGTTTTGCGTCCCGCCGCTTTGATTTGAACAAGCTTCGAAGTGGTATCCATGGCCGTGAATAGTGTCCAGAGCGCAATAAGAAGATGATGTGTTCTTTTTCTGATTTCTATTTCCTTTTTGTTTTTCTTTCACTTGTTTTTTTTATTATTTTTTCTATTATTTTCATTTTGTTTTTCTTTTTCTTAAAAGATTTGGGCTGTATGGGCCTTTTAACATTTTTTCTTGTTAATAGTTTTATATTTTAAAGAAAATTCTTAAAAAATTGATTTAAAAAAAAAAAAAATATTAATTTGGATTAATTGTAATTTTGTTTTGGATCTTGAATTTTGATAAGATCTCATCAATATCAATGGACTTTGGGTGTCGATTTTATCCACCAAGAGAGGTGATTGATATTGATGATGATTTAATCGATTTAAGATTCAAATTGAAATTTCTTTTCATTTTGATTTTCTTTCTTCTTCTTTTTATTTTTGATCGATGAAATCTATGGATCATAGATTGTTGATTATCAAGGTTGTTTAATCTTCATTATTTCAAATCTATGGACGAATAATCATTGAGATAATTCTCCGTACTTTGGAATAGTGATAGATTACCTTTGATTAATTGATGAAAAATCTTGATTATGATGAGATCACTACCTCTTTTCTTTTTGTGTGGCATGTTTTAGGAGAGTGATTTACATATCACTTCTCTAACATGTATTAACACTAACATTTTATTGACCGGCCTCAGATAGTCGTGGTTTCTACATAAACCCGATTACGATTGCTTAACATAGCGCTAAAGTGTCCCTTAATCGGAAAATGATCATTCGTGGCTCAAACTTACGTTTAAAAGTCCAAGTATGTTTAGTTGCTTGTCTTAAGTCCAATACCTATGAAAATCATTGTTAGGAGGCTTTGATTCTATCAATCCTCTAATGAGTTTTCATTAACCTTGGTCTAAAGTGCAAGAATTAATCATCATTGATCATATGTTCTAACCACTAATTACTAATTCACTAACATTATCTTTGTTTAATTTTGTTTATATTCTCTTCTTACTCCTTATTTCTTACTTTTATGCTTCCATTTTATCATTTCATATCATATCTTTGTTTATGTTTATGTCATTTCTCTTTTGTCCACTTGGACCATATCTTGTTCAAAACACTAATAAAGGATAAAAAATCTCTAAAAAAACTTGGTGTTGTTAACTTTGTGGTTATGTTCTTGGACTACTCTTAGACCTTGGACTTCATGGACCTTTGGACTTAGAATTAGGACTTTCATTCCTATGCTTGGAGTATTGTGGATCTTAGCCTTTATTTGGCTCGCTCATTAGCTTATGCTTTAAATCGGATGGAATTCTTTTTGCTTGCTATGGAGTTTGCTACAAGTCGGTTAGATCTTTCTTACCTCTAGCTCTTATTTTGGTTTCTAGGATAGTCACTTCATCTCCTCCCCTTCTTAAATTTTCAAAACTTTCTCCCTCTTTCAAAACCTTCTTGGTTTCAAACTTCAAAATCGCTTTTCGCAATAAAACCTTGACTTTCGTCAAGTGATTTTTAAACTTTGTTTTTTCTTAATAAAAGTCAATCAATGTTAATCATGTTTTGACCAATTTCAAAAGACATAAAAAATACAAAAACTCATCAACTCTTTTTGTGTCTTTATGCACTTTTTCACTTTAAAACTTTTCATAAAGTTTAGACATGATTCATTTCTATAGTTGAGATGTAAATCTCCTATTCCTCATATTATTAAGACTTTGACATTTTCCACGTTGATGTTGAGTGATAGTCTTGTTGATAATCCAAGCAAATCCTCCATCTTTATGTGACGCAGATGTTGTCTTAATACTCGTGGGTGGATAGTCACAGTTTTCTCCTTGAAATGACGACTTGTCTTTACATCTAAAATCAATCAAAACCAACAAATTTTTGTCATTTGTACCACGAACTACGGGGTTTTGATCCCATATTTCACTTTGTGGGTACGTAGGCATGAGGCGATAAGTCTCTCCAAACACAAAAATCTAAAAAATAATTCTCTTCTCATCTCCCCAATCTCTTTTCAAACAAACCATTTTCAAACCAAAAAACGTAAATATTTCAAAGGGCTCCTATAGAGTACTATAGACGTTTTGGGTGCTAACACCTTCCCATTGCGTAACCAACCCCCTTACTCCGATCTCTGTCTTGTGTTCTTATTTTAGAACTCTTTGGTTTTGTTCGCTCTTTTTCCTTTCCTTAATTTGGATAAAATAAAAGTGCGGTGGCGACTCTTGTTCTTTTGAGTTAAGCTAATCAATAGCTTACGCTCACGATTTTTACCGCTACAATGACCAACCTCGCAAAAGCAAATCCTTCCAAACCGTAAAATTACGCAATACCAGCATAAGAGATAAATTAACAGTTTCATCACAAAGCATTGCCGAGACCTGCACCTGCAGCAGAACCCGTATGAATTCAGATCATTACCAGAATAGAGTGGAAGATGAAAAAGTTCAATGAAGATGAAATTTTAAAAAGAAAGAATCTGAATATTCATTTATCAATTTACAAACAACAAGAGTTGTCGCAACAGGTACACTTGTCGCAACTGGTACGACAGGTCGCAACAGGTACGACAGGTCGCAACAACAGATTAACGTGTCCCGCACAAGTGAAACAGTGTCATAATGCGTAACCGTAACACAGAACCTGTTATCTATACACCTCCCTGCACAAGAAAAGACACAGGAAACATGACTCACAAACTCCAAAACCGCAGCACAATAGACAATACGTACGCATACAAAAACGGCAGCCAGGAATATGATCATTGAAGCAAACGCACGTGAACCGTAAATAAGCGGTTGCTGATGCGATGAAAGCTGATGCCGGTAATTTTGATGTTCAAGCCATATGGAAATCTCTTGCAGCACACCAATGCAAAATTCAAGCCAAATTGCAACCTGTTGCTATCAGACCAAAGACCACCAGCACAACCGTACGCGCACGTCGTCCACATCAAGTCACTCAGCCCAGGTCTTGATACAAGCTGATTCCTGCAAGAAAACTATCCAGTTTTTTAGCCAGCCAGCCATGTCTAAATACTGTTACGATTACAAACTTATTACAGAAGTGTTTACAAAGAAGTTTATGTTGCATCTCACAATAATAAGTTATGAGTATTTAAGATTGTTGGAATTGTTCTGACACTTGAAGCCAAGCACCTATAATTCATGCCGAGAGAGGGCTTGACGCTTATGAGGATTTGACGCCTTCAACTGTGCTTATCAGTTGGTGACCCCAATTTTCCTTTCAACACCAATTCGCATCACACCGCCAAACCTGACACAAAAGATTTATCAGACCACAGGTTTTTTTTTGCGTCATCACTATAATGCAGAAGTAATAATATTCAGGAAAAACATGCTCAGGCCATGAGATCTTATCCAATCATAGGGAGCTCAAAGTGTAACAGAAAGTGTAGTACTTACCGTATCGTTGCCCTCGCTGTAAATTATTATGTGGTCCGACCGCGGCTTCACACGCTGCGAGTCGTTATGCGGTCTAGTCACGGTATCAACACAAGCTCCACATCACTCTGCATCAACTCACAATTCACGCACACAAGCCACGAGATTTCGTATGAAAGATGATACACACCACCACCTGTTATGACTTTACGTGCCTTCGTACGTGAGTCGCAGCTTGCAGTAATCATACTCCATTTTCGTACCGCAAGCCACCTCAAGTCGCAGCTCTAATAATTTTCCACCTGCGAAACAAAGCAGCCACACCAAAGCCTGACGGTTATTCACAGCATATCACATGATAAGGCCAGGATTGTACACAAATATCACATCCTGCAACTGATGCACCCATGCCATGATTCACCCAGTTTTGGAAATCATAACCTGCACAATAATATTGAATTGCCAAAATATTATCACAAACCATTTTTGAAGGTCGAGGTATCGCTATAGAAAAAGACAGTAAAAAAAAATCAATTTATTAGCGGTAAAATCAGGGATGATATGGTGTTGTGGTAAAAAAATTCTTTACCTCACTACAGACAAAAGAGGAGATTGAGTAAATCGTACTACCTTACCTCAATCCCCTGCATACTCTCTCCATATATAACCGTGTGAGAAGTGACAACAAGGGAACCCTAGCCGCTCACCTCCAGACAACACAAACCCTCAACCCCATTCAGTTTCCTTCACATCTCTAAACCCAGAATCCATCCTCAAACATCTTCACCATCATCCTTATTCATCATCTTCTACGGGACTAAAAAAAAAACAACAAATCCATCTTTAACCTTCAACCGCACCATTTCAACGCCTTCGACAACTGAAAACCTTCAACACAACCCTAGCCGCTAACGAAACACACCGAGCTCCAAACCTCTCAACCTTAAACCAACAAACTGAAACTCACAAAACTCCCTTCTTTCACCCCAAATCATATTCAATCTTCAATCAACCCCAAAACCCATGGTAAGCCATTTTCGGATCGAAACAGAGAAAAATAAAAGGATAGAAAAGATGAAGAGTTGAAAAAGTGAAAGGCAGAGAGGGTTTCAAACTCCATTTCCGAGAGGGATTAGTTCGAGACGAAAGAAAAGGTCGACCTTCCACGGTTCTTCGATTTATGGTTTTACGGACATTGAAATGTTGGGAATAATGCCACCTCATAATCAGTCTCTTAATATTTGTTGGTTTTTTTTCTTTTTTATTTATTGTTTTTTTTATTCTTTTCGTTTTCTCTTGTTTTAATGGAGATGGTGTGTCTCCGTTTTGGATTATACTCAGCTTTTATTGTTTTTAATATAGGATTTGGGTTTTACCTTGTTTTTTTCCTTATATATATGTTGATTAGTTAGATGGGTTGATTGGGCTTGGCTTTAAGGCTTGTTCTGTTTCAAAATATTAACGTGAAACAAAGGATCTGAGACCACCTTTATTTCTCCGATTTTATTTCGATTTTTGGATCGATGAAGTCTTTTATTCGTAAGCGTCGCTTATCGAAGTTGATAACCTTCTCGATTTCAAATCTATGGTGAATGACCATTGGGGTCATTTTCCGTACTTTGGGATCGTGATAGGCTACCTTCGATTAATCGACATTATGTTTGCGATTAAGACGAGATCCTATTCTTTCGAGTCCCGATTCGATTCATTGACCATTGAATTTAATTTCCGTTAAATATTATTGTGGATATTATTGTTATATTATCTTACTATATTATTGTCATATTATTTATTCATATTATTATTATCATATCATATTTATTCATATTTATTCACCCATATTCGAAAATACCTAATAAAATATCGAAACCGCTAAAAGCCGATTTGGTGGACTGTTGGATCTTTGGTCATTTGCAGGTATCCTAACTTTGAGTCGTGCCCGACTTTACTCAAGGGGTAGTTTAGGACACAATGCACACACACGGCTTTCTCTTGGGCTACCTTACAATGAGACCCCTTTATTTCGTGCAATTCCGTGTAACTTACATGTATCCCTTCCCCATTCCGATGTATGTTTCGCATTTCTTTGATTATTAGTTTATCTCCTAGGAGCACCCTTAGGGACTAGAGCGGATCAAACTATTTTCAAACTAATTCTCGATTCATCATCGAGCCATTTTCAAACCCTTGTAAGTCGAGTGCTCATACGCATTCGCTATCAACCTACTACATAACTCGACCCTTGATGCGTAAGTCAGGTCGGTCACGTTTCTCAAACCGTGTACATTACACGCTTTGCACGCGATAATAAGTCAAACCCTTGATCCAACGTCAAGTGGATTTTCGTAACAAACTATCAATCAATTAACAATTATTCAATTCTTTTCAAGGTGTAAAGAGTAGGTTCAAGTCTTTGATCTTGCTTTCCGTTGTTTATATGCGAGTTATCTTATTCGTATGTGAGCAATTGACGCCTTTAGATAATATTAACAAACTCGACAATATTCAACCATCTCCAATTACTCATCCTTTCACTCACCTTTCAAACAACTTCTTTTACGATAAAAAAGAGAGTGTCCCAAGTCTTTGGTTCGCTCTCCCGACTACTTGGATCCGAGAAGCCTTTCTCAAGCTTCAAGTAGTCATCATCCGACCAATCTCATCCTTTTATACACCATTTCAAATTCAAACAACCTTCTTTTACGATGAAAAAGAGAGTGTTCCAAGTCTTTGGTTCGCTTTCCCGATTACTTGGGGTCTATGAAGTCTTTCTTAGGCTTCAAGTGATCGTCATCATTTCAACCTTATCCTTTCAAACATATCATTCCTTCATGATGAAAAAGAGAGTGTTCCAAGTCTTTGGTTCACTCCCCCGATTACTTGGGTCCGAGAAGTCTTTCTTAAACTTCGAGTAATCGTCATCCGTACTCACTTCAAATCCAATTCAAACCCATTTCTTTCGTGGTCGTTACCACGAACTACGAACACTCTGATTCTTTATTCACTCGTGAATGTAAGATACGTAGGCACAAGATTGCAATGATCTTGGCGAGCACAATCCCCTCCATTTTCCATTTTCCCCCATCATTTCCCGTAGTCGAACTACGACGCTCTAATTTCTCATTCTCGTCCGAATGAGCATACGTAGGCACAAGGGCCCCAATCCTTGGCGAGCACCCTATCTTCTAACCATCCCCTTTCCCCTAGTGTCTTTATCCCTTTATAGTATCCTTTAGCATTTAGTAGCGAGAAGAGAAGAATTAAGTTTAGCTAACATCCATTAACTCGAATTAAGAGGTTCCCGTCGAGTACGACGGACGTGAGGGGTGCTAATACCTTCCCCTCGCGTAACCGACTCCCGAACCCAGGAATATGGTTGCGGCGGCCGTGTTCCTTCCGTGTTTATGAGGTTTTCTCGATATTTTCCTCTCCCGTTCATTCGGGAAAAATAAAGTTTGGTGGCGACTCTGTCGAACCGCAATTTCCGCGCCTTTTGCGCGAGGGTCATATGTTCGAAATGAATTTTCGAGGTGCGATAGGTGGCGACTCTGCTGGGGACCTTTGCTCCATGCAAGAGAGAGTCGAGCCCATCTTAGTTTGAGTTGTTAGCTTGTTGTCTTTTATGTTCTTCTCTCTCATTTATTAGCATCCTTGTCTTGGTTACTTGTGCTTGTGGCATTGTGGGGTTGTTCTACTTATGTTTACTTTGTGAGATGGCTCTACACCCGAGTCCGAGTATAACCCTAGGATTAGGATGGTGGTTGTGTAGTGGAGACTTGCGTGGAGTCTTTCACGTTAAGTTGAAGCGAAAACCCCACTTGGAGTAGATTCCTTGGAGATATTGTTGTTGTGGTGAGTCTTTGCCATGACAATAATGTTTTCGAGTTTGAATCGTTGATCCCAAGGACCATTAACCGTTTTATCCATGGTGGTTGGTAGTGTTAGTTCTTTGTGAATTAATACGAACGTCCCAATCAGATGAGATCCCTTGAACGTATTACTTTCTTACAGTAATATTTTCAACCTCGATCTATGACTCTGAGAACCTTTGCTAGAATCCGTGTGTCGATGGTTGTGTAGTTGATGCCTCCGAGAAGTCTTTCTCGTGTGGAAGATACGAGAACCTCACCTAGAGGAGATTCTATTGAGGATATTATCGTCGTGATGAGGCTTTGTCATGGCAGTAATATCTTTGAAAGATGTCCATGACTCTAGGCACCTACCCATTTTAGAATCCTACTTGTGGGGGTTTCTTTGAGCAGTGACTGTGATCCTTGAACCGTTCACCCGGCTAATCTCAGAATTGTTTGAATTTGTGATCCTGTGATCCTGGATCTTGCATCTTGCATTGCATATCATTTGCATTGCATCTTATTTGTTGTGCATCTTGCATCCTCCTTCCTTCATCAGTTTCTCATGTTTCTCTTTCCTTCATATCCAGTAAATCAAGCTGAGTCCTCGACACCAGTACGCAACTAGAGCCAATACAAGACGAATGATGGAGCAGATTCAACAGGAGCAAGCTACCTTAAGGGAAGAGTTGGATTCTATGAAAGGAAAGATCGACCAGATCCTCGAAGCCATCCTCACGGCCAGAAGAGAGGAAGAACAGCGTGAAGCCGCTGCTGTCGTCAACAACAATGGTCAAGGACAAGGGTCTATTGCCATCCCTTTGGTTCCAATTCCAAATCCTCATGGGATGCCGTTGAACTTCAATAACGCAACCGAAGGGAACATTTCTCATCCAATCCCAGCGCCCGGAATTACCATTGGAGCTATCCCGCAGACCCAGCCTACTGCCGTGCAAATCCCAGTTCCTCATATCGAAGATACTCTGATGGATCAGTATGACGACGTTCAGAACTATCATGCTGCTATCCCCATTTCCAGTCCCGTTGCTGCTCAGGATTCAGAAGCTATGAAGATGTGCCGAGATCTAGCTGAGAAACTCCGAGCCATGGAGGGGCACGGTTCAAATTCTTTCAGTGCTTTAGAATTATGCTTGGTGCCTGATGTTGTCATTCCTCCCAAGTTCAAGGTGCCCGAATTTTCAAAGTACAAAGGTCTCAGTTGCCCGAATATTCATCTGAAGATGTACTGTCGCAAGATGGTTGCCTATGCCAGAGATGAAAAGCTCATGATCCATTGCTTCCAAGACAGTTTGTCTGGAGCATCACTCGAATGGTATATGCAGCTGGAACGTAACAGTGTGCGCACTTGGGCCGAGCTAGCCGATGCATTTGTCAAGCAGTATAAGTACAACACAGATCTTGCTCCGAATCGTACTCAGCTTCAGAGTATGACTCAGAAGGACAACGAATCCTTCAAGGAGTATGCGCAACGATGGAGAGAGCTAGCGCAAGGGTGCATCCACCTCTTGTTGACCGTGAACTAATTGACATCTTCATGGGTACTTTACAAGGCCAGTCCTACGAAAAGCTGATTGGTAGTGTCTCCGCTGGATTTTCTGACTTGGTGATTGTCGGTGAGAGAATTGAAGAAGGGTTGAAGAGTGGAAAGATACCAGGAGGTTCTAACAACCAGGCCAACGCCAAAAAGCCTTTCAACGGATACAAGAAGAAAGAGGGCGAAACAAATGCCATCTATTTGCAGAAAGGGCAGGCTTCTCAACAAGCTCCCTCCCCTATGCCTTATCAACTTCCCTATTATCAGTATCCGTATGTTGCTGCCACACAATATGCTCCAATGCCTTATCAGCCAGCTGTTCAAGCAGTGCAAGCTCAGATGCCACGACAACAGGCTCCTCAGCAACAAGCCTACAACCAGCAAGGATATCAATATCCTCCTCAGCAACAGCAGATGCAAGCTACTCAGCAACGACAAGGTACTCGCCCACAGCGTCCGCAGAGAACATGGAGGCCAGATAGAGTCTTTGATCGTCTACCAATGACATATGCTAAAATCTTTGCTCAGTTGATGGAGAAGAAAGCTGTTGTTCCGAGAGATTTGGCTCCTCCAACTGTCATTCCTGCCGATTACGATGCAAATGCTCATTGTGAGTTTCATAAGGGCGCTCCAGGTCATACCATTGAGGATTGCAGAGCCTTCAAGCACATAATTCAAGACATGATCGACAGGGATGCTATCAACTTCAATGGGAAGTCTCCAAATGTCATCAACAATCCGATGCCACCAGTCAACTAATGCCAACATCAGATCGATTCCAATCAAGTTCATTCCTCGAAGAAGGCCGTCATGCTGCCATTTCATATTTCACATTTCTTATGTTTTGTCTTTGTTTGTTTAAGTATTGTATGCTTTGAACAATTGCCATTCGTATTTGGTTTTCATTAATGTATCGTTTATGCATGTTTTGAATTAGTTATGTCGTATTCACTCATTTTTCACTTATCACCGACATGTTTATTCACTCCACTCTATTCACTGTTGTTTAGCATGATTTGAGGGAGGATGATGAAAACGAGATACCCATAATTGCAAACCGTATGCTTTCAGACCGAATCTCGTCAATGATGTACAGGCATTGTTTCAATTCCCCAAACACCGGAGATATAAGGAGTTAATCCCTAGTAAACCACTTCGAGCCTAGAAGTAGCAGTTTCCTTCGGATATTCAAACCTTACACTTAACCTGGGGTAGGGTAGTGTTCAGTTAATCCAATCTCGCATTCAAACCAACCAAGTAAAATCCAAAAGACGATTGTTTATTAATGACCCACGGCATGGCAGTCACAACCTTCCAACAAAATCCAAAAAAGGAAAAAAATCAAAGGCCTGCTAAGTCAAACACCTCAGAGGAGACTTAGACAAAATCAAGGCAATCCCGATGGATCTGACAAACAAAGTCAATCCATGCAAAAGTTAGGGATCAAAACAAAAGCAAAAGAGGACCCCGAAACCCTCAACAAAACAAAATAAGGTTCAGTGACCACCCAGATCAAAGGGGCACTGGCATCCATCAAAATAAAGTGACTGCCACGTCGAGCAAACCTTGAACCTTCAAGCTTACACCGTCCAGACAAGTGTAGAATTAACTGAGCGTAGAACTGGAGATCATTAAGAAGAAGGGGTGGGTACAAATAATACTTTGAGCCTAATATCCTTTGTTTCATAACCGTGAACCAGACCATGTTACAACCCTCGAAAGACCTAATTGAGGCAAGGTTTATTCTGAAAGCATACTGCCGCAAGGTTGCGTAACCTGACTCCTCACATGAGTGTTAATCATCAACATTGGTGTCACTATCCTTGCTATATCATCTATACCAATCAAAGTTAGCACAACATTTGGGCTAACTGTCCATTCATCTCACTACCACAACACTTTCAAATAAACGATACTTTTTCAAACTTGCATCGAACTTTGCATTAATTATTACCATTTGTGAATGTACAGTTTTAATTGCAAATTAGTGCTAGGTATTCAAGGACATCTCAACAAGGGGCAATCAGGGAGGAACTTGACTTTCAGTGGCGTACACGAGGCAAGATTATTTCAAAGCCCATAGGCTGGGGCAAATCATTCAACAGCTCGAGCAGGGGCAAGCCATTAACAAGTTCTGACTGGGGGCAAAACCAGGTCGTCCTGACCATCAAGCAGGGCTGCAACCTTCTCTGAAGCAAATTCACAACCACCAAATACCCAGGCTTGGGGCATCAAGGACATCTTATGCTCCAATCATGGCGTCTTCAATAAACTGCGTGTCGAGGAAGTTAACCCCTCCCACCACCCAAAATCCAATCTGCATTGGCAACTACCAAAAATCCACCATGCTGGCGTCTCCCTGCATTTCTAATTACCTGTCTACAATCATGTGCATCATACGCATGACATTCACTATCATAAGTATCCTGCATCATATGCATACTCCAATCATATCTTACTTCCCCAGTTCTTGCATCTCCGCGCGTCAGCATTTGCATTTGCATTTCCATTCGTATGGAGCATCATTATCATCCAACATTCATATATGCAAGTCAAGGTCCAGGATCAACCTCGAAGACTTCCAAGACTGTCATCAGCCCAGTCAGGGGCATCTTCTGCAAGATGGTGGGTTTGTCCCACGATTTTCAAGAGCTTCAAAGTAATCATCAGCCCAGTCAGGGGCAATCTTCTGCGATTGTGGGTTTCTCCCACAAAATTTCAAAATATTCAAAGTAAGATTTAGCCTAGTCAGGGGCATTCTTTTCAAGACCATGGGTATTTCCCATGATGTATTTCAACCTCGTGGTTGATCAGATCTTCACATTAATATACATCCCAGCCAGGGGCATACCATTCAAGACCGTGGGCGCTCCCCACGAAGTTGTTCAACCTTTTGTTGAGCAAATCCAAGAGTTTCAGTGCAAGATTCAGCCTGAGCAGGGGCATCTTCAGCAAAGCCGTGAGCGTTCCTCATGAAGTTGTTCAGCCTTTTGTTAAGCAAACCAAGACATCAAGACAAACTCAGCCCAGTCAGGGGCGTCCTCTTCAGAATTCATGGGTGTAACCATGAAATCATTTCAACAAAATTATGATCTCTAAGCAAGTCAGTAGTCGTCCCTGTAAGAACAGAGTATGCCTAAGAGGGGGGGGGGGTGAATTAGGACTTTTGAAATTTTTCCGGTTTTTATATGGTTCTTGGAAATATACTGGATGGTGTTCTTGGTTATGAAAAGCAGTAAATCAACAGAAAGAAAGAAAGACACGGGATTTATAGTGGTTCCCCTCACAATCCGAGAGTACTCCACTCCCCTTTCAACATGAAAGAGAATTTTCACTATTGTTTAAAACAGTACAACCTATCACACCATCAACCGGTGAGGCCTACTATCAAACAATAAAATCTCACAAGTGTACAAGAACAATCCTCTTGTAAACACTCACCCTTGTGTCCAACAATCCTGGATCACAAGTCAAAAATAAAATAATTGTAATGAATTTGGTTTGAGTATAACTGTCAAAGTGATCTTCTTCAATGAATCAAAATTCACTCTTTGTAATTTTTCAATACAAGTGTTCAATGAATGTGAAATTTTCAATGCAAGTATGAACACTTTTGAAAAATGAATTTGATTCTAAGACAATTTCAAAAATGAGTATTGGTTTTTTGTTGGTGTGTTTTTCAAAATGAAAAACTCAGAATTTATATCAGTAAAATAACCTTTCACAAAAGGTATGATTTTAAAAGATTCAAACCATGAAAAGGTATGATTTTAAAATAATTTTTGAACTCAAAACAAAGCAATTTTTCACTGCACGTTCAGTGTTAATCGGTTAACCCATATGGTTAATCGGTTAACACTGGTACGTTAGCCCAGAAAATTCAAAATTCAAAATGGTTAACCGGTTAACCCATATGGTTAATCGGTTAACACTGCTAATTTTCAGAAAAATGCTTTTTAAAATTAATGTTATACCATTTTTAAAGTTTCAAAAAACATGCTTATGTATTATGCACAAATGATTGATGTTTTTTGAACACTTGTATATCAAATTATAAAGGTGGATTTGATATACCAGTAATGCAGGCAAGTCTGGAAGAATCAGTTCCATATGTAGCTTGACTTGAAAGATAGCTTGATGACTTTATCTTGATGACTTTGAACGGCTTGTCTTTTTGCAATCAAGAGATGACTTTGAGTAGCATTGACATCATCAAAACTTGAGACTGAAGCATGCTTCTACATTCTCCCCCTTTTTGATGATGGCAATCAAAAAATGTGGTGCGGTATCTCTTGGTTCTTGATCTGGTTCTCCCCCTATGTCTAGCAACTCCCCCTATCTTAACAGAGGAAAAAAAATCTGCACACAGAGAGACATTAACAGAACCAAGCTCTTCTCCCCCTTTGACATCAGCAAAAAGGAAGAGCTTTCAAAGAAATCACAAGATAGCAGTATATAGTAATAAGCACATGCAAAGCCAAGTAAACACAAAACACAAACAGTAGTACATATAAGATGCAACAAATGGAAATTGTACTTGTTACAATAAAACATAGTTCAAATGAAAGCATAAAAACTTATAACTAGAAAGCAAAGCAATAAAAACAACAGCAGCAACATATTCTCTAAAAATCCTCATCCGCCATATCCTCCTCCTCTTCTTCTTCATCACTATCAACCTCTTCTTCAATCTCGTCGTCCACAACTCGGGTGCTGGAATGTGGAGGGTTAAGAATGAGGTTTCTAAGGGAGGCAATTGCTCGGGAGGTCTCTCTATGCATATTCATGGATTCTCGATGCTGGTTCATCATGGTTGTGTAGAGAAACTCACTGGTAAGACCCCCTTCAGGCATTGGATAAGCGTGATGCACAGGACCGTCATCAGTGTACCTGTAGGTACCGTCAGCCGCCTTGATGATTCCAGTATTCTTCACAATATTAATCTCATTGATCTCGTTGGTTGTAGGTTTCATCTTGGAGGATGGTTCTCTGTTGAGGTCAAGTTCAGTTAATTCCAGAATTCTAGAAACCAAGCGAGCATACGGCAACCGGGTAATGCAATGAAGTTGTTGCTGCAGATGATACATAATAGTCAAAATCCAATTGACTCTGATGCGATTCTTAATAGCAAAGATCAGCTGCATTTCCAAATCGTTGATCTGAGAGTGATTTGAGTCCTTCGGAATGAGGACATAGCATATAATGTAGTGAAGCATTCGATCAGATACTGTCAGATTCTTGGCATAGCATAGCATACGAGCAGTGCGGGAGTTTGCAATAACCGTTTCTTTTGGGAACCTGCAAATCTGATAGTAATACTCCATTTTATCATAGTTTGCCCAGGGTCCATCTACATGGTTTACACCTTTCCTCAGGAAGCATCCCTTTGATGGAATCTTAAGGTGTCTAGCAAGGGTGGATAAATTCTCAACAAACTCATGATCTCTAATGGTGGACCGGATCATGTGGTTCTCATCCATGTCCAGATACACAGAAATTTTATTCATAAAAGCTTTAACCAGATCAGGATAGATAATACCAGAGTCGGTGACGAACTTGTCGATACGCTGATATTCCAACAGAGTAGGAAAATCAAAAGATATTGCAGGAAAAGCTCGAAGATTCACATACTTTACCGGCATAAGTTGACGAACACGCACTTTGAAATCCATTCGTCTCTTTTTGGTGGTTTCCATTGGAATACTGTCGTCATCTGATTCTGATGCAGATTGATGTTCTGGAAGTTTTCCCTTGCCGCGGTTTGATGCTGAAGCCATGGATGGAGGTTTGAGAGGTTGTGGGTTCTGAGGAAGTTAGGGTTTGAGAAGTTGTGGGGAGTTTTTCCAATTTTTAAGAGTGGGAGAGAGAAGTTAGGATTTAAGAGGGAATGTGGATTTTGGATATGGATGTGGATATTTTAAAGAATATGAACCACACAAAATATATAAAGAAAAAATATAAAATTTTCAAAAAATTAATTTAATTTTCGTTTCTGATTTTTTGAAAAAATAACAGTGTTAATCGGTTAACCATATAGGTTAATCGGTTAACACATTAAAAAATTTAATCAGAATTGAAAATTTAACAGTGTTAATCGGTTAACCCATATGGTTAATCGATTAACATGCTCGAATTTTTGATAAATACATAAAAACAGAATGCATACACATGAAAACATATCACAATTAATGCATACATATAATAGAGACAAGGATCAGATGTCACCTTCATCAAGAATCCCAAGTTCTCTCCGAATTTTGTAGAATGATTCTTTTCCCAAAGGCTTGGTGAAGATGTCGGCGAGTTGGTTGTGTGTGTCGACGAAAGTAACATCAACATCTCTGTTTAATACGTGATCTCGAAGGAAATGATGCCGGATATCGATGTGCTTTGTTCTGGAATGCATAACCGGATTCTTTGTGATATTTATGGCACTAGTATTGTCACATCGTAGAGGAATGCAACCGAGGTCAACACCATAATCCAGAAGTTGTTGTTTCAGCCATAAAATCTGTGCACAGCAACTTCCTGCAGCGATGTATTCTGCTTCGGTGGTGCTGAGTGCTACACAAGCTTGCTTCTTGCAGGCCCATGATACTAGAGCATTTCCAAGAATATGACATGTACCACTTGTACTTTTTCTATCGGTTTTGCATCCTGCATAGTCAGCGTCAGAAAAACCAACTAAAGAACAAATACTACCTTTAGGATACCATAATCCGACGTTGGTCGTTCCTTTGAGATACTTGATAATTCTCTTCACAGCAGTGAGATGTGATTCCTTCGGATTTGCTTGGAAGCGCGCACACAAACAAACACTAAACATGATGTCAGGACGGCTTGCCGTCAAATATAGTAATGAACCAATCATACCTCGATATTTAGTAATATCAATTGGAGTACCAGATTCATCTTGATCAACATACGTTCTGGTTCCCATAGGAGTAGACATCATCTTGCAACTATCCATATCGAATTTCTTTATTAATTCCTTACAGTACTTGGATTGGTTGAGGAAGATTCCATCCTTGGTTTGCTTGATTTGTAGTCCAAGAAAATAATTTAGCTTTCCCATCATGGACATCTCAAATTCTTCTCGCATCATGAGTGAGAATTCTTCGCACAGTTCTTTGTTTGTTGATCCAAATATGATGTCGTCGACGTAGACTTGTACTAACAAGGTGTTACCCTTGACCTTCTTTATAAACAGCGTCTTGTCAACCTTTCCTTTTGTAAATCCTTTCTCACATAAGAAGTTGCTAAGGCGATCATACCATGCTCGTGGTGCTTGTTTTAAACCGTAGAGAGCCTTCTTCAGTTTGAAAACATGTGAGGGATTTTTGAAGTCTTCAAAACCCGGAGGTTGTTTGACGTAGACTTCCTCATTAATGTACCCATTCAGGAAAGCGCTTTTGACATCCATCTGGAATAACTGAAAATTCATAGAACATGCGTAAGCAAGAAGTAATCTAATTGCTTCTAACCTTGCTACCGGAGCGAATGTTTCATCAAAATCAATTCCTTCCTCCTGGTTGTAGCCTTGTGCGACCAATCTTGCCTTGTTACGAACTATAATCCCGTTCTCGTCAAGTTTGTTCTTGAACACCCATCTGGTTCCTATAATATGCTTATTGTCCGGTCTTGGTACAAGGGTCCAAACTTGATTTCTTTCGAACTGATTAAGTTCTTCTTGCATTGCTATAATCCATTGGTCGTCGCCTAAAGCTTCATCGATCTTTGATGGTTCAATTTGAGATACAAATGCCATGTTGAGACACGCATCTTTTAAGTTAAGTCGAGTTGCCACGCCTTGACTAATATCACCAATAACTTTATCAATTGGGTGATCTCTGTGTGTTCTCCATTCTTTCGGAAGATCTTGATTTTCTTGAGTAACATCTTCTTGTAATATTGTTTGATCTTTTGAAGCAGTTTCTTCATTTGGTGAAGCATCTACAAAATCATCATCATCATCCAAAACAATATTATCCTCTTTCGAGGGGTTAGTCTCATCAAACGAAACATGAATGGACTCTTCAATGGTAAGAGTTCTTTTATTAAAAATTCTAAAAGCTTTACTAGAAGAAGAGTAACCAAGAAAGATACCTTCGTCGGACTTCTCATCAAACTTACCGAGATTTTCCTTATTGTTGTTGAGAACGAAGCATTTGCAGCCAAATATGTGGAAGAATGATATATTCGGTTTCCTTCCCTTGAACAACTCATACGGAGTCTTTTTGAGTAGCGGTCAAATATTCACGCGGTTGCTTACAAAGCATGCCGTGCTTACTGCTTCTGCCCAGAAATATTTTGGAAGATTTGTGTCGCTGAGCATTGTTCTAGCAAGTTCAACTAGTGAACGATTCTTCCGTTCTACGACGCCGTTTTGTTGAGGAGTTCTTGGTGCCGAAAAATTATGAGAAATTCCATGTTCTTCGCAAAATTCTTCAAAGTCTGAATTTTGAAATTCTCCACCGTGGTCGCTTCTTATGGAGGCTATAGTGAGTGACTTCTCGTTTTGAATTTGTTTTGCATACTTTTTGAATGCTTTAAACGCATCATTTTTCTGCACTAAAAACATTGTCCAGGTATATCGAGAAAAATCATCAACAATAACTAAAGCATAAATACTACCTCCAAAGCTCTTCGTTCTTGATGGACCAAAAAGATCCATATGCAACAATTGAAGTGGTCTTGATGTAGAAACCACTTGCTTGGATTTGAAAGTTGTCTTGGTCTGTTTTCCCTTTTGACATGCATCGCATAATTTATCCTTGATGAATTTTATCTTTGGAAGCCCAACAACCAGATCATGCTTGATTAATTTGTTTAAATGCTCCATGTGAATGTGAGCAAATCTCTTATGCCAAAGCCATGCCTCGTTGTTGTTTGCCATAAGACACTTTACCTTCAAGGAAGAGTCATCAAAAGAGATCATAAAAATATTATTATATCTTTTACCTTTTAGCAGAATCTCATGAGTGACTTCGTGTTCGATCAAGCATTCCTCTTTTGTGAAGTTGATTTTGAACCCTTTGTCACACAATTGACTGATGCTAAGCAGGTTATGCTTAAGGCCTTCAACAAAAAGAACGTCTTCGATGATTGTACATGGAGGTGCACCAATGGTTCCAACTCCAAGAATTTTTCCTTTATTATCATCACCGTAAGTGACGTATCCTTTGGCCTTTAATGATAGACTTGAAAATTTGTTTATATCTCCCGTCATATGCTTCGAGCAGCCACTATCAAGATACCATTGATTTGTGGTTGTCTTCAAGCATACCTACAAAACAAAATTAGGTAGTGTTAGGTACCCAAGTTGCTTCGGGTCCTTGATAGTTAGTACCTTTTTCCACCCACACATAATGCCCCTTTGCAACACCAATATTACGTACATAGCAGGCATTAGGTGTGTGTCCTTTAATACCACAATAAAAGCATGTAGGTTGAAAATGACTTCTGTATCTAGGAATATAGTTATTTTTCTTATTAACTCTTTTCTTGTTATGATTTTGATGCTGAGTCTTAGAAGTGCTTGTCTCTTTCTTCACAATTTGTTCACTTGCTCTTACAAAAATGGTCTTATTGGTGCTTGGTTTTGAAAATTTAGAATATCCCAATCCACTTTTATCATTAGGATACCTTTGATGTTTAAGAATCTCTTCCAAGCCAATTTGACCTTTTTCGTATCTTTCTAAAACTCTTTTAAGTTGAACAATTTGAAAAGACAAAGACTCACAATTCTTACATACAAGACTTTGTTTTTCATCCATCACTTTTTGTTTTTCTTCTTCAATATTTTTCAAGAAATCAGAATTTTGTTTTTCCAAAAGTAAAATTCTTTTCTTTTGTGATGAGATGTCTTTATACAAAGTCTTGCACTCTTTTAGAAGTTCATCTATAACTTCTTGTGCATCATTATCATAGACAGAAAAATTACTACTAACCTCATTTTCGTCATCAGAATGGTGAGAGGCCATTAAGGCAATATTTGCACATTCATCGCTATCTGATTCCGATGATGAACTTACTTCGTTGTCGTCCCATGCGACATAAGCCTTCTTTGTTTTGAAATCCTTCTTGCTCTTGAATTTTCCTTTATTTGCGAGTTTTGGGCAGTCTGGCTTTATGTGACCTTGTTTTCCACATTCATAACATGTAATTTCTTGGTTTGATGTGGATGCCTCCTTTTTCCTGAAATGTCTATTCTTTTTAGAAAAAGAAGAAGTTTTATTATTATTGAAAAACTTACCGAGCTTCTTTACTAGAAGCATGAAATTTTCGTCTTCGGAGGATTCGTCAATTTTGTCATCCTTTGTGTCAGTCTTCAAGGCAATTCCTTTGGACTTCTTGTCTTGACTCTCATGTTTGTCAAGCCTTCCAAGTTCCAGTTCACGCTCTTGAAGTTTCCCAAATAATGAAGCGGATGTCATTGTTGAAAGACTTTTCTTTTCCGAAATGGCGGTCACCTTTGGTTGCCATTCTCTTGTCAAGGATCTTAGAACTTTTAAGTTGAGATCATCGTTGGTGAAGGTCTTCCCAAGAGCAATCAGGTGATTTGTTAGATGAACGAACCTCTTTTGCAAGGCAACAATAGATTCACCGGGCTGCATACGGAACATCTCATATTCTTGACTTAACGTGTTAAGTCTTGATCTTTTTACTTCTGCTGTTCCTTCATGCGTTTCTACCAAGGTATCCCAAATCTGTTTTGCCGATTTACACTGTGATATGCGAAAGAATTCATCCATACTGAGGGCGCTATGAAGTATGTTGATTGCTTTCTTCTCATTCAAGATTCTCTTCATGTCATCTTCATCATATGAGGATTTGATCTTTGGGGTTCCAACACCATTTACCACACTTGTAGGAACATGTGGACCAGTTTCAACGGTTTCCCATATACCATCTCCTTGAGCCTCAAGATGTGCCTTCATACGGATTTTCCAAAAATCAAAATATTCTCCAAAAAAGAGTGGTGGTTTGTTACTGCTTCCACCATCTTTGAAAACCGGGTTGGTACTTGCAGAAGCCATACTGAATCGTTAGGAACAGGTTACCTTAACCTGCTCTGATGCCAATTGTAAGAACAGAGTATGCCTAAGAGGGGGGGGGGGGGGGGGTGAATTAGGACTTTTGAAATTTTTCCGGTTTTTATATGGTTCTTGGAAATATACTGGATGGTGTTCTTGGTTATGAAAAGCAGTAAATCAACAGAAAGAAAGAAAGACACATGATTTATAGTGGTTCCCCTCACAATCCGAGAGTACTCCACTCCCCTTTCAACATGAAAGAGAATTTTCACTATTGTTTAAAACAGTACAACCTATCACACCATCAACCGGTGAGGCCTACTATCAAACAATAAAATCTCACAAGTGTACAAGAACAATCCTCTTGTAAACACTCACCCTTGTGTCCAACAATCCTGGATCACAAGTCAAAAATAAAATAATTGTAATGAATTTGGTTTGAGTATAACTGTCAAAGTGATCTTCTTCAATGAATCAAAATTCACTCTTTGTAATTTTTCAATACAAGTGTTCAATGAATGTGAAATTTTCAATGCAAGTATGAACACTTTTGAAAAATGAATTTGATTCTAAGACAATTTTAAAAATGAGTATTGGTTTTTTGTTGGTGTGTTTTTCAAAATGAAAAACTCAGAATTTATATCAGTAAAATAACCTTTCACAAAAGGTATGATTTTAAAAGATTCAAACCATGAAAAGGTATGATTTTAAAATAATTTTTGAACTCAAAACAAAGCAATTTTTCACTGCACGTTCAGTGTTAATCGGTTAACCCATATGGTTAATCGGTTAACACTGGTACGTTAGCCCAGAAAATTCAAAATTCAAAATGGTTAACCGGTTAACCCATATGGTTAATCGGTTAACACTGCTAATTTTCAGAAAAATGCTTTTTAAAATTAATGTTATACCATTTTTAAAGTTTCAAAAAACATGCTTATGTATTATGCACAAATGATTGATGTTTTTTGAACACTTGTATATCAAATTATAAAGGTGGATTTGATATACCAGTAATGCAGGCAAGTCTGGAAGAATCAGTTCCATATGTAGCTTGACTTGAAAGATAGCTTGATGACTTTATCTTGATGACTTTGAACGGCTTGTCTTTTTGCAATCAAGAGATGACTTTGAGTAGCATTGACATCATCAAAACTTGAGACTGAAGCATGCTTCTACAGTCCCCGCTGATTCATTTCAACCCAATCTTCCTCTTGGGTGTTCCCCAATGAGTTGTATCCAGTAAGCGTGACTTTTTGTCAATTGCCTTACTATCATCCTTTTGGTGATAGCCGAACTTCGTCGGTTCAACCTAGCCTGCATCCTTTTGGTGTTGGTAGCCTTCAATTTGTGTCTGTTCTATCATCCTTTCGGTGATAGCAACCTGTGTGTATGTTTCGCTCCGTCATCCTTTTGGCGGGGGGTCTATCACGGTCATTAATGATAGATTGTGCGATGTGTTTGGTGTGAGTTTCGCTCCGTCATCCTTTTGGTGGGGGGTCTATCATGGTCATTAATGATAGATTGTGCGATGTGTTTGGTGTGAGTTTCGCCCTGTCATCCTTTTGGTGGTGGGTCTATCATGGTCATTAATGGTAGATTGTGCGATGTGTGAGTTTCGCTCTGTCATCCTTTTGGTGGTGGGTCTGTCATAATCATTAATGTCAGATTGTGCGATAGTTTGTGTGAGTTTCGCTCCGTCATCCTTTTGGTGGGGAGTCTGTCAGTTGGATTGGTGTCAGATTGTGCGATAGTGTTTGTCCTATCATCCTTTTGGTGGTAGTAACTGGTGTGTGTTTCGCCCCGTCATCCTTTTGGTGAGGGGTCTGTCACTTGAATTAGTGTCAGATTGTGCGATAGTGTTTGTCCTATCATCCTTTTGGTGGTAGTGGCTGGTGTGTGTTTCGCTCCGTCATCCTTTTGGTGGGGGGTCTGTCACTTGGATTGGTGTCAGATTGTGCGATAATGTTTGTCCTATCATCCTTTTGGTGGTAGTGGCTGGTGTGTGTTTCGCTCCGTCATCCTTTTGGTGGGGGGTCCGTCACTTGGATTGGTGTCAGATTGTGCGATAGTGTTTGTCCTATCATCCTTTTGGTGGTAGTGACCGGTGTGTGTTTCGCTCCGTCATCCTTTTGGTGGGGGGTCTATCATGGTCATTAATGATAGATTGTGCGATGTGTTTGGTTTGTGTTTCGCTCCGTCATCCTTTTGGTAGGGGGTCTATCATGGTCATTAATGATAGATTGTGCGATGTTTTTTGTGTTTCGCTCCGTCATCCTTTTGGTGGGGGGTCTATCATGGTCATTAATGATAGATTGTGCGATATGTTTTGTGTCTTGCTCTGTCATCCTTTTGGTGGGGGGTCTATCATGGTCATTAATGATAGATTGTGCGATGTGTTTGGTTTGTGTTTCGCTCCGTCATCCTTTTGGTGGGGGGTCTATCATGGTCATTAATGATAGATTGTGCGATGTGTTTTGTGTTTCACTCCGTCATCCTTTTGGTGGGGGGTCTATCATGGTCATTAATGATAGATTGTGCAATGTGTTTAGTGTGAGTTCGCTCCGTCATCCTTTTGGTGGGGGGTCTATCATAGTCATTAATGATAGATTGTGCGATAGTTTGTTTATGTCTTGCTCCGTCGTCCTTTTGGTGGGGGGTCTGACATAGTTATTAATGTCAAATTGTGCAACTGTGTTTTGCTCTACCATCCTTTGGGTGGTAGTAGCCGCGTATGTTTCATCCCATCATCCTTTTGGTGATGTGGAGCTTTTGCCAGTTATTCACTGCCTAGCTTTTCTTTTCATTTTGAACAAATTCAGGGTTTTCTTTGTATCTAATTGACTTCTACCTTGAAAGAATGGACTCCATAGTAGTTCATTCTACTCGGTCTAAGTCACTTAGATAGGGGCATCTGTCATACCCTAAATTTGTCCCACCTTTCCTCACCTTTTCCATACTAAGCTCTGTGGGTGATTATCTGGACTCTAGTCACGATCCTCTATAATTTAGGTTATGAGAGTTTTGTGTGCCCTTATAAACTTGTTTAAGGTCAAGAGAAAAATTGTTCATCTGAAGTCATATTCCAATTTTGAATCCTGGTGGTATTCCGAGTGTATGCTACAGGTCATTTGGTCATTATTGAGAGTGAATTGGTTCAAAGAGTGGATGCATGATTTTAGACCGTACACATAATAAATAGCCCAACCGTTGTATGGTCAAAATACATAGTTTTATCCAAAGGGTTTGTTCAAGACATGATAAGGCATGTGGCAAGAGAATTAAATTCCATATTGTCTAAAGTTTTAGGACTAAAGTGACCAAGTTTGCTTGTACTTAAAGAATTGCCCACAGAGCCCATACATTTCTAAAGCAAATCATTTAGTCTTGTCCATATAAGCATTCCTTTCGAGATGGAAGTAAATGTCAAATCAATATGTTGGGTGAGAGTTCAATGTGAAAAGTTAACATTGTCCTTAATGGTTTCTTTTCATTCACATACAAAAGAAGAAGTCATGGCATTCTTTCATGAAGAAACATATATAGAAACACGGGAGTCACGGTTTCCCACGCTTTACCAAGCTCTCATACTACCCAAGCGGTGATGGGAGAAATTTAAGTGGGCTGTTTGAAGTTTCAAATCATTCTTTTTTAAAATAGTAAGAAATGAGTGGAAGATGAGATTATTTTGCAGATCCTGTTTGGTTTCAAGACATTAGTAATATACAATGTTTAAATGTTTAAGCTTAGAGAAAATACAACCAAATTGTGCCTAGCTAAATGGTTTACAATTAACGCATAAGACCGATTGCTTGGACCTAATGTTTCATCATGTGGTTGACAATCGAATATCTCCTCAATTGGCTAGAGACTCAAGTCCTGCAGCACCTGTTATTATAACCGACCCGGAGTGTCATCAAAAACAAGTTTGATATTGTGGCAAGATTCACCTCCTAAAAGCGCACAGTACCGGAAAATAACCTCTAGCATTCTTTCTGTTTCTGGGAGTAAATTCAGACCTGCAAGGGAAACTAGTCATGGTTCATTGACAGTCACATGCTAACCATTTTTCAAGAGTTGTTAAATATTTGCAAATAGCCCACATCTTGCGGTTTACCTCAGCTGTTTCAAAACCATCACGCGAGACGACACCACCAAAATCCCACGCAGGTTGTACCACGCATCATCTTTTCAGCAGCTACACAAGAAGGCAAAGAAAAAGAGTCTTGTAAGAATAAGCTTAGTCCGCGACATATACGACATGGAGCACTTTGTATCAGCAGCACATTAAAGCCTGTACGAAGTCGTTGTCTGCATCACAAACAACTCGTACCAACCGACATATCACCAAAGCCACTAGTGAAAACTTGTAAAAAATAATTTCCCCACATTCATAACCTGAAACCAACAATTTGCAAAGTTAAATTCTTAGTAGTATCACACATAAATGTTACTACAGAAGACCAAAGCTACATCAGCTTGCCTTACCGTTCCTTGCGTAATGGTCGTGCCTCATCTCGCCAAATCTTAGCCATCACCATAACTTGTATTTTTCTTCTGTCATGACCAACCTCGCAAAAGCAAATCCTTTCAAACCGTAAAATTACGCAATACCAGCATAAGAGATAAATTAACAGTTTCATCACAAAGCATTGCCGAGACCTGCACCTGCTGCAGAACCCGTATGAATTCAGATCATTACCAGAACAGAGCGGAAGATGAAAAAGTTCAATGAAGATGAAATTTTAAAAAGAAAGAATCTGAATATTCATTTCTCAATTTACAAACAACAAGAGTTGTCGCAACAGGCACACTTGTCGCAACAGGTACAACAAGTCACAACAACAGATTAACGTGTCCCGCACAAGTGAAACAGTGTCATGATGCGTAACCGTAACACAGAACCTGTTAGCTATACACCTCCCTGCACAAGAAAAGACACAGGAAACATGACTCACAAACTCCAAAACCGCAGCACAATAGACAATACGTACGCATACAAAAACGGCAGCCAGGAATATGATCATTGAAGCAAACACACGTGAACCGTAAATAAGCGGTTGCTGATGCGATGAAAGCTGATGCCGGTAATTTTGATGTTCAAGCCATATGGAAATCTCTTGCAGCACACCAATGCAAAATTCAAGCCAAATTGCAACCTGTTGCTATCAGACCAAAGACCACCAGCACAACCGTACGCGCACGTCGTCCACATCAAGTCACTCAGCCCAGGTCTTGATACAAGCTGATTCCTGCAAGGAAACTATCCAGTTTTTTAGCCAGCCAGCCATGTCTAAATACTGTTACGATTACGAACTTATTACAGAAGTGTTTACAAAGAAGTTTATGTTGTATCTCACAATAAGAAGTTATGAGTATTTAAGATTGTTGGAATTGTTCTGACACTTGAAGCCAAGCACCTATAATTCATGCCGAGAGAGGGCTTGATGCTTATGAGGATTTGACGCCTTCAACTGTGCTTATCAGTTGGTGACCCAAATTTTCCTTTCAACACCAATTCGCATCACACCGCCAAACCTGACACAAGATTTATCAGACCACAGGTTTTTTTTGCGTCATCACTATAATGCAGAAGTAATAATATTCAGGCATGAGATCTTATCCAATCATAGGGAGCTCAAAGTGTAACAGAAAGTGTAGTACTTACCGTATCGTTGCCCTCGCTGTAAATTATTATGTGGTCCGATCGCGGCTTCACACGCTGCGAGTCGTTATGCGGTCTAGTCACGGTATCAACACAAGCTCCACATCACTCTGCATCAACTCACAATTCACGCACACAAGCCACGAGATTTCGTATGAAAGATGATACACACCACCACCTGTTATGACTTTACGTGCCTTCGTACGTGAGTCGCAGCTTGCAGTAATCATACTCCATTTTCGTACCGCAAGCCACCTCAAGTCGCAGCTCTAATAATTTTCCACCTGCGAAATAAAGCAGCCACACCAAAGCCTGACGGTTATTCACAGCATATCACATGATAAGGCCAGGATTGTACACAAATATCACATCCTGCAACTGATGCACCCATGCCATGATTCACCCAGTTTTGGAAATCATAACCTGCACAATAATATCGAATTGCCAAAATATTATCACAAACCATTTTTGAAGGTCGAGGTATCGCTATAGAAAAAGACAGTAAAAAAAAATCAATTTATTAGCGGTAAAATCAGGGATGATATGGTGTTGTGGTAAAAAAATTCTTTACCTCACTATAGACAAAAGAGGAGATTGAGTAAATCGTACTACCTTACCTCAATCCTCTGCATACTCTCTCCATATATAACCGTGTGAGAAGTGACAATAAGGGAACCCTAGCCGTCACCTCCAGACAACACAAACCCTCAACCCCATTCAGTTTCCTTCACATCTCTAAACCTAGAATCCATCCTCAAACATCTTCACCATCATCCTTATTCATCATCTTCTACGGGACTAAAAAAAACAACAAATCCATCTTTAACCTTCAACCGCACCATTTCAACGCCTTCGACAACTGAAAACCTTCAACACAACCCTAGCCGCTAACGAAACACACCGAGCTCCAAACCTCTCAACCTTAAACCAACAAACTAAAACTCACAAAACTCCCTTCTTTCACCCCAAATCATATTCAATCTTCAATCAACCCCAAAACCCATGGTAAGCCATTTTCGGATCGAAACAGAGAAAAATAAAAGGATAGAAAAGATGAAGAGTTGAAAAAGTGAAAGGCAGAGAGGGTTTCGAACTCCATTTCCGAGAGGGATTAGTTCGAGACGAAAGAAAAGGTCGACCTTCCACGGTTCTTCGATTTATGGTTTTACGGACATTGAAATGTTGGGAATAATGCCACCTCATAATCAGTCTCTTAATATTTGTTGGTTTTTTTTTTTTTTTTTTTTTTTTTTTTTTTTTTTTATTCTTTTCGTTTTCTCTTGTTTTAATGGAAATGGTGTGTCTCCGTTTTGGATTATACTCAGCTTTTATTGTTTTTAATATAGGATTTGGGTTTTACCTTGTTTTTTTTCTTATATATATGTTGATTAGTTAGATAGGTTGATTGGGCTTGGCTTGAAGGCTTGTTCTGTTTCAAAAACCTCCCCACATCCCAGCTCATACCCTCTCATTCTTAAATTTCTTCTAAAAGTTTTATTATAAAGATTTATAGATAGTTTTTTTTCTTTTTAAATAATTTTTTGATAATCTCTATTTCTATGTATTTTTTTTTCTTTTGTTAATATTTTCAATTAATATTATAAGATTTCTTTAGTAAATAAATTGGGGTTTACTTTCGATTATATTTTTCTTTATGCATTTTTATCGTGTTAGGGTCGATGAAGAAGTTTCCACCGTTTAGCCGTCAAAATATTGACGTGAAACAAAGGATCTGAGACCACCTTTATTTCTCCGATTTTATTTCGATTTTTGGATCGATGAAGTCTTTTATTCGTAAGCGTCGCGTATCGAAGTTGATAACCTTCTCGATTTCAAATCTATGGTGAATGACCATTAGGGTCATTTTCCGTACTTTGGGATCGTGATAGGCTACCTTCGATTAATCGGCATTATGTTTGCGATTAAGACGAGATCCTATTCTTTCGAGTCCCGATTCGATTCATTGACCATTGAATTTAATTTCCGTTAAATATTATTGTGGATATTATTGTTATATTATCTTACTATATTATTTTCATATTATTTATTCATATTATTATTATCATATCATATTTATTCATATTTATTCACCCATATTCGAAAATACCTAATAAAATATCGAAACCACTAAAAGCCGATTTGGTGGACTGTTGGATCTTTGGTCATTTGCAGGTATCCTAACTTTGAGTCGTGCCTGACTTTACTCAAGGGGTAGTTTAGGACACAATGCACACACACAACTTTCTCTTGGGCTACCTTACAATGAGACCCCTTTATTTCGTGCAATCCCGTGTAACTTACATGTATCCCTTCCCCATTCCGATGTATGTTTCACATTTCTTTGATTATTAGTTTATCTCCTAGGAGCACCCTTAGGGACTAGAGCAGATCAAACTATTTTCAAACTAATTCTCGATTCATCATCGAGCCATTTTCAAACCCTTGTAAGTCGAGTGCTCATACGCATTCGCTATCAACCTATTACATAACTCGACCCTTGATGCGTAAGTCAAGTCGGTCACGTTTCTCAAACCGTGTACATTACACGCTTTGCACGCGATAATAAGTCAAACCCTTGATCCAACGTCAAGTGGATTTTCGTAACAAACTATCAATCAATTAACAATTATTCAATTCTTTTCAAGGTGTAAAGAGTAGGTTCAAGTCTTTGATCTTGCTTTCCGTTGTTTATATGCGAGTTATCTTATTCGTGTGTGAGCAATTGACGCCTTTAGATAATATTAACAAACTCGACAATATTCAACCATCTCCAATTACTCATCCTTTCACTCACCTTTCAAACAACTTCTTTTACGATAAAAAAGAGAGTGTCCCAAGTCTTTGGTTCGCTCTCCCGACTACTTGGATCCGAGAAGCCTTTCTCAAGCTTCAAGTAGTCGTCATCCGACCAATCTCATCCTTTTATACACCATTTCAAATTCAAACAACCTTCTTTTACGATGAAAAAGAGAGTGTTCCAAGTCTTTGGTTCGCTTTCCCGATTACTTGGGGTCTATGAAGTATTTCTTAGGCTTCAAGTGATCGTCATCATTTCAACCTTATCCTTTCAAACATATCATTCCTTCATGATGAAAACGAGAGTGTTCCAAGTATTTGGTTCACTCCCCCGATTACTTGGGTCCGAGAAGTCTTTCTTAAACTTCGAGTAATCGTCATCCGTACTCACTTCAAATCCAATTCAAACCCGTTTCTTTCGTGGTCGTTACCACGAACTACGAACACTCTAATTCTTTATTCACTCGTGAATGTAAGATACGTAGGCACAAGATTGCAATGATCTTGGCGAGCACAATCCCCTCCATTTTCCATTTCCCCCATCATTTCCCGTAGTCGAACTACGACGCTCTGATTTCTCATTCTCGTCCGAATGAGCATACGTAGGCACAAGGGCCCCAATCCTTGGCGAGCACCCTAATTTCTAACCATCCCCTTTCCCCTAGTGTCTTTATCCCTTTATAGTATCCTTTAGCATTTAGTAGCGAGAAGAGAAGAATTAAGTTTAGCTAACATCCATTAACTCGAATTAAGAGGTTCCCGTCGAGTACGACGGACGTGAGGGGTGCTAATACCTTCCCCTCGCGTAACCGACTCCCGAACCCAGGAATATGGTTGCGACGACCGTGTTCCTTCCGTGTTTATGAGGTTTTCTCGATATTTTCCTCTCCCGTTCATTCGGGAAAAATAAAGTTCGGTGGCGACTCTGTCGAACCGCAATTTCTGCGCCTTTTGCGCGAGGGTCGTATGTTCGAAATGAATTTTCGAGGTGCGACATTCATCACCATCTTATCAGAAGCCTTTGAATATTAAAGATAAGATCGAAAGGTTTTACGTAAGAAAAATAGTACACAGTACAAGATCAACTATTCCTTCCACTATACTGATTTTTGGGCTAAGTACTGTATTATTGTAACATTTTATCTCCCATTTTCACGAACCGTTATGCAAGGATACAACTACATTTTGGTATTCCAATTCTACTATCCAACGAATCTCTTCATTGCCTATAAAATAAGACTTGGAAGAATTAAAAAGAACGATATCACACACCTCATTTGAACGAACACTAACAATGCTAATGTGAATATTTTGAGAGAAAAGAACCACTCACACAAGAACTTTTGTTCATATTATTCATTGTAAATTATTTGTGTGATGGTTGTATTTAACTTGTGTATTCTGATCTCTTAGAATCGACTTGTAAACACACCTTTGTATCAATCTTTTGGATGTATTATTTATTCCTTGAGTGACTAGGGTTTTGTCAGTAGACTTAAAAAAGATACTGAGAGTTGATATTTATGTTGTAATCAAGTTTGATTATAGTGGGTTAAGTCCTTGTTGATAAGGTAAAATCACCATGACGAGTGGACTGGAGGTAACTTGTGTTATAGCAAACCAATATAAAAATAACCATGTCACTATTTTTATTCTTCATTCTCTATTTATTGTCTTGGGTTAAAAAAAATCATTTTTAGAAACCCAATTCAACCCCCCCTTTCTTGTGTTTCCATTCATCTTCAACTACCTCTTAAATCTCCTTCTGTCGCATAACCTACATGTTAGAAGGATTATGAACTATCTTTTAAGCATGCGAATCCACATGTTTTCTTTTCTTTGAAGATTTGTTCAAGTCAGTTGGTTCTTCTGGTAAGTCTTCATATCATAGAA
Organism: Lathyrus sativus; assembly: GCA_963859935.3. Taxonomy (NCBI): domain Eukaryota; kingdom Viridiplantae; phylum Streptophyta; class Magnoliopsida; order Fabales; family Fabaceae; genus Lathyrus; species Lathyrus sativus. The sequence continues at coordinate 33,496,323 of OZ012738.1, forward strand.
CCACACCATATTATTCTTTTTTCATCTAAATGTATATCCTAATTACCTCATAATTTTCATGCTTGATAATTATAGGATAATCCTTAAGATAATCAATTTTTGCACTTCTGAATCTGAGAGGATCTTTCAAAAAGACTACTTCATTCTTCTTCAGAATCTTCGTTGGCCAGAACTGAATCAGAAAGAATGTTCCCATGAATTTCCTACAAATTATCATAATCAGTAGCAACTTTCAAAGAGCCAATCAGACGACCCTGATGAAACAATTTAGACATGAGTCTATCATAGGATACATTCTTCTTCCTTTTCTTCTTGCTATCCTTGGTACCTTCACAGAGATGATGGAATATGTAACCAAGGATATTGATGTTCTCTTCATTATCCAAATACTAAATAAAATGTTTATGGTCCCAAGAGATTTCGGCAGTGCTTCTTGTTCTTGCTAAAAACACTAAAATGATTGACTTCTGTGTTATGAGTCAAGAAGAGCCGAAAATGTATGGTTGGAGTGTCTGTTTTGTATATATTTAGTTAGTTACCCCCTTTCTTCCAAAACTCTTCTTCCTTTTTATAGATCTCCACTTCCCTTTCTCCCTTATGTTGTTATGCCTTTTGAAAACATCACCGGCCTATCTTAGTTGCCTTAGTTAGTTGTGCGCATTAGTGTTAGCTTTAAAATGTTAGGCTTCTTGAGTTATTGAAAGGAAAAATAATAAAACAAAAAGGTTTATTTTTTATTAGGGTTCCTGACGAGACTTTGAATCTCGCTCCTACGTATCTCCGGGTGCAATGAAGAACTCAAGGCTACGTAGTTCTGGGTAGAATACATTTCTTTGTTGGTTGATTTTAGTGAAATTTATTGTCTCAATCGACGGAAAAACATTGTTTGTTACTAAAACATTGTTTCTTTGTTTGCATCACATTAAATGGATTTCTACATATTGACATTCACAGGAAAAAGTTACTTATCTCAACTCACATGATTGTGGATGAAACATTATGTTGCATCATCTCGAGACAAAATATCTTTCGTTTTGTGAAAAAGTTTTGAAGATTGCACAATGGCGAGAAAAAGAGTTTGATTGGTTGAAGGTTTTATAAGTGAATGATGAACACTCGATGAGAATGAGACATAAGCCTCGGGATCAAATATTCAGGGTTCCAACAGAATGCTAGACTCCAATGGTATTTTTTCATTCAATCTATTTAAGAAAATGGTTTGGTGGACAACGAACGCTCAATAAGAACACAACATATGCCTTGGAATCGATTGTTCAAGGGTTTCACTAGAATGCCAAACTTCAACGCTCCTTTTTAGCTCAAGTTTATTAAGTATTTTAGGAGTGAAAGAAAGAATGAACGGCTAACCTAAGATGAGTGCCTCGGGACCAATCATTTAAGGGTTCCTATAGGAATGCTAGACTCCAACGGGCATCTTCTTTCGCATTTGTTTAAGAAACATGATTTGATATTACATTTGATTTAAGAAAAGTCACTCGGTATTGATCAAGGCTTGATTCGTGTAAATGATTTGAGAAATGTGATATTTTGAAAACTAACTTAATGTTGATAAAGTGTTTGTGAAGGTGAGAAAATACTTAGAAGGGGGGGGGGGGGTTGAATAAGGATTTAGAAAATATTATGGCAATAAAAACACAATGATTTTTATCCTGGTTCGTTGAACTCAACTAATCCAGTCCACCCTATCAAGAGTGATTTGCCTTTCTCCACAAGGACTTAATCCACTATAATCAAACTGATTACAATATCAATCACTAAGAACAACTGTCTTAGTCTTCTCAAGAACTACTGACCACAACTTGGTCTTCTCAAGGAACTTTACAATTAAATGTAAACTAAACAAGTGTTTGAAATGCTTCTAAGTAAGCTATATCACAACTGTGATTTACACTTAAGTTTAAGAACGTATGAAAACAAATTCAGCAAAGAGTAATAATTTGTATGAGAGCTTTTCAATGAATTTTTGTCAAAGTACGTCAACTGTAGAAGGTTATTGAAGACTTGCTTTTATAGACAAAGAAGTCCAAGACATTGCAAGCTTGAAGACCGTGTACTGCAAAGTAGTTGTAGCCTTTTTGTCTTCACATCACTTGACCTTTCCTAGAAGTAGAACGTTCAGAGAAATCCTTTTTTCCTGAGTTCTTGTGTCTAGCATAAAAGAGGAAAGAGTCGTTTGGCATAACCAGTGGATATAACTTTGAATAATCTTCTTCAACAAGTTTCTATTTCACAGCAATCAACATCAGAGCCTTGAGTGATCTGAGTCTTGATGTGTTCGGAGTTTGATGTATCAGAGTGTTGCAGCAAGTGTGCTTTAGCGTGAAATTAATCAGAGCAGAGTTTGGAGATCAGATCCTCAGTACATGCAGCATACAGTACTATTAGAGTCTTCTGAAAAACAGTTCCTGAAACTCTTCATACAAAGTCTTCAGTTTACGCTTCAGATGCTTCTGTAGCTTATGCTTCAGATGCTTCTGTAGCTTCTGCTTCAGATCCTTATGTAGACAGCGCTCAGAGTCTTCTGTAGGCAGCGCTCAGAGTCTTCTAAAAGATGCTTCTGACGCTTCAAAGCCTTGCGTAGTTCAATGTTCAGATCCATTTTCGCTTTCAGAAGAATATTAAATTTAATATCTGCAACAAAAATACTTGAACAAATTTAGAGTATATAATTTCTTAATACAAAATTTCATAAGTGTTATCATCAAAACATAGAGATATAACTAAGAACCAATCTGTGTTCTAACAATCTCCCCCTTTTTGATGATGACAAAAACATAAGAAATTTTGTTCAATAAAGAGATGAATATAACTGCCCCTGAGATTATGAATCTCCCCCTGAATTGAATACTAAGAAAGTATAGAAACTTCCCTTTTTGCATGAGTATTCTTTTCAGAATCAGAGCTTGAAAGTTCAAAATTAGAGCTTGATTTGGATGAACGTTTCAGAATCAGAGCCTGATTGGTTAAAACGTGATATGGGGATCTCAGAGTTACTTTAATGAATTTTGTCAGATTTATCATTATAGTTCTGAAAGACTAAAAAAATTCATGTTAGTTATAATTTGATATGTGTGAATTCCATTCAGGTAAAGTTTATTTGAACAGTCAGAATTTCATTTTCTCCCCCTTTTTGTCATAATCAAAAAGAAAACTTTTAAAGACTAATAAAAGGAAACAGAGAGAAAAGATACAATCATATTGAGGAAACATTCAGATTCATTCATTCATTCAAATATTCAGATATCACAGACAAAACATCAGATGATAAATTAAAAACAAGTGCTCAAACATCAGATAAGGAAAACATAAATCTAAGATTTTTTGGAAAGAAGCATCTTCAGAAGGTGGGTGATCTCAAAAGAAAATTCTTCTTGCTTGGACATCCATTTCTCAATGTTGTCAGTCTTCTGATCTTGCCTTCCCATCTAGGACTTTATCTCAGATTGACCAGCTTCCAGCATAGCAGTCTTATCTTCTAAGCTTGGGTTCTCTTTCTTAATCTCAGATGAAGTAGACGGAGCAGATTCTGATGCAGGAGTAGGAGCAGAGTCAATATCCATAGCAGTTGCAGATTCTAGAGGCACAGATTTAGATGATTTATCCACAATCATCATAGCTAAAGGATTCTCTTCCAGAATGACTTCAGAAGCAGATCCTTCAAGAGTCTCAGAAGTGGCAGACACTCCAGAAGATGAAGGTGCATCCTCAAGAAGCAAAGTAGGAGATCTGGTTACATTCCAAAGCATTGTTCTGGTAAGCTCAGCGAATCTGATCTTCGCATCATCAGAGCAGACACTCTTCAGATTTGAAGCAACAACATTGAATCTGGTAATGAACTTATTCCAGCTTTCTTCAGAAGCTTCTGGATTGATGCTTGAGATACATTTCTCTTCCACAGAGTTTAGACTAATTCTGATTTCCTTCTTGAAACTAGCAAACAGAGTATTAACATCCAATCTGGATTTAGGTTTCAGGTAGGTTTCCAGAGGTGTTGGTTTGGGTTGTTCTGGTGGAGTTGGAATGGCGAAAGTTGGGATGATGAACAGAGGACGAGGATAAGAAGGAAAAGAGGGTTGTTCAGAAGATGAAGTGAAATTTCTGAATCTGGATGAGGATGAAGTGGGAAACAGAAATGGTTTAAAATTTGATGCAGAGGGGATGACATTAAATGGTGTAGAAGTGTAGGGGGTAAAGACAAAATTTTTAGAAAGCAGAGGTGCTGATGGAATGATATCTAGTGGTTGTTTAAGATAGGTTTGAAGAACAGATGGAAGAATAGTTGAAGAACGAGGTTTATATGGAGTGGTAGGGTCAGATGGTTCTATTCTGGTATAAAAGTGTTTAAGTTTTAGACCAGAAGGAATGGGATCAAAGGGATGTGGTTTAAAGGATGCAAAAGATACAAACTCAGAAGTTCTGGGTTTATAGCCATGAAGAGATGGTGGTGAGTGTACATCTGGATGAACATTAGATTCAGATGAATCAGATGAGGTAGATGAGGGACAAGATGTGGAAGACACATCAAACATAATTTTGAGGGGTTGAACATCCAGAACCTCAGAATCAGATATGTATGATTCAGTAGGTTTGGGTTGCTCTGGTTGAGGATTAGGTTGTGGATTGGAAGGTATAGATTTTGGTGGTTCAGATATAATAGGTTCAGAGGATATTGGTTCAGGTACATAAGTTTGTTGAAGTTCAGGTTGTTGAGGAGAAGGTTCTTGTGGTGTTGGTGTTGGTTCTGCTGGTTTTGAAGTTGGTGGTTCTGGTGGGGGAATTTCAGATGATTTTGATATAGGTGTTGGTTTGTCAGATGAAAGATTATCAGATAGTTTTGAAGGTGTTGGATCAAATGGGTTACAGATGGTCTAGCAGAAGGTTTCTTAGGTTTAGAAACACGAGGAGGTGAAGGTGAAGATGATGGTATAATAGGTTCATGAAGTGTTTGATCAGATGTTAATACCTCTTGTACAGTTTCCAGAATCTCGTGTAGACTTACCTTTGGAGGATTGATCTCTGACTTCTTGACTCTCTTAGGCTTGACAGCAGCAACTTCACCAGTAGCCTTTCTCTTCTTCTTATGTCTGGCCTCATACAGATCTGGAGCAGGTTCACCAGCCTTCTGAACCAGATTTGCTGGTAGAGGGATTCCTCCATTCAGACACGAAGTAATGTAATCCAAAACAATCTCCCTAGGTTCATTAGCAAAGAACATAGGAAAATTTGCAACTTGAACTCTCCTTTGAGTGACCTCTTCAGAGTTGAATTTCTTTGGAGCAGAAGTAACTTCTTCTACAACTTTCATCCTCTGAAGACTCTTCCCGTTCAGAGGTTTTCCAACTGCAGAAGCCAATTCTTCCTTCATTCCAGCTTCAAACAGATGAACAACAAGACCATTCTCAGTCAGAATGTCTGAGATAAGTCTTCCCATTGGAATCCAGTTTCTAAGCTTCTGGTGCTTGTTTCTGAACTCTTCCCTTGACTGTTTAACATGCGTCCACAGACGATTAAACAGAAGATATGGAAAATCCACCTTGGTACTCTGACTCAGACAATACATGAAGTATAGCTGATCAGTATTGACATAATCTGGAGAATTAGAAGATTTTCTGTGGTGAATACAGCTCATGAAAATCTTAGCCCAGATTCTGTAAACTGGTTTCAGATTCTTAACCTTGTTAGAAGCTACTCCAGATGAGCAAACTTCTTTATATACTTCAATCATGTCCACACGCCCAGATGCTAGATTAGTGACACCACCAGTCTCCTCATATCCTATGAGTTTCCTTATCAAAGCTTCAATAATGATGATTTCTTTCCCAAGAACAAATGACACTATGAACTTAGGGCAATAAGAAGCATGTATCCAGAATTCCTTTACCAGACGAGGGTAAACTGGTCCCATGAGCTTGTCAAAAAACTTGGTCTAACACTGTGCATCAATAATGGGACGAAGATCATACCCATTTTCTGCAAATGAATCAAAGTTGACTATGGACTCACACAAAACCTCCAACTTGTCAACAGGTGTGAGTAAAGTTTTGATAGGTTCCTTAAAAGGGACATCACCCATGTTTGATGATGAAACAACAGCCACTGTAGATTGGAACTGAGCTGAGGTTGAAGATGAAGTAGCCATTGTTGAAGATGTTGAAGAAATGGAGTTACGAACAGATTTGGGTTTAGGGTTTAGATGAAGGCAAAAGAACAAGCAGAAATGCATATAAGTGTTTGTGAGAGTGAAAAGTGTGAAATGGTGAGATTTGTGGAATTTATAGAAGAAATTTAGGGCACACAAAAGGTCACACGTTCAGCACGTATGCAATTAGCATTTAATGGCATTTAATAAAAAGAAATTAATCATTTCAAACCATTAATGATTCTGACAATTGAGGGGAAAACGAGAAACCAACTATTCAAACAATACCTCAAACGTCTCTTCACTATTGTGCACGACATCTTTTCAGATTCAGAGTGACACATGTTTGCTTGCATGTGCTTCTGAAAACTCTTTGAGAAATGAAACGTTAGCCAACGTTCAGATCCTCTGAGACTTGTTAGTTCAGATACACACAGAATTAATAATTCAAGAAATTAGATAAATGACAGATGAAATACTTCAGAGTTTTAAACATTTTGCATCTGAGAAATTTGCTTCTGATAAATATTATTCTGGATAGAATTCCATACCAATATTTTTTAGAATAAACTTAAACCTATCTTCAGCAAGGGGTTTTGTGAAAATATCAGCCCATTGATGGTCTGTATCAACAAAGTCTAGATTTATAATACCCTTCTGAACATAGTCTCTGATGAAGTGATGTTTAATTTCTATATGCTTAGCTTTAGAGTGTAAAATTGGGTTTTTAGATAAGCATATAGCAGAAGTATTATCACAGAATATAGAAATATTACTCTCAAAGATCTGATAGTCTTCTAGTTGACTTTTCATCCAGAGTATCTGTGTGCTACATCCAGCAACAGCTATATATTCTGCCTCTGCGGTTGACAGCGCAATAGTAGGTTGTTTCTTGCTGTACCAGGAGATTAAATTTCTTCCTAGAAATTGACAACTTCTAGAAGTACTTTTTCTTTTAACTCTGTCTCCAGCGTAATCAGCGTCACATAATCCAACTAGTTTAAATTCATCAGATTTTCTGTAACACAAACCCACATTAGAAGTACCTTCCAAATACCTTAGAATCCTCTTAACAGCTGTTAAGTGTGATTCTCTAGGATCTTATTGGAATCTTGCACACAAGCATACACTGAATAAAATGTCAGGTCTAGAAGTAGTTAAGTATAGAAGAGATCCAATCATACCTCTGTAGATTTTCTGATCTACTTTCTTACTTACCTCTTCCTTACCAAGAGTGCTTGTTGGATGCATATGAGTCTTTGCCATCTTACTATCAGTCATGTTGAACTTCTTCAGAAGCTCTTTTACATATTTAGTCTGATGAATGTAAGTGCAATCTGGTGTCTGGTTGACTTGAATTCCCAGAAAGAATCTCAATTCTCCCATCATGCTCATCTCAAATTCAGCCTGCATACATTGAGCAAACTCCTTTCCCAGCATAACATTGGTAGATCCAAATATAATATCATCTACATATATTTGACAAATTAACAGATCTTTCTTAAATGTCTTACAGAAAAGTGTTGTGTCCACTTTGCCTCTGATAAATTTTTTCTCCAGAAGAAAATTGCTTAATTTTAAACCATAAAGAGATTTCTTAAGTTTGAAAACATGTTTTGGAAATTTATCACTTTCAAAACCAGGAGGTTGGTGAACATACACTTCCTCTTCTATAATCCCATTTAAGAAGGCACTTTTAACATCTATCTGATATAGAGTGATGTTATTTTGTGCAGCAAAAGAAATGAGTAAACGAATAGACTCTAACCTGGCCACAGGAGCATAAGTCTCTGTGTAATCAATTCCTTCTTGCTGGCTATAACCTTGAGCAACAAGCCTTGCTTTGTTTCTTTCAACTTCTCCTTTTTCATTCAACTTGTTTCTGACGACCCATTTAGTTCCAATAATGTTGAATCTTTTTGGTCTTGGAACCAAATCCCAAACGTCATTTCTTGTGAATTGATTGAGCTCTTCTTGCATGGCAATTATCCAGTCATTTTCTTGCAGAGCTTCATCCACAGAATTTGGTTCAATAACTGACACCAAACCAAATAATGACGCTTCAGATGATCTGAGGTAGGATCTTGTTCTTATAGGGTCATCCTTCTTTCCAATGATCACATCCTCTGGGTGAGAGGCTTTGATTCTGGAAGATGATCCTCTAACATTTGATTCTTCATAAATATTCAAGTTGTTCATTTGAGAAGCTAAGGGAGTTGCATCTGGTGTTGCTTCTGGCTCTTTCACTTGAACCTTTTTTTGCCTCTGAGCCTTCAGAGTTTGTGAGAATTACTTCTCTATCTGCAGAACTTTCAAACTGCTTTGGCTTTTGATTGCCAAGCTTATCATCAAATCTAACATGTATAGATTCCTCCACAATCTGTGTTTCAGTATTTTATACTCTGTAGCCTTTAGAGCGTTCAGAATAGTCAAGCATGAAACACTTCTGTGCTTTAGAATCAAACTTGTTTAGATTCTCTTTAGTGTTCAACATATAACATATACATCCAAAAGGATGAAAATAAGAAATGTTGGGTTTTCTGTTCCTCCACAATTCATAGAGAGTCTTTTCCAGAAGAGGTCTTACAGACACTCTGTTCTGAATATAACAAGTTGTGTTTATTGCTTCTGCCCAAAAGTGCTTTGCCAGATTAGTCTCGTTGATCATGGTTCTGGCCATTTCTTGCAAAGTTCTATTTTTCCTCTCTACAACTCCATTCTGTTGTGGAGTTCTAGGACAGGAGAAATCATGAGCAATGCCATTTTCATTAAAATATTTTTCAAAATATTTGTTTTCAAATTCGCTACCATGATCACTTCTGACTTTAACTATTTTAAAATCTTTTTCATTCTGGACTTGTTTGCAGAAGTCAAAGAACACAGAATGTGACTCATCCTTGTGTTTTAGGAATTTCACCCATGTCCATCTGCTATAGTCATCAACAATGACTAATCCATACTTCTTGCCTCTGATGGATGCAGTTTTCACTGGTCCAAACAGATCAATGTGAAGTAACTCTAATGGTCTTGAAGTTGAAACAACATTTTTAGTTTTAAAAGAAGATTTTGAAAATTTTCCTTTTTGACATGCTTCACAAAGAGCGTCTGAGTTGAACTTCAACTTAGGAAGTCCTCTGACCAGATTGAGTTTATTAATCTGAGATATACGTCTCATATTAATATGCCCCAATCTTCTGTGCCAGACCCATTGCTCATCATTAACAGACATAAGGCATTTTACGTTCTGAACCTTAAGTTCTGAAAGATTGATTTTATAAATGTTGTTCTTCCTCTTTCCATTAAATAGGATTGAGCCATCCTTCTGACTAACAGCCTTGCAACATTTTTGATTAAAGATTATGTCATAACCATTGTCACTTAATTGGCTTATGGACAATAGATTATGCTTTAATCCTTCTACAAGTAAAACATTAGATATAGAGGGAAGGTTACCATTGCCAATAGTACCAGAGCCAATAATCTTGCCCTTCTGATTCCCTCCAAACTTGACGTCTCCTCCAGATTTAAGCTCCAGGCTTTGGAACATAAACCTTTCTCCCGTCATGTGACGTGAGCAGCCAGAGTCCAGGTACCATGACTGGCGTCTTGACTTTGCTGCTAAATACATCTGCAACAGGTATTATCTTATCCTTAGGTACCCATATCTTTTTGGGTCCTTTTGGGTTAGTTGCCTTAAAAGTTTGTCTAAACTTCTGTTTTTACAACAGGTTTTTTCTGACTAACTTTTGGTTTAAACACAGGAACGTTCTGATCAGAACGTGTGTGTTTAATATCATTCAGATGACCAAACTTAAAATGAGAATATAAGGGAGTCTTCTTAATGATAAGTTTATCAACAGGCATTTGATTTAAATCCTTTCCAGAGGAAGGTTCATATCCAATTCCTTTCCTGTTGTTTCTGCTAACTACATAGATCATTGAAGCCATCTTGCTTCTATCTATACTTTTAGCCTGAAACTTCTGAAAACTATAGTCATATTCTTCTAAAATATTTTTGCATTTTGACTTAGTTTCAGATTCAGAGTCTTGTTGAGCTTTTTCAAAATTATTTTTCATTTTTAAATTGTTTTCTTTGAGCTCAGCAACTTCTGACTTTAACAGACTATTCTCAGATTCAAGATTGCATTTAAGCTTCTTGCATTTGAGATTAATCTGGTTATAGTTATTCAGGACTTTTGATAAAACCTTAATAAGTTCTTCCCTAGAGAGATCAGAAAGTACCTCTTCTGAGTCAGATTCAGAATCAGATCCAGATGATCCTTCATCATGATCTTCCACGCCTGCCATCAGTGCCATGTTGGCGCATTTTCTTCAGATTCTGATGAAGATTCAGATTCATTTGAATCATCCCAGGTTGCCATTAGAACCTTCTTCTTTTTGTCAAACTTCCTCTTTGGCTTTTCCTTTAGAAGCTTTGGACATTCATTCTTGTAATGACCAGGTTCCTTGCATTCATAGCAAACAACCTCCTTCTTTCCAGATCTTTTGTGTCCAGAGGACTCTTTGCGTTGATCTGGCTTCTTGAAGTTCTTGAACTTCCTCTGTTTGTGCTTCCAGAGTTTGTTGATCCTTCTGGATAGCAAGGACAGTTCATCTTCTTCTTCAGAAGAAGACTCTTCAGAACTTTCTTCTAACACCTGCAATACTTTAGCAGATTTGTTAAATTTTAAAGCAATTGACTTACCTTTCTTTTGAGGCTCGTCTTATTCAAGTTCAATTTCATGGCTCCTCAGTGAGCTGATTAGTTCCTCCAATGTGATCTTTTTCAGATCCTTAGCTAGCTTCAAAGCAGTGACCATTGGTCTCCATCTGATGGGCAAGCTTCTGATGATCTTCTTCACATGATCAGCAGTTGAATAGCCTTTGTCCAACACTTTTAATCCAGCTGTGAGGATCTGGAATCTAGAGAACATAGTTTCTATATATTCAGATTCTTCCATTTTAAAGGCTTCATATTTCTGGATCAGCGCCAGAGCCTTGGTCTCTTTAACTTGTGAGTTCCCCTCATGAGTCATCTTCAAAGACTCAAACAAATCAAATGTTGTTTCTCTGTTGGTAATCTTCTCATACTCAGTATGAGATATAGCATTTAATAAGATTGTTATTGCTTTGTGATGATTTCTGAACTCCTTCTTCTGAGCTTCAGTCATAGATTTTCTATAAATTTTCTTGCCATCCCCATCAGTGGGGTGAACATAACCATCAATGACTAAGTCCCAAAGTTCAGCATCATAACCAAGGAAGAAACTCTCTATTCTTTCCTTCCAATAGTCAAACTTCTCCCCATCAAACATAGGGGGTTTTATGCTAATTCTATCCCTTTCTTCATATTTGTTGTTGCTGTTGGATGTTGAAGCTTCAACCATAATATCAACCAAGAAATATCAAGAGTTTTCTCACTGGATCTTTTCTGTTCACGGTGAAGTGATAGCACACACAGAACCGGAGCTCTGATGCCAACTGAAGGTGAGAAAATACTTAGAAGGGGGGTTGAATAAGGATTTAGAAAATATTATGGCAATAAAAACACAATGATTTTTATCCTGGTTCATTGAACTCAACTAATCCAGTCCACCCTATTAAGAGTGATTTACCTTTCTCCACAAGGACTTAATCCACTATAATCAAACTGATTACAATATCAATCACTAAGAACAACTGTCTTAGTCTTCTCAAGAACTACTGACCACAACTTGGTCTTCTCAAGGAACTTTTACAATTAAATGTAAACTAAACAAGTGTTTGAAATGCTTCTAAGTAAGCTATATCACAACTGTGATTTACACTTAAGTTTAAGAACGTATGAAAATAAATTCAGCAAAGAGTAATAATTTGTATGAGAGCTTTTCAATGAATTTTTGTCAAAATACGTCAACTGTAGAAAGTTGTTGAAGGCTTGCTTTTATAGACAAAGAAGTCCAAGACGTTGCAAGCTTGAAGACCGTGTACTGCAAAGTAGTTGTAGCCTTTTTGTCTTCACATCACTTGACCTTTCCTAGAAGTAAAACGTTCAGAGAAATCCTTTTTGCCTGAGTTCTTGTGTCTAGCATAAAAGAGGAAAGAGTCGTTTGGCATAAATAACGGATATAACTTTGAATAATCTTCTTCAACAAGTTTCTATTTCACAGCAATCAACATCAGAGCCTTGAGTGATCAGAGTCTTGATGTGTTCAGAGTTTGTTGTATCAGAGTGTTGCAGCAAGTGTGCTTCAGCGTGAAATTAATCAGAGCAGAGTTTAGAGATCAGATCCTCAGTACATGCAGCGTACAGTACTATCAGAGTCTTCTGAAAAACAATGCCTGAAATTCTTCATACAAAGTCTTCAGTCTACGCTTCAGATGCTTCTGTAGCTTCTGCTTCAGATCCTTCTGTAGGCAGCGCTCAGAGTCTTCTGTAGGCAACACTCAGAGTCTTCTAAGAGATGCTTCTGACGCTTCAGAGCCTTGCGTAGTTCAACGTTCAGATCCATTTTTGCTTTTAGAAGAATATTAAATTTAATATCTGCAACAAAAATACTTGAACAAATTTAGAGTATATAATTTCTTAATACAAAATTTCATAAGTGTTATCATCAAAACATAGAGATATAACTAAGAACTAATCTGTGTTCTAACAGTTTGTTCTTGTTTGAAAGGTCGATTTTATATTTGTGACCGGATATTTATTTAGTTCATTTTAACTAACTATAAACAATGGAAATAAAAGTGAGAGAATAAATACAAATTACAAACAAGGGATGGGGTACATTTTGTCAATGAGGAATAATGCAACTAAATAAAGATAAAACAAATTATACAATCATATACAACTTAATCGATCAATAAAAACAAAATAAGATAAAAATATAATGACATCTCCTTTCTTTAAATAAAATATGAGTATTAAAAATTAAGAGATAGACTAGTTTATTTTTAATAAAATTTTCTTAGAAGAAAAAAAAGAAAGAAAGAGAAAAGATTATCATTTTTATATTTTTTATATTTAATAAAAAAATTATATAAAAAATTAACTAATTTAAAATAATAAAAAATAATTATTATATAAAAAAGAAGAAAAAAAAGTAATAGAAAGAGATGTGTCAACGCCCACACTTATAACTTAATTGATTTTAAAAAATAAAATAATAATAACAGCCAATTCTACATAGACACGTGGCATGGATTTTATTAAAAACAAACAAAAATATATAAAAATCATAAATAAAGAACAGAGAGAGCAAAAGAACAAAAAACGTGAAGTGTTATCCTTTGGTGTTTTGAAATTTAAAATGAAAAGAAAAGGAAACATCCAATAGATATAAGACACCTAGCATTTTAATTTCAATAAAATAAAAAAAATGATAAATATAAGAGAAAACAAAATCTATAACATATAAAGGCAATACTTAGTTTTTGGTGTAGATTTTTTTATACCAAATTTACCCTTATTTTAAAATATATAACTTATTCAATAACTTCTATTGAACTACTACTATCATCTTTCATATAATTCCCTACTAATAACTTATCACATAACTTTCATATAAAATTAATATTAAATAAAAATATATCATTTATATTTATATGTGTAATAAAAAAACAGACAGACGAGCGCGAGTACCCGTCTAGACGCTAGTAAGAATAAGAATAAAAACTATCAGAAAAAAATGAGTGAAGACATAATGTGTCTCCTTCCTCTCTCGCAAACGAATAAAAGCATCACAACAATTTATGCAAAACAAACACACAACAACCTATTAACAAGAGTAAAAGAAAAGATATCAGATTAGAGAAACTACGGTGATCCGATTTGTATGGTGCAGTGGCGGCGGCGACGGTCCATCGCAAAAATGACTGAGGGAGATGAGAAGCTCGATGTTGCTGCATTTTTTACTTTGCATAGTTGTGTTTTCTTCTATTCTTCTTAGTATTATTTTTTTGGTTTCTTTTTTTTTTTCAAACAAGACATAATGTTGATTTGTTTCTTTTGTTGAAAATGTTGTTGTTGTTATAAGATGTTGGCGAGTGAAAGGAGGAGTTTAGTGTGAGTTTTGAGGATGGTGACTAATTGGTATATAAAGGAATTTTGAGAGATATGGAAGAAGTTGTTATGAAAGAAAGTGGTGTATATAAAGTTCCTCACATGGTGGTGTTTGAAAGTGTGATTGTAGTGTGCATGAGTTTTGGTGAGATGGAGTTTGTAAGCTTACTATTTGTTGGAAGGTGAAGTGTGAAAATGGTAGTTTGTGTTATATGAAAAAGAAAAGAAAGTGTGAGGTTTTATGAGAGTGAGAGATATGTGGTTAATGGATTTGTATGGCTTTGATAAAGTAGTAGATATAGTGGTGTTATGGTTGGGTAAAAGTGAAGTTCTAACTATTGAAACAAGAAGATGTGATTATATTCACGAAGTTTTGGTTGAAGGAGAATAGAGGTTTGTAATGGTATAATCAATGATTTGTATTTATTTTTTATAGATGGAGAATATGGTGACTATATGAAGAAAATGTGTGTTGGAGTATGGTGCATAGGTGTTACTGCATATCCCTGAAGAAAGACCAACAAAACCAATCCTTTTTTTTTTTTTTTTTTCATGTTTTTATCTTTTTCATTTTTCATTTCTAGATTTAGAGTGAAATGAATGAAGATGTGTCGCCTGCCCCCTTCCATTGGTCATGTAATTGAATATTTATAGTAAGATAAACTATGGTTTTAAAGTTTACTCAAATGACCACAATACCCTTATCTTGATTTTAGAGTGAAAATTGCATTGAAATCAAATAAACCACATAAAAATCAAAGGCCTAAAATAATTAAAATAAAATAAAATAAAAATAAAAATTACAATAATTATATTTATTTTTTCTAAATATATGGACAGAAACGTAAAAATAAAAGGACTCAAAATGAATAAAAATTGGGCGCAAAAATACTCGAAAAATTAAATTGAATGCACTAAAATAATCAGGGTCAAATAAACTTCTCAGAAACATATCGGTTTTAATCAAATTTTCAAATAAAAAATGATTGGCTAAAAGGCTCAAACGAATCAAAATGTGACCGAAAAAGTAGTCTAAAAAAATAAAACAAGCACGTCAGGTTAAACTACGCGAATTGTAGATTAATAAAATTGACACTTGCAAGCTCGATTCTAAAATTTTCCGCCCGCTAATGTTACAAACATTTGAGATTCAGTTCAACTGGTTTGTTTGTAATTCCAAAAAATTATTCTGGTTGTCATTTTGGGCATTATACGAGATGAAATGCATTATATGTTATTAAGATAATGCGATTGTCATGATGAATACATCGATTCGATGATTCAGAGTCAAAATTGAGGTTTAACACTACCTCATGACTTATGAATTGTGTTTTGTTATGTGCTAAGTATATCTTTGACACTTAGCTATATTTCTTCTTGAAGATTTGTTTTGTCAAAATTTGCCATAGGGGGAGATTGTTGGTCCTTTAGGTATTGGCTGCATTATGTTAAAAAAAAAGTTTGTTCAATATGTTATAGTTCATTGATAAGGGTTTAATGTTTCGTATTTTTAGTTTGTTTTAATTTCAAATTCATGTGTGGTTTCATCATTCCTCTTCGATTTTATGTGTTTTTGCTTCCCTTACGTGTTTTCAGGTAATAAGAGGTCAATTTAGCGAATCGGGATTTAATTTGCTAGAGACACAATTTAGGCTTGAATTTGATTTTAAATTATATGTGCCAAACTCTTCAAATTGGTTTTCATAACATGCTAACCAATTGGGCCTATGTGGTTTAGCCACCTTGGTGCATGTTGGGCCTTATTTGAGTTTTTGGCTTTTGTGCACCCCCGTTTGTCATTATTTGCACCCATTTGCTATAAAACACTAGAGTACACATATTTTGGCTCAAAAGGATAATTTATTGAGGTGAGCAAAAATTAAATTCATTATTTTAAGAGTTCAATCAGAGTTTTCCGATTACTTTTACCTTAAAATAATGCATACCTCTTTTATCAAAAGAGCTTGATAAATACTCCCCTTAAAGGGAGAAACCCAAATATATTATGGTTATCATTATCTACACATCATTGGATGAGAGATATGTAATAAGCAATAAAATGATCAAGTCTCTTATAGACATGTCCATCAATTGATCACTAAGGATCATAAAATTTGAGAAGTTCTCAAACAGACTGCTTTGATCACAACAATTGATTATTTTCCGTCATCATCATTGGATTAGAGGATATAAGGTTTCACCTTTGGTGCCCATATTTTCTTGGGCCCGAGTGCATTAGTTCCAGAAGATATAAGGTTGTTGGCTCTAGATCTTTTCAATTTATCAAAATAAAAAGGTTCTAAGTGAGCTATTCTTTTACAGTGTGTGCACTTATAAACCATAAGCTTCTTCTCCTTATGCCTTTCCTAGGTTTTCTATCATTTTTAAATCCTAGTCCATTTTTGTTCATAAAGAATCTTTGACTTGATAAGATGTCAAGCTTCTATTTCCCTTGGGTAAAATTTCCCAGGGTTTCACATAAATTAGTTACTTCTTTTATAAGGGAGTCACATTGGTTTCACTCCTAAGTTTAGTTATATCTATATTGAATGAGTCGTTTACTTCTTTAAGATATCTTACTGATTATTTAAGACCTAAGATATGTTATCTCTGTTTATCATTTTCTTCCACTAATTGACCACTCATTCAAAACAACTGAGCATAAGATGATTTGATACCTTGATTATTATCAACCTCGTGGGATGTCTTTAAGCATATTTCATATTCTTCATTGGAAGAATATTCTTTTGTGTTTCTTACCGAGCTTGATGTATCTCCTCCTCTTCTTCGTTTGAGTATTGAAGAAACTTCTTCTTCTTGTTCTTTGTCGTTCCTTGAACAAGAGGTCCCTTCATTTGATGTTCAATCTTACGAGGATCATTCAACTACTGAGAATGTTCTTTCAAAGGATTACACAGGAGTTGTGTGACAGGATTATGATGGAGATGATAATTCTTTAGTTTGTATTCCTTCATCTTTGAGTAATTGATCTAGTTCTTTCGATTTCTCTATAATTTCCTTCTTATTTGATTTTTCCTCATTAAGGTTTCCATACTTTGATTTAAGGATTGGATTAAACTTCCAATTTTTAATTCTTAGATATTTGTTAGTGGTATAATTTGCAACATACTTTCCAATATTCTGAAAATTTAAAAAACATTTGAAAGTAGTATCTTTGTATTCTTTGCCTTTTGTGTTCATATTCTCTTGTTGGATACTTTGAGAAACTCCATTTATTAGTTCAAGAGTATCCCGCATTTCCCTGGCGATTTAACAATGATGAACATAGTAGAATTTGCTATCATCTAGTGACATTGTTATAAAGCTCTTAGTTTTAAAATATATTTCAAACTTTCTCTTTTCCTCTTTGGTTCACATGGGATATGGTTTATCTACTACTTCATCATTTACTTGATGAGTAGGGATAAACACACCATTGGTTATTGTTTCCTATAATTCATGATTTATACTTTGGAAAAAAAATTAAACTTGGCTTTCCAAATATCAAATCTACTATCATTGAATAGTGGTTGTGTTTAGAAAGAATCTCGAAAGTCATTTTCCTCTGGAGATGTTTAGTCCTAAAACAGGAGTTAGGCTCTGATACCACTTGTTGAACATGTGACTTCCCACACAAGAATGGGGGAGAATTGTGTGGTCCGGAAAAATATGGTTTTGAAAAACTTTGTGGAATAAAATCAATTAAAAATCATTTTGAAATTTTTTAATTATTAAGCAGTGGAAAATTAGTTTCGGAATATAAATTGCAAAAAATAAAGAGTTAAGGGAAAGAGAGAAACACCAAGAATTATATTGGTTCAGTGAAAAATGAGTTAGTCTTGTCCCAAAAAATTGATCTTGAGATATTTTAGTAGGTAATAATCATGAGCCCCCTTATCCAGAGAAACTGGTTGACTTCCAACCAAACAATAAGACTTAGAATTTCACAATTGAGTCTTTTCTTCCAAATAGTGGATTAAAGCGGTTAGTATTCTTTCCATGAGAATCTTGAAGCGGTTAGTCTTTAGTTTCAAAACAAACTTTGTTTGCTTTTACCACAGGCTGAGCTCACGAACCTTTAATCCTTGATTTTACACGGGATAACCAAGAACCTAAAGAGATTTTAACCACAAGTTGATCTTGAACTTAAACAATGGCTTGATCACATAATCCTCAAACTAAAAGTTTTTCGCGTTTAACTTCTAACCGAAACAATCCCTAATTGGATAATATTCAACCAAGGTGTAAACAAAAAATTCCCTTGGTGAATTTTACAATTCTACCCTTATAGAATTACAACTTATCCTCACCCACAAAAAAACTTTCTTGCAGAATTATAACTTATACTCACTCACAAAAGACCTTTCTTTAGAAGATTTGTATAAGAAGAAGCGTATGATGAGTTTCATCAACGACTTAGGTTATTTTGGGGGCATTGTACCTTCGGAGGACACCGTCCAGAATGCTTGAAGCACCTCATTGATATCAAATTGCTGCTAGAGGCCCATACTCGAGAAGAAAAGAAGATTATTTTTTATGAGTTCTGGAAGTTATCGGCCTCTTTGCTTTCAATTTTCTTACTCATGATGTATTTTCTTTGACAATGATTATGTATATATATGATGAAGAAAAAGTAAAGCTTCGGATTTTTAGGTGGGGAATATGGTCAACAGGAAATACTACTGCTTTGAATTGAAGACCCTTCCACTACTTTGGATCTTTCTAGAAATGTTGCTGCACTGAATGCTCTTTAAAGACCATGGAGAGCTTCGGGGTCGGGCCATTACTCCTCAAAGAATGTTGAGCTTATCCTCAGGAGGAAGATTATTTGTATATTGGGACGATCTTTGGTCTGACCAACAACGTGAGGAAAACTATCAGTTATAAGAAAGTGTTTGCAATGTAACACTTCAGTGAGATAGGTACATGCAGGAAAAACAGACAACTTCTACCTCTCACTAGATTATGAGACACGTTTCTCCCCTTTAATCTCTCTGATTCTCTCATCGACTAGGTAACTCATCTAGTAAGGATCGTGGCGAGGAAGAATCAGACTCTAGTTTCTGCTTGGGGCAATTTATTGTCTATGCAAATATCTCCTTCATCATCTCAATGGGGACTATAGTCTCTATGCCTTGAGAATATTTCTCTAACTCAGCACTTGGCCTAATGCACGGCTTCCGGACTTGGGACAATTTCGCAGTCTTTTCAAAACACCTTGCAACAATTGGAACATTTTTACCCTCCATTGTGTGTTTCGAGGGGGAATATTCGGCCGAATCAAACGCTCAAAATGGGGATGTCGTCTCCTTGCAAGATTATCCTAGTATATATATTTATTGAACTATATAAATAGTAATTTTGTAATGGATCATTGGTTGAATTGTGTTAACATAGATAAGTCATATTCATTATCTATTCTTTTATTTTTTTCTATAATCTTATATATTGTTTTTATTCTAACATATTATATATCTTTTATTGGTAACTGAGACTCCTTAGAAATTTTAGAGACAAACAAAATACAATTACAAATGATAAGTTATTTGATATACTAAATACAATATAGTTTGTACTTTGTACATTGCTATCTATAAATACAATGTAGGAAATTGGAAAGCGGTATTGGAAGATTCGCCTATGACACTTTGAAACCAATATTGGCAGATTTGTCTATGACACTTTGAAAGCAATATTGGAAGATCCACATATGCCACTTTTAAGGCATGAAACTCCAAAAGAGCTATTTATAAGATGGAAGAGGTTGATCTTAAAGATATTTCCAGCAGCACTACCATTATCAATTAACACTGTGCCTCCAAATATCTAAAATTAAAACAAAATTTCTATTATATTAAGGTTTCAAATCAATGTCATAGCATAGTCTTTAAAATTGTTTGGACACATAAAAAAGAATCAAGGCTAAATATGTCAAATGACTACCTTTTTAGTCGTTTTTCCTCTTTTCCTCTCCACCTATATAAACAACACCACAAATAAGTCATACCAGAAGTAATAAGATCAAACTTTACATAAAATTTATCCTTAATACGTGTTTATAGATATAGTGAATTGTTTATATGTAACAATATATAAAAATATACACTAAAAACTTAAACCATATTAAAATAACCAATAATAAATTAAATAAAAAAGAAAACAATAATTATCAACACAATACTAAAACACAACATATCATGTAAATATATTAGAAGACTAGAAGTCTTCTGAAAAATACATGGATTGAAGTTTAAACTAAAGTATTACATTAAACTAAAGTATTTTATTATAATAAATTATTTTCAAGATCGTACTTAATAATTTATATTATGATTTATATAATAAAAATACAATGAATATAAAAAATTTACTACACATTACCGATCAATAATTGAACCTGATCAAAAAGATGGAATAATATGTATATTGAAATAAAAACATTCAATTCATATTTAAATAATGATGTAAATTTAAAAGGGAAATCACAACATGATGCTTACGACCTTACCCTTCTTTAATCAAGGAAATCACGGTCGTTGAAAATTATGCTGAAATTTTGAGGAAAAAAACATAGATCTAAGAACAAAATAAAGAGTTAAAATGTAAGATATCTTTGAAGATTTCCAATCAATCATGCCAGTAATGGTGGACCATCTATCAATTTTTGTTTCGACACTCATAGATCTACGAGAAAGAAAGCGATACCAGTTAAATAGAATAAAATTGTTCAAAATAAATCAAATCACTTCAATAACACAAAAAGATGATAAGTTACCTGTGATTAATCGTGTAGATATTGTTGCTTTTAAGTAGAATGAAATTGAGCAAAAATGTTGATTCTTTGATGGCATATCATCATAATTGATTCAATAGTTAAAAAATATATGTTGAACAGATCTCTAATATGAAGAGGTGGCTGATAGAAATGCAGTCGGTTAAATGGATACTTAAACGGCGCTGGTCCTCTCTACTTTGATCAAAGTGGTGAGCACAGTCACTTTTATAAGTGGGAGGATAGGTTAAAACTAGGGTTACCTTCCATATTATTTAAATCTATAATATAATAAATAAAAATATTATTTTTTGTTAACAAAATAAATAAATAAATTTAGACAACAAAATCATATATTAAAATAATGATTAAATAAAAAATTAAACAAAAAACATTATCACTCTTTTTTCTCCCTTCTAATAAACTAAAAATCATAAAATCGATAATTCCTCAAATAAAAACTCTATTCCCCAAATAAAAACTCTAATCAAATCTCTGAATTCGTAAATGCCAAAATATGTTTTTGAAATTTACTTCACTCCCGCGTTTGTGATCAAATTATGTTTTAGTTTAATACTTGACGAGTTGGTGAATTTTGTGAAGTGTCAAAACATCTAAAATCACAAAATCCCTAAACACACAACGTAAAAATCTATTCAAATATCTAAATCCCTAAATACTGAAATTGAAATTTACTTTACTCTTTCATTTTGAATTGGATTATGTTTTAGATTGATGCTTGATTGTTTGGTGAAACTTTGTGTTTTAAAGCATATTTGTTTTTCTTAGGTACTTGTGTGTGTGCGCGCATGCGCGTACATGTGTGTGTTTGTCTGTGTATGTATGTGTGCATGTGTGTGCGTGTGTGTATGTGTAACTACCTCATAACTTATGAATTATGCTCTATGATGTGCTGCTAATGTATGTTATGTTCTTCTGATGTTGCCGATGTTTGGGCTAAGTATATCTTTGATACTTAGTTATATTCGGCTTGAAGATTTACTTTTCCATAATTTTCCAAAGGGAAAGATTGTTGGTCCTTTTTGGATTGGTTGCATTATGAAAAATAACATAAAGTAGGTCCAACTTGTTATGGTACATTGATAGGGGTAAATGTATTATATTTTTAGCTTATTTTACTTTCGATTTCATGTGTACTTTCATAATTCCTCTTTGATTTTATGCGTTTTTGCTTCCCTTTCGTGTTTTCTGGTAATAAGAGGTCAATGGAGCGAATCAGGATTTGATTTGCTTGAGACACAAGTTAGGCTTGAATTTGATTTGAAATTATATGCGCCAAACTCTGCTAATTGGTTGTCATAACGTGCTAACCGATTGGGCCTATGTGATTCAGCCTCCTTGGTGCATGTTGGGCCTTATGTTGGGTTTTTGAGTTTTGTGGATCCTCATTTGTCATTATTTGCACCCATTTGCTATAAAACACTAGAGTACTCATATTTGGGGTCAGAAGGATAATTTATTGAGATGAGCAAAAATTAAATTCATTATTTTAAGGGTTTAATCAGAGTTTTCCGATTATTTTTACCTTAAAATAATGCATAACTCTTTTATCAAAAGAGCTTGATAAATACTTCCCTTAAAGGGAGAAAACCAAATATATTATGGTTATCATTATCTACACATCATTGGATGAGAGATATGTAATAAGCAATAAAATGATCAAGTCCCTTATAGACATGTCCATCAATTGATCACTAAGGATCATAAAATTTGAGAAGTTCTCAAATAGACTGCTTTGATCACAACGATTGATTATTTTCCGTCATCATCATTGGATTAGAGAATTCATAAATATTGTATACTTTATAATTATACTATTGCTTTACACAACTTCATTACTAATCGTCATATCACCGAGCTACAAAGCATTCTAGCAACACAATAAGGTTTCACCTTTGGTGCCCTTATTTTCTTGGGCCCGAGTGCATTAGTTCCAGAAGATATAAGGTTGTTGGCTCTAGATCTTTTCAATTTATCAAAACAAAAAGGTTCTAAGTGAGCTATTCTTTTACAGTGTGTGCACTTATAAACCATAAGCTTCTTTTCCTTATGCCTTTCCTAGGTTTTCTATCATTTTTAAATCCTACTCCATTTTTGTTTATAAAGAATCTTTGACTTGATAAGATGTCAATCTTCTATTTCCCTTGGGTAAAATTTCCTAGGGTTTCACATAAATTAGTTACTTCTTTTATAAGGGAGTCACATTGGTTTCACTCTTTTTTCGGATTTCTAAGTTTAGTTATATCTATATTGAATGAGTCGTTTACTTCTTTAAGATATCTTACTGATTCTTTAAGACCTAAGATATGTTATCTCTGTTTATCATTTTCTTCCACTAATTGACCACTCATTCAAAACAACTGAGCATAAGATGATTTGATACCTGGATTAGTATCTACCTCGTGGGATGTCTTTAAGCATATTTCATATTCTTCATTGGAAGAATATTCTTTTGTGTTTCTTACCGAGCTTGATGTATCTCCTCATCTTCTTCGTTTGAGTATTGAAGAAACTTCTTCTTCTTCTTCTTCTTCTTCTTCTTCTTCTTCTTCTTCTTCTTCTTCTTCTTCTTCTTCTTCTTCTTCTTCTTCTTCTTCTTCTTCTTCTTCTTCTTTGTCGTTCCTTGAACAAGAGGTCCCTTCATTTGATGTTGAATCTTACGAGGATCATTCAACTACTGGGAATTTTCTTTCAAAGGATTACACAGGAGTTGTATGACAGGAGTATGATGGAGATGATAATTCTTTAGTTTGTATTCCTTCATCTTTGAGTAATTGATCTAGTTCTTTCAATTTCTCTATAATTTGCTTCTTATTTGATTTTTCCTCATTAAGGTTCCCATACTTTGATTTAACGATTGGATTAAACTTCCAATTTTTAATTCTTAGATATTTGTTAGTGGTATAATTTGCAACATACTTTCCAAAAAATTTAAAAAACATTTGAGAGTAGTATCTTTGTATTCTTCGCCTTGTGTGTTCATATTCTCTTGTTGGATACTTTGAGAAACTCCATTTATTAGTTCCAGAGTATCCCACATTTCCTTGGCGATTTAACAATGATGAACATAGTAGAATTTGCTATCATCTAGTGACATGTTTATAGAGCTCTTAGTTTTAAAATATATTTCAAACTTTCTCTTTTCCTCTTTGGTTCACATGGGATATGGTTTATCTACTACTTCATCATTTACTTGATGAGTAGGGATAAACACACCCTTGAGTATTGTTTCCCATAATTCATGATTTATACTTTGAAAAAAAAAATTAAACTTGGCTTTCCAAATATCAAATATACTATCATTGAATAGTGGTTGTGTTTAGAAAGAATCTCGAAAGTCATTTTCCTATGGAGATGTTTAGTCCTAAAACAGGAGTTAGGCTCTGATACCACTTGTTGAACATGTGACTTCCCACACAAGAATGGGGGGAGAATTGTGTGGTCCCGAAAAATATGGTTTTGCAAAACTTTGTGGAATAAAATCAATTAAAAATCATTTTGAAAAATTTTAATTATTAAGCAGTGGAAAATTAATTGCGGAATATAAATTGCAAAAAATAAAGAGTTAAGGGAAAGAGAGAAACACCAAGAATTATATTGGTTCAGTGAAAAATGAGTTAGTCTTGTCCCCAAAAATTGATCTTGAGATATTTTAGTAGGTAATAATCACGAGCCCCCTTATCCAGAGAAACATGTTAACTTCCAACCAAACAATAAGACTTGGAATTTCACAATTGAGTCTTTTCTTCCAAATAGTGGATTGAAGCGGTTAGTATTCTTTCCATGAGAATCTTGAAGCGGTTAGTCTTTAGTTTCAAAACAAACTTTGTTTGCTTTTACCACAGGCTGAGCTCACGAACCTTTAATCCTTGATTTTACACGGGATAACCAAGAACCTAAAGAGATTTTAACCACAAGTTGATCTTGAACTTAAACAATGGCTTGATCACACAATCCTCAAACTAAAAGTTTTTCGCATTTAACTTCTAACCGAAACAATCCCTAATTGGATAATATTCAACCAAGGTGTAAACAAAAAATTCCCTTGGTGAATTTTACAATTCTACCATTATAGAATTACAACTTATCCTCACCCACAAAAGAACTTTCTTGCAGAATTATAACTTATACTCACTCACAAAAGACCTTTCTTCAGAAGATTTGTATAAGAAGAAGCATATGATGAGTTTCATCAACGACTTAGGTTATTTCGGGGGCATTGTTCCTTCGGAGGACACCGTCCAGAATGCTTTAAGCACCTCATTGATATCAAATTGCTGATAGAGGCCCATACTCGAGAAGAAAAGAAGATTGTTTTTTATGAGTTCTGGAAGTTATCGGCCTCTTTGCTTTCAATTTTCTTACTCATGATGTATTTTCTTTGACAATGATTATGTATATATATGATGAAAAAAAAGTAAAGCTTCGGATTTTGAGGTGGGGAATATGGTCAACAGGAAATACTACTGCTTTGAATTGAAGACCCTTCCACTACTTTGGATCCTTCTAGAAATGTTGCTGCATTGAATGCTATTTAAAGACCATGGAGAGCTTCGGGGTCGGGCCATTACTCCTCAAACAATGTTGAGCTTATCCTCAGGAGGAAGATTATTTGTATATTGGGACGCTCTTTGGTCTGACCAACAACGTGAGGAAAACTATCAGTTATAAGAAAGTGTTTGCAATGTAACGCTTCAGTGAGATAGGTACATGCAGGAAAAACAGACAGCTTCTACCTCTCACTAGATTACTAGACATGTTTCTCCCCTTTAATCTCTCTGATTCTCTCATCGACTAGGTAACTCATCTGGTAAGGATCGTGGCGAGGAAGAATCAGACCTTAGTTTCTGCTCGTGGCAATTTATTATCTACGCAAATATCTCCTTCATCATCTCAATGGGGACTATAGTCTCTATGCCTTGAGAATATTTCTCTAACTCAGCACTTGGCCTAACGCACGACTTCCGGACTTGGGACAATTTCGCAGTCTTTTCAAAACACCTTGCAACAATTGGAACATTTTTACCCTCCATTGTGTGTTTCGAGGGGGAATATTCGGCCGAATCAAACGCTCAAAATGGGGATGTCGTCTCCTTGCGAGATTATCCTAGTATATATATTTTTTGTACTATATAAATAGTAATTTTGTAATGGATCATTGGTTGAATTGTGTTAACATAGATAAGTCATATTCATTATCTATTCTTTTATTTTTTTTCTATAATCTTATATATTGTTTTTATTCTAACATATTATATATCTTTTATTGGTAACTGAGACTCCTTAGAAATTTTAGAGACAAACAAAATACAATTACAAATGATAAGTTATTTGATATACTAAATACAATATAGTTTGTACTTTGTACATCGCTATCTATAAATACAATGTAGGAAATTGGAAAGCGGTATTGGAAGATTCGCCTATGACACTTTGAAACCAATATTGGCAGATTCGTCTATGACACTTTGAAAGCAATATTGGAAGATCCACATATGCCACTTTTAAGGCATGAAACTCCAAAAGAGCTATTTATAAGATGGAAGAGGTTGATCTTAAAGATATTTCCAGCAGCACTACCATTATCAATTAACACTGTGCCTCCAAATATCTAAAATTAAAACAAAATTTCTATTATATTAAGGTTTCAAATCAATGTCATAGCATAGTCTTTAAAATTGTTTGGACACATAAAAAAGAATCAAGGCTAAATATGTCAAATGACTACCTTTTTAGTCGTTTTTCCTCTTTTCCTCTCCACCTATATAAACAACACCACAAATAAGTCATACCAGAAGTAATAAGATCAAACTTTACATAAAATTTATCCTTAATACGTGTTTATAGATATAGTGAATTGTTTATATGTAACAATATATAAAAATATACACTAAAAACTTAAACCATATTAAAATAACCAATAATAAATTAAATAAAAAAGAAAACAATAATTATCAACACAATACTAAAACACAACATATCATGTAAATATATTAGAAGACCAGAAGTCTTCTGAAAAATACATGGATTGAAGTTTAAACTAAAGTATTACATTAAACTAAAGTATTTTATTATAATAAATTATTTTCAAGATCGTACTTAATAATTTATATTATGATTTATATAATAAAAATACAATGAATATAAAAGATTTACTACACATTACCGATCAATAATTGAACCTGATCAAAAAGATGGAATAATATGTATATTGAAATAAAAACATTCAATTCATATTTAAATAATGATGTAAATTTAAAAGGGAAATCACAACATGATGCTTACGACCTTACCCTTCTTTAATCAAGGAAATCACGGTCGTTGAAAATTATGCTGAAATTTTGAGGAAAAAAACATAGATCTAAGAACAAAATAAAGAGTTAAAATGTAAGATATCTTTGACGATTTCCAATCAATCATGCTTGTAATGGTGGACCATCTATCAATTTTTGTTTCGACACTCATAGATCTACGAGAAAGAAAACGATACCAGTTAAATAGAATAAAATTGTTCAAAATAAATCAAATCACTTCAATAACACAAAAAGATGATAAGTTACCTGTGATTAATCTTGTAGATATTGTTGCTTTTAAGTAGAATGAAATTGAGCAAAAATGTTGATTCTTTGATGGCATATCATCATAATTGATTCAATAGTTAAAAAATATATGTTGAACAGATCTCTAATGTGAAGAGGTGGCTAATAGAAATGCAGTCGATTAAATGGATACTTAAACGGCGCTGGTCCTCTCTACTTTGATCAAAGTGGTGAGCGCAGTCACTTTTATAAGTGAGAGGATAGGTTAAAACTAGGGTTACCTTCCATATTATTTAAATCTATAATATAATAAATAAAAATATTATTTTTTGTTAACAAAATAAATAAATAAATTTAGACAACAAAATCATATATTAAAATAATGATTAAATAAAAAATTAAACAAAAACCATTATCACTCTTTTTTCTCCCTTCTAATAAACTAAAAATCATAAAATCGATAATTCCTCAAATAAAAACTCTATTCCCCAAATAAAAACTCTAATCAAATCTCCAAATTCCTAAATGCCAAAATATGTTTTTGAAATTTACTTCACTCCCGCGTTTGTGAACAAATTATGTTTTAGTTTAATACTTGACGAGTTGGTGAATTTTGTGAAGTGTCAAAACATCTAAAATCCCAAAATCCCTAAACACACAACATAAAAATCTATTCAAATATCTAAATCCCTAAATATTGAAATTGAAATTTACTTTACTCTTTCCTTTTGAATTGGATTATGTTTTAGATTGATGCTTGATTGTTTGGTGAAACTTTATGTTTTAAAGCATATTTGTTTTTCTTAGGTACTTGTGTGTGTGCGCGCATGCGCGTACGTGTCTGTGTTTATCTGTGTATGTATGTGTGCATGTGTGTGCGTGTGTGTATGTGTAACTACCTCATGACTTATGAATTATGCTCTATGATGTGCTGCTAATGCATGTTATGTTCTTCTGATGTTGCCGATGTTTGGGCTAAGTATATCTTTGATACTTAGTTATATTCGGCTTGAAGATTTACTTTTCCATATTTTTCCAAAGGGAAAGATTGTTGGTCCTTTTTGGATTGGTTGCATTATGAAAAATAACATAAAGTAAGTCCAACTTGTTATGGTACATTGATAGGGGTAAATGTATTATATTTTTAGCTTATTTTACTTTCGATTTCATGTGTACTTTCATAAATCCTCTTTGATTTTATGCGTTTTTGCTTCCCTTTCGTGTTTTCTGGTAATAAGAGGTCAATGGAGCGAATCAGGATTTGATTTGCTTGAGACACAAGTTAGGCTTGAATTTGATTTGAAATTATATGCGCCAAACTCTGCTAATTGGTTGTCATAACGTGCTAACCGATTGGGCCTATGTGATTCAGCCTCCTTGGTGCATGTTGGGCCTTATGTTGGGTTTTTGAGTTTTGTGGATCCTCATTTGTCATTATTTGCACCCATTTGCTATAAAACACTAGAGTACTCATATTTTTGATCAGAAGGATAATTTATTGAGATGAGCAAAAATTAAATTCATTATTTTAAGGGTTTAATCAGAGTTTTCCGATTATTTTTACCTTAAAATAATGCATAACTCTTTTATCAAAAGAGCTTGATAAATACTTCCCTTAAAGGGAGAAAACCAAATATATTATGGTTATCATTATCTACACATCATTAGATGAGAGATATGTAATAAGCAATAAAATGATCAAGTCCCTTATAGACATGTCCATCAATTGATCACTAAGGATCATAAAATTTGAGAAGTTCTCAAATAGACTGCTTTGATCACAACGATTGATTATTTTCCGTCATCATCATTGGATTAGAGAATTCATAAATATTGTATACTTTATAATTATACTATTGCTTTACACAACTTCATTACTAATCGTCATACCACCGAGCTACAAAGCATACTAGCAACATAATAAGGTTTCACCTTTGGTGCCCATATTTTCTTGGGCCCGAGTGCATTAGTTCCAGAAGATATAAGGTTGTTGGCTCTAGATCTTTTCAATTTATCAAAACAAAAAGGTTCTAAGTGAGCTATTCTTTTACAGTGTGTGCACTTGTAAACCATAAGCTTCTTTTCCTTATGCCTTTCCTAGGTTTTCTATCATTTTTAAATCCTACTCCATTTTTGTTCATAAAGAATCTTTGACTTGATAAGATGTCAAGCTTCTATTTCCCTTGGGTAAAATTTCCTAGGGTTTCACATAAATTAGTTACTTCTTTTATAAGGGAGTCACATTGGTTTCACTCTTTTTTCGGATTTCTAAGTTTAGTTATATCTATATTGAATGAGTCGTTTACTTCTTTAAGATATCTTACTGATTCTTTAAGACCTAAGATATGTTATCTCTGTTTATCATTTTCTTCCACTAATTGACCACTCATTCAAAACAACTGAGCATAAGATGATTTGATACCTGGATTAGTATCTACCTCGTGGGATGTCTTTAAGCATATTTCATATTCTTCATTGGAAGAATATTCTTTTGTGTTTCTTAACGAGCTTGATGTATCTCCTCATCTTCTTCGTTTGAGTATTGAAGAAACTTTTTCTTCTTCTTCTTCTTCTTCTTCTTCTTCTTCTTCTTCTTCTTCTTCTTCTTCTTCTTCTTCTTCTTCTTCTTCTTCTTCTTCTTCTTCTTCTTTGTCGTTCCTTGAACAAGAGGTCCCTTCATTTGATGTTGAATCTTACGAGAATCATTCAACTACTGAGAATTTTCTTTCAAAGGATTACACAGGAGTTGTATGACAGGAGTATGATGGAGATGATAATTCCTTAGTTTGTATTCCTTCATCTTTGAGTAATTGATCTAGTTCTTTCAATTTCTCTATAATTTCCTTCTTATTTGATTTTTCCTCATTAAGGTTCCCATACTTTGATTTAACGATTGGATTAAACTTCCAATTTTAATTCTTAGATATTTGTTAGTGGTATAATTTGCAACATACTTTCCAATATTCCGAAAATTTAAAAAACATTTGAGAGTAGTATCTTTGTATTCTTCGCCTTGTGTGTTCATATTCTCTTGTTGGATACTTTGAGAAACTCCATTTATTAGTTCAAGAGTATCCCGCATTTCCCTGGCGATTTAACAATGATGAACATAGTAGAATTTGCTATCATCTAGTGACATTGTTATAAAGCACTTAGTTTTAAAATATATTTCAAACTTTCTCTTTTCCTCTTTGGTTCACATGGGATATGGTTTATCTACTACTTCATCATTTACTTGATGAGTAGGGATAAACACACCATTGATTATTGTTTCCCATAATTCATGATTTATACTTTGAAAAAAAATTAAACTTGGCTTTCCAAATATCAAATCTACTATCATTGAATAGTGGTTGTGTTTAGAAAGAATCTCGAAAGTCATTTTCCTATGGAGATGTTTAGTCCTAAAATAGGAGTTAGGCTCTGATACCACTTGTTGAACATGTGACTTCCCACACAAGAATGGGGGAGAATTGTGTGGTCCGGAAAAATATGGTTTTGAAAAACTTTGTGGAATAAAATCAATTAAAAATCATTTTGAATTTTTTTAATTATTAAGCAGTGGAAAATTAATTGCGGAATATAAATTGCAAAAAATAAAGAGTTAAGGGAAAGAGAGAAACACCAAGAATTATATTGGTTCAGTGAAAAATGAGTTAGTCTTGTCCCCAAAAATTGATCTTGAGATATTTTAGTAGGTAATAATCACGAGCCCCCTTATCCAGAGAAACTGGTTGACTTCCAACCAAACAATAAGACTTGGAATTTCACAATTGAGTCTTTTTTTTCAAATAGTGGATTGAAGCGGTTAGTCTTTAGTTTCAAAACAAAGTTTGTTTGCTTTTACCATAGGCTGAGCTCACGAACCTTTAATCCTTGATTTTACACGGGATAACCAAGAACCTAAAGAGATTTTAACCACAAGTTGATCTTGAACTTAAACAATGGCTTGATCACACAATCCTTAAACTAAAAGTTTTTCGCGTTTAACTTCTAACCGAAACAATCCCTAATTGGATAATATTCAACCAAGGTGTAAACAAAAAATTCCCTTGGTGAATTTTACAATTCTACCCTTATAGAATTACAACTTATCCTCACCCACAAAAGAACTTTCTTGCAGAATTATAACTTATACTCACTCACAAAAGACCTTTCTTCAGAAGATTTGTATAAGAAGAAGCGCATGATGAGTTTCATCAACAACTTAGGTTATTTCGGGGGCATTGTTCCTTCGGAAGACACCGTCCAGAATGCTTGAAGCACCTCATTGATTTCAAATTGCTCATAGAGGCCCATACTCGAGAAGAAAAGAAGATTATTTTTTATGAGTTCTGGAAGTTATCGGCCTCTTTGCTTTCAATTTTCTTACTCATGATGTATTTTCTTTGACAATGATTATGTATATATATGATGAAAAAAAAGTAAAGCTTCGAATTTTGAGGTGGGGAATATGGTCAACAGGAAATACTACTGCTTTGAATTGAAGACCCTTCCACTACTTTGGATCCTTCTAGAAATGTTGCTGCATTGAATGCTCTTTAAAGACCATGGAGAGCTTCGGGGTCGGGCCATTACTCCTCAAACAATGTTGAGCTTATCCTCAGGAGGAAGATTATTTGTATATTGGGACGCTCTTTGGTCTGACCAACAACGTGAGGAAAACTATCAGTTATAAGAAAGTGTTTGCAATGTAACGCTTCAGTGAGATAGGTACATGCAGGAAAAACAGACAGCTTCTACCTCTCACTAGATTACTAGACACGTTTCTCCCCTTTAATCTCTCTGATTCTCTCATCGACTAGGTAACTCATCTGGTAAGGATCGTGGCGAGGAAGAATCAGACCTTAGTTTCTGCTCGGGGCAATTTATTATCTATGCAAATATCTCCTTCATCATCTCAATGGGGACTATAGTCTCTATGCCTTGAGAATATTTCTCTAACTCAGCACTTGGCCTAATGCACGACTTCCGGACTTAGGACAATTTCGCAGTCTTTTCAAAACACCTTGCAACAATTGGAACATTTTTACCCTCCATTGTGTGTTTCGAGGGGGAATATTCGGCCGAATCAAACGCTCAAAATGGGGATGTCGTCTCCTTGCGAGATTATCCTAGTATATATATTTTTTGTACTATATAAATAGTAATTTTGTAATGGATCATTGGTTGAATTGTGTTAACATAGATAAGTCATATTCATTATCTATTCTTTTATTTTTTTCTATAATCTTATATATTGTTTTTATTCTAACATATTATATATCTTTTATTGGTAACTGAGACTCCTTAGAAATTTTAGAGACAAACAAAATACAATTACAAATGATAAGTTATTTGATATACTAAATACAATATAGTTTGTACTTTGTACATCGCTATCTATAAATACAATGTAGGAAATTAGAAAGCGGTATTGGAAGATTCGCCTATGACACTTTGAAACCAATATTGGCAGATTCGTCTATGACACTTTGAAAGCAATATTGGAAGATCCACATATGCCACTTTTAAGGCATGAAACTCCAAAAGAGCTATTTATAAGATGGAAGAGGTTGATCTTAAAGATATTTCCAGCAGCACTACCATTATCAATTAACACTGTGCCTCCAAATATCTAAAATTAAAACAAAATTTCTATTATATTAAGGTTTCAAATCAATGTCATAGCATAGTCTTTAAAATTGTTTGGACACATAAAAAAGAATCAAGGCTAAATATGTCAAATGACTACCTTTTTAGTCGTTTTTCCTCTTTTCCTCTCCACCTATATAAACAACACCACAAATAAGTCATACCAGAAGTAATAAGATCAAACTTTACATAATATTTATCCTTAATACGTGTTTATAGATATAGTGAATTGTTTATATGTAACAATATATAAAAATATACACTAAAAACTTAAACCATATTAAAATAACCAATAATAAATTAAATAAAAAAGAAAACAATAATTATCAACATAATACTAAAACACAACATATCATGTAAATATATTAGAAGACTAGAAGTCTTCTGAAAAATACATGGATTGAAGTTTAAACTAAAGTATTACATTAAACTAAAGTATTTTATTATAATAAATTATTTTCAAGATCGTACTTAATAATTTATATTATGATTTATATAATAAAAATACAATGAATATAAAAAATTTACTACACATTACCGATCAATAATTGAACCTGATCAAAAAGATGGAATAATATGTATATTGAAATAAAAACATTCAATTCATATTTAAATAATGATGTAAATTTAAAAGGGAAATCACAACATGATGCTTACGACCTTACCCTTCTTTAATCAAGGAAATCACGGTCGTTGAAAACTATGCTGAAATTTTGAGGAAAAAAACATAGATCTAAGAACAAAATAAAGAGTTAAAATGTAAGATATCTTTGACGATTTCCAATCAATCATGCCTGTAATGGTGGACCATCTATCAATTTTTGTTTCGACACTCATAGATCTACGAGAAAGAAAACGATACTAGTTAAATAGAATAAAATTGTTCAAAATAAATCAAATCACTTCAATAACACAAAAAGATGATAAGTTACCTGTGATTAATCGTGTAGATATTGTTGCTTTTAAGTAGAATGAAATTGAGCAAAAATGTTGATTCTTTGATGGCATATCATCATAATTGATTCAATAGTTAAAAAATATATGTTGAACAGATCTCTAATGTGAAGAGGTGGCTAATAGAAATGCAGTCGATTAAATGGATACTTAAACGGCGCTGGTCCTCTCTACTTTGATCAAAGTGGTGAGCGCAGTCACTTTTATAAGTGAGAGGATAGGTTAAAACTAGGGTTACCTTCCATATTATTTAAATCTATAATATAATAAATAAAAATATTATTTTTTGTTAACAAAATAAATAAATAAATTTAGACAACAAAATCATATATTAAAATAATGATTAAACAAAAAATTAAACAAAAACCATTATCACTCTTTTTTCTCCCTTCTAATAAACTAAAAATCATAAAATCGATAATTCCTCAAATAAAAACTCTATTCCCCAAATAAAAACTCTAATCAAATCTCCAAATTCCTAAATGCCAAAATATGTTTTTGAAATTTACTTCACTCCCGCGTTTGTGAACAAATTATGTTTTAGTTTAATACTTGACGAGTTGGTGAATTTTGTGAAGTGTCAAAACATCTAAAATCACAAAATCCCTAAACACACAACATAGAAATCTATTCAAATATCTACATCCCTAAATACTGAAATTGAAATTTACTTTACTCTTTCCTTTTGAATTGGATTATGTTTTAGATTGATGCTTGATTGTTTGGTGAAACTTTGTGTTTTAAAGCATATTTGTTTTTCTTAGGTACTTGTGTGTGTGCGCGCATGCGCGTACGTGTGTGTGTTTGTCTGTGTATGTATGTGTGCATGTGTGTGCGTGTGTGTATGTGTAACTACCTCATGACTTATGAATTATGCTCTATGATGTGCTGCTAATGCATGTTATGTTCTTCTGATGTTGCTGATGTTTGGGCTAAGTATATCTTTGATACTTAGTTATATTCGGCTTGAAGATTTACTTTTCCATAATTTTCCAAAGGGAAAGATTGTTGGTCCTTTTTGGATTGGTTGCATTATGAAAAATAACATAAAGTAGGTCCAACTTGTTATGGTACATTGATAGGGGTAAATGTATTATATTTTTAGCTTATTTTACTTTCGATTTCATGTGTACTTTCATAAATCCTCTTTGATTTTATGCGTTTTTGCTTCCCTTTCGTGTTTTCTGGTAATAAGAGGTCAATGGAGCGAATCAGGATTTGATTTGCTTGAGACACAAGTTAGGCTTGAATTTGATTTGAAATTATATGCGCCAAACTCTGCTAATTGGTTGTCATAACGTGCTAACCGATTGGGCCTATGTGATTCAGCCTCCTTGGTGCATGTTGGGCCTTATGTTGGGTTTTTGAGTTTTGTGGATCCTCATTTGTCATTATTTGCACCCATTTGCTATAAAACACTAGAGTACTCATATTTTTGATCAGAAGGATAATTTATTGAGATGAGCAAAAATTAAATTCATTATTTTAAGGGTTTAATCAGAGTTTTCCGATTATTTTTACCTTAAAATAATGCATAACTCTTTTATCAAAAGAGCTTGATAAATACTTCCCTTAAAGGGAGAAAACCAAATATATTATGGTTATCATTATCTACACATCATTGGATGAGAGATATGTAATAAGCAATAAAATGATCAAGTCCCTTATAGACATGTCCATCAATTGATCACTAAGGATCATAAAATTTGAGAAGTTCTCAAATAGACTGCTTTGATCACAATGATTGATTATTTTCCGTCATCATCATTGGATTAGAGAATTCATAAATATTGTATACTTTATAATTATACTATTGCTTTACACAACTTCATTACTAATCGTCATATCACCGAGCTACAAAGCATACTAGCAACACAATAAGGTTTCACCTTTGGTGCCCATATTTTCTTGGGCCCGAGTGCATTAGTTCCAGAAGATATAAGGTTGTTGGCTCTAGATCTTTTCAATTTATCAAAACAAAAAGGTTCTAAGTGAGCTATTCTTTTACAGTGTGTGCACTTATAAACCATAAGCTTCTTTTCTTTATGCCTTTCCTAGGTTTTCTATCATTTATAAATCCTACTCCATTTTTGTTTATAAAGAATCTTTGACTTGATAAGATGTCAAGCTTCTATTTCCCTTGGGTAAAATTTCCTAGGGTTTCACATAAATTAGTTACTTCTTTTATAAGGGAGTCACATTGGTTTCACTCTTATTTCGGATTTCTAAGTTTAGTTATATCTATATTGAATGAGTCATTTACTTCTTTAAGGTATCTTACTGATTCTTTAAGACCTAAGATATGTTATATCTGTTTATCATTTTCTTCCACTAATTGACCACTCATTCAAAACAACTGAGCATAAGATGATTTGATACCTGGATTAGTATCTACCTCGTGGGATGTCTTTAAGCATATTTCATATTCTTCATTGGAAGAAAATTCTTTTGTGTTTCTTACCGAGCTTGATGTATCTCCTCATCTTCTTCGTTTGAGTATTGAAGAAACTTCTTCTTCTTCTTCTTCTTCTTCTTCTTCTTCTTCTTCTTCTTCTTTTTCTTCTTCTTCTTCTTCTTCTTTTTCTTCTTCTTCTTCTTCTTCTTTTTCGTTCCTTGAACAAGAGGTCCCTTCATTTGATGTTGAATCTTACGAGAATCATTCAACTACTGAGAATTTTCTTTCAAAGGATTACACAGGAGTTGTATGACAAGAATTTGATGGAGATGATAATTCTTTAGTTTGTATTCCTTCATCTTTGAGTAATTGATCTAGTTCTTTCAATTTCTCTATAATTTCCTTATTATTTGATTTTTCCTCATTAAGGTTCCCATACTTTGATTTAACGATTGGATTAAACTTCCAATTTTAATTCTTAGATATTTGTTAGTGGTATAATTTGCAACATACTTTCCAATATTCCGAAAATTTAAAAAACATTTGAGAGTAGTATCTTTGTATTCTTCGCCTTGTGTGTTCATATTCTCTTGTTGGATACTTTGAGAAACTCCATTTATTAGTTCAAGAGTATTCCACATTTCCTTGGCGATTTAACAATGATTAACATAGTAGAATTTGCTATCATCTAGTGACATTGTTATAGAGCTCTTAGTTTTAAAATATATTTCAAACTTTCTCTATTCCTCTTTGGTTCACATGGGATATGGTTTATCTACTACTTCATCATTTACTTGATGAGTAGGGATAAACACACCATTGATTATTGTTTCCCATAATTCATGATTTATACTTTGAAAAAAAAATTAAACTTGGCTTTCCAAATATCCAATCTACTATCATTGAATAGTGGTTGTGTTTAGAAAGAATCTCGAAAGTCATTTTCCTATGGAGATGTTTAGTCCTAAAATAGGAGTTAGGCTCTGATACCACTTGTTGAACATGTGACTTCCCACACAAGAATGGGGGAGAATTGTGTGGTCCGGAAAAATATGGTTTTGAAAAACTTTGTGGAATAAAATCAATTAAAAATCATTTTGAAATTTTTTAATTATTAAGCAGTGGAAAATTAATTGCGGAATATAAATTGCAAAAAATAAAGAGTTAAGGGAAAGAGAGAAACACCAAGAATTATATTGGTTCAGTGAAAAATGAGTTAGTCTTGTCCCCAAAAATTGATCTTGAGATATTTTAGTAGGTAATAATCACGAGCCCCCTTAGCCAGAGAAACTGGTTGACTTCCAACCAAACAATAAGACTTGGAATTTCACAATTGAGTCTTTTTTTTCAAATAGTGGATTGAAGCGGTTAGTCTTTAGTTTCAAAACAAAGTTTGTTTGCTTTTACCATAGGTTGAGCTCACGAACCTTTAATCCTTGATTTTACACGGGATAACCAAGAACCTAAAGAGATTTTAACCACAAGTTGATCTTGAACTTAAACAATGGCTTGATCACACAATCCTCAAACTAAAAGTTTTTCGCGTTTAACTTCTAACCGAAACAATCCCTAATTGGATAATATTCAACCAAGGTGTAAACAAAAAATTCCCTTGGTGAATTTTACAATTCTACCCTTATAGAATTACAACTTATCCTCACTCACAAAAGAACTTTCTTGCAGAATTATAACTTATACTCACTCACAAAAGACCTTTCTTCAGAAGATTTGTATAAGAAGAAGCGTATGATGAGTTTCATCAACGACTTAGGTTATTTCGGGGGCATTGTTCCTTCGGAGGACACCGTCCAGAATGCTTGAAGCACCTCATTGATATCAAATTGCTGATAGAGGCCCATACTCGAGAAGAAAAGAAGATTATTTTTTATGAGTTCTGGAAGTTATCGGCCTCTTTGCTTTCAATTTTCTTACCCATGATGTATTTTCTTTGACAATGATTATGTATATATATGATGAAAAAAAAGTAAAGCTTCAGATTTTGAGGTGGGGAATATGGTCAACAGGAAATACTACTGCTTTGAATTGAAGACCCTTCCACTACTTTGGATCCTTCTAGAAATGTTGCTGCATTGAATGCTCTTTAAAGACCATGGAGAGCTTCGGGGTCGGGCCATTACTCCTCAAACAATGTTGAGCTTATCCTCAGGAGGAAGATTATTTGTATATTGGGACGCTCTTTGGTCTGACCAACAATGTGAGGAAAACTATCAGTTATAAGAAAGTGTTTGCAATGTAACGCTTCAGTGAGATAGGTACATGCAGGAAAAACAGACAGCTTCTACCTCTCACTAGATTACTAGACACGTTTCTCCCCTTTAATCTCTCTGATTCTCTCATCGACTAGGTAACTCATCTGGTAAGGATTGTGGCGAGGAAGAATCAGACCTTAGTTTCTGCTCGGGGCAATTTATTTTTTCTATAATCTTATATATTGTTTTTATTCTAACATATTATATATCTTTTATTGGTAACTGAGACTCCTTAGAAATTTTAGAGACAAACAAAATACAATTACAAATGATAAGTTATTTGATATACTAAATACAATATAGTTTGTACTTTGTACATCGCTATCTATAAATACAATGTAGGAAATTGGAAAGCGGTATTGGAAGATTCGCCTATGACACTTTGAAACCAATATTGGCAGATTCGTCTATGACACTTTGAAAGCAATATTGGAAGATCCACATATGCCACTTTTAAGGCATTAAACTCCAAAAGAGCTATTTATAAGATGGAAGAGGTTGATCTTAAAGATATTTCCAGCAGCACTACCATTATCAATTAACATTGTGCCTCCAAATATCTAAAATTAAAACAAAATTTCTATTATATTAAGGTTTCAAATCAATGTCATAGCATAGTATTTAAAATTGTTTGGACACATAAAAAAGAATCAAGGCTAAATATGTCAAATGACTACCTTTTTAATCGTTTTTCCTCTTTTCCTTTCCACCTATATAAATAACACCACAAATAAGTCATACCAGAAGTAATAAGATCAAACTTTACATAAAATTTATCCTTAATACGTGTTTATAGATATAGTGAATTGTTTATATGTAACAATATATAAAAATATACACTAAAAACTTAAACCATATTAAAATAACCAATAATAAATTAAATAAAAAAGAAAACAATAATTATCAACACAATACTAAAACACAACACATCATGTAAATATATTAGAAGACAAGTCTTCTGAAAAATACATGGATTGAAGTTTAAACTAAAGTATTACATTAAACTAAAGTATTTTATTATAATAAATTATTTTCAAGATCGTACTTAATAATTTATATTATGATTTATATAATAAAAATACAATGAATATAAAAAATTTACTACACATTACCGATCAATAATTGAACCTGATCAAAAAGATGGAATAATATGTATATTGAAATAAAAACATTCAATTCATATTTAAATAATGATGTAAATTTAAAAGGGAAATCACAACATGATGCTTACGACCTTACCCTTATTTAATCAAGGAAATCACGGTCGTTGAAAATTATGCTGAAATTTTGAGGAAAAAAACATAGATCTAAGAATAAAATAAAGAGTTTAAGTGTAAGATATCTTTGACGATTTCCAATCAATCATGCCTGTAATGGTGGACCCTCCATCAATTTTTGTTTCGACACTCATAGATCTACGAGAAAGAAAACGATACCAGTTAAATAGAATAAAATTGTTCAAAATAAATCTAATCACTTCAATAACACAAAAATATGATAAGTTACCTGTGATTAATCGTGTAGATATTGTTGCTTTTAAGTAGAATGAAATTGAGCAAAAATGTTGATTCTTTGATGGCATATCATCATAATTGATTCAATAGTTAAAAAATATATGTTGAACAGATCTCTAATATGAAGAGGTGGCTGATAGAAATGCAGTCGATTAAATGGATACTTAAACGGCGCTGGTCCTCTCTACTTTGATCAAAGTGGTGAGCGCAGTCACTTTTATAAGTGAGAGGATAGGTTAAAACTAGGGTTACCTTCCATATTATTTAAATCTATAATATAATAAATAAAAATATTATTTTTTGTTAACAAAATAAATAAATAAATTTAGACAACAAAATCATATATTAAAATAATGATTAAATAAAAAATTAAACAAAAACCATTATCACTCTTTTTTCTCCCTTCTAATAAACTAAAAATCATAAAATCGATAATTCCTCAAATAAAAACTCTATTCCCCAAATAAAAACTCTAATCAAATCTCCAAATTCCTAAATGCCAAAATATGTTTTTGAAATTTACTTCACTCCCGCGTTTGTGATCAAATTATGTTTTAGTTTAATACTTGACGAGTTGGTGAATTTTGTGAAGTGTCAAAACATCTAAAATCACAAAATCCCTAAACACACAACACAAACATCTATTCAAATATCTAAATCCCTAAATACTGAAATTGAAATTTACTTTACTCTTTCCTTCTGAATTGGATTATATTTTAGTTTGATGCTTGA
Source organism: Lathyrus sativus (assembly GCA_963859935.3). NCBI lineage: Eukaryota > Viridiplantae > Streptophyta > Magnoliopsida > Fabales > Fabaceae > Lathyrus > Lathyrus sativus. Next base: position 33,537,355 of record OZ012738.1, read on the forward strand.
TTGTTTGGTGAAAGTTTGTGTTTTAAAGCATATTGGTTTCTATCATTTTTAAATCCTAGTCCATTTTTGTTCATAGAGAATCTTTGACTTGATAAGATGTCAAACTTTTATTTCCCTTGGGTAAACTTTCCTAGGTTTTCACGAAAATTAGTTACTTCATTGATAAGGGAGTCACATTGTTTGCATTCTTCTTTCAAATTTCTAAGTTTAGTTATTTCTATCTTGAATGGATCGTTTACTTCTTTAATATATCTTATTGATTCTTTAAGACATAAGATACGTTCTCTCAGTTTATCATTTTCTTCCACTAATTAACCACTCATTCTAAATAATTGAACATAAGATAATTTGATACATGGATTAGTATCTACCTCGTGGGATGTCTTTAAGCATATTTCATTTTCTTTATTGGAAGAATATTCTTTTATGTTTCTTATCGAGGTTGATGTATCTCCTCCTCTTCTTCGTTTGAGCATTGAAGAAACTTCTTCTTCTTCTTTGTTGTTCCTTTAACAAGAGATCCTTCATTTGATGTCGAGTCTTCCGAGGATCGTTCAATTACTGGGAATATTCTTTCAAAGGATTTCGTAAGAATTGTATGATAGGAGTATGATGAAGATGGTAATTTTTTGGTTTGTATTCCTTCACCTTTGAGTAATTGATCTTGTTCGTTCAATTTCTCTATAACTTATTTCTTATTTTATTTTTTGTCATGAAGGTTCCCACCTTTTGATTTAAGAATTGGAATAAACTTCCAATTCTTAATTCTTAAATATTTGTTAGTGGTATAATTTGCAACATAGTTTCCAATATTCTAAAAAATTTATTAAAAAAAACATTGTAGAGTAGTATCTTTATATTCTTCTCCTTGTGTGTTCATATTCTCTTGTTCGATACTTTGAGAAATTCCATATATAATTTTAAGAGTATCCCATATTTCCTTGGCGATTTTATAATGATGAACATAGTAGAATTTGTGAGTGCATCTCTCCGCTTAGTTATGTTTTGAATGATGTGAAAACTAGGAGAAAACTTTAGCTTTTTCTAGTAATGTGTTATTCATTTTAGCATTATGTTGCATGCAAACATGTTTTAGAAATGACTTAAAAGGATCCATACATCAAAAATCAAGCTTCTGCATCAGAAATTAAGTTTCTAGTGTGAAAACTACAACATAGGTCGACGAATACGTGTTTAGGTTGACCTATAGAAGTTTTTGCTTCAGCATAGGTCGACATGTAACTCCCTTAGGTCAGAACTCATAGCTCAATATTGAAGCTTTTAGCCACTGCCTATGGGTTTTCTTAAATAGGTCAACCTAATACATTTATAGGTCGACACATTTGTCTTCATTGGTCGACCTATAGAACTTCAATTTTGATTTTATGTTTTCTTTTCATTGACTCGTGCATTCCATTTGCTTCATATCTTGCATACATATATATACTGATACATGCATCATATCTAGTAAGGTTCTAGAGTAAAACCTGTATGAAATTGTGATTTCAAAGCACAATCATCATCTTCAACCTCTCTTTTATGCATACACACAATCAAACTACACAATCATTTTTGGATTGGGTGACCATCTAGATTATGGTTGATAACGTCCAATTAGGTTGTTGTACCAAGAATATTGGGTTGAGTTTTTTAAGGTTTCAAATAAGAAAACCGAGTTGGGGGTTTTTATCAAGATCATTAAGAATTTGAAGGTTTTGGACAAGATTAAGCAATTCGGATCTGATTGTGTGAAAGCCTTGGAACAATGGTTGCCTTGCAAGGGAGTAGCGTGAGACGGTGGATCGTGTTGGTAAATCTTGTGTTTTAACAAGTGTGCACTTAGGATTAATTTGACCGTGTGAAAGCCTTTGGACAAGGAGGTGTCTTGCATGAAAGTAGCAAGAATTGGTGAGTTAAAGCAACATTGTTGGTGACTTGATCAATCTTTGATTAAGGGTTTTAGAGGTGGTAGAATCAACAACAAACTATAGGGTTTGTAGGTTTATAGTTCTTCATCTCTTGTATATACACGTTTTGCAAAGTAAGGTTAACTGCAATTATCTCAATTTGAATTCGAATTGAGAGCATACGTACCCATAGCGAGGATGATTGGGGAACTACCTAAAAAAAACCTTCTCTATCTATCTATCTATCTATCTATCTATCTATCTATCTATCTATCTATCTATCTATCTATCTATCTATCTATCTATCTATCTATCTATCTATCTATCTATCTATCTATCTATCTATCTCTATCTTTATCTCTCTCTCTCTCTCTCTATCTATCTATCTATCTATCTACCTATCTATCTATCTATCTATCTATCTCTCTTAATTTGTGTGTTTGCAAATTATTAAATCCATTATTGTTTTATCAATTCATTTGGAAATTAAATTTTGATCACATTTTGAAATTGACTTTGTTGATATAATCACAATCTGTTTGATTGTCATTGGTTTTTAGATCAACAAAACAAATCAATTTTCCAAAAGATATCGATTGCACACAAAGTGTTTGATAAATTTCTTTATTGTGTTTTTTATATTTTTTTAATCATTGGAAATAATCTCTATGTATAACGTAGTATTTAATTGTTTTTAGTTGATCGTTGTTGAACAATTTATGTTCATTATCATTCAATTGTGTACCTTTACACATATCTGAGCTTTTTGGTAGAGGTTCGATTAGACGATTTGATTCGGGTTGTTTGCGTTGTGCCATAAAACTTTTGAAAACCATTTTTTGCCAAAAGTTTAATTTTAAATTTGTGATCTATTCACCCCCTCTAGATCAAATTCTATTGTCTAACAAGTGGTATCAAGAGCTCCGATTTATTCTGTGTTTACGATTTTGTTTTTAGAAGAATGGCTATCGAACCTAAGGGAGCATACAATAGAGCACCAATTTTCACCGACGAAAATTATGGCTATGGGAAAGCTTGTATGCATATTCGTGTCAACTCCGTTGGCAATTGCATATAGGACGCCATAAAAAATGGTATGAATGAAATTACCATGACCAATATTGAGGGTGATACCGTACCTAAACCGGAAGCACAATGGGATGCTAATGATTGGAAATTGTGGTCACATGATTGGAAAGCAAAAAATATTCTAACATCTGCTTTATGTGTTGACGAGTATTATTGTGTTTCTCATTGTGAGACCGTCAAGGCTATGTGGGACGCATTAGAGGTTTCCCGTGAGGGTATTAATGATGTCAAACAAGCTAGGATCAACATATTAAATCAAGAGTTTAAGCTATTTTGTATGGAGCATGGTGAAACCATTGTGGACATGTGAAAGCAGTCAGACATCTTATCAATCGATTGAATGTGTTAGGTAAGCCTAATTCCAATGAGATTTCTACTAAAAAAGCTTTGAAAGGTTTAAATAGGGAATGGCAACCTAAGGTTACCACCATCAAAGAAGCAAATGATATTAAAGTAATTGATTTCATGGATTTGTTTGAAAAATTGGAAGAGCATAAGCAAGAACTCTCTTGCTTGAAAAAACATGAAAAAGAGAATGTGTAGATGCTTTTGATTGGCTGCATTTTATGGCAAAACATTGATGGATGTATGAATGTCATGACTGATATTATGACATATATAATGAGTATTATGCAGGGTAAGTTGGGATAGCTAAGAGCAAGTTAAGTTGGATGTCATGCTGGGTGTTATGACATCAAGCGTATGACATCAGGGCGCGTAGGTTTTAGTTTCTGGTATTAGCTTAGGCTATACTTTAGGAAACATTTTAGGAAGCCTAGTTATCTCAGGTGACATATCAGGCATTGCTGACGATAACATGGAATGCCCCTGACCATATTGGACGTGCGCAGTTTCATGAAGAAGGGTTTAGCTTGGGTAAACCTAACTTTTGCACGAAGGCCCAAGGACTGTATGCTACCTATATATACAGAAGTAGCACTCCTATTTGAAGATAGTTCTTGACAGGGTTTTAGAGAACGTGTATTTGTGAGTGAAGAATTTTGTTCTTCACGTGGTTTTTGTGTGTCTTAGGAATACCTGTAAACCAAGAAATTATCTGTTGTATGATTGCATTGGTCTAGAGTTCTTATGATGTCTGTTAAGTGTGTTACTCTAAAGCTTTTAAGCAAGAGTGCTGAGTCACTTGATCAAAGTTGTGAAGCAAGATCAAGGTGTGTTTGAAGTGTGTCTTCATTGCCATTTGTAACTTTGAATTGGTTGATATCACTGCTGTGATTGAGGGGGAGTGAGTTGGTAACTCTGGTCTAGTGTTAGGCTAAAGTGTCATTTGGTAGGTCTTAAGTGAAGAGTGCAAACTGGTAGTTTGACTCTGAATTAATTCTACTAATAGTGAATTTCCTCCCTGGCTTGGTAGCCCCCAGATGTAGGTGTGGTTTGCACTGAACTGGGTATCCAATTACTTGTGTTATTTACTGTTTGCATTTATAGTTTGCCATTAAGTTTTGTAGTTTGTGTTATAGTGGATGTCATAACATCCATGATAACATCCACTATTGGGTACCTAGAATTTCAATTGGCATCAGAGCAAGCACCCTGCCTGTTATTTTCTAGGTGAGATCTAGGGAAGATAAATTCTGGTACAATGGACAAGGATATAGGATTTACAAATAGACCACCAATTCTGGATGGCTCTAACTATGACTACTGGAAACCTCGTATGATAGCCTTCTTGAAGTCTTTACACAACAAGGCATGGAGAGCTGCCAACTCAGGATGGGAACATCCAATGAAGATTGATGAAGATGGAGTATCTGTGTTAATACCTGAAGAAGAATGGAACAAAGAGCAAGAGGCCTTGGCTCTTGGGAATTCTAAGGCTTTGAATGCCTTATTTAATGGTATAGACAAGAACATTTTCAGACTAGTGCATCATTGTGAATTGGCCAAAGAGGTTTGGGATACTCTCAAAATAACTCATGAGGGAACCTCAAAGGTCAAGATGTCAAGATTACAAATGTTGACCACCAAGTTTTAAAATATGAGAATGAAGGAGGATGAGACTATTCATGAATTCTACATGAATATTATTGATATTGCCAATACCTCAGGAGCTTTAGGAGAAAAGATGTCTGAAGAAAAGCTTGTGAGGAAGATTCTAAGATCTTTGCCTAAGAGGTTTGCCATGAAAGTCACTGCTATTGAAGAGGCTCAGGATATAAGCAACATGAAAGTAGATGAACTCATTGGTTCTCTCCAAACTTTTGAGATGGGAATGTGTGATCAGTTTGAGAAGAAGAACAAAAGCATAACCCTTGTCTCAAATACTGCAGATGACTCTGAGGAAGACAATAGTGAAAGTGAGGAGAATCTGTCAGAAGCAATAGCCTTGCTTAGAAGACAATTTAACAAACTGATCAAAAGAATAGATCACAAGTTTAGGCCTAATGACAAGAACACTTCTTTTGACATCAGCAGAAGAGAAAAAAATGAAGAAAGGCCCAGCCAAGGCAAAGGAGTTCAGTGTCATGAATGTGAGGGATATGGGCACATTAGAGCTTAATGTCCCACCTATCTCAAGAAGCAAAAGAAGGGCCTAGCAGTCACTTGGTCTGATGGAGATTCTGAGAGTGGATCAGAAGAAGAATCTGCCAAACATGTCACTGCTCTGAATAATGTATGCATATCTGATGGTGACTCAAGTGAAGATGAGCTGACCTTTGATGAACTTGTAGCTTCATATAAGAAGCTATGCATTAGAAGTGCGGAAATATATCAGCAAGGAGAGCAACAGAAGAAAGGCATAAGGGAATTAGAGGCTGAGAAAATGGAGCATCTGGCAACCATAGACTCTCTCAAAAGTAAGGTCAGCTTGTTGGAATCTAAACTAGATCAGATGTCAAAACCCATAAGGATGCTAAACCCTGGGACTGACACTCTAGAAAAAATTCTACAAAGTGGTCAGAAAGCAAGAAACAAGTCTAGACTGGGATTTATTGGTGAACAGAAACCCATCTTGGAGTCCAAGAAGCCAAAGGTTGAGAATTAGAGGTCAAACCGGATGTCACAACATTAGGGAAATATAAGCAGCTACCTAACAAAGAATAAATTCCAAGGGTATAGGTGTTACTACTGTGGAAGACTTGGGCATATTAAACCTTTCTGCTTCAGGTTACATGGATTTCCCAGCCACAAGCATCAGGTCAAACCCAAACAGGTTGCTCCCATCAAGAAAAGACAATGGGTTCCTAAGAATGTGGCATTAGTAGCTCATACTTCTCTAAGGATGCCAACCAAAGAAGACTGGTATTTTGACAGTGGTTGTTCTAGACACATGACTGGAATGGAGAACCTTGTGGTGAACATCAAACCTCATTCCTCAAGTCATGTAACCTTTGGTGATGGATCCAGAGGAGAAATTAAAGGTGCTGGAAAACTAGATTATCCTGGTGTTCCAGAATTGGATAATGTTATGTTGGTTAAAGGACTAACTATAAATATAATCAGTATCAGTCAGCTTTGTGACCAAGGTCTCAATGTCAAATTTACTAAGGGTAAATGTGTTGTCACCAATGAAGAAGGTGAGGAAGTCATGAGGGGATCTAGAGCTAAGAACAATTGTTACTTATGGGATCCTAAAAGTAACCTGAATATTTGTCCCTTAACCATAGAAGAAAAGGATGATAAACTGTGGAATAAAAAGGGTGGACATCTCCCAAGGATAAAGAAGACCATATCCAAGGAAGCAGTAGGAGGAACTTCAAAGCTAACTCCAGATGATAGAACAGGTTGTGTAAAATGTCAGGCTGGTAGGCAAGTCAAGCAAGATAGACTTTTATTTTACTGAATTTGGATAAGAATTGAAGAAGTTATGGCGAAACCGTTCTTGAGTTGTCACTTAATTTTGTGCCATGAGGTTTGCCCAGAAATATGCGCCCTTTGGTATATATGCGCATGGGGTGGCTTGATACAACGGATGTATCTCCACCCCAGTGGTTGCTTGCCTTGCCTTAAGTATCTTGCCATGCCATTGATCTAGTATTCGACCCCCAGCAGGGGCGTTTTTTTATTTTTTTTCCCATTATTTTCTTGTTTTCAGTGTTTTTCTTTTCATTTCCATTTATTTTCATGCGTGTTTAGTGGTTGACTTGGTTAGGTTTTGAGCCTATGACCCTAAGGTCTTGGGTTCAAGCCTTGGGTGAGGCATTTCTTATTTTTAGCAACTTGTTTATTCTATTTCTTTATTTTATTTTATTTTAATTGTTTTCTTGTTTTGTTTTATTTGTTTTAAAAATAGTTTTAAATATCATAAAAATCCAAAAAATCATATTTTATTGTTTTAATGTGTTAATCTATTTTTCATCATTTTTATTTTATTTTCCATTTATTTTTTATTATTTTTAATTAAATTTACAAATTAATGTATTTTGTGGCTTGTCACTTGTTTATTGCATGTTTTCCTCCCTCTATTCCTTATTTGTTGAATCTTTTCTTTGCATCTCATTTGTTTGCATTGCATGTTGACTTGTTCAAGTCAATTTCTTTTCTTTCTTATTTCATCTATGAGTGAATTATTTAGTGTTTACTTGGCATTGTGCCATGATCCCCCTAGGATTCCTAGTCCCTCCGTTCAGGATGGGAGTAGGAGAGACATTAGGTGTTCAATCCTATGCATGACAATATTAGGGTAGTTCTTCCCTTTCATCCCAACTTTAGGAGCATTATGTATGACAACTTTAGGATCCAGTTTCCCCTTAGTTTGTGTCTTTCTCTTCTCATCTCCCAAACACTTCAAAACACTTAATAAAGAATAATTTGTGTTGTACGCTACGAGCCTTAAGTACTTGAGGAATGATGGCTGGGTGGACTCCACTCAACTGTCAAGAGTGTTTAGCGTATGCCCTTTGGGCGATATGCGACGCATTTGCTCTCAAGTCATAGTCTTTAGTGCAACATGAGTTTCAAACCATAACTCAATCCACTTCTTGTCTTAAAAAAATACAAAACAAAAACATCAAATATTTTTATCCTTCGGGATTAATGAAAATAATTTTCAGAAAGAGTGTGTTAAGCTTTGGTTCTACCGCAAATAGGCATCGTCCCTAACTGCTGGAACCACTGTTTAACCCTACTCAGTTAAAACACTTGAACCAATATGTGGTCGTGTCACCCCGAACTACGTTTGCTCTGATTTCTCGTACCAGACGAGGATACATAGGCACAAGACAGCGATGTCTTGGCGAGCAACCTTCCCCCCTTCACTCGTAGTTTTCCGAACTACGTTGACTCTGACTTCCCCATTGCACGAGGGAATACGTAGGCATAGAGCGACGATGCTCTATTGAGTCATTTTTCTTTTCTTTTGTCCCCGTGAGCCTTTAGTATATATTAGCTTTACACCCTTTTAGATAGACAACAAGTGTGGATCCCGTCGAGTACGACGGACGTGAGGGGTGTTAATACCTTCCCCTTGCGTAACCGACTCCCGAACCCAAGATTTGTTTGCGATGACCGGTCTTATTCCCTTTTCGTAGGTTTTCTCTTATCGTTTCCTTTCCCTCTCTTTGGGATAAATAACGAACAGTGGTGACTCTTCTGTCCTTGTCGTCCCTTCTTCGCAATGATGCGACAGCTGGCGACTCTGATGGGGATATTTGTTCCCCTATGCGAGTCAATCCTAGCGCTTTTGTGTTTTGTCTTTGTGTGTGCATATATGTGTATATGTGTTGCATTTGTACAGTTTTGCATTTGCATTTTTATTTCTAGCACTTTATATCATATATCATGTTGTTGTGTTATGGGTGGGGTGTTCCATTGAGAGATAAGCCAAAACCCAGGCTTAAGAATAACCATAGCATTAGAGTGGAGAGTAGTGGGGACCTGCACGCGAGGCATGCACTAGTCATCATGAAATTCGCATTCAAATGAGGTTTTCTGTTGAAGTTATCCTATCCTGTACTAGGTCGGGAAATGGTGTTGGATCAGGAAACTATCGACTCTGGAGACCAATCACTTGGGAGTCAGCTAAGTGAGGCCGCTTCGTGAGGCAATGATGCCAAACCAAAAATGGTGAATGTATCATCATTTCTCGAAAGTCTGTGACGTTGACGACTGCATAGGATGCCAGACCCCATTGGAGATAGGTTCATACCCGTGAGTGGGAGGGTTTTGCAGGAAACTTTGACCTTCAGCCTACCTGTTTGTCTTGTTAGTATGAACAGTTACAGTGGGATCCTTGTACTAGTGTTGTATGGTTTTCCCGCCAAAGCGAAGTGCTGGTCCATCTTCGTCAACGACACAACAATCTTGATCCTCTATTGCATTTGCATCCTTTTTTTAAACATGTATCTGTGTTTTAGGTGTACACTTTCTCCTCTTGATTCTAGTCCTGTAATCCACTGTCGTCATGGAGCTTAGTTTTAAGAAGGTTGTTATTTACAAGTTCCCAGTACCAGATGTGAGATCTTTGGTTGGCCTTAGGTATGGGGTAGAGCATGGAGTTATGGCAGATTTCAAGAAGGAATATGGGGGGATTTTAGGCCTTGTTCGCAAAGTTTCCAAGCATGAGTTGGAGGGTCTCAACACGTTGTTACAATTTTATGACCCTCAGTTACGCTGTTTCACTTTCCCTGGGTATGTTCTGTTGCCCACTTTGGAAGAATTCGCTCAGATGTTGGGGATTCCAGTGTTGAAGGAGATGCCCTTTGTGCAATTAGAAGGAGAGCCCAATTTAGCCAAGGTAGCTAGTGCTCTGCATGTGGATATCTCTGAGCTAGATGGAAAAATGGTATGGAAGAGTGGAGTGCCCGGTTTCCCATTACAATTCTTAGAGGGTAAGGCTCAACACTTTGCAAAGGAAGGATGTTGGCCTGTTTTTAATGCCTTTCTAGCACTCTGCATCTATGGGATAGTCTTGTTCCCTAATTTGTCCGATTTTGTTGACTTAGACGCTTGCTATATCTTTGCCTCCAAAAACCCAGTACCAACTATCTTAGGTGATGTCTATCACTCCACCCATTACAAGTGGTTCATTTCACATCTACCCAAGTCCGGACCTTTTGTTGATCTCGCAAGCACTGTTGGTTGGCCAGACAAGCTCACGAGATTAAGATCAGAGGATGTTGTATGGTTTGATAGAGACCTTGTGGGCGTAGAGATTATTTATAGCTGTGAGGACTACCCCAATGTTCCTCTGATTACGAGGAAAGGTGGTATTAATTACAACCCAGCTCTCACCGTTCGGAAGTTCGGTTATGCTTTAAAAGGACCACCGAAGGAGGAAAAAGTACGGGAATCTCTATACTTCACAGGCTCAGCTGATGTCGTTACCCTGATTAGTCTGCAACAGGCTTGGAACAACATTCATCGTAAAGGAAAACTTCATTTGGGTAAGAGTGATTGTAGAGCATATGGACCTTACATGGATTGGATTCAGGAGAGAGTCGAGAGATTGTTGCTCCCCTTTCCAGTAAGAGATCCTTTGTATCCCACAGTAGTTGTAGAGCCTACGACAGTTGATGTGCAGAAATACGATTGACTATGGCCTGAGAAGGAAGAATTGTGTAGGGCTAATGAAGAGTTAGAAAAAGAGATTGTTGAGCTTATGGGTGAAAAGAATCAAGTTGTCCAGTCATTCAAGAAGCAAACAGAGTTGGTTAACAAGATGGGTACATAATTGACAGAGGAGATCAGCACCCAAGAACGAATAGGTAAAGATTTGAAAAGCGTCAGTGATGTCCTCTCAAGCAAAAAGAAAGAGTTGGAGAGAGCTCATCTGAACATATCCAAGTTTGAAGCCCAATGGATGCTCTTTTAACCAACAACAAAGAAAGAGAGGATGAACTCCGTCTGCAGGTTGAGAGTTTGAAAAATCATCTTCGAGTCAGAATCAAGAATAGTCCAGGTAATGCAATGCATCTATTCGAGACCGAACAAAAACTCCACGAAGCTCTTGCAACGTTGGAGGAATACAAATTGAGGATCGACCTGAAGAAGCCCAGATTAGAAGATGCTTTTGGAGAGGATGCTTGGGAAGACCATGTTCGGAGTCTACAAGATACTATCAAGAAGAGGGACTCACTCATTCAAGGATTGATTGACAGGCCCGATCATCCCGACACAAAGGAGTTGCTAGAAGAGTTCCAGACTCGACACCGCTTCTGACGCTTTTTTCTCTTATTTGTTGTTATTTGTATTCTGACCATCACCAGGGTTGTTGGATGAGGTCATGATGACTCTTTTTGTATTCCTTTGGTGATGTATGATGATACTCTATGGTTCATTTTATTTATGAGATGTTTTTCTGGCTACCTTTGTGGTTCTTCATTCTCCTACCATGACTGTGGAACTAGAATCAAGGGGAGAAATTTCCCTGAAATGCATTTGCATGTTTGCATTTTTGCATCATTCTTCATTCGCGTTGCAGGTGTTCTGTTTCTGTTAACCTCACCTTTTCTTGTGGCTCTCCAGAGTTTGTTTCAGGATTGAAGGCCAGCTGATTCGCCGTTATTCTACACGAGGAAACCAACAAAGAATTATGGATCAAGTTCAGCTCGAGCTCCAAGAATTTCGTGATAGGATGGCACAATTCATGGAAATGATGCAGGGGGTCGCCAACGGCCAAGAACAGTTAAGGACACTGGTCCAGCTTCTGTTATCAAGGGTTGATGGAAATGGGGTTTTACATGGTGGAACCGCTGCTATGCCTCTAGTGGACAACAGTACGCCACGAGCACATGTTATCCCAACAATGGTTATCCCTCCGGGCGGAGGAAACCAGACTGGAATTCCTATCCCGGGTGCTGTGCAGGGTAACAATGGTCCTTAGTGAGAACACGACGAGCAAGATGACATCTTCTCCATGGGAGACCTTGAGGCAAGATTACAATCTGACGCTGATAGAAGATTCAAGGCAATAGAAGAAAAAACAAGGAGCCTTGAAAACCAGAATGCTATGGGTCTTGACATGTCCAATCTAGGACTGATTCCGGGACTTAGAATTCCTCCGAAGTTTAAGGTGCCATACTTCGACAAGTATAAAGGGACGACATGTCCAAGGGTGCATCTTCGCTCCTATTTCCGAAAGATGTCGGCTTACTCGGATGACGAGAAATTACTCATGCATTTTTTTCAAGATAGTCTGTCGGGACCATCCCTCGAATGGTATATGGGCTTAGATTCAGTTAATATCAGGAGTTGGAGGGATCTAGCAGAGGCTTTCGTCAAGCACTACCAGTACAATAGTGACTTAGCACCGAACTGAGTACAACTACAGAATTTATCAAAGAGGAGTAACAAATGCTTTAAGGAGTACGCTCAGAGATGGCGTGAACTTGCTGCCCGAGTTCAACCTCCCATGGTGGAGAGAGAACTAATTGATCTGTTTGTAGCCATTTTACCAGGGATTTACTACGAGAAGTTAGTGGGTAACATGTCTGGGAGTTTTTCAGATTTGATTATTACCGACGAGAGGGTCGAAAATGGTATTAAGATGGGAAAGATTCAAGCAGGGGAAGGGACCTCGTCTGGAGGTGGTAAGAAGAATTTTGGTGCTAAGAAAAGGGAGAATGAGACAAATGCGGTGTTAGGTTTTAAGAATCAAAATTGGAATCGGAATCAGAATCAACGTCAACAACAACCGTATTATCAATAACCACCACAAGTGGCTAGTATTGCCATCCCGACAGTGCAGCCCCAACAACAACAACAACCACGTCAGCAACATCAACAACAACAGCAGCAACAGAACTACGCCCAGCGGAGGTTTCAAGACCGTGGGAGAATGATAAACAGACACTTTGACGTGCCTCCAATGCCTTATTCTCAGCTGTTGCAACACTTACTTCAATTACAACTCATCCAGAAGAGAACATTGGCACCATTGACCGGTGCACCTCCTCCGGGATATGACGCTAATGCTCGATGTGATTTTCATTCAGGGGCACCCGGCCACAATATTGATAACTGCAAAGCCTTTAAGCACAAGGTTCAAGACCTTGTTGATAGTAAGGCCATTATATTCACTCATGATGTACCCAACGTCGTCCAAAATCCCATGCCGAACCATGGAGCTGTTGGAGTGAATGTTGTTATCGAAGACAATCTGAACTTGGTATCTAGTGTTGAAGATTTGAAGGTTGTTCCCAGGCTGTGGGAGCGACTGTGAAGGTTGTTTGGTTATTCTAGAAGGATGTTCATGTTTGAGGAGTTGTATTCAGAATATGATGGATGAGGGTTTTTACAATTTGGCAGAATCAGTAAGGAGGATGACGAGACGAAGATTAATGAAAAGAAGGATGAAGTGTCCATGATCTCTATCCCGTATAAGACTATCAACATTTCTACACCACCGAGGCCGCCGAAAATTGTGATTACAAAGGCAGGACCGATGCCTTACGAGAGCACTAAAGCGATCCCCTGGAATTATGGGGCAGAGGTGTTATGTAATAGGCAGAAACAAGAATTGAAGAATTCGCCTTGCGAGTTGTCGACAATCTGGTCGGAAACAGTGGGGTGACGAGAAGTGGAAGAGTGTTCGCGCCTCTAGAGGTTAGTGCTGGAATAACTGACAAGGGGAAGGAAAAAGTGGTGATTGAAGAGGATCCACGGTAGGGAGAGAAAGAAGCTTTGGTGAAGGACACTGAAGAATTCATGCGCTTGATCAGAAAGAGTGACTACAAAATCGTAGATCACTTACAGCAGACACCCTCCAAGATTTCAATCCTGTCTTTGTTGTTGTGCTCCGAGGCACACCGAAATGCGCTTCTAAGGATCTTGAGCACAATCTACGTTCCACAAGAGATTTTAGTTAATCAGCTAGAAAGAGTGGTCGCGCATGTTAACGCTGGAAATTGATTAGGGTTCACCGATCTCAATTTAACACCAAAAGGAAGGAATCACAACTCGGCGCTGCACATATCCATCGAGTGTAGAGGGGTTGTTTTGTCTCATGTATTGGTAGATATTGGGTCGTCAATAAACGTGCTACCCAAGAAAGCCCTCATGAATCTAGACACTCAAGGGATAATATGTACTCCAAGCGACTTGGTGGTCAGAGCTTTTAATGGGACGAAGAGGTCCGTTTTTGGGGAGTTGACGTTACCAATTCAGGTCGGTCCTGAAGTTTTTAATGCGGTGTTCTATATAATGGATATCCAGCCGACTTATAGTTGTCTTTTAGGTTGGCCTTGTATACATTCAGCAGGAGCTGTGACATCAACCCTGCGTCAAAAATTGAAGTACATGGTGGATGGCAATATTGTGACTGTTTGCGGAGAGGAGGACATCATGGTGAGCCATTTGTCTTCGTTTAAACACGTAGAGGTCGACGGTGAAATCCATGAAACACTGTGCCAGCCCTTTGAGACCATCCAAATCAAAGAGAAGGCACCAGTTAAGGTCAAAGCGCCAGAAGTTGCTATGTCATCCTACAATGAAGCACAAGTCGTCGTGAAGTCCGGGTCAGCGCAAGGGTGGGGACAAGTGGTGAATGTCCCCAATAAACAAGATAAGTTTGGATTGGGATATAGCCCATACGCGTCTTCTTCACAAAGCGCTCCGCACTACAAAGGGCCTGTCCAGTTCACCAGCGGTGGGGTGATATTCGAGAGGATTAATGATGTATCTGACGAGGAGAGAGACAGCGACTGCGAAAGGGATGCGTGGATCAAGTGATGTATCCCTGGCCAAAGCTTGAAGAATTGGACCATGGAAGAAGTTATCTATGTGACTTACAAAGAGTAATTGCTTTATTTTGATTAATGTATTGCCCTATGCTCTGCCCGGAGCATAGTGGTCTTTATTTGTAGGGCCTTATATGTTATGTGTGTGAACAATCTTTTTTATCATCAATCAAAAGGCGTCTTTTTATTCAAAATTTGTGATCCTTGTTTTTCTTGTTTTTTATTTTTCTAACAATAAAATGGCAATGTGGTTTGTGTTTGTTTGTTTGCATATCATTTAAGCATAAAATCATCATCATTGCAGGTTACACATTTCAGATACCACCGACTCAGACTCGTCTATGACTCGGTGTGACTTTGACAATCCGATCTTTCAAGCAGAAGAAGAGATCGAAGAAGACGAAGACCTGCCCGAAGAGCTTGCCAGATTGTTAACACAAGAGGAGAAGGTCATCATGCCTCATCAGGAGGAAGTTGAGGTCGTCAACCTGGGAACAGAAGAGGATAAGAAGGAGGTCAGAATAAGGGTTGTGCTGCAAAGTGATATCAAGCAAAGACTGGTTGAATTACTCCGAGAGTATAAGGATGTATTTGCTTGGTCATACGAAGACATGCCTGGACTCGACACAGATATTGTAGTTCATCGCCTGCCTCTCCGAGAAGAGTGCCCTCTTGTCAAGCAGAAATTGAGAAGAACCAGGCCAGATATGGCAGTGAAGATCAAAGAAGAAGTCCAGAAGCAATTGGATGTTGGATTTCTTGTTGTGACCAATTACCCTCCGTGAGGCGCAAACATCGTGCCCGTGCCTAAGAAGGACGGAAAAGTCAGGATGTGTGTTGACTATAGAGACTTGAATAGAGCGAGCCCAAAGGATGATTTCCCGCTCCCCCATATTGACGTGCTTGTTGATAACACCGCACAATACTCAGTGTTTTCTTTCATGAATGATTTTTCGGGCTACAATCAGATCAAGATGGCACTGGAGGATATGGAGAAAACGACTTTTATTACACCATGGGGGACGTTCTGCTATAAAGTAATGCCTTTTGGGTTGAAGAACGCAGGGGCAATTTATCAACGAGCAATGGTGACCCTCTTTCACGACATGATGCATCATGAGATTGAGGTTTATGTTGATGATATGATTGCAAAGTCCCATACGGATGAGGGGCATCTGGTGAATCTTCAAAAGTTGTTTGAAAGACTAAGGAAGTTCAAACTTAGGCTGAATCCAAACAAGTGTACTTTTGGTGTATGATCCGGAAAGCTGTTGGGGTTCATTGTCACTGAGAAAGGTATTGAGGTCGATCCTACGAAGATCAAGGAAATTCAAGAAATGCCAGCACCAAAGACTGAGAAAGAGGTTCGTGGCTTCCTGGGTAGATTGAACTACATTGCGAGGTTCATATCTCACCTCACGACCATGTGTGAACCGATGTTTAAACTATTGAAGAAGGATCAGGCGGTTGTCTGGAACGAAAATTACCAGAAGGCGTTTGAGAGAATAAAAGAGTATTTGCAGGAACCTCCAATACTGATGCCCCCGGTGGCTGGAAGACCGTTGATAATGTACTTAACGGTTCTCAAGAATTCCATGGGTTGTGTTCTCGGTCAACACGACGAGACTGGAAGAAAAGAGCATGCAATTTACTACTTGAGTAAGAAGTTCACAGACTGTGAGTCCAGATACTCAATGTTGGAGAAAACTTGTTGCGCACTGGCTTGGGCCGCCAAACGCCTAAGACAGTGTATGCTAAACCATACAACCATGTTAATTTCGAAGATGGATCCGATTAAGTACGTATTTGAAAAGCAAGCACTGTCAGGAAGGATTGCTTGATGGCAGATGGTTCTGACAGAATACGACATTCAGTACGTGTCTCAAAAAGCTATTAAAGGGAGTGTTCTATCTGAGTATCTCGCAGAGCAACCAAGTGATGACTATCAGCCAATGAAGTTTGATTTTCTTGACGAGGAAATTATGTACTTGAAGATGAAGGATTGTGATGAACCGTTGCCAAACGAAGGTCCAGAGTCGGGTTTCCAGTGGAAATTGATCTTTGACGGTGCTGTTAATTCTTACGGTAGTGGAATTGGGGCAATTATCACAACTCCCCATGGGTCGCATATACCATTCACTGCAAGGTTAACATTTCCATGCACCAACAACGAAGCCGAATACGAAGCGTGTATCATGGGTATTAAGGAAGAAATCGATTTGAGAATCAAGAACCTTGATATCTATGGAGATTCAGCTTTAGTGGTTAACCAGATTAAAGGGGAATGGAAGACCCACCAGCCTAATCTGATCCCTTACATGAACTACGCAAGGAAGTTGCTACCTTTATTTGACCAAGTAGAGTTTCACCATGTGTCGAGGGTAAAATATCAGATGGCAGATGCCTTGGCTACATTGTCTTCAATGTACAAAGTGAACTTTTGGAATGATGCTCCGAGAATCATTATCTCACGCCTCGATAGACCGACATTCGTGTTTGTAATAAAAGAAGCTTCTGATGGAAAGCCATGGTATTACGACATCCAGAACTTTCTCAAGAACCAAGAATACCCGCCTGGGGCATCGGCCCGGGATAAGAAGACCTTGAGGAGGTTATCTGGTAACTTCTATCTGAATCCAGACGGTGTACTCTATCGGAGGAACTTTGACTTAGTGCTGCTAAGATGTGTGGACGAAAAAGAAGCAAGATTACTTATGGAGGAGGTCCACGAAGGTGCCTTTGAAACACATGCAGGTGGGCATGCCATGTCTCGAAAGCTGTTAAGAGCAGGGTATTATTGGTTAACTATGGAGTCTGATTGCTTCAAGTATGCCAAGAAGTGACACAAATGTCAGATTTATGCCGACAAGATTCATGTGCCGCCGTGTCCTTTGAATGTCATGTCATCCCCGTGGCCCTTTTCCATGTGGGGCATTGATATGATTGGCAAGATCGAGCCGACTGCATCCAATAGATATCGTTTCATCTTAGTAGCCATCAACTATTTTACCAAATGGGTCGAAGCAGCTTCTTATTCCAATGTCACTAATCAAGTTGTAGCCCGGTTCACCAAAAGGGACATCATCTGCCGCTATGGAATACTCGAAAGGATCATCACTGATAATGGATCCAATCTGAATAACAAGATGATGAAGGAGCTATGCCAGAGCTTCAAGATTGAGCATCACAAGATGGTTGTGACTTATAAGGATTGGCACGAGATGTTTCCCTTTGCTCTACATGGATATCGTACCTCGGTGCATACTTCAACTAGGGCACCTCCTTTCTCGTTGGTATATGGTATGGAAGTTGTCCTGCCATTGGAGATCGAGATCCCTTCTTTAAGAGTTTTGGCTAACGTCAAACTAGATGAGGCAGAATGGGTGAAGAACAGGTTGAATCAAACTTAGTTTGATGGATGAGAAGAGGTTGGCGTCTCTTGCATACGGTCATCTGTATCAGAGCAGGATGAAGAAAGCCTATGATAAGAAGATGTGTCCTTGAAGCTTTTAGGCAGGTGATTTGGCGTTGAAACGGATTCTCCCACCACAGAACAATCACAGGGGCAAATGGACTCCCAATTATGAAGGTTCGTATGTTGTGAGGAAAGTCTTCTCTGGAGGAGCCTTACTACTTTCAACCATGGATGGTGAAGATTTCACGTCCCCTGTGAGCGCAGACGCAGTCAAAAGATACTTTGCTTAAAATAGACCCACTGGAAAGAAAAAGAAAATCCAGGCAAGAATGGGCATCCCGGCGAACCATAAAAGGATAGGTTCAGGCAAAAATTAGGGATAAAAATAAAAAGTGTAAACCCGCAAAGTTGAAAACCTGAAAGGGAGACTTTGGCAAAAATGGGTATCCCGGTGAATCGAAAACCCGCAAGGGCGGTTCAGGCAAAAGTAAGGGATTTGAAAAGCAAATGTATGCGGTCCACGCGTTGATCTTCAGAGCATAGTGGATTATGGGAGAACTCGAGAGTCATCCTCCTAAATCAATCTCTTCAGAAGACGGAGCATCGGAAAGACGCCGAAGTCACGCGAGTCATAATTGAGTCGTTCTATGGTAGTTGTCTGTGCCACATTGCCGACATTTTGTATATTCTTGTGCATTTCTGTATTTTTCTTACGCAGCTTTCTCATTTTAGGAGTTGCATCTGTTGTAAATTTGCCTATTTACAAGTTGTTTATCAATAAACATACTATTCAGAAAACTTTTGTCTTTGTTTCATCTTTTATCGTTTTGTTTGCAAAAGACGCTTGATTGTTTTTTATAAAACTTTGCATACATAAACTTGTGGGCTCTGCCAACTATGATCGAAACAATGTTTTTACTTGAACGATGTCACAAGTGACAATTAAGATGGTGCCTGCTGCACAAAACATGTTTGTTTGTTTGTCATTTATAGGACGCTCATCCTCGGGACTTTTCCAGAGGTCCCTTATCTGAAGAAAGTGTGCCTGCTAAGCGTGTTCACATCCCCAGCAGGTTGAAACTTTGTACAGTCAAGGATATCCTCAGCAGATCAAGATTGATATCTCTAGTAGAGTAGGATTGTCTCCAGGAAGTAGAATGGGATTATCCCCAGCAGTGGAACAAATTCAGAGTTTCGTTTTTCCCACAGGGTCTAGAAGGTTGAGCCTTTTCTCCTCAGAGTCTAGGTCATTGACTCATTCCCTAAGCAGAGATTGATATTGTTGAGTTTTGTGCTCATTATCCCCAAGCAGAGAATGATGTTGATTCTCTCATTACCTAATCCCCAGCCAAGTCAGTGGAGTAGTTTTCTTCCCCGAGATTGTTTATCTCCATCCTCAGCAGAAAGAGCTTGGGACGGTTCCCCAATATGTCTTATTCATAATCCCTAACAGATAGCAGATTAAACCTTCAGCAGAGTGGAATCTTCGACATAAGAGAGTTATTCCTTTAGCAGCCTGCCTTGATTCCCCGACAGAGTTGTCTATTCCCCGCAATGTTATATTCTGGCAGACCATCCAGGGCTAATTTCCCCGGTAGAGTGGAGTTATTGTCTCTAGCCGAGTTGTTTGTTCCCTAGAAGAGTTGTATTCGGGCAGACCATCCGAGACGTTTTCCTCAGCAGAGTTTGATTTTGATCCCTAGCGGAGTGGGTTTGTGCATAGCAGAACAGTTTTACCCAGAAGTTTTCTCGGAGGCCATCCAAGGCTTGTATTCCCCAGCATGAGTCTATTTGTACTAGGCGTGTCTAGTCTTTCCCCAGCGGAATTTGGTTTCCCTTCTTTAGCATTTATTTTTCTAAAGTGGTTCCTTTGCATTTGCGTCGTGCATAGCATCCTCCCAAACGCGTAGAATTTCTATTTTGTATGGAGCATTACGCCATATTCAAACATGTGCATTTGAAACATAAGTCAGGTTGTTACCTCATTGTTTTCTGGTGTATCTCCAGCAATTATCAGTATATTTATCCGGCCTGTGTAGTATCCAGACCTCCAGCAAAATCTTTGACGGATGTGCTCATCTTATCATTCTCTCCAACAGAGTCTATTTATTCAAGTTCATATTTCCCCAACGGATTTCTTCACCCAGATGGTGAATCAACGGATGTTCTTCTCAACTTAGGGTTGAGTCGGCCTTTGGGTTCAATGCTCGCTATTATTTAGCGAATGACTGATGGCGAAGTCAGATAATTTTAAGAGCTGACGGCGAAGTCAGATGATTTTGAGGGATGACGGCGAAGTCAGATGTTTTTACAGATTTGATGTTGAGTTCTGACGGTGAAGTCAGCTGTTTTTACCAACTTAATGTCGAGGCTTGACAGCGAGGTCAGATGCTTTTATCGACTTGATGTTGAGGCCTGACGGCGAAGTCAGAAGCTTTTAACGACTTGATGTCGAGGCCTGACAGAGATGTCAGTAGCTTTTACCGACTTGATGTCGAGGCCTGACGGCGATGTCAGATGCTTTTACCGACTTGATGTCGAGGCCTGACGACAATGTCAGATGCTTTTACCAACTTGATGTCGAGGCCTGACAGCGATGTTAGATGCTTTTACAGACTTGATGTCGAGGCCTGACGGCGATGTCAGATGCTTTTACCAACTTGATGTCGAGGCCTGACGGCGATTTCAGATGCTTTTACTGACTGGATGTCGATGACTGACGGCGAGGTCAGATGTTTTTACTTGATATTGATGACTGACAGCGAGGTCAGATGTTTTTACTTGATATTGATGATTGACGGGGATGTCAGATGCTTTTACCGACTGGATGTCGATGACTGACGGCGAGGTCAGATGTTTTTACTTGATATTGAAGACTGACGGCGAGGTAAGATGTTTTTACCGACTGGATGTCGATGACTGATGGTGAGGTCAGATGTTTTTACTTGATATTGATGACTGACGGTATGTCAGATGCTTTTACCGACTTGATATCGAGGCCTGACGGTGATGTCATATGCTTTTACCAACTGGATGTCGATGACTGATGGCGATGTGTTTTTACTTGATATTGAAGACTGACGGCGAGGTCAGACGTTTTTACCGACTAGATGTCGATGACTGATGGCGAGGTCAGATGTTTTTACTGACTGGATCTCGATGACTGACGGCGAGGTCAAATGTTTTTACTTGATGTTGAGGCCTAACGGCAAAGTCAAATGCTTTTACCAATTTGATATTGATGACTGGCGGCGAAGTCAGATGTTTCCACCGACTTGATGTTGATGCCCAGCGGCGAGGTCAGGTGTTCTTACCGACTTAGTGTCGTTACCTGCATGTTAGCAGATGTTTCTTCCGACTGCGTGTCGATGTTTCCTATTTGGTGATGTGTTAGCTTATTGTCGTAGCAACTATAAGATACCACTTTGTTTTCCTCGGAATTTCTGTCCTAGTGAACAAGTTTATTCAGCTACTGTTTCTTTTTTGCGGTTGGAAAATTTATGGGTTCTGTTGTATTCAACCACCTTTTACCTTGAATGTTTAAAAGTCGTTCGCTTTTCATCCCTTCAGGTCCAAGTCGCTTGAATAGAGGCATCTGTTGTACCCCAAAATTTGACTTACCCCTTTTCTTAATCTTTGGCTTATGTTTCATTGCATTCTAGCATTTTCCATTTACATAGCATAGTCCTTACAGGGGATCAAGTGATTGTTTGTGTATCATCAAAGAGGAGATTCTTTATTGACTTCAAGCTCAAGCAAAGGCATTGGTACAAGCCATCAAGTGGGTATTATTATCATGAGGTGATCAAAGATCCTAGAGAGGAGAGGTGTGCCATAGTTCATTGTCAAAGAACCATCAGAGGGTTGTCAAGGGGTTCATAAGGTCTCATCATTGGTATAAGCATGAGGTAGAAATTTGTTGATTACCTCAGAGGTCATTGTGGAATTGGAATGGTCACTCAGTTCATCTAAGCAATGCCTAGGCAAAAAGGATGAAATTAGGGTTTCACTTTTAATCAGGATAAATTTGTTTTTGGGAGCAAGACTTGTTTCCATGGTCTTCCATATGTCCTAAGGTGTTTGTGGATGAGATATTGATCATCAATTTTAGTCAGAAGAGCTTTAATTGATCAGTCAATTGAAAATTAAGAGATTTGGGGGAAAAGTCAATTGTGCAGTGAAAAAGTCAACTCCTGACTTTTTGAGGTCAAAATCATGTTCCTCAAGTTCAATATGACCCATGGATGAAATTTGATCAAGAAAAGTCAAGGGAATCATGAAAAATCAAGAATTGTTAAAAGTTGCCATTTTGGGGAATTAGGGTTTTAGAAGCTTTCTATTTTTGGAAAGTTTCATGGTTGAAGTAGCCATCTTCAAGGCCATTTTTCTTCATGATCAAGGTTTCAAATGGACTTGGCTCAAACATAAAATTTGTTCCTTGTATTTCAAGCTTTCTTTTGAGTATCAATTCATAATCATATGATACTTGGAGCTCAAGTTATGATCAATCAAAGTTGGAGATTTTTAATGACTTCAAAGTTGGCAAGTTGGACAGATTTTTGCACTCACTTTGCAAGCCAATTTTCAGCACTTTCTTGATGTCAAATGAAACTTTATCACAAATGAAATTTATATACCATGTTCCAAGCTTTCCAAAAAGTCCTAGAAGTCCTCTATATGATTTGTGAAGCTCAAGTTATGGATGTGCAAAGTTGGAGAAAAATAAGCCAAGATCCATAACTTATAATTTTTTCTAAGTTATTTGTAGACAGCCTGTATGCCATGCTTTTCAACCTCAAATTTTATGATCTTACAATGATCAAATGGAACTTCCATCAACATGAAATTTTTTCTACTCCATGCCCTCTTTCATTTGAGCAGAAGATCTAAGCAAATTGAGTTTTGTGCATCAAGTTATCAATGCTCAAAGTTGGTGGTTTGAACATATTTTCAATACATGTGTTACAAGACATTTCAACATATTTGCATTTTAATCATGCATCCTAATACATTCCTCAAGCCATGCGTATGATGTTGGTCTTGGAGCTCACCAAACATTTCCCAAACAAGCCAAACACCCAATGTACCTCTTTGCTCTATTTTGAAAATTCTTACCAAAAACAAGAAAGACCAAAAAACTGCCACATCACAATACCTCTCTCCATTCTGTGCTAGAAGACACAAAAGCAACTATGATTTTGTCCAACTATGGCCTAGCCCTAGCAGCAGCTGGTGTCCTTGCTTCATCACACACCATTGATTCAAAACTTCAAGAAAAAATGCAAATCTTCCCCTTCATTTTTCACCATGGTAAAACCCCTCCAATCTTGTTTTCACTTGGTATTTAAGCTAAGCAACAGCCAAGGAAAACCCTAGCCACCATTCAGCATAGAAAAACCACAAAAACTGTCTTGTGCAAGTTTCATACCAGTCTCCTTTCTAACCATAAAACCACCTCAAAAATCATCCACACAACCTCAAAATCATGTTTAGAAGGTGTTGCAACCACTAAACCAGCCAAAAACCTCATTTCCTCAAAAGTTAACCCTCAACCAAGGAAACTTTGACTTTTCACACAAAATCATACAAATCCTTGCTCAGGCCTACTTCACCCATCTCAACACTTCCAACACCTTTGGTTTCAGGTGTATCAACTGTCCAAAACATTCAAAAACCTCTGCATCACTTGTTTTTGGATCTGTCACAAAGTTCTTTCCATTTTTTCTTCAAGTGTATGAAAGCTGGTAAGTTCTGCTTGATATTGGCTGGAGCTCTTCAAGGTATTCTCCTGCTGCTAGCTTGCTTTTGGAGATCTACAAGAGGTATGTAGCTCTAAACCTCTCCATCATGCATCATGTTTATGTTCATTGTGTCAAAATGTCTTGAATGTGGTAAGCTCATAACTGTTGTGATTTAAACTTGTTTGTGTTTGCTATCTTGGAGTTTGTAACTTTCATTTGAAGCAATGATTTGAACCTTGTTGGATGTTGAGCCTGCTGTTGTTGGATGTACAACATTGTCATGTTGAATTTGCAAGCTGCTTCTGTTAATTGGTGTGTTAGAAGTTTTGGTTGCAAAACTGTTAACTCTTGTTTCGGTATACAAGTTTTGCTAGGCTGCAGTTTAGGTCTTATGTGTATGTGTTAATTTTGTAAAAGCATTGTTGTTATACCCTTGATGCTTGCTGTTGAAACAGATGATGAGAATTAGGTTTGACATTGTTATGTCAAGCTTATGTTTGTTGCATAATGTGTATTTTATGGCTGTCCTTAGATTTCTTCTTTGCATGAAGGCTGCTGCTAGCTGTGTGTAGGTGAACCTATCAAATCCATTTTGACATGCTGAGTCTGTTGACTCTTTTGTTGGATGGGCCTCATCCATGACTTGTCTGAGGCTAATGACCAAGACTTGTTACTGCTCCAGTTTAGTTTTCACCCATGAACTTGTTAACTTCCAAAACACTGGGTTGACATTGTTATTGATATGGCTAACCTGCTAAGATGTTTAGCTCTGTTGTTCTTGCAACTTCTGTTGCCAATACTTCTAGCTTGCCTTTGTGTTGATGTTTAAGCCTGATGTTTAGGTTTGTTCAATTTTTGCATGAATGCCATTTGCTATGAGCATGTCTATACTGGTTGATTGACAATTGTTAGAACACATATGTCTTGCTAAATATTCTGCATCTGGCTTGTGAAGCATGATTGAATCCTTTCATTGAATTGCTTGCTAGTGTCGCACCTCGAAAAATCACGGAGACATTTCAGAGAAACGACCCTCGCGCGAAAGGCGCGGAAATGCAGTTCGACAGAGTCGCCACCGAACTTTATTTTTCCCGAATAAACGGGAGAGGAAAATATCGAGAAAACCTCTTAAAGTGAAAGGATAGGAACATGGTTGTCGCAACCAAGTTTCGGGTTCGGGAGTCGGTTACGCGAGGGGAAGGTATTAGTACCCCTCACGTCCGTTGTACTCAACGGGAACCTCTTAGGGTATTGTGGAGAGTGTTGTCTAGGTTTACTTATTTTCTTCTCGATGATAAAGGTAGAATTGGTAGGGTAAAAGGTTTAAGACGCTAAGGGGAGATGGGTGGTTAGAGGATAGAGTGCTCACCAAGGATTGGGGCCCTTGTGCCTACGTATGCTCATTCGGACGAGAATGAGAAATCAGAGTGTCGCAGTTCGATTATGGGAAAAGGATGGGGGATGGACGAAATAATGGAGGAAGATAGAAGTATGCTCGCCAAGATCATCGCAATCTTGTGCCTACGTATCTTATATTCAAGAATGAAAAAAGAATCAGAGCATCCGTAGTTCGTGGTAACAACCACAAAATGGATACGGGGAAATGGAAAAATGGAGGGGAGGTAGCTCGTCAAGATCATCGCGATCTTGTGCCTACGTATCTTACATTCAGACAAGAATGAAGAATCAGAGCGGTCGTAGTTCGTGGTAACAACCACGAAAAGATGAGGTTGAATAGGTTGGAAGTTTTGAAATCGAAAGAATGAACTAATAACCACTCAAGGGCGCGCCTCGAGAGTTACTCATTCGAATATTCAAAGAATGCTAGATTCTAATAACATACCTCTTTCGTAATTTTAAAAATGTTTGTAGGAAGATTGAATCAAAAACGGAATACGAGGCAAAAAGAGGTTGGTTTGAAGAAAGGGTTCGACGATGAGTCGAGGAATTGATTAGAAGATGGAACCGACTTGACGATGTGTCAAGGGTTAGATTATGAGAAACAATATTAGTCCCTAAGGGTGCCCCTAATATCGAAACCATGATAAATTTTAAATGTGTGCAAAATGTCAACGGTTGCGAATGCGGACGAGCACTCGACTTACGAGAATATTTGAAAATGTTTGAGTTTGAAAAAGTAGAAAGATTGAACAAATAATAAATCAAGGGTGTGCCTCGAGAATTATTTACTCGGAGATTCAAGGAATGCTAGATTCCAAGAACCTCCTTCTTTCGAAGTTTGAATCGAGGAGATATTTGAAAATAATTTGGATTGAAATGAGGTATGAAAAGTGAGAATACGAGATATGATTTTGAAAAGTATAGGAGAAATGACGATTATTTAGTATATGAGACGTCGGTCCCACAACTAATTAATCGGGGTATCATTTGGATGCTAGATCCTAACAACACCTTTTTCATTCGGAAAAAAGTTTGGATGAACAACAGAAATATCACACAGAATGCTAGATTCCTATGATATTTCTTTGTCCATAATAGCGTACTAAAAGATGAAATGTCGAACAATATATTACTTAAGGCGTACGCCTCAATAACAATCGTCCAAAAACCCAAGAAGTGCTAGACTTCAAGAATTTAGTTTACTTTGAAAAAGTACTCGAGGTGAGTCGAGGTTTGAATTTGAATTTTAAATGTTTGCACTAGCAAAGTGGGCTAGTCTTCTAAGTGACCAACTACAAATAATTGATCAAATAGGTGTCACTGTAAGGAAGCCCAGGATTAAGCTTTAAAATGTTGTGTATGGTGATCAAAGGTTAATGACTTGACTAAATCGAGAAATTTATTTTTAAAAATTGTTTTGAAAGTGACCACAGCTTAAGACGTGCACCTCAAGAGTGGTCCCTCGAGAATTCAAGGAAGGCGAGATCCAAGAATTCAATTGTTTTGAAAATTGTTTTAGGAAGATAGTTTAATTTTCATATATAAAATTGATTAATCAATTATAAAAATATTTTTGAGAAAAAAAACTAATCATAATTAATTGTTTTTGAGAAAAGTTTAATATCTTAGAAAAAGTTTTAACTTAACTAATAAAGTGTAATTTTCTAAAAGTTTAAAATTTAAAATATTACTTGATAATAATTTTTAAATATATTTTTTTAAGAATAATTAGAATCTCTTATAAAAATATCTAATTAAATAAAATTGATTTAAAAATATCTTTTATTAAAATCTCAATTGAATTGAGTGGAAAAAAAACAGTTTGAAAACCGAAAGACGGAACAACCACAACTCAAGGCGTACACCTCGAGAGCGGTTGTCCAAGAGTCCAAGGAGTGCTAGACTCCAAAAACTCACTACTTTCGTTACTAATTAGAAAAATAATAAGTTATTTATTATTAAAAATTGATTGGTTAATTAAAGGTTACTTAAAAGAAATAAGTGTTGAAAAATAAATTGAATTGAGATTCTTTGGCAATTAACCGGAATTAAGAAAATTTAGAGTAAAGTCAAAATTATGTATTTAGTTATCTAATTAGCATAAGATCCATTATCAATTAGTCTAATAATACTTAAAACAATAATTCAAAGACAATAATATGATTAATCATTTAATTAACTATTGGATTATAAACTAAAAAAAAAACAGCAATTCCCTCTCCATTATGCCTCTTAGAATTAAGTAACACAATAATAACAAGCACATATTAGACTAGCAACATTCAACTCTTGCGAAACCGGTGTTGACGTAAATTGAAAGCTAAAGTTGCAGCGAGTGTATTTACTAATTCCAACAGACTATTCGAACCAAATGTCATGAACTGAAAAGCTACTACTCTGTTACTTTCAAACCGCAAAAACGATATTCGCGTGTGAATTCATATAGTATTGTATAATGCTGAAATTGGATAACATTTCATAAACTTAATACAATTCAATGCATATGAAAAGAATACCTACAGAGCATGGAACCATTATAGTTGCATCAGTAACAGCAAGCCGATACACATCAGTACCAATGCCTTAACAAAATCAAACACCGAAAATTGAAACGGAAATAAGCAATATCAAAATCGCTATCAAAATGGCAACACACAAACACGAAATTGAATAACAAACATTGAACCACAAGCACTAAGATATTTCATGTCATCCATTCTCACCAAAAGTATCGAACAATACGCGGAGCCAAGCATGCACAACATAGTATTCAAACATAGCAGCAACAACTTCATTTGCAACTAACAGCAGGACAAAACCATAAAAAGCTACAACTTAACTCTAACATTGTACGACTGTAATCAAACTGAAAACACATCATTGTTCAATGACAATATCATACCAAAGAGAAATTCTAAAATTGAAAATTACCGCAATGCAGGACTTGTCGACACGAACCTTTACAGCAGCAACACATTATCCACAAAATTATGTTTATAACATGATTGGAGCCTTTACAGCAGCAACACATTATCCACAAAATTATGTGTATAACATGATTGGAGCCTACACATACAGATACGGCTGTGCTGTGAAGTTGGACCTCCGGAGCTTCTGTTGGCGGAGTTGTCGCGTCCAGTGGTCGCGAGTTGGGATGTTGTGGCTGAACTTGTAATGTTGTTGTTCTTGAAACGGTGTTTTCAAGGTCATGTTGAACATTGCCATCTTGACGTCGAGTGGTCAATACAGCCATCTCCTATTGAGTCAACATTTTAAACTCAGATTTTTAAAGCTACCTGCAAAAAAGAAAAACAAACAATGACTCAAGATCAACTGTTGCAGGCATGATGTGGTGTTGTTCTTCGTGTCGGTGATTGGGGTGAGAATCGGGTAAGCTCGAGTTGGATATTATTGAGTTGTCGTCGTAGAGGATGTCGCGGCTACGGCTGTGGATGACGAGTTGACGTTGCAGCAAAAACGAATCTCCCTCTGTGATATATGCTCTAAAATGTCGAGTTGTTGACACCACTTGAATTTGAAACAAGTTGTTCCGTTTGGTCGCTTCAAATCAAGCCGCAAGTTTGTTGCAGAGCCGTCGTCTGAACAATGAGAAACTTCATTACCCACATGTCTTTGTTGGCCACCGCGAGCTGTTGGGTCGTTGAGGAAGATAACGGGCTTCAATGAGGGATGAGATGAAGGGTGGGCGGCGGACAAGGGTTTAATTGAAGCCGTTTTGAAGAAGATAAGGGTGGCGGCTAGGGTTTTATGAGGAAGGTGATGAGATTTTTCGGAGGGGTAAGGGTTTTCGGAGGGGTTTCGTGTAATGGTGATGAGAGAATTGTGGATTTTGGATTTTGAGAGGGATGAAGTTGAGGATAGCAGCGTCGTTTAGAGTAGAGAAGGGAAGGATTTAGGGTTTGGCGGCCATTTTCGTTTTCTGAGAGATAGTGAATAGTCTCTCTCTTCCCTTACTCCAAAATTCCTCTCTCTTTAAATGCACCAAAAAATCTAACCCTAACCCCAAACATGGGCCTTCTGTCCTCTCTACCGTGCCTTCAACCTTCTTTTTTTATTTTTTCTAACAATTCTTCAATTAATTAATAATAAACTAATATAAATTAATAATTACAATATTAATTAACATGACTAATTAATAAGTAAATATTAATAATTAACAATTGAATAAATATTAAAAATGTATAAAAACAAATTAAAAATTTTAAAAAAATATTATTAGTAACACTTAAAAAGAAAAAAAGTTTAAGAAAATAATGTTCACAAAATGTTCTTAGGCTACGTGTCACACCTTAATTGGTCAAAAAGATAAAGTTTTGAAAAATCAACCAATCCTGAGCGGACACGTGACAAAATAACAAGAAATTAAGCAGGCA
Source organism: Lathyrus sativus (assembly GCA_963859935.3). NCBI lineage: Eukaryota > Viridiplantae > Streptophyta > Magnoliopsida > Fabales > Fabaceae > Lathyrus > Lathyrus sativus. Next base: position 33,566,941 of record OZ012738.1, read on the forward strand.
ATGCAAAATCAAAATAGAATCGAAAAATGCAAAAATATTTGAAAATGGGTAGGACAAATTTAGGGTATGACAGATGCCCCTATCTAATTGGCTTAAACTTGGGGAAATGAACTGCTGCATCATTCATTCTCCCGAGGTAGAAGTCAATTAGATATGAAGAAGACCCCGAATTTGTCCGAAAAGAAAAGAAATGCTTGGGAATTGAAACGCTGGATAAATGTAACCTCTGAGTAAACTGTAAATAACAGAAAAAAGGTCGTCATCACCAAAAGGATGATGGGATGAAACACACACAGCTACTATCACCAAAAGGATGACAGAGCAACACACTCACACAATCTGGCATTAATGACTATGACAGACCCCCACCAAAAGGATGACGGAGTGAAACTCACACCGGCCACTACCACCAAAAGGATGATAGAACAAACACTATCGCAAAATCTACCATCAATAAGATGACAGACCCCCCACCAAAAGGATGACGGAGCGAAACTCACACCGGCCACTACCACCAAAAGGATGATAGGGGAAACACCATCGCACAATCTGACATCAACGAAATGACAGACCCCCCACCAAAAGGATGACGGAGCGAAACACGAACAATTGCACACAATCTATCATTAATGACTATGACAGACCCCCCACCAAAAGGATGACGGAGCGAAACACGAACAATACAATATCACACAATCTATCATTAATGACTATGACAGACCCCTCACCAAAAGGATGACGGAGCGAAACACAAACAATATCGCACAATCTATCATTAATGACTATGACAGACCCCCCACCAAAAGGATGACGAATCGAAACACAAACAATATCGCACAATCTATCATTAATGACTATGACAGACCCCCCACCAAAAGGATGACGGAGCGAAATACAAACAATGTCGCACAATGTATCATTAATGACTATGACAGACCCCCCACCAAAAGGATGACAGAGCGAAACTCACACAAAACAATATCGCACAATCTATCATTAATGACTATGACAGACCCCCCACCAAAAGGATGACGGAGCGAAACTCACACAAAATAATATCGCACAATCTATCATTAATGACTATGACAGACCCCCCACCAAAAGGACGACGGAGCAAAACTCACACAAAATAATATCGCACAATCTGACACCAATCCAAGTGACAGACCCCCCACCAAAAGGATGACGGAGCGAAACACACACCGGCCACTACCACCAAAAGGATGATAGGACAGAATACCATCGCACAATCTGACACCAATCCAAGTGACAGACCCCCCCCCCCACCACCACCAAAAGGATGACGGAGCGAAACTCACACCGGCCACTACCACCAAAAGGATGATAGGACAAACACCATCGCACAATCTGACACCAATCCAAGTGACAGACCCCCCACTAAAAGGATGACGGAGCGAAACACACACCGACCACTACCACCAAAAGGATGATAGGACAAACACTATCGCACAATCTGACACCAATCCAAGTGACAGACCCCCCACCAAAAGGATGAAGGAGCGAAACACACATCGGCCGCTACCACCAAAAGGATGATATGACAGAATACCATCGCACAATCTGACACCAATCCAAGTGACAGACCCCCCACCAAAAGGATGACGGAGCGAAACTCACACACACAGGTTGCTATCACCAAAAGGATGATAGGACAACACAAATTTGAAGTTTACCAACACCAAAAGGATACAGGCTAGGTTGAACTAACGAGGTTCGATATCACCAAAAGGATGATAGTAAGGCAATTGACAACGGTCACGCTTGTGGGATATAACTCATTGGGGAACACCCATGGGGAAGATTGGATTAAAATGAATCAACGGGGTACGCCCACCGTCTTGCTTAGAGATCATAATTTTGTTGGAATCATTTCATGGTTACGCCCATGAACTCTGAAGAAGATGCCCCTGACCGGGTTGAATTTGTCTTAAAATTTTGTCTTGGTCAACAAAAGGTTGAACAACTTCATGAGGAACGCTCACGGTCTTGAATGGTACGCCCCTGACTGGGTTGAATGTTGATTTGAAGATCTGATCAACCACGAGGTTGAAATACGTTGTGGGAGATATCCATGGTCTTAAAAAGATGCCCCTGACTAGGCTGAATCTTGCTTTGAATGTCTTCGAATTTTGTGGGAGAAACCCACAATCTTGCAAAAATGCCCCTAACTGGGTTGATGATGGTCTTGAAAATCTTCGAGATTGATCTTGGACCTTGACTTGCATATGCAAATGCTAGATGATAATGAGATGATGTCCCATAATGAATGGAAGTGCAAATGCAAATGCTGACGCGCGGAGATGCAATAGGTGGGGAAGTATGATATGATTAGTATGCATATGATGTAAGATGCTTATGATAGTGAATGTTATGCGTATGATGCAAACAGGTGACTGGAAAAGCAGGTGGAGACGCCAGCGTGGTGGATTTTTGGTAGTTTCCAATGCAGATTGGACTTTGGGTGGTGGAAGGGATTGACTGCCTCGACACGCAGTTCGCTGAAGACGCCATGATTGGAGCAGACGGAGATGCACCGGATGCCCAAATTTTGGACGCTTAGTGATTTATTGCGAATTTGCTTCAGAGAAGGTTGCAACTCTGCTTGATGATCAGGATGGCCTAGTCGTGCCCCAGTCTGAACATGTTAACTGGTCAGCCCCTGATTAACCAGTTTTGGAGTTGAAGTTGAACTCTGATGACTTGCCCCTGCTTGAGCTGTTGAATGATTTGCCCTAGCTTGTGGGTTTTGAGGTAGTCTTGCCTCGTGTATGCCACTGAAAGTCAAGCTCTCCTTGATTTCCCCTTGTTAAAGCGTCTTTGAATACCTAGTACTAATTTGCTGATAAAATTGTACATTCACAAATGGCAACATTAATGCAAAGTTCAATGCAAGTTTCGAAAAAAGTGTCATTTGTTGAGTGTCGTGATATTGTGAAACAAATGGACTGTTAGCCCAAACATTGTGATAGTTTGATTGGTGTAAAAGATAAAGCAAGGATAATGACACCAATGATGATGATTAGCAATCATATGAGGAGTCAGGTTACGCAACCTTGCAATAGTATGCTTTCAGAATAAACCTCACCTCAATTAGGTCTTTTGAGGGTTGTAACGTGGTCTGGTTCACGGTTATAAAACAAAGGATATTAGGCTCAAAGTATGATTTGTACCCGCCCCTTCTTCTTAATGATCTCCAGTCCTACGTTCAGTTAATTATGCACTTGTTTTGACGGTGTAAGCTTGAAGGTTCAAGGTTTGCTCGACGTGGCAGTCACCTTATTTTGATGGATGTTAGTGCCCCTTTGATTTGGGTGGCCACTGAATCTTATTTTATTTTTTTGTTGAGGGTTTCGGGGTCCTCTTTTGCTTTTGTTTTTGATTCCTAACTTTTGCATGGATTGACTTTGTTTGTCAGATCCATCGGGATTGCCTTAATTTTTTTCCTAAGTCCCCTTTTAGGTGTTTGACTTAGCAGGCTTTTGATTTTTTTTTTTTTATTTTGCTGAAGGATTGTGACTGCCATATCATGGGTCTTTGATGAACAACCGTCTTCTGGATTTTTCTTTGTTGATTTGTTTGCATTATTGGGTTAACTGAACACTACCCTGCCCTAGGTTGAGTGTAAAAGGTTTGAATATCCAAAGGAAACTACTACTTCTAGGCTCGAAGTGGTTTATTAGGGATTAACTCCTTATATCTCCAGTGTTTAGGGGGATTGAAACAATGCATGTACAATATTGACGAGATTCTGTCTGAAAGCATACAGTTTGCAATTATGGGTATCTCGTTTTCATCATCCTCCCTCAAATCATGCTAGTGAATAGAGTGAAGTGAATAAATGTGTCGGTGATAAGTGAAAATGAGTGAATACGACATAACTAATTTAAAACATGCATAAACAATACATTAATGAAAACCAAATACGAATGACAATTGTTCAAAGCATACAATACTTAAACAAACAAAGACAAATATAAGAAATGCGTAATATGAAATGGAGACATGACGGCCTTCTTCGAGAAATGAACTTGACTCTGCTTTATCTGATGTTTGCACTAGCTGGCTGGTGGCATCGGATTGTTGATGACATTTGGAGACTTCCCATTGAAGTTGATAGCATCCCTGTCGATCATGTCTTGAACTGTGTGCTTGAAAGCTCTGCAGTCCTCAATGGTATGACCTGGAGCGCCCTTATGGAACTCACAATGAGCATTTGCATCGTAGTCGGAAGGAATGACAGTTGGGGGAGCTAAATCTCTTGGAACAATAGCCTTTTTCTCCATCAACTGAGCAAAGATACTAGCATATGTCATTAGTAGACGATCAAATACTCTATCTGGCTTCCATGTCCTCTGCTGGCGCTGTTGGCGAGCACCTTGCTGTTGTTGAGCAGCCTGCATCTGCTATTTCTGAGGAGGATACTGATATCCTTGTTGGTTGTAGGCTTATTTTTGAGGAGTCTGTTGTTGTGGCATCTGAGCTTGCACTACTTGAACAGCTGGCTGATAAGGCATTGGAGCATATTGCGCAGCAGCAACATATGGATATTGATAATAGGGAACTTGATAAGGCATAGGAGCAAGAGCTTATTGAGAAGCTTGCCCTTTCTGCAAAGAGATGGCATTTGTTTCGCCCTCTTTCTTCTTGTATCCGTTGAAAGGCTTCTTGGCATTGGCCTGGTTGTTAGAACCTCCTGGGATCTTTCCACTCTTCAACCCTTCTTCAATTCTCTCACCGGCAATCACTAGGTCAGAGAATCCAGCAGAGACACTACCGATCAGCTTCTCGTAGTATTGGCCTTGCAAGGTACCCATGAAGATGTCAATCAGTTCACGATCAACAAGACGTGGATGCACCCTTGCGGCTAGCTCTCTCCATCGTTGCGCGTACTCCTTGAAGGATCCGTTGTCCTTATGAGTCATACTCTGAAGTTGAGTACGATTCGGAGCAAGATCGGTGTTGTATTTGTACTGCTTGATAAATGCATCGGCTATTTCGGCCCAAGTGCGCACACTGTTACGTTCCAGCTGCATATACCATTCGAGTGATGCCCCAGACAAACTGTCTTGGAAGCAATGAATCATGAGCTTTTCATCTCTGGCATAGGCAGCCATCTTGCGACAATACATCTTCAGATGAATATTTGGGCAACTAAGACCTTTGTACTTCGAAAATTCGGGCACCTTGAACTTGGGCGAAATGACGACATCAAGCACCAAACAAATTTCCAAAGCACTAAGAGGGTTTAAATTGTGCCCCTCCATAACTCGAAATTTCTCAGCTAGGTCGCGACACATCTTCATAGCTTCTGAATCTTGAGCAGCAACAGGACTAGCAATGGGAATAGCAGCATGATAGTTTTGTACATCGTCATACTGATCCACCATATTATCTTCGTTATGAGGAACGGGGATCTGAACCACAGTTGGCTGGGCTTGCGGGATAGCTCCAACAGTAACCCCAGGTGCTGGGATTGGCTGAGAAGTGGTCCCTTCAGTTGCGGTAGCGAAATTCATTGGCATTCCATAGGGGTTAGGGACAGGAGCTGATAGCCTTGGGGTAGACACTTGCACCTGACCATTGTTGTTGATGACGGCGGCAGCTTCACGCTGTTCTTCCTCTCTTCTGGCCGTGAGGATGGCTTCCAGGATCTGGTCAATCTTTCCTTTGATGGAGTCCAACTCCTCTCTGAAGGCAACTTGTTCTTGCTGAATCTGTTCCATCATTCGTCTTGTATTGACTCTAGTTGCGTACTGGTGTCGAGGAATCAGCTTGATTTACTAGAGAGGAAGGAAGGAGACATAAGATTCTGCTGAAGGATTGTAAATGCAAAATGCACAACATATGAGATGCAATGCAAATGATATGCGAGATGTAATGCAAGATACAAGATCCAGGATCGCAGTGCCACAGTTCAAACAACTCTGAAGCTGATAATGGTAACAGGTAGGTAACCATAATTCCTGCTCAAAGAAACTGGACAGGTAAACCCTATACGGGAAGATCTAGACACTCTACCCATAAACCCACTCACGGGATGGTTTCTACGTTTGGTTCCCATGATCACGGACACTAGTCGTATTAGCGTCACACAACAGGCTGGCTGTATTACGACGATAATGACGATAAGGTCTCTCTTGAGCGGAGCCCTCATGCTAGGCTCACAAGGAGCAAGTCCTCGGAGACTAACACTACACGACCACCATTATTGTAACTGGTGCTAAAAAAAGGTTCCCAGAATCATGGACCCTTCATTAATCAAGTCATGCAACAGACTAGCTGTATTATAACAAGATCTACGAATAAGTCTCCTCTGGAGGAGGTTTCATGCTAGGCCCACAAGGAGCGAGTCCTCGGAGACTAACACTACTCGACTACCAATTCTAAACTATGTGTTCTCTCTGCTTTTACCAAAGCTATGGCGTATAGCTTTACTCATGATGTCATCCCAAGAACCAACAGGCAAACAAGATAACAAGCATAAATAAAAAACACAAGAGAACAAATACATAAACGAAAAGAAAAACAAATAGAAACAACACTCCTCACAAGACCAAAATATAGGCTCGACTCTCTCTTGCATGGAGCAATATCCCCAGCAGAGTCGCCAGCAGTTGCACCTCGAAAAATTATGGAGACATTTCAGAGAAACGACCCTCGCGCGAAAGGCGCGGAAATGCGGTTCGACAGAGTCGCCACCGAACTTTATTTTTCCCGAATAAACGGGAGAGGAAAATATCGAGAAAACCTCTTAAAGCGAAAGGATAGGAACATGGCTGTCGCAACCAAGTTCCGGGTTCGGGAGTCAGTTATGCAAGGGGAAGGTATTAGCACCTCTCACGTCCGTTGTACTCAACGGGAACCTCTTAGGGTATTGTGGAGAGTGTTGTCTAGGTTTACTTATTTTCTTATTGATGATAAAGGTAGAATTGGTAGGGTAAAAGGTTTAAGACGCTAAGGGGAGATGGGTGGTTAGAGGATAGAGTGTTCGCCAAGGATTGGGGCCCTTATGCCTACGTATGCTCATTCGGACGAGAATGAGAAATCAGAGCGTCGCAGTTCGACTACGGGAAAAGGATGGGGGATGGATGAAATAATGGTGGAAGATAGAAGTGTGCTCGCCAAGATCATCGCAATCTTGTGCCTACGTATCTTATATTTAAGAATGAATAAAGAATCAGAGCATCCGTAGTTCGTGGTAACAACCACAAAATGGATACGGGGAAATGGAAAAATGGAGGGGAGGTAGCTCGTCAAGATCATCGTGATCTTGTGCCTACGTATCTTACATTCAGACAAGAATGAAGAATCAGAGCGGTCGTAGTTCGTGGTAACAACCACGAAAAGATGAGGTTGAATAGGTTGGAAGTTTTGAAATCGAAAGAATGAACTAATAACCACTCAAGGGCGCGCCTCGAGAGTTACTCATTCGAATATTCAAAGAATGCTAGATTCTAAGAACATCCCTCTTTCGTAATTTTAAAAACGTTTGTAGGAAGATTGAATCAAAAACGGAATACGAGGCAAAAAGAGGTTGGTTTGAAGAAAGGGTTCGACGACGAGTCGAGGAATTGATTAGAAGATGGAACCGACTTGACGACGTGTCAAGGGTTAGATTGTGAGAAACAATATTAGTCCCTAAGGGTGCCCCTAATATCGAAACCATGATGAAATTTGAATGTGTGCGAAATGTCAACGGTTGCGAATGCGGACGAGCACTCGACTTAGGAGAATATTTGAAAATGTTTGAGTTTGAAAAAGTAGAAAGATTGAACAAATAATAAATCAAGGGCGTTCCTCGAGAATTATTTACTCGGAGATTCAAGGAATGCTAGATTCCAAGAACCTCCTTCTTTCGAAGTTTGAATCGAGGAGATATTTTGAAAATAATTTGGATTGAAATGAGGTATGAAAAGTGAGAATACGAGATAGGATTTTGAAAAGTATAGGAGAAATGACGATTATTTAGTATATGAGACGTCGGTCCCACAACTAATTAATCGGGGTATCATTTGGATGCTAGATCCTAACAACACCTTTTTCATTCGGAAAAAAGTTTGGATGAACAACGGAAATATCACACAGAATGCTAGATTCCTATGATATTTCTTTGTCCATAATAGCATACTAAAAGATGAAATGTCGAACAATATATTACTTAAGGCGTACGCCTCAATAACAATCGTCCAAAAACCCAAGAAGTGCTAGACTTCAAGAATTTAGTTTGCTTTGAAAAAGTACTCGAGGTGAGTCGAGGTTTGAATTTGAATTTTAAACGTGTGCACTAGCAAAGTGGGCTAGTCTTCTAAGTGACCAACTACAAATAATTGATCAAATAGGTGTCACTGTAAGGAAGCCCAGAATTAAGCTTTAAAATGTTGTGTATGGTGATCAAAGGTTAATGGCTTGACTAAATCGAGAAATTTATTTTTAAAAATTGTTTTGAAAGTGACCACAGCTTAAGACGTGCACCTCAAGAGTGGTCCCTCGAGAATTCAAGGAAGGCGAGATCCAAGAATTTAATTGTTTTGAAAATTGTTTTAGGAAGATAGTTTAATTTTCATATATAAAATTGATTAATCAATTATAAAAAGATTTTTGAGAAAAAAAAACTAATCATAATTAATTGTTTTTGAGAAAAGTTTAATATCTTAGAAAAAGTTTTAACTTAACTAATAAAGTGTAATTTTCTAAAAGTTTAAAATTTAAAATATTAATTGATAATAATTTTTAAATATATTTTTTTAAGAATAATTAGAATCTCTTATAAAAATATCTAATTAAATAAAATTGATTTAAAAATATCTTTTATTAAAATCTCAATTGAATTGAGTGGAAAAAAAAACAGTTTGAAAACCGAAAGACGGAACAACCACAACTCAAGGCGTACACCTCGAGAGCGGTTGTCCAAGAGTCCAAGGAGTGCTAGACTCCAAAAACTCACTACTTTCGTTACTAATTAGAAAAATAATAAGTTATTTCTTATTAAAAATTGATTGGTTAATTAAAGCTTACTTAAAAGAAATAAGTGTTGAAAAATAAATTGAATTGAGATTCTTTGGCAATTAACCGGAATTAAGAAAATTTAGAGTAAAGTCAAAATTATGTATTTAGTTATCTAATTAGCATAAGATCCATTATCAATTAGTCTAATAATACTTAAAACAATAATTCAAAGACAATAATATTATTAATCATTTAATTAACTATTGGATTCTAAACTATAAAAAAAACAGCAATTCCCTCTCCATTATGCCTCTTAGAATTAAGTAACACAATAATAACAAGCACATATTAGACTAGCAACATTCAACTCTTGCGAAACCGGTGTTGACGTAAATTGAAAGCTAAAGTTGCAGCGAGTGTATTTACTAATTCCAACAGACTATTCGAACCAAATGTCATGAACTGAAAAGCTACTACTCTGTTACTTTCAAACCGCAAAAAAGATATTCGCGTGTGAATTCATATAGTATTGTATAATGCTGAAATTGGATAACATTTCATAAACTTAATACAATTCAATCCATATGAAAAGAATACCTACAGAGCATGGAACCATTATAGCTGCATCAGTAACAGCAAGCCGATACACATCAGTACCAATGCCTTAACAAAATCAAACACCGAAAATTGAAACGGAAATAAGCAATATCGAAATCGCTATCAAAATGGCAACACACAAACACGAAATTGAATAACAAACATTGAACCACAAGCACTAAGATATTTCATGTCATCCATTCTCACCAAAAGTATCGAACAATACGCGGAGCCAAGCATGCACAACATAGTATTGATAACGCGAAATCATATCGTTTATTTGGCTTGATTTACATGCATTTATTTGTGACTTTTATTAATTTATCTTGATTTATGTTCTATTATATGATTAATTTACTTCGTTTTGCAGATTGGGGAGAATTTGGACTAAAGAAAGAAAAGGAGAAGAAACAGATGAAAAACGGATGAAAAATAGATGAAAAATAGCAGATACGGATTATGCTGCTGTGATGACCGTCACAGGTCCATGACGACCGTCACATTTCATGACGACCGTCACGCAGACAAAAAACGCAGAATCAGAATTCACAATCAATCTCAACTTAAATCCTTCCTACACTTTCTCCACTCACTGCCCACTACTGGAAGTTACTACACTTTCTCCACTCACTGCCCACTACTGGAAGTTACTACCACTTTCTCCATATCTCACGCATGATCTCAGGAAGTTGCGATAAGAAACATCTCCTATAAATAGACAAGAGATTCACAGAGAAAGGGGTGGATTCTTCATCCCGAAGTTCTGCCAAAGTTCCATCAAAGTTATTTATCGTTACTTTTATTTTCCTTTCCATTTTCCTTCCGTTCAGAATATTGTATTTTCTTCCTGTACCTTTTATTTCTCGCCAAAGTAGAATCCTGCCGACATTGTGGGGGACTACCCAAGGATTTGAGATCAGTACAATTTACAGGTTTTTATTAATTGAATTACTACTTTATTTCTGTTATGATGCACGCTTTATTATTCCGTTGTTTATGTCTATTTCTGTTCGCATTAATTATCATGTCTGGCTAAGTTAGTTTTATCGGTATGTAACCGAATTAGTAGGATAGGATTCAATAGTAACCGGCACCTTCCCTTTTTACAAACAACCTTTCTGGCCGTAGTGTTTAAATTTATTTACTGAATAAACTTCGTCACGAAAGCGAGAACTTATTTAAAAGTAGTTTTGCCACGAAAGTGGGAAATTAATTAAGGTACGAACCAACAAGCGAAAGCTGCGGCAAGACCAGATAGTAAACACTAGGCATTTGTTTTAATAACAGCGAAAGCACTTTAAAATGGATTAGAACCTAGAGATTTCCAAAAAGTAGTTTTAACCCCGAATGGGACAGCGAAAGCGTACATTCGGCCCTTAGAATTATGACTAGCATCAACAACCATCGTGAGACGAAAGTCTTCAGATCACTATTTTCTTCTGAACAATGTTTGCAAAGAGTAAGAAGCATCGGTGACCTGTCGAATCCCAGATAACTAAGTCTTTGCATACCGATATCCTTTACCGCATTTCTCTAAACCAATTTTCTTTATTTCTTTTGCATTTAATTTCATTCGCATTCAATTTTCCTAATTCGAATAGCCTTAGATTTACGCCATAATAATAGATAACGGTAGATTGACATTGCTCTCTGTGGGTTCGACAATCTTTTATATTACTTCGATATTTCCGTGCACTTGCGGAGCGATCAAGTTTTTGGCGCCGTTGCCGGGGACCAACAGTCAATATTGTGATTCCGTTGTTGCATGGTATAGACTAAGGCACTCTTATCTAAATTATTATGTATAACCCATATTTCCCTTATAATTACCACCCTCCATATTATAACTACCACCCCCAATATTTCGAGGAACCACAAATTCCGCTTAAATCCGACCTCGAAATATTATTAGAAGATTTCAATACTACGCACTCTCACCCAAATTCCCTCTATGATGACGACTCCCAATGTTTTGAGGAAACGCAAGATTTTGATACATCCAACCTTGAACTACTACTAGAAGAATTCAATGAGACGTCTACTCACTCTAGGATAGAATCTATGATGGAGCGCTTTGTGGAAACACAAACTCTCCAAAACGAAGATTTCAGAAAACAACATCTCCAAATTAATGAAGACCTTAGGCAGATGAACGTTATTGTCGATTCCCTCGCAACTCACAGCAAGACTTTGGAGACTCAAACCTCCCTGCTTAGACAAACACCTCTAGGACCCTTCCCAAAAGGACATGTGAATGTTGTAAAAACCGTTAATGAAGAACAAATAGAAGATCCTAGGGAGATTGATGGTGAGCCTGAGGAGAGTTTTGGTGAGAAAAGCATACATATTGAGAAAAATCCACCGACACCAACCGAAAGGGAGGTTGTCGAAGAGGTAGAGAAGGAAGCACGTATCGTTGCTCCTCCTCTCTATACCCCACCTATTTATTTTCCACAAAGGTTTGCAGAAGTTAAGGTAGACTCCCAATCCAAAACATATGCGGAGGTATTGAAAAATATACACACCAATGCACCTTTGTCTAAGGCCCTTCATAGAAAAAGAAAATTCGAGGACCGTGAAACTAGGGTCATTATTACTGTTAAAAGGGTACGATTAACTTTTGAGGTGGTGGATGAAATAACAAAGCCCAAATTTGAAAAGCTGATACGCAGAATAGATCCAGAACCACCACCATGCGTTCAAAACAAGGAACCACCCTACAGAAGAAAGAAACGAAAAGGTGAGGGATATGAGCGATGGCTTGATAAGTGGCCATGGAAACCGAATACTATTCAAAGTTCGATCGAGGAACCATTCTCGAAAGAACCACCATGAGTACTTGCACTCCTTAGCCGTCGAGCTATCGAAGTTAAACAAAGCGCTGTGTGGGAGACAACCCACAAGGTCTTTATTTTAATTTGTTTGTTTAAATTTGCAGAAAATAAAGAAATGTATCGCTTGTTACTCTTTAGCTATATCTAAGCGAAAACTCTCTAGATGACGATCTGAGAAGATGAGCTATGCCCACGGACATTCCTACGAGAGTCGCTGCCGGTGGGAACACTGATGATGAGTACTTCCTCTTGACGCGAGCAACATGATGAGCTGGTTCTAGAATTACACAAACAAAGTATCTCAAAATGCCCGCCACCGAAGTAGAAGTGATCAACAAAGACAAGGATAGCAAGAGCAGTAGCATTCATACAGGTTCTATCTTTCCTTTTCCACCTTTTACTGAAACATTGAGGACAATGTTTGGTTTAAGTGTGGGGGAGGAACTCTATCGCTTTCATTTTATTGCCTTTTAGTTTGATTTATTGTTTTTATCTATTTTTAATGCAATGTCAAAATCTTTGCATGTGCTGTCGAGTCTTTATGAGTGGTTTTCGCCTGTTATTCAAACTTCTCCAAAATTTCAAAATTTCAAAATTTTAACCTCCAACAAAAACTTTTTGATTCATGACATGGTACTCCGAAAGTATATAGGCTGTTTAGGCTATGTTAGAAAAACTTGGGAAAGTTTTGATAAAATTGATATCGTCCTGACAACCTTAACCCCCTAAATATGCAAAATAAATTTGAGTACCCATTATGCCGAGACCTTAAAACTCCAGGTTCTTGTAGTAATCCCTAAGTAGTTTATTTAAGCAGTCAGCACCATCCTAAACACACTAAGTAAGAAACCGATGCAAATAAGTGTATGATCTCTAGGTTAAAATGAGAAACTAAGAAAGAAAAGAAAAAAAATTATTATGAAGAAAAAGACATGTTCCTTCTAAGTTAGGTGCTCCTCACCCGAGCACTTAGCCTAACGGTACAAACTCTTTAAGTTCAATTGATGCTTAAGCATATTTGCAGAAAAAAATGAAATAATAATGAGATCGTAGTCACTAACAGGTCTACTTGCCATGAATGTGTATGGATAACGGGCTTAATGTGATTGCACTATAATGAAATGGAGTGAAAGAGAGCATGAGTTATAGGTTGAGTTATAATGGCATGACTCCGATTGGTTTGCATAAGTAGGGAGTTTTTGAAATTGTGTCGTTATGATATCCTTGGTATTAATATTTAGTACCTATCGATCTAACATTAGCCTAGCAGCCACGTATGATTAGAGTTTCGTCGTGACTTTGTTTCGAACTATGCTTATTTCTTTTTACTGTATTGGTCGATTGCTTGAGGACAAGCAATGGTTTAAGTGTGGGGATGTTTGATAACGCGAAATCATATCGTTTATTTGGCTTGATTTACATGCATTTATTTGTGACTTTTATTAATTTATCTTGATTTATGTTCTATTATATGATTAATTTACTTCGTTTTGCAGATTGGGGAGAATTTGGACTAAAGAAAGAAAAGGAGAAGAAACAGATGAAAAACGGATGAAAAATAGATGAAAAACAGCAGATACGGATTATGCTGCTGTGATGACCGTCACAGGTCCATGACGACCGTCACATTTCATGACGACCGTCACGCAGACAAAAAACGCAGAATCAGAATTCACAATCAATCTCAACTTAAATCCTTCCTACACTTTCTCCACTCACTGCCCACTACTGGAAGTTACTACACTTTCTCCACTCACTGCCCACTACTGGAAGTTACTACCACTTTCTCCATATCTCACGCATGATCTCAGGAAGTTGCGATAAGAAACATCTCCTATAAATAGACAAGAGATTCACAGAGAAAGGGGTGGATTCTTCATCCCGAAGTTCTGCCAAAGTTCCATCAAAGTTATTTATCGTTACTTTTATTTTCCTTTCCATTTTCCTTCAGTTCAGAATATTGTATTTTCTTCCTGTACCTTTTATTTCTCGCCAAAGTAGAATCCTGCCGACATTGTGGGGGACTACCCAAGGATTTGAGATCAGTACAATTTACAGGTTTTTATTAATTGAATTACTACTTTATTTCTGTTATGATGCACGCTTTATTATTCCGTTGTTTATGTCTATTTCCGTTTGCATTAATTATCATGTCTGGCTAAGTTAGTTTTATTGGTATGTAACCGAATTAGTAGGATAGGATTCGATAGTAACCGACACCTTCCCTTTTTACAAACAACCTTTCTGGCCGTAGTGTTTAAATTTATTTACTGAATAAACTTCGTCGCGAAAGCGAGAACTTATTTAAAAGTAGTTTTGCCACGAAAGTGGGAAATTAATTATGGTACGAACCAACAAGCGAAAGCTGCGGCAAGACCAGATAGTAAACACTAGGCATTTGTTTTAATAACAGCGAAAGCACTTTAAAATGGATTAGAACCTAGAGATTTCCAAAAAGTAGTTTTAACCCCGAATGGGACAGCGAAAGCGTACATTCGGCCCTTAGAATTATGACTAGCGTCAACAACCATCGTGAGACGAAAGTCTTCAGATCATTATTTTCTTCTGAACAATGTTTGCAAAGAGTAAGAAGCATCGGTGACCTGTCGAATCCCAGATAACTAAGTCTTTGCATACCGATATCCTTTACCGCATTTCTCTAAACCAATTTTCTTTATTTCTTTTGCATTTAATTTCATTCGCATTCAATTTTCCTAATTCCAATAGCCTTAGCTTTACGCCGTAATAATAGATAACGGTAGATTGACATTGGTCTTTGTGGGTTCGACAATCTTTAATATTACTTCGATATTTCCGTGCACTTGCGGAGCGATCAAGTATTCAAACATAGCAGCAACAACATCATTTCCAACTAACAGCAGGACAAAACCATAAAAAGCTACAACTTAACTCTAACATTGTACGACTGTAATCAAACTGAAAACACATCATTGTTCAATGACAATATCATACCAAAGAGAAATTCTAAAATCGAAAATTACTGCAATGCAGGACTTGTCGACATGAACCTTTACAGCAGCAGCACATTATCCATAAAATTATGTTTATAACATGATTGGAGCCTTTACAGCAGCAGCACATTATCCACAAAATTATGTTTATAACATGATTGGAGCCTACACATACAGATACGGCTGTGCTGTGAAGTTGGACCTCCGGAGCTTCTGTTGGCGGAGTTGTCGCGTCCAGTGGTCGCGAGCTGGGATGTTGTGGCTGAACTTGTAATGTTGTCATTCTTGAAACGGAGTTTTCAAGGTCATGTTGAACATTGCCATCTTGACGCCGAGTGGTCAATACAGCCATCTCCTATTGAGTCAACATTTCAAACTCAGATTTTTAAAGCTACCTGCAAAAAAGAAAAACAAACAATGACTCAAGATCAACTGTTGCAGGCATGATGTGGTGTTGTTCTTCGTGTCGATGATTGGGGTGAGAATCGGGTAAGCTCGAGTTGGATATTATTGAGTTGTCGTCGTAGAGGATGTCGCGACTACGGCTGTGGATGACGAGTTGACGTTGCAGCAAAAACGAATCTCCCTCTGTGATATATGCTCTGAAATGTCGAGTTGTTGACACCAATTGAATCTGAGACAAGTTGTTCTGTTTGGTCGCTTCAAATCAAGCCGCAAGTTTGTTGCAGAGTCGTCGTCTGAACAATGAGAAACTTCATTACCCACATGTCTTTGTTGGCCACCGCGAGTTATTGGGTCGTTGAGGAAGATAACGGGCTTCAATGAGGGATGAGATGAAGGGTGGGCGACGGACAAGGGTTTAATTGAAGCCGTTTTGAAGAAGATAAGGGTGGCGGCTAGGGTTTTATGAGGAAGGTGATGAGATTTTTCGGAGGGGTAAGGGTTTTCGGAGGGGTTTCGTGTAATGGTGATGAGAGAATTGTGGATTTTGGATTTTGAGGGGGATGAAGTTGAGGATAGCGGCGTCGTTTAGGGTAGAGAAGGGAAGGATTTAGGGTTTGGCGGCCATTTTCGTTTTCTGAGACATAGTGAACAGTCTCTCTCTTCCCTTACTCCAAAATTCCTCTCTCTTTAAATGCACCAAAAAATCTAACCCTAACCCCAAACATGGGCCTTCTGTCCTCTCTACCGTGCCTTCAACCTTCTTTTTTTATTTTTTCTAACAATTCTTCAATTAATTAATAATAAACTAATATAAATTAATAATTACAATATTAATTTACATGACTAATTAATAAGTAAATATTAATAATTAACAATTGAATAAATATTAAAAATGTATAAAAACAAATTAAAAATTTTAAAAAAATATTATTAGTTACACTTAAAAAGAAAAAAAGTTTAAGAAAATAATGTTCACAAAATGTTCTTAGGCTACGTGTCACACCTTAATTGGTCAAAAAGATAAAGTTTTGAAAAATCAACCAATCCTGAGCGGACACGTGACAAAATAACAAGAAATTAAGCGGACAATGCAAAATCAAAATAGAATCGAAAAATGCAAAAATATTTTAAAATGGGTAGGACAAATTTAGGGTATGACAGCTAGTATCATAGGTTACATTGCTTTGAATTCTTCTGTCAACAATACCATGTTTTTCTGTCAACTACCATGACCTGGCAGCCCCCTAGTTTTCAAATCTTTTAACTGACAGTGTGTTTTGGAAGTTCATTGGTGAGTGATCCAATATGCATTAAACTTTTGATTATTGAACATGTTTGCATTCTGTTTGGTTGTATAATAGTTTGTCAACTCATTGGTTCATTACTATTCTAAAACTGCTTTTCATACTAAAACCTGTTTAAAAGCAATTGTCCAATCATGTAATAAGTTGAACAGTTTGTTAGATGAGTTAAATGCTTCCTTGGTTGAAACCATAGTTGTGTTGTCAACTCACAATGACATGCATTGGATCAATGACTCATTTGTTTAAGTGTGCATTTGCTGTATTTAAGCATTGTAATGTCAAACTGTGTTGCAGCTTCTGTTTTAAAAAAAAACCATTTTGAGTTATGATTTTCTGTGTTGGAAGTTTATCGTCATGAATGTATGTTTGCATTACTTGGTTGCTGCATCTGCATAGGTTCAAGTTTGTGACTCTGCTTGGTTAAGTGAGTTGTAACTTTACAACAGTTTTTGGATTGAATTGAATTTTGACAGTTTGCTCATATTGAACATGTGTTTGCACTTTGATTGCTTTTAAAATGTGTTGTTGTATCTGTTTTAATTCTAAGTTGGTTCTTTGCTTGATTGGTGAGTTGTAACTTCATGTATGTTTTGAATAGTTTGTTGAATGAATTGAACATTGTCATGTTGGCTTACATTAGTTGCTGCCAGAATCTGGTTTTCTATGCTAGGTTTGTTGTTTATGCTTGCTAAATTGAGTTTGTGGCTATCATTGAGGCAATGCTTCAGGTTTCTGTTTGGTTGTTGGAATTAGTGTGTGATATTGATGTTTGAAACTGGTAGTACTGTCATGAGAGTTTAGGCTGGTTTTCTTGATTTTGATCTTTGTCGTGACTTTTGCTGCTAGAAATTGGCTCACACTAGATGTTGTTGTTTGGTGTAGTGAATGTCTTTTAGAGTAGTATTTTAGGCCTGCAGTTTGGTGTTTCAGCATGTTTATGTCCAACATCATTGTTTTTGCCTCTATCTAGACTTTATGACAATGTGTTTTTGAAGGCAATATTTGGAACTGGTATTTGCATTGTTGTGCCAAGTTTGGTTTTTGCTTCTGTTTCAAGCAAGAGTGTTTGATTTATGTTGTTGGAAGTACTGTTGTTTAAACATTGGCACATGGAGGTATGTTTTTTCTAATGAGGTTTCACTGCTGTCAAAATCTATTCTTCATGTTAGATTTGTTTTGTAGTTGTCATTAGATCTCTTTGTTTAAGGGCTGTTGTCAGAATTTTTGTGAAGTTGGATGTGTTAACTCATGTTAAGATACTTAGAGTGGTTGACTTTTTGTATTAGCTTCCTTGGCATTTCTTGTTAGAATCTAGTTAGTGTCTACTGTTGTTTGGATTTAAGAACAACTTAGTGTATAGTGCAAACTGCGGTGGAAGTGCCTAGCTGTTATTGCATATGTTCATCATTTTGTATGTGCTAGCTGTTATTGCATATGTTCATCGTTTTGTAAGTGCTAGTTGTTATTGCATCTGTCCATTATCTTGTATGTGAAAATTTGTTGTGGTCATATCTTGTATGTGCCAACTGTCTTGGATATGTTTATGTTCGTATCATGACTTTACTTGTTATATCTTGATATGCATCATAAGTGTTTCTGTTATCATGAGTGTTGTTGATTGTTATCACCAGCCCTATTGCCTTAACGCCATAATCTGAGACCACTTTGTATTGTTATTTGACTTGAGACAAGAGCATGATGTCTGCTTCTGCTGCAGGCAAGCTGTCTTGACAGCCTTTTTGAGTCATAGATTTCTTCAGATGCTAATGTGGATTAGGGTCCTTGTGTGTTTAACTCATTGTTGTGTTTAATTTCATCTTGTTTGAATCTCTTGTGTTTGGTCTTGCTATTGACTATATTTGATTTTGCATCTTCAAACCATCATTGCACTTTCCAACTCACCCACTACTTTCAAATATAGCACAAATTTGAATCTTTCTTCTGTTCAGACCTTGTCTATAACATGTTTTTGGTGTGTGCACAACTGTAAATCAAGGCCACCATGTTTGTGTTTCACTCAAATTTTGAAAATGCATTTCAAAACTTCACTTGCCACTTTCCTTCGTGTTTTAAGTTGTGGACATCATTTGTAAAAATGGATTGCACCATCATGATCCTCATGAAAAATCAAGCAGGATAGACTTTTATTTTACTGAATTTGGATAAGAATTGAAGAAGTTATGGCGAAACCGTTCTTGAGTTGTCACTTAATTTTGTACCATGAGGTTTGCCCAGAAATATGCGCCCTTTGGTATATATGCGCATGGGGTGGCTTGATACAACGGATGTATCGCCACCCCAGTGGTTGCTTGCCTGGCCTTAAGTATCTTGTCATGCCATTGATCTAGTATTCGACCCCCAGCGGGGGCGTTTTTTTTACTTTTTTTCATTATTTTCTTGTTTTCAGTATTTTTCTTTTCATTTCCATTTATTTTCATGTGTGTTTAGTGGTTGACTTGGTTAGGTTTTGAGCCTATGACCCTAAGGTCTTGGGTTCAAGCCTTGGGTGAGGCATTTCTTATTTTTAGCAACTTGTTTATTCTATTTCTTTTTTTATTTTATTTTAATTGTTTTCTTGTTTTGTTTTATTTGTTTTAAAAATAGTTTTAAATATCATAAAAATCCAAAAAATCATATTTTATTGTTTTAATGTGTTAATTTATTTTTTATCATTTTTATTTTATTTTCCATTTATTTTTTATTATTTTTAATTAAACTTACAAATTAATGTATTTTGTGGCTTGTCACTTGTTTATTGCATGTTTTCCTCCCTCTATTCCTTATTTGTTGAATCTTTTCTTTGCATCTCATTTGTTTGCATTGCATGTTGACTTGTTCAAGTCAATTTCTTTTCTTTCTTATTTCATCTGTGAGTGAATTATTTAGTGTTTACTTGGCATTGTGCCATGATCCCCCTAGAATTTCTAGTCCCTCCGTTCAGGATGGGAGTAGGAGAGACATTAGGTGTTCAATCCTATGCATGACTACATTAGGGTAGTTCTTCCCTTTCATCCCAACTTTAGGAGCATTGTGTATGACAACTTTAGGATCCAGTTTCCCCTTAGTTTGTGTCTTTCTCTTCTCATCTCCTAAACACTTCAAAACACTTAATAAAGAATAATTTGTGTTGTACGCTACGAGCCTTAAGTACTTGAGGAATGATGGCTGGGTGGACTCCACTCAACTGTCTAGAGTGTTTAGCGTACGCCCTTTGGGCGATATGCGACGCATTCGCTCTCAAGTCATAGTCTTTAGTGCAACATGAGTTTCAAACCATAACTCAATCCACTTCTTGTCTTAAAAAAATTCAAAACAAAAACATCAAATATTTTTATCCTTCGGGATTAATGAAAATAATTTTCAGAAAGAGTGTGTTAAGCTTTGGTTCTACCGCAAACAGGCATCGTCCCTAACTGCTGGAACCACTGTTTAACCCTACTCAGTTAAAACACTTGAACCAATATGTGGTCGTGTCACCCCGAACTACATTTGCTCTGATTTCTCGTACCAGACGAGGATACGTAGGCACAAGACGGTGATGTCTTGGTGAGTAACCTTCCCCACTTCACCCGTAGTTTTCCGAACTACGTAGGCATAGAGCGGCGATGCTCTATCGAGTCGTTTTTCTTTTCTTTTGTCCCCGTGAGCCTTTAGTATAGATTAACTTTACACCCTTTTAGATAGACAACAAGCGTGGATCCCGTCGAGTACGACGGACGTGAGGGGTGCTAATACCTTCCCCTTGCATAACCGACTCCCGAACACAAGATTTGGTTGCGATGACATGTCTTATTCCCTTTTCGTAGGTTTTCTCTAATCCTTTCCTTTACCTCTCTTTGGGATAAATAACGAACGGTGGCGAATCTTCTGTCCTTGTCGGCCCCTCTTCGCGACGATGCGACACAATATGGTATGATTTCTGCTGCTTGTAATCTCTGATATGGTAACAGAGTGTTTTAGCCAAAAATTTGCCAAAGGGGGAGTTTGTAGATGCTTTTGATTGGCTGCATTTTATGGCAAAACATTGATGGATGTATGAATGTCATGACTGATGTTATGACATACATAATGAGTATTATGCAGGGTAAGTTGGGATAGCTAAGAGCAAGTTAAGTTGGATGTCATGCTGGAGTTTAAGACATCAAGCGTATGACATCAGGGTGCGCAGGTTTTAGTTTCTGGTATTAGCTCAGGCTATACTTTAGGAAACATTTTAGGAAGCCTAGTTATCTCAGGCAACATGTCAAGCATTGCTGAGGATTGTATGCTGCCTATATATACAGAAGTAGCAATCTGTTGCACCCCAAAATTTGCCCTCACAATACAAGACTTTGTGTTCCAAGAAGGTTCACAAGGTTCACAAAATTCACAATTGGTCAGAAGAGTTGACAATTCCCTCAGACAATGCACCTCCTAAGCAGTGCATCCAAAACTAGGGTTTTGACTTTAATCAGGCTAAATGGACTTCCAAGACTTCAAGTGAGCTTCATAACATCTTATACGTGTATAAGAACCCCCATGTCAAGTTTCAAGACTTTTCTCAAAAGTTTGCTCAGTCAGATGATCAGATAAGTCAAAAGCAGTCAATGCAGTTAAAAGGTCAAACTGAGGTCAACTGTGGTCAAACCAAAGTCAAACTTCATGATTTTTTTGCCAACATCAAAGAGAGGTTGGGTGAGAAATATTATCATAATAACTGTAATACCCCAAATTTTGCCCTAAGATTTGTCGTCGCATTTCATTGCATTTAATCAATTACTAACAAATTTGTGTAGTCGTTTGACTTTTTGCAGGTAAATATCATATGGCATGCATTTTTTTCCTAAAAAAGTAAAAATGGCACAATTGGCAGGAGGACATGTGTAAGGAGTTATGAGTGTGAGAGGTTGAGAGTTCGAATCTCACCTTTTATTAGTTTTTATTTTAAGTTTATTTTAATTATTTTAAATTATTTAAATTTTATTTTTTCTTAACTAATTATTTAGTTTGGGCTTTAAAATGGGCTTTAGGGACATTATTGACAATTTGGTGTTAACCCTAATTTGTTCCCTATATATACATGTGTTGCCTTGTTGGAAAAAAGGGGGAGAATGAAAAAAAACCTAAGAGGAGTGAGTGCCGTTTGCCGTTATTTAGTTTTCTTCTTCATCCATTACTATTGTTTCTTTTTCTTCATCGTTTACCGTTATTTCTTTTCCTTCATCTATTACTGTTGTTTCTTTTTCTTCATCTTTTACCGTTATTTCTTTTTCTTCATCTATTACCATTATTTCTTTTTCTTTATCTATTACTGTTACGTTTATATATATATAATTTTTAAATTGTTAGAGTTTATATATATAAGATTTTTGATCGAATTATGTCGATACGATGTTTGCACATTTGTGTGCATGACGCGTGACATTTGTGTTAGTTCGATCTGGTTGCGATGATCGCATTTTTTGTGTGAGCAATAATACTATTTTTTGCTTAATTTCTTTTTCTTTGCGATGAATTTTGTTTCGTCCGATTTAGATCTGGTTGCGATGAGCGCATTTCTGCGTTAGCAACATTGTTGGGTTATTTGGCACATTTAAAATTCATTATTGCTTTATTATTATTATTATTATTATTATTATTATTATTATTATTATTATTATCATTATTTATTATTATTATCATTATTATCATTATTATTACCATTATTATTATTATTGTTTGTTATAATATAAAAATCTGTTTTTTTAAAATAAATAACATTAACATCTTTTCCAAATTAATATGAAAACCTATTATTTTTAAGAAAAACTTTTTAGATAAATTTAAAATAATAACTAAAATCTTTTTTTTAAAATAATAACTAGAACCGTTATTTATTTTATTATTGTTCAATTCAAATTTCATTATCATATTGTATCTGCTCCTCTCATGTAACCTCGCGAACTTAACAATCGCTCTTTAAATTCTGCCTTTAAATTTCTGCTTGCATGGTTTAAATTATGACATTATCTCTCTGTTTGCACGATTCAATTATCTCACGCGTTTACTATTATTTCTGTCACATTGCACACATCCGAAGGTTAGGTCTAACTGTTTGGCCGCCGCGCCAATAGTCCGTAAAACTTCACACATTCAATTTCAAATCCTCAAAACTACAAACTACAAACCCTAACTTTCACAAATGCCTCGCCGCAGGCAAAATTACAATTTTACCCTTAGCATTAGGTCAAAGAGCCGCCGCGCTCATTTTAGGGTTTCCCGCCGTGGAATCCCTAATTTAACCCTAATTACAACTTAACATTTCAACGTAGAGATTTGGAGTTTCTACACTCCACGTAAGCGTGTCCTTAAGATGCGTTTATTCCCCTTGAGACCTTGACCACAGTCAAGAAGTTTCTAACCTCCCTATTGAGGGGAACTACGATTACTCTGATTCCACTCCCGTAAGGATACGTAGGCACAAGATGCGATGTCTTGCCGAGTAAACTTAGAATTAACCCCCTTTATTATTTATTATTGCTTATTTATATTTTATTTATCTTTGCTATTTAATTATTTTGCTTATTATTTTGTAATTGTTTCTTGGATGTAAAGTTGTTTAATTATTTAATTATTATTATGGTTAGTAATTAGGGAGTGTAACAACATGTATGTAATATTAAAATAAATTTAGATCACTTTTAAATAAAGATAATTAAAATAAACACGTCACACACGTAAGTCGATTTTAATCGCCGTCTCACTTCCTAAGGATATCCCTCAAGTTGCCTACGAATAATGGTTAAGTGGGGTGTATAAAGCAAGTCCCTCAAATAGAAAAATCATCAAAGTCCCTTATGGTTGCCTTTACGAATCGAGTCCCTTTCGAAAAATGATGATGGTCCCTTATATGTGCTTATTACATCCCACAATGGCCTTCAAAGTCAAATTGTCCCTCACATGTCCCTTAACATCCAAAGTAAGGACTACCTACTCCATTATAGTAGGGATAGTCTTACTAAGGAAGGGATAAAGAATAAGAAAGACCTTAAAACATTAGGGTAGGCTACTCCTAGATACTTGCTCACTTCAAAACTTTTTCACACTTAAACAAATTTCCAACAAAATTTTCAAACAAGTTTTTTTTCACATCCATACACGGATTATTATTAAACTATTCTGAAATTTTTTGCTATTCACACACTACACTTTCAAAACAATTCAAAAGTGAGCTTAAGTACCTAAGAGCCCATGGATAACCATGGATGAAAAGGGTGCTAACACCTTCCCTTTTCATAACCTACCCCCCGGACCCAAAATATTCTCTAAGGTCTTTCCTGTTCTTTTATAACCTTTCCTTATGGATAAAATAAAAGTCGGTGGCGACTCTTGCTATCCGCAACATTGTTTAAAGTCAGTTCTCCCACCGTGTTACAGAACTGGCGACTCTGCTGGGGATAAATTTAAGAGGGGTACCCTTAGGAATTAAGATCACTTTGAATTGTTTGCCTTGTTTGCTTTATTATTATATTGTTGGGGTGCTCTTATGTGTGAAAGGTCCTAACCCGGATCTAGTGTACCTTAGGTAAATGGCAATAGACCAAGGAAACTGTACGACGTATATCGATACGGTTGATCTGGTGGCCATAGTTAGTGCGACTTCTTGGTTGGTGCTTATATTCCTTAAGTCAAGTTGAGGATAATATTGAGGCTGCCATATGTTGTCAATGCACTAACTGACTTTTAGAACCCTAGTTAACTCATCTTGGCCTTTAGAAAGTAGTGAGGTAACCGGCTTTGGTGCAGACTGAAGTTGGTTGACACTCGATACTACGCTCATTGAGATCTTAAACTTGGAGGGTTTTGGTTGGCAAGTAAGTTGCCTTCTGAACAACCACCCTTGTGAAGGATCAATGATATTGAGATCCCTTAGAACCTGGTTACTTTTGTAGGACAGGATGAACCATCTAACTTCAGGGGAGGGTACTTGCCTTTGAACCTCATGCAAACCTTTAAACCTAGGGCTATGGTGTGACTTGTTTGTGTGTGCCACATGTTTGTGATTGAGCATGACATCATGACATCATCATGCATCATAAGCATATCATTTTCCCTAACCATTTCAAGGACCAAAGGATTTATCTTTGTTCTTTGTTGCAGGTCATGGCTTCTGCTCGTAGAAACACCATCAGGATCAACTTTGTAGGGATACCTGCTAAGCTCAAGGAGTTGGTTTCCCTAGTGCCTGATCATTCCCAGTTCAACAAGAGACATGGTCACTTATTGGATCTAGTTACTTCAGGGTTCAATGAAGACATGATGAGTGTGCTGTTCCAGTTCTTTGACCCTAAGCACCATTGCTTTACATTTCCTGATTATCAGCTGGTTCCAACCATGGAGGAGTTCTCTAAACTTCTGGGTATACCTGTTCTTGATCAGAAGCCATTCACAGGCTTAGAGAAGGAGCTTAAACCAGAAATTATTGCTGCAGCTCTACATCTGAAGAAGTCTGACATTGTTCTAGAGACGAGAAGTGGAGTTAAAGGTATTCTTGCCAAGGTATTAGTGGATAAAGCTCAAATGTTCTTGAAGGCTATGAGCTACGATGCTTTTGAGGAGATCTTAGCCTTATTGATTTATGGCTTAGTGTTGTTCCCCAATCCTGATCAGTTCATAGACGTTCATGCCATCAACATATTCCTGAGTCACAATCCAGTGCCTACCTTACTTGGAGACATCCTACATTCTCTTCACACCCGTACTACAAGGGCAAGAGGAACTTTGATGTGCTGCATACCTTTACTTTCTAGGTGGTTTATTTCTCACCTTCCTCGCTCAGTAATGAAGAATGAGCAAGGGTTCAGATGGTCCAAGAGGATCATGTCACTTTCTCACTCAGACATCCATTGGTGCTCCAGATCTATGGAGAATGTCACCATCATTGACCGTTGTGGGGAGTTTCCTAATGTGCCACTTCTAGGCATAAGAGGAGGCATCACCTATAACCCATCTCTAGCTTTACGACAGTTTGGTTACGCCCGGAGCGATGGTCCACATGACATGTTGATTCAGGGCATTGTGTTTGACTACGACAACGATCTTCAGGGTTACCGTCAGAGATTCATACGAGCTTGGGGAAAGGTAAACAGGATTGACAGCAAGACACTGGAGCCTAAGTACACCATTCCTATGAAGGCTTATCTCAGATGGGTACGATTTCGTGCTCAGACACTCATGATGCCATATCCTGCCATCCTACCAGTTACCATGGAACCTGTTGCTGAAGGAGACACAGCTTATACCATCCTTCACCCAGACATGCCTACTGATATGGAAGACTTGCAGAGATCATGGATCCAACTGAAAGAGCAAAGGGATACTTTCGAGGCTCATTACAAAGCAAGCCAAGCAAGGATCCTAGAGCTAACAAAGCTACTTCATGAGGAACGAAACCTCAACTCATACCTCAACACAAAGAGGAAACGTCCATGGGAGACTTAAAACCCCATCTTTTGTACTTATTTCGTTTTCATTTTTTGTAAGCCTAAAAGGCAAAACAAGTTATTACTAATAAAAAGTTACTTTCTTGTTTGTTTAAGCAAATTTAAATCCTGCGGTCCTTGAAAACATTGCATATGCATTCCCATATCATTGCATCACAGGTTTATGATTGTGCACAGGTTTCTCATCTCCTCGCTGTTTATTTCAGCAATGGCTCTTGAACAATCAGTTAAGGATCTCCAGGCACAGAATGCACAGTTCCAAGAGCTGATCCTGAACCTATCCAAGGGGCAGGATGAATTGAAGACACTGCTGGCCAAGAAGACTAAGAAGGCTAGAAGGTCTGCTGGGTTGCTCAACATGGGAAGAAGGTTCAAAGGTCCTGTCAAGACCAAGGAACATGTTGAAGACTATGAATCTGAAGAATCTGAGCAGGAGAGAGGCAGTCTCCACAACACTATGGGGGACTCTGATTCTGAGGCTAACTACTACCATGAGCCTAACGAAGACAAATTCAAGATGCTGGTGGATAGAATGGATGCTATGGAATTACAGAAATCATCTGGGTTGGATTTTGAGGATTTGAGCTTGATATCTGGGGTGGTCATACCCATTGGGTTCAAAGTTCCTACATTTGTTGTCTATGATGGGGTCTCTTGTCCCAAATTGCATCTGAGGTCTTATGTCAGAAGAATGCAACCCCACACTGCTGATAAAAAGTTATGGATCCATTTCTTTCAAGAGAGTTTATCTGGAGCTCAGCTAGAGTGGTATTATCAGTTGGAGAGTGTCAACATCAGAGATTGGAATGACCTTGCTGAAGCTTTCTACAAGCAGTATCAATACAATGCTGACTTAGCCCCCACTCGCATGCAGCTTCAAAGCATGTCTATGGGTGCCAAAGAAAGCTTTAAGGAGTATGCTCAAAAGTGGAGAGACTTAGCTGGAAGAGTTCAACCCCCTTTGACTGATAGGGAGTTGGTTGATATGTTCATGTGTACGCTGAATGGTCCGTTTTACAGTCATCTCATTGGAAGCTCATCATCTGGCTTCACTGAGTTGATCATGACAGGAGAGCGAGTAGATAATGGTATCAAGAGTGGTAAGATCCAAGTGGGCACTTCTTCATCAGGTGCTGCAAAGAAGCCTCCCACTGGGAAGAAAGAATCTAATGCTGTGTATGGTCAGCCTGATCGTAACAGAAGGCATCAGTCTGTTAGTGCAGTTCATATTTCAAATCCAACTCCTGCAACAACAGAGCAGCCTCAAGGCAACCAACAGAGGGCTAGAAGACAGTTCACGAAGATCAACATGTCAATGGCTCAGGCATTGCAACACTTGTTGAAAGCTGAACTTATTACCCTGAGGGAGGCCCCTCAGAATCCCAATGTTACCTCTCCCAAGTACAATCCCAATGCACGATGTGCATATCATTCAAACTGTCCAGGACATGATACTAATAACTGCTGGGTCTTGAAGAACAAAATTCAGGATATGATTGATGCTGGAGA
This sequence comes from Lathyrus sativus, assembly GCA_963859935.3. Classification (NCBI taxonomy): domain Eukaryota; kingdom Viridiplantae; phylum Streptophyta; class Magnoliopsida; order Fabales; family Fabaceae; genus Lathyrus; species Lathyrus sativus. Next base: position 33,594,990 of record OZ012738.1, read on the forward strand.
AATTGAGTTTGATCCACCAGGTACTCCAAATGTGATTACAGCTCCAATGCCAAATCACGAGAAGACTGTCAACGCCATTGATGAAGATATTGATGAAGATCTGCATGTCTATTCAGTTATGGAGTTGAGCACACCATTGTCTGTTATCAAAAAGAGGTTAGTACAAGCTGGGATCTTTCCAGGTTGCCATGAAGATTGTCTATATTGTACCTATAAGCCGGATAGTTGCTTCATTTTGAGAGATGGGATTCAACGTCTCATGGATAAATATACTATAGTGTTTGAAAGAAGACCAGCATCTGTAGAAAGTATGGTGGATCATCTGACTCAGGGTAAGAAGATTGAAGAGGTTGACATGGTTGACAAAGTACCACTAAGAATCACTTCAAAGGGTCCCATTAAAATCACTCATCAGGGCCCAATCAAGATTACTGCTGAAGGCCCTGTGAAAGTTGTCGCTGAAGCCAGAGTAGCTCCTCTGATCATTACCACTCCTGGTCCTATTCCTTATACATCTGACAAAGCTGTGCCTTGGCACTATGGGTCTGATGTTTACATCCATGGTGTCAAGCAGGAGCCTTTACCTGATATGCCTGTTGACATTGATAATATTGCTGGATCTAGCAAGATCACTCGTAGTGGAAGAGTCTTCTCTCCTCCAGTTGCTTCTAAGAGTGCAGTTACTCCTGCTGTTACTTCCACCACTGATGCTCGGGGCAAGGGTCCTGTTATTGAGCCTGTATCTACTGATGTGCCAGCTGCTGATGACCTCTCTAAGCAGATGGAAGAAGTATTGAAAATCATTCGCAAGAGTGATTATGATATTGTTGATCAGCTGGGGCATACTCCCTCAAAGATTTCTATGCTCTCCCTGTTATTATGTTCTGAGGCTCATGCCAAGTCATTGATCAAGTTTCTAAAGATGGCTCATGTACCCAGTGCAATTTCTGTGGACCAGTTTGAGAATTGTGTTGCTCACCTGACCTATGACAACGGGTTAGGATTTTCTGATGCTGACTTGACCCCTGCCAAGAGGGATCATAACAGGGCCTTGCATATTTCAATTGAATGCAGGGGCACTACCCTGTCTCATGTGCTGATAGACAATGGTTCCTCTCTGAATGTGTTGCCTAAGGAAGTCCTGAACAAGCTGAGTCCTAAAGATACGGTATTGAAGCCCAGTAATATTGTGGTAAAGGCTTTTGATGGTTCTAGAAGAGTAGTGCATGGGGAAATTGATCTTCCAATCAAGGTTGGCTCTCAGGTGTTTACTGCTACATTCTATGTGATGGATATTCGTCCTTCGTACTCATGTCTGCTTGGTCGTCCCTGGATCCATGGGGCAGGTGCTGTGACCTCCACATTACATCAAAAGTTGAGATATCCGGTGAATGGAAAAGTTGTTACTGTCTTTGGAGAGGAAGAATATTTTGTCAGCCATGTAAACACTTTCAAGTATCTGGAAGTAGAAGGTGAATACATTGAAACTCCATGTCAGTCATTTGAAGTGGTTCCCTGGGCTGTTAAGGATTGTGTGACTCCTCCTGCTGTGAAGAAGGTTCCTGTGGTCATCAGAAACCCTCCAACAATGGCAATGGCCTCCTTCAATGATGCAAAAGCTGTGGTGGAAGAAGGTGGTTGTACTATTTGGGGTCAGCTTCCTGATATTCCATACAAGTCTGACAAGTTTGGTTTGGGTTTCACTGCAGAGTCCCAGAAGGCTGTTCGTCGTGCTCGTATCACCAATCAAGGGGTTATCAATGCTGTGGGAGATCAAGAGGAAGACTACAACTTGGAGGCATGGATTTTTCCTACTATGGGTGCTGGACTCAATAATTGGAAAGCTGAAGATGTTATCCCTATCTCCTTTAGTCAGGAGTAAATACTATTACTGTGTTATGTTTTTAAATTTGTAATTTCTGGAACAATTAAAACTTTCAAGCCATGTGCCTTACCCGGGGCACAATGGTGTGCTTGTTACGGGTTGTCATTTCATTTGCATACTGCATTCAATAAAATCAGTGGACGTTTCGTTTTCGTAAATATTGTGTTCCTTGTCTTTCTTTTTCTTTTATTTTTGCTTTATCAGCTATGTGTTCTTACACACACCCACGTCACTAAAATGCAGATCCTCATCCACTCTGGATCCAGTTGATAACAGTTCTACTATTGCCAATTACAATTTCGAGAATCCGATCTATCAAACTGAAGACGGAAACGAGGACGATTGTGAAATACCTGTAGAGCTTGCTAGGTTGTTACAACAAGAAGAGAAAGCTATACAGCCACATGAAGAGCCAGTCGAAGTTGTGAATCTGGGAACTGAAGAAAACAGAAAAGAGGTCAAGATAGGGGCTGATTTAGAGGACAGTGTCAAGAGCAGGTTGATTCAGATACTACGTGACTATGTGGAGATCTTTGCTTGGTCTTATGAAGATATGCCAGGGCTGGATACAGACATTGTGGTTTACCGTTTGCCAGTGAAAGAAGATTGTCGTCCAAAGAAGCAGAAGGTTCGTCGTATGCGTCCTGAAATGTCAGAAAAGATCAAAGCAGAGGTAATGAAACAGTTCAATGCAGGGTTCTTGGCCGTAACTTCTTATCCTCAGTGGGTTGCAAATGTGGTACCAGTTCCTAAGAAAGATGGTAAGGTACGTATGTGTGTAGACTACAGAGATCTGAACAAGGCTAGCCCTAAAGATGACTTTCCACTTCCTCATATTGATATTCTGGTAGACAACACTGCTCAGCATAAGGTATTCTCTTTTATGGATGGTTTCTCTGGTTACAATCAAATCAAGATGGCACCTGAAGATATGGAGAAGACTACATTCGTGACACAGTGGGGCACCTTTTGCTATAAGGTAATGCCATTTGGTTTGAAGAATGCAGGGGCAACATATCAGCGTGCTATGGTGGCTTTGTTTCATGATATGATTCATCATGAGATAGAGGTATATGTGGATGATATGATAGCCAGGTCTCAGACTGAAGAACAACATCTTGATCATCTGCACAAGTTGTTTGAGAGGTTGAAGAAATACAGGTTGAGATTAAATCCAAACAAGTGTACTTTTGGAGTTAGATCTGGAAAGCTCCTGGGTTTCATTGTCAGTGGAAAAGGTATTGAAGTGGATCCTGCAAAAGTGAAAGCTATACGAGAGATGCCAGCTCCCCGTACTGAGAAGGAGGTTAGAGGTTTCTTGGGACGATTGAACTACATTGCAAGATTTATTGCCCAATTAACTACCATCTGTGAGCCAATCTTCAAGTTGTTGAAGAAAGATCAGGTGATGGAATGGAATGATGAGTGCCAGACTGCCTTTGATGAAATCAAGAGATATTTGCTAGAACCTCCAATTTTAATGCCACCAGTTGATGGAAGACCCTTGATTATGTATTTAACAGTATTAGACAACTCAATGGGGTGTGTATTGGGGCAACATGACGAGTCTGGTCGAAAAGAGCAGGCAATATACTACCTTAGCAAAAAGTTTACCGACTGTGAAACAAGATACTCACTGCTCGATAAAACTTGCTGCGCTTTGGCATGGGCTGCTCGCCGACTAAGACAGTATATGTTGACCCATACTACCTTGTTGATTTCGAAGATGGATCCAATCAAGTACATATTTGAGAAACCTGCTCTTTCCGGAAGAATTGCAAGATGGCAAATGATCTTGACGGAATATGATATACAGTATACTACTCAGAAGGCCATTAAGGGGAGTGTTGTTGCTGATCATTTGGCTCATCAAGCAGTAGATGATTACCAGTCAATGAATTTTGAGTTCCCCGATGAAGACATTATGTCTGTTACCAAAGAACCTGGACAATATGACAGACCTGAACAAGGATCCCGATGGACTATGGTTTTTGATGGTGCCTCCAATGCACATGGTAATGGTGTTGGTGTTGTGATTAGCTCCCCTGAAGGTTGTCATACCCCGATTACTGCCAGACTTTGTTTCTATTGTACCAATAACATGGCTGAGTATGAGGCATGTATCATGGGTATGCAAGTTGCTATTGATATGAAGATTCAGTTCCTTGAGAATTATGAAGGATGCAGGCTTGGATGAAGATGAGTGGATTCAGACTCGACTTGACCAGATAAACTTGATTGATGAGAAAAGGTTAGCAGCAGTTTGTCATGGCCAGATGTACCAGAAACGGATGATCAAAGCTTTTAACAAGAAGGTTAAGCCAAAGGTATATCAGGCTGGTGACTTGGTAATCAAGCGTATCATATTACCACAGGGTGATCCTAGGGGCAAGTGGACTCCAACATATGAGGGACCATTTGTAGTCAAGACAGTGTTCTCAGGAGGTGCCATGATACTGACTACAATGGATGGTGAAGACTTCCCACAACCTGTAAACGCAGACATAGTTAAAAAATACTACGCATAAAAAGAGACCCGCTAGGTTGACAGGCCTAGGCAAAAATAAGGGCATCCCGGCAAACCAAAAGGGTTTGGGCAAAAATTAGGGATATATATATATAAAAAGATGTACACCCGGCAAGTCGAAAACCTGAAAAGGCGGCTTGGGCAAAAAAGGGTATCCCGGTGGATTGAAAACCTGAAAGGGCAATCCAGGCAAAAGTTAGGGATTAAAGCGTATGACTATGTCTCGTTTGGATCACTCATGAAACTGCAACCAGTTGTACTACTTAATCAAGCTCAAACAGATAAAGCTCAATCCAATCGTTTCCGTCTCAACAGCAAGAAGATGAGATACTTGAGTGGCAATAGTAGAATTGAAACTCAATAGGATTATTTCCCACATAGCTGATTCTTTTTGTAAAACTTCATGACAAAATTCTCTTACTAGGGTTTATGTCTCCTTGTACAAACTTACCCGTGTATGGGTCACTTTTGATACAAATAAATTCCATCTTTTGAATCCAGATTTACTTTTACCCTATTTACATAAGCGAAACGTCCATTGGTTGTGTTTGAATGTATGTATGCCTTTGAAAATGATTGATGTTTACCAGAAATGCATGTATGCTTTTAATATGATTGATGTTTACCAGAAATGCATGAAAATGCAGTAATAGTATTTACTAAGGACGAACGAGGGAAGGATTTCAACGAAGCTTCGCCGGTTCATCTTTACAAGGCAGTTACAAACCATCAGTAGGACTAATCCATTTTCACAAAGTCTAATCTCCCCTGGAATTTATATCCATCTCTTTTATCCTCATACGGATATACCGGAAATTACTTTCCAATAAGGGCACGATGAACGAAGACGGGATGTTATACTTATCCTACTATCAAACGAAAACGAAGGTTATCTATACCCTACTATCCCCAACAACGGGAGGTTATCTATACCTTGTTATCCCCAACAACGGGAGGTTATCTATACCTTGTTATCCCCAGCAGACGGAGGGTTATATATTCTTCAACAACGAATCGGGATTTATTTTCCTTGGCCAGCAGTTGTTATACAAGGATATCCAGACACTTCCAGCAGTGTCATAGCATACATACATCATTTACATCATACCATAACATATATGTCTATAGTACATTACCTAAGTGCATCATGTCATACATGCATACATAAAGCATAAACTAATGTTGTTATACAGAATGCTACCTTGTTTTCAGGTTAATTATCCAACAAACAATCTTATGATCTTTGGGACTGCTTTATTGTAACCTCAGGGTTACTTTATCCTCCTGATGAGCTTCTTATTACTTTGGGACTGCTTTATTGTAACCTCAGGGTTATTTTATCCTCCTGATAGCCTCTCATGACTTCAAGACTGCTTTAGAGCTACTGATTGCTCTATCCTCCTGAAATCATCCTATTACTTCAAGACTGCTTTAGAGCTATTCATTGCTCTATCCTCATGAGGTCATATTACTACTTCAAGACTGCTTTAGAGCTATTCATTGCTCTATCCTCCTGAAGCCATCTAATCATTTCAAGACTGCTTTAGAGTTATCCATTGCTCTATCCTCCTGAAATTACATTATTATTTCAAGACTGCTTTAGAGCTATCCATTGCTCTATCCTCCTGAAATTATTACTTCAAGACTGCTTTAGAGCTATTGATTGCTCTATTCTCCTGAAGACATATCACAAGACTGCTTTAGAGCTGTTGATTGCTCTATCCTACTGAAGCCATTCTATTACTTCAAGACTGCTTTAGAGCTATTGATTGCTCTATCCTCCTGAAGCCATTATTACTTCAAGACTGCTTTAGAGCTATTGATTGCTCTATCCTCCTGAGGTCAGATTTATCACTTCAAGACTGCTTTAGGGTTATCATTATTGATTGCTCTATCCTCATGAAGACATGTTGTTACATCAGTATTACTCCAGACTCCTGACAGTTCTCATTATACTACTGAAGAACTTTCCCCTAGTGGCATCTTTAAGCCCACTCAATCATGTTCAACCAACCATCAATATCACTCCATGCACTGGTGAGTGCAAATTTTTGGGCTTTTGTGTTCAATCCCCTTCAACCTTCCAGGTTACGACTGGCAAATATACCAATCTAACCCCTCAGGTTTCAGAAAATTGAACAGGGGCAGCTGTTGCACCCCAAAATTTGCCCTCACAATACAAGACTTTGTGTTCCAAGAAGGTTCACAAGGTTCACAAAATTCACAATTGGTCAGAAGAGTTGACAATTCCCTCAGACAATGCACCTCCTAAGCAGTGCATCCAAAACTAGGGTTTTGACTTTAATCAGGCTAAATGGACTTCCAAGACTTCAAGTGAGCTTCATAACATCTTATACGTGTATAAGAACCCCCATGTCAAGTTTCAAGACTTTTCTCAAAAGTTTGCTCAGTCAGATGATCAGATAAGTCAAAAGCAGTCAATGCAGTTAAAAGGTCAAACTGAGGTCAACTGTGGTCAAACCAAAGTCAAACTTCATGATTTTTTTTGCCAACATCAAAGAGAGGTTGGGTGAGAAATATTATCATAATAACTGTAATACCCCAAATTTTGCCCTAAGATTTGTCGTCGCATTTCATTGCATTTAATCAATTACTAACAAATTTGTGTAGTCGTTTGACTTTTTGCAGGTAAATATCATATGGCATGCATTTTTTTTCTAAAAAAGTAAAAATGGCACAATTGGCAGGAGGACATGTGTAAGGAGTTATGAGTGTGAGAGGTTGAGAGTTCGAATCTCACCTTTGTCACTTTTTTTTGTTTTTTATTATTTTTACTCTAAATTTTTCTATCTTTCATTAAAAAAATAACAAAAATAGTTTTTTATTATTATTTAATTATTATTTTCGTATTTTAATTAAATCATTTTTTAAAATATTATTTTTTTCACTTTTTTCTAAATTATTCATAAAAATATCCAAAAAATCATAAAATAAAAAATATTGAAAAAATTTTGTTCTTTTTATAATATTTTTTATTTTAGGAATCAATAGGATTATTAGTTTTTATTTTAAGTTTATTTTAATTATTTTAAATTATTTAAATTTTATTTTTTCTTAACTAATTATTTAGTTTGGGCTTTAAAATGGGCTTTAGGGACATTATTGACAATTTGGTGTTAACCCTAATTTGTTCCCTATATATACATGTGTTGCCTTGTTGGAAAAAAGGGGGAGAATGAAAAAAAACCTAAGAGGAGTGAGTGCCGTTTGCCGTTATTTAGTTTTCTTCTTCATCCATTACTATTGTTTCTTTTTCTTCATCGTTTACCGTTATTTCTTTTCCTTCATCTATTACTGTTGTTTCTTTTTCTTCATCTTTTACCGTTATTTCTTTTTCTTCATCTATTACCATTATTTCTTTTTCTTTATCTATTACTGTTACGTTTATATATATATAATTTTTAAATTGTTAGAGTTTATATATATAAGATTTTTGATCGAATTATGTCGATACGATGTTTGCACATTTGTGTGCATGACGCGTGACATTTGTGTTAGTTCGATCTGGTTGCGATGATCGCATTTTTTGTGTGAGCAATAATACTATTTTTTGCTTAATTTCTTTTTCTTTGCGATGAATTTTGTTTCGTCCGATTTAGATCTGGTTGCGATGAGCGCATTTCTGCGTTAGCAACATTGTTGGGTTATTTGGCACATTTAAAATTCATTATTGCTTTATTATTATTATTATTATTATTATTATTATTATTATTATTATTATTATTATTATCATTATTTATTATTATTATCATTATTATTACCATTATTATTATTATTGTTTGTTATAATATAAAAATCTGTTTTTTTAAAATAAATAACATTAACATCTTTTCCAAATTAATATGAAAACCTATTATTTTTAAGAAAAACTTTTTAGATAAATTTAAAATAATAACTAAAATCTTTTTTTTAAAATAATAACTAGAACCGTTATTTATTTTATTATTGTTCAATTCAAATTTCATTATCATATTGTATCTGCTCCTCTCATGTAACCTCGCGAACTTAACAATCGCTCTTTAAATTCTGCCTTTAAATTTCTGCTTGCATGGTTTAAATTATGACATTATCTCTCTGTTTGCACGATTCAATTATCTCACGCGTTTACTATTATTTCTGTCACATTGCACACATCCGAAGGTTAGGTCTAACTGTTTGGCCGCCGCGCCAATAGTCCGTAAAACTTCACACATTCAATTTCAAATCCTCAAAACTACAAACTACAAACCCTAACTTTCACAAATGCCTCGCCGCAGGCAAAATTACAATTTTACCCTTAGCATTAGGTCAAAGAGCCGCCGCGCTCATTTTAGGGTTTCCCGCCGTGGAATCCCTAATTTAACCCTAATTACAACTTAACATTTCAACGTAGAGATTTGGAGTTTCTACACTCCACGTAAGCGTGTCCTTAAGATGCGTTTATTCCCCTTGAGACCTTGACCACAGTCAAGAAGTTTCTAACCTCCCTATTGAGGGGAACTACGATTACTCTGATTCCACTCCCGTAAGGATACGTAGGCACAAGATGCGATGTCTTGCCGAGTAAACTTAGAATTAACCCCCTTTATTATTTATTATTGCTTATTTATATTTTATTTATCTTTGCTATTTAATTATTTTGCTTATTATTTTGTAATTGTTTCTTGGATGTAAAGTTGTTTAATTATTTAATTATTATTATGGTTAGTAATTAGGGAGTGTAACAACATGTATGTAATATTAAAATAAATTTAGATCACTTTTAAATAAAGATAATTAAAATAAACACGTCACACACGTAAGTCGATTTTAATCGCCGTCTCACTTCCTAAGGATATCCCTCAAGTTGCCTACGAATAATGGTTAAGTGGGGTGTATAAAGCAAGTCCCTCAAATAGAAAAATCATCAAAGTCCCTTATGGTTGCCTTTACGAATCGAGTCCCTTTCGAAAAATGATGATGGTCCCTTATATGTGCTTATTACATCCCACAATGGCCTTCAAAGTCAAATTGTCCCTCACATGTCCCTTAACATCCAAAGTAAGGACTACCTACTCCATTATAGTAGGGATAGTCTTACTAAGGAAGGGATAAAGAATAAGAAAGACCTTAAAACATTAGGGTAGGCTACTCCTAGATACTTGCTCACTTCAAAACTTTTTCACACTTAAACAAATTTCCAACAAAATTTTCAAACAAGTTTTTTTTCACATCCATACACGGATTATTATTAAACTATTCTGAAATTTTTTGCTATTCACACACTACACTTTCAAAACAATTCAAAAGTGAGCTTAAGTACCTAAGAGCCCATGGATAACCATGGATGAAAAGGGTGCTAACACCTTCCCTTTTCATAACCTACCCCCCAGACCCAAAATATTCTCTAAGGTCTTTCCTGTTCTTTTATAACCTTTCCTTATGGATAAAATAAAAGTCGGTGGCGACTCTTGCTATCCGCAACATTGTTTAAAGTCAGTTCTCCCACCGTGTTACACAATCCTATTTGAAGATAGTTCTTGATAGGGTTTTAGAGAACGTGTATTTGTGAGTGAAGAATTATGTTCTTCACTGTCACACCCTAATTTTTGACCTTAAAATCCCACCTCTTTGGTTATTTTCTTGTGTGTTTATTTTACTTATGTGTGCATGTTTACTGTGACTAACAAGTGTATGCAGATGTAATAATTTCAAGTGTATATTCTCAGTAAAGCGCCTCAAGACGTAACTGGTTGGTTCTGATTCAGATTTGGTTATAGGGTTTTTTCTAGTGGGTCTTTTTCCCTCGTTATCTCTCAAAGGTATATACTCCTAACGGGAATCAGAAGCTCATCAAAAGGACTTCTTAAGACTTTCATAGATCAAAACGATTATCAGGCCATTTGGATCTCAAATTTACAAGTTTAAAGGAGTGGTATAGTTGCATTACTTCTTATTTCAAAAATGGGGAGATAAACTCTACACTAAGACATTTGTTTCTACTCAACCTCACACCACCATGTTTACAAATTGGGAATAATCATTCGGAGCTCTACGAATACCACTGTGAGGCTACCTCATTTCAAAGCATAATAAAGTTTGTATTTTTGTTATGGTCAAAAACACAATTGGTACATAAATATTTGGGTTTAATACACAAACTAATACAATACTACAAATTCAAGAAGTTGCAGCATATACAAATCAATATTTTGATAACCAAACACAGCGTGAAACAACCTCATTAATATCCAATATTGCTCATCTAATACATGTAGAACATTTACATCAAGGTTTCTTTACATTGGTACTACATTGATTTACATTGAAGAGGGAGGACTCAGCCCCTTCTTGTCTTCACTAAAGATAAATTGACGGAATTTTAAACTACAACATTGAAGATAAGCAACTACTTGGTTGAACCACTCTAAAGTGTTAAAACACAGTCCTACTTTGAGACACTACTGACACTACCATTAAAAACGTGCAAAGTCCTTTGAATCTCCTTTTACGGCATGAGAAACCGGCGTGTATCACTACAAACTATCCCGCATTCCAACCTGTCAAAGCAAACACTAGCCGATAATAGCTAATGGTACAATCAATCTCCTTCCAAAACCAACTGATTACTGCCCTCAAGGTCTTAAACCACAGCCCCGGAAGATGCGTCACTTTCAATTAAATCAACGTCAAAGGTTGGGATGCAGTCTTGCTCTTTGAGACAATATTTACACTGCCATGGAACTAGTAGACACCCTTTAACCATCCTTGAGCTAACTGACTCGAAGCTTCGAAGAAGACGGAAAAGCAGTTTCGCGGTAGCCAACCAATGTTAAACCTGTAACAGAAACATATATGGGCACTAAATCAGATGGCTAAGAAACAACTACTAATTATAAGGGAAACAAAGTTTCACGGAGATACCTGCTGCGAGATTCCAAGTCCGTTCCGAGGCTACCGGTCCACTACTTCCACCCATCCAAGTTGAAACTGAAAGACAAAACTAACAAACTCCATTGCAACAGGACGGTGAAGAAGAAGCGAATTGAGTTTTGCTTCAAGGATCTGCCCATTTCTTTCTAGATAAGTCTAACAGTCATCTCAACGTCAACATAAAGCCTGAATCTGACCTGTCCCTTCAAAGAAGCTTCATTAAGTCATGAGCCTTCTGACCTGGCAAACAAAAATCAGACAACAATTAAAACCTTCCAAAATAGGGTTGACAAGGCCTTAAATAATGTTCCAATTTTGGACATACATGTTCGTACAAATTCGGTAATGTTTTAACAAGAAATCATGGATTGGAGGCTATAAGAAGGAGATTCAAGAATCGAGGGGAACGAAAAAAATTAACAGCAGCTCAGAAATTCACAGTAGTTCACAGGTGAAAAAATTCCTCAAAAATCCCAAATCATAAAACCCTAAATGGCGAGATAGATAAAAGAGAAATCAAGAACTTATCCCATTGTTGTCTCATCGCACCATCGCGACCCAGCCTTCCTAATATCGTTGTCAAAGCCTCCGAAACCGTAACCACCATCAACCGCAAACCCTTCATCCATCGCGAGACCACCACGATCTTCGAACCTGCGAACAAAAAGACAGCAACAACCTTAAATCGTAAGGCCTTTTTGCTAACATTTTTTTACTTTGTTTGTTGTTTTGATTGACTGATATAGGAACAAAGAAGAAGAAGGAGTCACACGGAGAGAAATAGAGAAAGATGGCGTGAAGGGCGAGAAAAGAGCTTTCACGGAGATTGGAAGGAGAAAGTGAGAGAGATAGACGGAAGGGAAGATAGACGATGGGAGAAAACAGAGAGAGAGAAGATTGAAGATGGAGATAGCAAATGGGAACGACGGAAAGGGGGAATTGATGGGGATTAGGGTTTTTTAATTTTGTTTATATCATTGTATCATGTATGCGCAGGTCCACGCTAATGATCACACACCCACGATCATCAGCCGTCCATCACCCTCTGATCTCATCACACGACCATCCTTCCCACGTCTACCTTGCACTCTCGCCAGCAGACCGCACACAATCACCCGCCCAGTTAATTAATCACAGATCAACATTAATAACATAATCATCACTTTTTTTAATTAATTAACTAACATAATTAATATTTTTTTTCTAATCAGGCACCTATTTTATTTAATTAAGTGAATTATAAATCTTTTTTTAACTTAATACTTAATCAATCAATTAACCTTGTAATTAATCGTGGCTAATCATTTCTTTTTAATTAAACCAAAAAACTTTTTATTCATATTAATTTTTTTTCTAACTTATCCTTTTTTTTCTATATAACCTTTATTTAATAAAACAAATAATAAAAACTTTTTATTCAATAAATAATAACCGACATTTGTTTAATAATCATTTATCATTTTAAACTATTTCTATCAAAACTTAATTAATTCATAACCTTGATTTAATTTTTGCATAATAATAAAAACTAATTTATCCATCTAATGTAATCATTTTCTAAAAAAATCAATATCCCATAACTTAATCAACCGTGCACGTTTCCATCCGTGAAACTCCATTATACTCGCGACCTCGTGCTTGTCTTATTTTCAGCTTTTATATCTCCTTGTATGGATTTATTTATATGCTTTTATTTCATTGTTCTTTATTTTACCGCATTGCATAACGTCCAAAGGAAGAATCTACGCATGATGTAAGACTTGTGCGTATGCATTTCATTTGCACCATATTCCCCATTTGATCCTTGATCCCATTTAAGTCGATCATTCTAAGTTAGATCCTACCCCTTAAGGAAGACCTTTTCTTTTATCTTTTATAACTTAGATAAAAACAATTCAACAACTCAATATTCAATGTATTCAAACCATTAGAGAATAAGATGTTAGTCATCTTGACAGTCGAGATAAATCTCCTGCCCCATAACAATACAATCTAGATGTAGGATCTTTTCTGCTTAAGAGATATAGTGGCATACTCGTCGATAATCCCGAGTGTTTGAACCCTTCTCTTAAGAAGATGCAAAGACCATATCCTACAAGTTGTGGTGGTTAAGTCGAGTAATCTCCCTTAAGATGACAACTCATTTTTTCTCCTAGAATCAATCAACCAACAACCTTATCCCTTTGGAACTTTGACCAAAAGTCAATAATTTCTCAAACCCTTTAGGGGAACTACAAATACTCTGATTCTATTCCCGTCAGGATATGTAGGCACAAGATGCGACGTCTTGGCGAGTATACATAGAAATAAACCATTAGGTCTTTCGCATTTAAGCAGATAATCCTTAGAAATAAACAACATTAAAACAAGAGGTTCCTGTAGAGTACTATAGAAACTTAGGATGCTAGCACCTTCCCTAAGTTTAACCAACCCCCGAACCTAAACACTCTAGCTTTCGCATTTGCATTGCATTATGGTTAATTCGATCTTTTTCCCTTTCTTTGGACAAGTTAAAGACCGGTGGTAAACTAATGAATTAAGATTCAAATTAATTAATAATTTGACATCCAATTCTCACCGCGACATTCACGTGGTTTTTGTGTGTCTTAGGAATACCTGTAAACCAAGCAATTATCTGCTATATGATTGCATTGGTCTAGAGTTCTTAAGCTGTCTATTAAGTGTGTCACTCTAAAGCTTTTAAGCAAGAGTGATGTGTCACTTGATCAAAGCTGTGAAGCAAGATCAAGGTGTGTTTGAAGTGTGTCTTCATTGCCATTTGTAACTTTGAATTGGTTGATATCACTGATGTGATTGAGGGGGAGTGAGTTGGTAACTCTGGTCTAATATTAGGCTGAAGTGTCATTGGGTAGGTCTTAAGTGAAGAGTGCAAATTGGTAGTTTGACTCTGAATTAATTCTACTAATAGTGAATTTCCTCCCTGGCTTGGTAGCCCCTAGATGTAGGTGTGGTTTGCACTGAACTGGGTAACCATTTACTTGTATTATTTATTGTTTGCATTTACAGTTTATCATTAAGTTTTGTAGTCTGTGTTACAGTGGATGTCATAACATCCGTGATAACATCCACTGTTGGATACCTAGAATTTCAGAATGAAAAGAAAGTGAAGAAGGAGAAAGGTAAAGACAAGGAAGTAGAGAATAATTCAATTGCTCTAAAGACTTCAAGCTCAAGGTCCTCACATAATGAGCAAAGTGATTATGAACTAAAAATGATGAAGATTCTGATGAAGAAGATATGGAGTTGTTTATCAAAAAGTATGTTAGATACATGAGGAAATATAGAAATAAATACTCTGACAAGAACCATAGTAAATCTAGAAGGCTATCTAACTCCTCCAAGGAAGATGAGAACAAAAAGGGTAAGTCTAGAAGTGCATGCTACAATCGTGGGAAACCGGACCACTATAGGCTGAAGTGTCATACAATCAAGAAAGACAAAGAAAAAGGCCATGATAAGAGATCTAGCAAGTCTAGAAGAGCTTATGCCGCTTGGGAGAGCGAAAGTGATTCTTCAAGTGATGATAGCTCCAATTCAAGTGTTGAATTGGCTAAACTTTGCTACATGGTAAACAAAAATAAGAAAAACGTTGTAAGCCACTCTAAACTTAGAACTTCTCATGACTTAGATTTCTCTCAATTACAAGAATCCTTTGAAAATCTATAAAGACAAGCCATAGATGCTTTCAAAAGATTAGCTTCAAACAAAAGAATAATTTCTCACTTAGAAGCAAAAATTTTGGAAAATGAAAAGAATATGGAAGCTCAAAGGAAGCCTATGCTAGATATCCTAAAAGACAAGAATGAGGATGACAAACCTTCATGGTTTGGTTGTGAGACTTGTCATATTTGGCAAAAGGAGTCAAGGACTTTTAAAGCCAAGTTGGATAAGGCTTTGTAACCTAAGGTTACTTTTGCTATATAAACTTACAAATATGAAATACCTTCTCATTATCCTTATATAACATATATTTACTTTAAAAAGGAATCAAATAGCAAAAGGTTATCTTCTCTTAACTTGTATTACCATTATTGTCACAAAAAGGGTTATACTATTGCAAAGTGCAAGTTTAGGAAACTTTTTGTTCCTAAAGGTGCTTTTCAATGGTTGCCTAAATGCAACCAAGGTTTCATTAATACCCAAGGACCCAATAAATATTGGGTACCTAACACTATTTGTTAATCATGCAGGAAAAATGTCTTGGCCCTCTGAAGAGAGTATGAGATCTCGTTTTTGGAGGCTCAGTGCATAACAAAGTGACATGTTCTTATTGCATTGACTATGTGGAAAGAAAGGTGGATTATGTTACTGTTTACCGTGAAAATTGGTAAACAACCGATGGTCTTTTAAAACACTAATTGATTTGGTTCACTTGCAGGATCAATCAGGGAATCCTGAGGACATAGTTATGGTGTTTTATGCTTTTTTGGAAAATTTATAGAACATTTCGACAATATTCATTAATTTGTAAAAAGAATTGTTTAAGTGTTTTGTTTGAAACAAGGCTAAACTTTGTAAAAGTTTGGTAAAGTAAAGCAATGAAGAAAAATAACTTCAAAGTAAAAAAGAAATGTAGTAAAGAACAATGAGTAAAGAAAGTAAATTTCTATTGAATAAAGTGTATGGTGTTTCAAACGTACATTTCTCAAAAATGACTCTTTTCTCAAGTTAACTTGGGTACTTTGAGTAAACTTGAGTACAGTATAATAAATGAACACACGAAATCCTAATACTAAAATCCTTATTTATAATGCTTCGAAATAAATGCCTCTAACGAACATTTCGTCAAAGGTTGACACGTTTCTCCCTTGCATGGTTTTGTTTCACCATAGTTCGCCACACGTCTTCTCTTAAGAAACGAATAAGGACACAAGACAGTTATCCATGCATATTTGCCATTCAAATGTCTGTCAAAGGAAGGCCTTATAGCATCCCTTCGTCGAAGTAATTTCCTATATGTAGAAAATATTTCTAAGTATTTGCTCGAGCATATCTCTTTATGAGAAACATTTCGACATAATCTCACACCAATCCTTTGTCAAAATCAACTAAACTTAAGAAACTTTCTTTTTTTTATTCAGCTTCTCAAATGGAAATGTGGCGTCGAAATTCCCAGCCAACAAATTGCCCCCCAAAAATGTCACTTTCGACTGAAATGAAGAAAAAGGAATTTTTTGAAGCTTTCTTATTCGACGCCAGCATAATCTCTTGAACTGCTATGACATCATTGTAAACATGGAAAATTTCCTCAAACGTCCCCTCAAACCCATGCGTGAATCTTCTTCATCATCACACGTCTAGTCCCTAGGAGATCATGGGTCAGACCTTTAACTGCTACCGTCTCATCACACCACCCTCACATGACACGTGTCCAAAGATTTTTATCACCATAAATGATATACAGTGATCAAGCACAGTAACCGTTCCACTTCAAACCGTCTATAAAAGAGTGAAAGTTACCATTTTTACTCTTTTCACTTTTTGAACTTTCTGAAACGCATCTTCCCCAAAACTTCATCTTTCTTCAAATCTTTTTGCATTCTTACTACAACAATGGCTCCTTCTTCAAAAACCTTTAAGGAAACCAGCAAGGTCGTAAAAGACTCCAAGAAATCCAAATAAATTCCTCCAGTCCATAGGATATTGGGCCCAAACTTAGTTGGAAATCAATAATACATCCCAAAACCTCCAAATGAAGAGGAAAAGCGCAGAATATATCAATCTCAGGTACTTATCCCTCTTCTTATTTCTGGAAAAACCCATGTCATGCTAGGTCCTTTACCTGATCTCTCTACTGACCCTTGTAAAGTAAGGGAGTTTTTCTCAGCTTGTCACTGTTACAAACCCATAACAAATGGTTTGAAACCTATAACTGATAAGGAAATAGAAGTTAATGAAAAAACAAAGGTATATATGGTCAAGGTTCATCTTCGACCATAACTTTTAGGAACCCTATAAACTTAGAATTCATGAATACTAGCTCTAGGGTTTTTATATCATGGCCTTTGTCGAAAGACCCTTCCGACTACTTGGCTTGGTTAGAAAAGATAGAAAAAGCCAAGTCTCAAATTTGGAAGAAGATGGGTATCTATGACCTCATCCAGGTGTTGAAGATAGGACCGGGTTATTGTCCTTCTATGCTCATTTCTTCCCTATACTTTTAGGACAACACCCACAACAATTTTCATCTCCCTTGTGGAATGGTTACCCTGACTCTTTTTGACGTTGCTGCTACTACTGGCTTGAAACCCATTGGAGTGGACTATGACCCCACCCTCTTAGTTGATGACTCGATAAGTTTCAATACCAACAAAGCAGCCTTCACCACTTATATCGCCAATTATCATGACAAAGAAACCAACGAGGTTCCTGACCAAGAATATGTTGCCTTCTTCGCCCTCTGGCTCTCACGATGCGTATTCTACTCAAGGTCTCTCCAAGTGGCAAAGAGGTACTTCACCATGGCAAACTAGTTGCTTGCTGGACATGACCTTTGTCTCAACGAAATCATTATGGGTAACCTATATGAGTCTCTTGGCGAAGGTTTTGTAGCATTAAACACCATCAAGACGAAAGGAAGCTTGCTCTTTTCTGGACCTTTCTGGCTGCTGCAATTATGGCTAAATGCTACCTTCGAAGCACCATTTCCTAATCGAAACCCCATCAATGAATCTTCCATCAAAGTGAAGAGCAGAAAAGTTGTAGGGACGAGGCTTGCGTTGTTGACTCCTAATGACAAAGGAATGAAACTTCAGCAGACATTCACCAGTTACGTGATGATGTTTGCTAAGCGTCACAATTTTTCTTCCAACATGGCCCCTTTTTCCAGTAGAAAGGTAGGTCCTGAATGTTTTACAATAAGGTTTCCTCCTGATTCGAAGGAACAACAAGCTGAATCTCTTGATATTTAGGAATACTTCCTTACATAAAGACTGTTGGCCTCAAGGCTCAACCCTTCCAAGCTTTGAATTCCCTTGTTAGTTATCAACCAAATCTTGTCTCTCGATAGTTTGGCTTGATTCAGATAAAACCCAAGCCCCTCTTTCCAAAAAAGGGTTCGCTGATCCATTTTGACATGTGGCACAATGAAGCAGAATGTACCAAGTTGCTAGACAAATATTCTGATCCTACAGAGTTTAATTCTGTGTCTTTCAAACCAAGCTTTCTCTGCACCAGAGAGTTCAACAAGTGGTGGAGAGAATATCATACTGCTAAATTCTTTGATGTAGCTGCCTTTAATCTCCATCTAACTAGAGCTTTCGCCCTTGTGCAGGACAAAGTGAAAAAAGGTACTACAACATACATCAAAGAGATCCAAGCATTCAAGAAATACTTTGAAACTGCCTACAAGCCAGATGATCTTAGTCGAAACATTAGTGAAGCAACCGTGACTTTAAAAGAAAAATTTACAAAGAAATTAGAGGACTTAAAAATTCCTTCGCACGTTCGATCTGATCAACGTGACGAATTAGCTTTTAATCTCTATCCTCCAAAATTCCCTCGAATGCCATCTGCTGATTTTGGTGTGGCTTTTAGCCCTCCATTCCCAGATTGGTTCGTCTGTGGGGGTTTTATAAAAAATTCTTTGACAAGAATCTCAAAGACATGCTAGGCGAATGGTTCCGACTAAGTATACTCTGGACAATTTCAAAGGCCACCTTCATATTGGCATAGAACACGTTCGCGTGGAGTCTCCAATATATGAAGATGTGGAATGTGAGGTTCTTCAACATAACTTCTCCTTTCTTCTTGTTTATATTTTATGTTTGGCTTATACTTACTGCATTTATTTTCTTTTGCAACTGTGAAGATTTCTGCCAAAAAACTACTTCTGTCAAAAAGGAAGTCGTCAAAGAGGAAAAAGAAGAGGACAACCCCAAGAAACCCACAACAAAGGCAGACCTTTCTTCTTCTTGTTATTATATTGCCTTCTCAATATATCATCTGAAATGTAATATTTTTGCAGGGTGGTCGAAAACTACCTCTGACACCTAAAAAGAGAAAGCAGTAAGAACCTGAAGTTCATGTAATTGAATCTGATGATGGGGACGCTTCACCAGAACACTCCAAACACGCCAAGAAGAAGAAAAAGTAAACGAAAATCACTGATACAGGTTTTCATCCTCAACCAAAACCAACAAAAGTACCTACGAAGAAACCTCTTACCCCTAAAGTGGTAGAAACTGATGCTACGCCTGGTAGCAAGAAATCAATCGATAAGAAGAACCCTGATCAAGTAGAGAGTGATAACTCTAGCCTTGGGACCGAAAATCCTAAGGTACTAAGATTTCTTCTTCATCTTTGAGTTTTATGGATATTTTCGCCTAACATGCTTCTAATTCTTTCTTAATTTCTTCTTCTTAGGATGCCAAAGATAACAAGGGGATTTCTATTGTACAACAAATCATCCCTACCACAAGCAGTGATATTACCTATCATCTGACAACCCCTTCCAAGAGTTCTCCTAAGGATTCTACAAAGGAATCTGTTGACGAAGTGAGCCAACTAGCTGGTGATCAAAATAAATCACCACTCAAGGCCACTACTAGGCTCTCACATACCAATGCTTCTGATCAAGAGAAAGGCCAAGCGAGGGAGGAAGTCTTAGCTGATGTCGTGGGAGATACTGAAATGACGTCTATAGAACAAGTCGAAGACAAATCTGAAGATGGCTCCCCACTCAATCAACAAGGTGGTGGCGGCGAAAAGGGTGGAGAGGATGAAGGAGAGGAAGAGGATCACCTTATGTTTGACTTTGAAACTGAAATCGTCATTGAGGACAAAGATAAAGAAGAAAAAGATTGTTGCGGTGAAATTTCGATGTCAAGTTATTGATTAACTTGAATCTTAATTCATTTACAACCGGTCTTTGATTTATCCGAAGGAAAGGTCAAAGGAAGGAAACCCCTATTTTTACATCGTAAGCACGACGCGAGGAGAGATCTAAAGTTCGGGGGTTGGTTAAGCTTAGGGAATGTGTTAGCATCCTAAACTTCTGTAGTACTCTACAGGAACCTCTTGTTTAATTATGCTATTGCTAATGGTTATCTGCTTAAGGGTAGTGCTAAAGGTTAGAGGTAAATAGGAAGACCTAAAGGGGTTAGTCCTAAGTTTAGTCGCCAAGACTCGCATCTTGTGCCTACGTATCTTGGGTATGGGATGGAATCAGAGTATTCGTAGTTCCCCTCGAAAGGGAGGAAGAGGAACTTCTTGACTATGGTCAAGGTTCCAAGGGGAAGTAAACGTTCATAGGGAAGCGCTTACATTGGAGTACGGCGACTCCGATTTCTATATTAAAGTTGAATTAAAAGGGTATGAGATAAGTATTCCACGATGGGAAACTTACATGGAGTACGGCGACTCCCAATCCTAAGGCTAGGATAAAGGGCAAAGGTATTGACATGGGGGTCAAGCATATGGACCCTTCCTTCGGAGGGAATTAAGCGATAAAGCGCAATGGATAATAATGGATAATAGCAATGATAATTGAAAATGATAAATTGATGCATAGATGATGATAGCGATGAGCATATCGTATATGGAATTAAGCGATGAAATTGGAAATTTATTCAGCGGTTAGAAATTGAATTTTTAGTTGTTTGTTTATATTTTTTTGAGGATTTTTATGAAATTAAAATTAAGTCTAATTTAGATTGATTAAGTTAACATAATTAATTTTGAGTTACCAAAAAAAGTTACTTATTTTCAAGAGAAATGAGATGAGTGACAAAAAGAGTTTTAAATTTAAATAACTTGATTAGAAATTAGAAACAAATTCTTTTTGAATTTTTTTTTTATTAAGAAAAAGGGAATGAAATTTAAATTAAAATTGAACATTCTTTTGTATTTTATTATTTATTGAAATAACATTAAATCACAATGTAACTTAACAAACTAAATATATTTCTGTTTTTAATTATAAACAGAGAAATTAAATAATGTTAAGTTTCAAAATTAAATATATTTTTTTTATGGGTTTTAAATTATTATATATAAAAAAAACTTAGAATTAGCCTAATCTAAAAATATTTTTATATTTTTGTAATTGAGGCAAAATAAAAAAGAGTTAATTAAACTAAAATTGTTTTTGCTGTTTTATTATATTTTAAATTATTAATGAATATTCTATCATTTTTTTAAAAAAAATCCACTTTTGTTTTAATAAATTATTTTTCAAATTTTAACTATTTTTTGGTTAGTAGTTAGTAGATTAGTGTTAGTTTATCATTAATAATTGCAAATTACAAATAAAAATAACAAAATAAACTGAAAAATAAATAAAAATGCAAAATGGGTCGGGCTGGGTGGTCAGGCCCCAGACCCGACCCGGTTGGACTTTGTATAAAACGGGGAAGCGGGTCGTTTTTCAGGGTTTTAATCCCTAAATCACAAGGGT
The DNA here is from genome assembly GCA_963859935.3 of Lathyrus sativus. NCBI lineage: Eukaryota > Viridiplantae > Streptophyta > Magnoliopsida > Fabales > Fabaceae > Lathyrus > Lathyrus sativus. The sequence goes on from OZ012738.1 coordinate 33,616,731, forward strand.
GACCGGGGGCGCCCCATGTGATGTTGTTTCTCTGAAAACTATTTTTACTTCTTCTCTCTGCTCCCTCCTTTGCATGTCCAATTTCCTTCCTTTTCTTCTCTTGCCCTCCGCGGAAACGACCCCCTCCTCTCTTTCCCGACCACGATTTGCTGCAATTTTCTTCTTCTTGTTATCAACTCATTTCTTCTTCCTATTTTATGAAAAAAAAAGAAACAACAAATTAATGGAAACTATTATGGTGGCTTACATTTTGACGGATTCTGTTGTTGATCTTGGGATTTTGACTGGTTTTGAGGACGATGATGACGATTGTCAGAGTCCTTGAGGTTTCTGGATCCGTTAAGATCCTCAAATGAGGATCTCCGGATTTTGTTGAGACCGTGTGGCGTTTGGTTGTGGAGGGTTTGAAATGGTGAATGGATTTGACGGTGGTGCTTGCGGTTTTGGCGATGATGAAGGCAAAAATTCGCTCGCCTCTAAACTGATTTGGGTTCTAATACGTTTTCCAATTTTGACGGTTCTTCGGTGATTTTTATGAACTGTGATGGTTTTACAATGGTTGTCTTCTTTTGAAACTACTATGATTTTTCGCTGCTTTTTTTTTGGATGATTTTCGGATGCCCCTTTGCTGTTCCTCGGAATTTCTTTTATAGGCCTTTTTCCAAATGTTTATTGAAGGAGTTTTAACGCTCCTTCCTTTCTGGATGAACATGTTTGTACATGTTCTTGATGGTTTTGGAAGGATAATGATGCTGTCGGATTCTTGGTCATTTTCGGAATTGAAATGATAATAAAGAGGTTCAGATTTTTAGTATTCTTTCCTTTTTCGAAACTATCATTAACGGGATATCCAACGTGTTCATGATTTTGCTACTATTGTTTATTTACCGTTTGGATTTAGATTTTGAGATGGCGGTGATGGCAATTTGGTTTCTAGATTTAACTTGAGGGACTGTTTGGCTGAACAGAAAATCACTTCTAACATAATCTCGTTTTCTCTCTCTCAAAGAACAGAAATTACCGGATTTTGCTGGGGTCGGAAACGGAAACGGGGGGTTTCGGCAGCATTAACTTGTTTCCCCTCCCGGACCCAATGATGATAATATTCTGAGGGTCCAAAAATTAAATAAAAACACTTTCCTATTAAAAAAAATATAAACTTCTGACTTTTTGCTACTTTACAGGTTCTTGCTTTGAAGGTCGAAGTACAGAACTCGAAGGATTTGGAAGCTCGAAGATGGACCTTGAAGACTTTTAGCCATAGGACTTAGAACTTAGGACCTTCTTGTACTAATGAATCCAATAAGGTGTAACTTTGTAACTTGTATCCACTTGTACTTGAAAAATGTATATGAATTCGGCTTTGAGCATGTGTGTGAATCCAAGTCTTTTAATAAAAATATGAACTCAGTTTCTTTCGAATTTGATTGCACGCCACATCTTATTAGAAACAACTTTGAATTTCTTATTTCCTAATGGAGTTTCTAAAAAAATGCCAACATAACTCAAACGCGACTTCGATGCAACCCGTGAATTAAGACTCAAATTTGCCTATGACAAATTAACTCGTAAACGGCTCAAATATTCAATGAATAAAGACTTCTTCTGGAAAATAGTTCTCGAATAAATGGAAACCCGATTTGTCCCAACTTTGATGGTCTCAAATCATGCGGTTCATAAATCCATCAAATAGTCCAACCCTTCATCTGACGACCGATAATCCGTTTCTCGAATAAGGATAAATTGTATCAAGAAGAGTCTGACATACACACCACCATAGAAATTCAAACAGTTTTCAGCCCATTGTCTTGTAATTCGAGAGGTAGGAGACCCTAACTTCTTGGGGGTCCTCTGACAATAAATTGGTTCTGTAACCATCAAAAGATTGTGAACTAACGATGATTCTACACTTCAGGAATTAAAGGCATCCACTGATATTTTCCAGCCTTTTTCCACACACCTGTGAAACGAGCACACTGAGCAAACCGGATAGCGGTTAGTTAAAACGAAATACGGAACAAAATGAAATGCGAAAATGATCAATGATCTAAGGGTAAAATTTGGGGTATGACAGTTGCCCCTATTTAAATAACTTCACTGGATGATTTGAGTAACGAACGCTCAAGAAATCATGGTGAAAGAGATTTAAATACGAATAACCGAAAATTGTGCCCTTAGATGCAGTGATATGCAATGCTATTAACAAAACGACAATGCTGACAATGCCATGAGTCTAATATGGTGCATATGATGAAACATGAAAAAATGTAAGAATGCAGACGCAGGGGAACAACGACGCACTGGGGAACGACACAAAACCGGGAAAATCTAAAGTGATGGACCAATAGGTTCAAGCATGACCAGTTGTCACTTTAGAAAGAAAGCAAGAAAAGATCCTCAATGGAGATGGCACTAGCGAGACAACCTCCACTGGGGAAAAATCCGAGAGTAACTGCTCAACAGGTCCAGGCATGACCAGTTGACACTCTAGGATGAAAAGGTAACGCAGGATCCACACGACGCTAGGATCAGGTAAATGACAAGTGCTGGAATTTTCGGAACATTCCTTTAAACAAAGAGATTGAGCGGGATCTTCAGGAATCGTCGGAAAATAAACAAGGAGAAACGCCCATCAGAAACATTTGGAAGGACATCGAATGCACTCTGAAACACACCAGAGATACTCGGAAAAGCATTGAATAAACTCGGGGACAAAGAACAAATTTCAGGGACATTCGGAAGAACATCGAATAAACTCTGAAACATACCAAAGATACTCTAAAAACCATCGAATAAACTCTGGGCTGCATCCAGAAACAAAAGGACAACATCTATAGGAACATGAGATGAAGACAAGTCTCTGAAGGTAAATTCGAAACATTTTAGGAAAGCAATAAATGTAACGGGACAAATTTGAAGACATATCCGGAAGAACATCAGATAAGCAACAAAGGGGTTCTGAAAGAATATTAGAATAAACTCAAATTGGAAAAACATCAGAAAGAGTAACGTATACGGAAAACCATCGGAAAGATTCTGGAAAACCAACAGAATCAAAGGAAAATATCTGGAAAACCATCAGATAAAAGACTCGATCTGGAAAACCGTCAGAAAGAGAAACAAATCTGGAAAACCATCGGATTGATTCTGGAAAACCATCAGAGTCAAAGGTGATATCTAGAAAACCATCAGATAAAAGACTCGATATAAGGGTGGCATCCAAGAATGACATTGGATAAAAAAAATACCAAACCTCCAATAATAGCTTTGAATGAAAGGTATGAATGCAATATATGATAAGAGTATGGACGTAAAAGGAACAAACATATCCGGAAAACCATCGAATAAGAAAAACGTCATATCTGGAAGAATATTAGATAAACATGACACAAAATTGTTTGGTAGGTGTCAAGTAAGTTGGACTTTGACCACAAGGTAAGACGTGGATAAAACACGACCTTGGGAGAAATTCAAATGAGGATAAAACACTCATGCCATGCGTATGTATATGAATTATGCAAATGATGTATGATCAAATACAGATGCAGATGCCGACGACAAGGCTCGACTCTTGTGGGAGATGACAAGACTGGAAAAATGATTACTCAACACGGAGATCAAGGGTATTCTGCTAGGGGGCTAAAGATGCCACTGCCGGGAACATCTTCGCCACATTTCTAAACTGTATCAAGTTGATGATCCTTGTAGGAAGGAAGGGTAGCTGTCTGGGGATTCTTCAAGTAAACTGCCCCAGATTAGCTGTTTGTTGTAAATGAACTGATAATTGCTTCAGCTTGCCTGATTCGTGAAAATGACTATTTTACTGTACCCTCGGAAGGCTTGCCCCAGTATGAGTCTTGAAAAAACTTATGGATAAACCACATCTGAGAATGGCTTTGTCTTGAACAAATCTTGAACTAATTATTAGACAGGATGTAAAATGAACTTGCCCCTGATAGGTCCACTTGACCAAGTTTCTCGATGTTTGAAAATTTCTTAGAGGAAAGTCAGTTTGCAAACAAAAGTATTCATACAAACATGGTAATGGAAAGCTCATGCAACTTTTGAAATCAAGATCATTTTTGAAAGATGAAGAGTATAAAAATTTCATATCAGAACGTGACGGTTCAAAATACTCAAAGTTTAAAACAAAAGTGTACTGCCAAAATGACTGATTCGCAAAGATCTTTTGGAGTCAGCTTACGCAACCTTGTTGTAGTATGCTTTCAAAGTAACCTTGCTTCAATTAGGTCTTTTGAGGGTTGTAACGTGGCATGGTTCACGTTTTATGAAACAAAAGATAAAGGCTCAAATTTTATTTGTACCCACCCCATCTACGTGATAATCTTCAGTCCTACGCTCAGTTAACTCATGTTATGCCTTCAGGTCCTTATAGGTTAGGAATTGCCCTGATGGTAGCAACTGATGGTTCAGAAGTCAAGGGACCTATGAAAAGGCAGCCACTATTTCTTTACACCATATGGTTATTTTGACATTGAGGATTTTCATGGTGAGGATTTAAAGATCTCCTCTTTTTATTATCCCTAACTTTTGCCTGAACTGTCTTTTGTGAAGATTACAGTCAGCGGGATGCCCCAGTTTTGCCTAAGTCTCCTTCATAGGTTTGACTTAGCGGGATTTTTCTTTTGATATGTTTTTTTAAAGAAAGTGATTGCCTAGCTTTAATGATTGTGGCGAACCGTCATCGGCGTTTTGACTTGGGAAAACATCTTCGACACTTACTTGCTGTGTGCGAAGGAAAATTGTGAATGTGACCTTTATATGAAAGGTGTAATGCAAGGAACACACAACCAAGTTAACTGAGAACTACCCATGCCCCAGGTTAAGATTGTGGGTTTAATGTTTGTAAAGAAAGAAACTCCAACTTCTAGGCTCAAAGGGGGTGACAAGGGGATAACATCCTTATTTCTCCAGTGTTTGGGAGTTGAAATAATGCCTTACATCGTCAACAAAGTTTGATTGAAAGCATACTGACAACAATTATGGATATAACATTTTCATCATCCTCCCTCCAATCTTTGCATATCAAAAATTTGGACAAGAAGTAAATATTTGAAAGATAAAGCATAAAGATGCAAATAGTAGATAAAAACGAAATGAAATCGAAAGTTGCAATGCTCAGTTCATTAATATAAAAGTAAAAACATAATTTGAAAGAAAACAACTAATAAGGAGGAAAGTACAAACAACGAGAAACAAAAGCTTAGTGATTGAATCAGTACTGTCTGAATCTTCACTTCTGATGCACTGGCAAAGGATTCTTCTGGAAATTTGGAGGATTATCTGCAAAATCAAGTGTTCCATCTCTAATCAGCTCACACACTCTAGCTTTCAGTGCAAAACAATGCTCCAAGTCGTGGCCTAAGGCACCCTCATGAAAAGCGCACTGGAAATCAGTCATGAATCCAGCTGGAGGAGGATTAAGAGGCGGTGGTAGAGCCCTTGTAGTGATCAGTCCTCGTTGAACCAGGTAAGGATAAAGTTCTATGTAAGTCATGGGAATAGGATCAAATTGATTCCTGTTTCGATACTGGTCTTGTCTAATAATTGGACATTGAGGAGCCTGAGCTGGCTGTGGAACAACAACAGGCTGAGATCCATGGCGAGGCTTTCTTGACTCAGTCATGATAGCATTAGTCTGTTCCTCCTTCTTCTTCTGGAAATTCCCATAGGATTTATTTGCCCCATTAGAAGATTCGGCAGCTCTGGATACCTTACCATTTTTCAAACCCTCTTATATCCTTTGTCCAATAGTCACCAGATTTGTAAAGCTTGAAGAGACACTTCCAATCATCTTTTCCCAATAGAAAGGAGACAAAGTATCCATGAACATTCCTGTCAGTTCCTTCTCTGCTATAGGGGGTTCAACTTGGGAAGCTAACTCTCTCCAGCACTGAGCATATTCTTTGAACGATTCTTTTTCCCTCTGAGACATACTTTGAAGTTGACGGTGATCGGGAGCCATATCCAAATTGTATTTGTATTGCCTCATAAAAGCATTGGCGAGATCCTAGAAACAGTGGACACTATTATGCTCTAGGTTCATATATCATTTGAGAGAAGTACCACTCAGACTATCCTGAAAGCAATAGATAAGCAGCTTCTGATTATTGATGTAAGCTGCCATCTTTTGGAAGTACATGACTAGATGGGCTCTTGGGCATGAGTGACCTTGATACTTCATAAACTCAGGAGTCTTGAACTTAGCAGGCAAAACAAGACCAGAAACTAGGCACATATTATCGGCACCAACGTTGAAGAAATCAGTACCTTCGACAGCTTGGAGTCTCTTGTTTATGATCTGAAACTGTTCACGGGTAATTTCAAGCTCAACAAAGTCTTCCTGGTTATCCTCTTGAGCACGGGCAACATTGTACTCATAGGGAGAATTCTCAAAGGGAGCTTGGACAGTCTGATTAACAGTGTGGACCACAGGTCTGGCCTCGGTAAAGACAGGAGATTGAAAAACCGGTCTGACAGTCTGACCAATTGTAGCAGCAGATGCAATAGGTAGAAAGTAGTTATGAGGTAAACCAAACTCCGGCCAAGTAGAGGGCGGCAGTGAAACAGGAGATGGATTAGCACTTGAAACTTCCTGAATGACGGTCCTCTGAGGTGGCTCTCCTCTGGCAATCAGTACTTGAAGTATCTCGGTAATCCTAGATATGCCTGCTTTCAACTCATCGATCTCCATTCGGACTTCCGCACTATGTTCCTCCTGTTCTGACATCTTGCGTCTACGGTTAGCTCTAATCTGATATCTGTATCGAGGAATCAGCTTGGCGATCCAAAGGAACACTGGAAGATAAAGACAACTGGGAATGAGAAACCGGGGGGAAAATGCAATGCAAAAATGTGATGCTAATGCCATGCAATGGTTTCAAGAACCTCAACAGTCGATTGCAAACATTTTTAGGAAAGTTGGGAAAAGGTTTTAAACTTTAAAAAAGTAGGACTTTTGAATTTGCAAAGGACTGTTGAATTCCTTGAAACTAGGAATGATGTTTTCTGAATGCCATGCACAAATACACACTAACAACAAAAGTCCTATGTTAGAGGAACAATGAGTGGAGTTAAGGTCTATCCATTCCAAAAGGTATGCACTATAGGTTAGTTGTACCTGCAGAACAAGGGTTCTAAAACGGTTCCCAAAGTCATTAGTCCATCTTTCAGATATTATCAACTTCCCAATTACTTGGTGGTTAATAATATTCTCAAGAGAACCTCTTTTGAGTGTAGCATCGCGTAGCGACTATTTTGAGAGTACTCCCTCATAGTCCTCACACTACATCCTAAATAAGGCTAAAGTTGTGTTTAGGTAACTACGGTCCTCAATATCATAGACTCCAATCGACAATAGTAAAAGTTTTCACGATAACTCGTTCAACCGAACCATTTTCAAAAGGGTCTCAACTGAGCGTGATTTTCGAGTCAACTTAGTCGGGATTCAACCCCCTATAAGTCTCGTCGAACATATCACTATCCTATCTTAAGTTCACTCAAGTCTGGGTATAGGACTTGTCTCACAACAACAACATAAACCCCAAGCAAGGTACAACAATTATATATAAGCAAATAATAAGCAAAAGCAAGCATAAAAAACAAGATAGGGGTAACCCTCAAAAGATAAACATCTCCCCAGCAGAGTCGCCATTTTCTGTTGCGGTGAAATTTCGATGTCAAGCTATTAATTAACTTGAATCTTAATTCATTTACAACTGGTCCTTGATTTATCCAAAGGAAAGGTCAAAGGAAGGAAAACCCTATTTTTGCATCGTAAGCACAACGCGAGGAGAGATCTAAATTTCGGGGGTTGGTTAAGCTTAGGGAAGGTGTTAGCATCCTAAACTTCTATAGTACTCTACAGGAACCTCTTGTTTAATTATGTTATTGCTAATGGTTATCTGCTTAAGGGTAGTGCTAAAGGTTAGAGGTAAATAGGAAGACCTAAAGGGGTTAGTCCTAAGTTTACTCACCAAGACTCGCATCTTGTGCCTACGTATCCTGGGTAGGGGATGGAATTAGAGTAATCGTAGTTCCCCTCGAAAGGGAGGAAGAGGAACTTCTTGACTATGGTCAAGGTTCCAAGGGGAAGTAAACGTTCATAGGGAAGCGCTTACATTGGAGTGTGGCGACTCCGATTTCTATGTTAAAGTTGAATTAGAAGGGTATGAGATAAGTATTCCACGGTGGGAAACTTATATGGAGTACGACGACTCCCAATCCTAAGGCTAGGATAAATGGCAAAGGTATTGACACGGGGGTCAAGCATATGGACCCTTCCTTCGGAGGGAATTAAGCGATAAAGCGCAATGGATAATAATGGATAATAGCAATGATAATTGAAAATGATAAATTGATGCATAGATGATAATAGTGATGAGCATATCGTATATGGATTTAAGCGATGAAATTGGAAATTTATTCAGCGGTTAGAAATTGAATTTTTAGTTGTTTGTTTATATTTTTTGAGGATTTTTATGAAATTAAAATTCAGTCTAATTTAGATTGATTAAGTTAACATAATTAATTTTGAGTTACCAAAAAGAGTTACTTATTTTCAAGAGAAATGAGATGAGTGACAAAAAGAGTTTTAAATTTAAATAACTTGATTAGAAATTAGAAACAAATTCTTTTCGAATTCTTTTTTTATTAAGGAAAAGGGAATGAAATTTAAATTAAAATTGAACATTCTTTTGTATTTTACTATTTATTGAAATAACATTAAATCACAATGTAACTTAACAAACTAAATGTATTTCTGTTTTTAATTATGAACAGAGAAATTAAATAATGTTAAGTTTCAAAATTAAATATATATTTTTTTATGTGTTTTAAATTATTATATATAAAAAAAACTTAGAATTAGCCTAATCTAAAAATCTTTTTATATTTTTGCTATTGAGTCAAAATAAAAAAGAGTTAATTAAACCAAAATTGTTTTTGTTGTATTATTATATTTTAAATTACTAATGAATATTCTATCATTTTTTTTTTAAAATCCACTTTTGTTTTAATAAATTATTTTTCAAATTTTATCTATTTTTTGGTTAGTACTTAGTAGATTAGTGTTAGTTTATCATTAGTAATTACAAATTACAAATAAAAATAACAAAATAAACTGAAAAATAAATAAAAATGCAAAATGGGTCGGGGTGGGTGGTCAGACCCCAAACCCGACCCGGTTGGACTTTGTATAAAACGGGGAAGCGGGTCGTTTTTTAGGGTTTTAATCCCTAAATCACGAGGGTGACCGGCGGCGCCCCATGTGATGTTGTTTCTCTGAAAATTGTTTTTACTTCTTCTCTCTGCTCCCTCCTTTGCATGTCCAATTTCCTTCCTCTTCTTCTCTTGCCCTCCGCGGAAACGACCCCCTCCTCTCTTTCCCGGCCACAATTTGCTGCGATTTTCTTCTTCTTCTTATCAACTCATTTCTTCTTCCTATTTTATGAAAAAAAAAGAAACAACAAATTAATGGAAACTATTATGGTAGCTTACATTTTGACGGATTCTGTTGTTGATCTTGGGATTTTGACTGGTTTTGAGGACGATGATGATGATTGTCAGAGTCCTTGAGGTTTCCGGATCTGTTGAGATCCTCAAATGAGGATCTCCGGATTTTGTTGAGACCATGTGGCGTTTGGTTGTGGAGGGTTTGAAATGGTGAATGGATTTAACGGTGGTGCTTGCGGTTTTGGCGATGATGAAGGCGAAAATTCGCTCGCCTCTGAGCTGATTTGGGTTCTGATACGTTTTCCAATTTTGACGGTTCTTCGGTGATTTTTATGAACTGTGATGGTTTTACAATGGTTGGCTTCTTTTGAAACTACTATGATTTTTTGCTGCTTTTTTTTTGGATGATTTTCGGATGCCCCTTTGCTGTTCCTCGGAATTTCTTTTATAGGCCTTTTTTCCAAATGTTTATTGAAGGAGTTTTAACGCTCCTTCCTTTCTGGATGAACATGTTTGTATATGTTCTTGATGGTTTTGGAAGGATAATGATGCTGTCGGATTCTTGGTCATTTTCGGAATTGAAATGATAATAAAGAGGTTCAGATTTTTAGTATCCTTTCCTTTTTCGAAACTATCATTAACGGGATATCCAACGTGTTCATGATTTTGCTACTGTTGTTTATTTACCGTTTGGATTTAGATTTTGAGATGGCGGTGATGGCAATTTGGTTTCTGGATTTAACTTGAGGGACTGTTTGACTGAACAGAAAATCACTTCTAACATAATCTCTTTTTCTCTCTCTCAAAGAACAGAAATTACCGGATTTTGCCGGGGTCGGAAACGGAAACGGGGGGTTTCGGCAGCATTAACTTATTTCCCCTCCCGGACCCAATGATGATAATATTCTGAGGGTCCAAAAATTAAATAAAAACACTTTTCCATTAAAAAAAAATCTAAACTTCTGACTTTTTGCTATTTTGCAGATTCTTGCTTTGAAGGTCGATGTACAAAACTCGAAGGATTTGGAAGCTCGAAGATGGACCTTGAAGACTTTTAGTCATAGGACTTAGAACTTAGGACCTTCTTGTACTAATGAATCCAAAAAGGTGTAACTTTGTAACTTGTATCCACTTGTACTTGAAAAATATATATGAATTCGACTTTGAGCATGTGTGTGAATCCAAGTCTTTTAATAAAAATATGAACTCAGTTTCTTCCGAATTTGATTGCACGCCACATCTTTTTAGAAACAACTTTGAATTTCTTATTTCCTAATGGAGTTTCTAAAAAAAATGCCAACATAACTACAACGCGACTTCAATGCAACCCGTGAATTAAGACTCAAATTTGCCTATGACAAATTAACTCGTAAACGGCTCAAATATTCAATGAATAAAGACTTCTTCTAGAAAATAGTTCTCGAATAAATGGAAACCCGATTTGTCCCAACTTTGATGGTCTCAAATCATGCGGTTCATAAATCCATCAAATAGTTCAACCCTTCATCTGACGACCAATAATCCGTTTCTCGAATAAGGATAGACTGTATCAAGAAGAGTCTGACATACACACCATCATAGAAATTCAAACAGTTTTTAGCCCATTGTCTTGTAATTCGAGAGGTAGGAGACCCTGACTTCTTGGGGGTCCTCTGACAATAAATTGGTTCTGTAACCATCAAAAGATTGTGAACTAATGATAATTCTACACTTCAGGAATTAAAGGCATCCAATGATATTTTCCAGCCTTTTTCCACACACTTGCGAAACGAGCACACTGAGCAAACCGGTTAGCGGTTAGTTAAAACGAAATATGGAACAAAATGAAATGCGAAAATGATCAATGATCTAAGGGTAAAATTTGGGGTATGACAAAGATAAAGATAGAACTGAAAATGAACACGAAAAAGAAAAGCCAAAAGATCAATCAAAAACTGACCCACATCCAAATGCTTTGACTAGTACAAATCTACTAGCCTTTCACACGAAGAGCTAGAGTCTTTGAAAGTGCAAAGGCCACTGGAATATTTAAAAGCCATGATCAGCTCCATATATAGCTTTGGCGATAAAAGTATCAACACTTCGACTGCCTCAGGTAATTAGTTAGCCAATAAGCCTGAGGATGACTTGCTTCCCAAAATCAAGGAGAAAATATTCAATAATGATTTGTTTCAAGTCTTGGAAAAAGATACTTCTGCCAGTTTTGGACTCAAGAAAATATTGAAGCAAGTCAATGTTTTAGAGGTTTCCCCAGAAGTTGTTGATGCCATAATGGAGTTGAGCACAGTAATTGATCTTTTCACTGCTGATCTAAATCATCTTAAGGATTTTCTAACAAAATTAGCAAAAAATCATAGACCCAATTGGCTGAATGGGATGCAACATCTGAATCCACCATGAAGGTTTCAAACTTGGAAAAGGTCGTTGAGCAAAATAAGAAAGAAATTGTAAGCTACGATAAAGACATCAGAGAATGGGAGAAGCAGATCAAAGCTTTACAAAGCAAAATTTTCCAGGCTAAGCAATGTAAAGACGAACTTCTCAAGTTCGACCAAGAAGAAGTGGCCAAAGAACTCAAGGTTGGAATGTTTCATGTCGACAGAGCCTGAAAGCTTGGAATGGAAATCTAAGACCTTTTGACCAATAAGGGTCTCTGTGAACATTGCTTGGCACTTCAGAAATCCAAATATGAGAAGATGAAAAGCTCTTTCGTATTTTAACTTGATTATTGCTGAACTTTGTTTCTGTCGATTGTAATTTGTAAGCCATTTAGGCAACAAAAAAAATCATTTCCATTTTGGCTTTAAATATCTTTTTGGATAAATTACTCCGTATTTATTTTTACCTCTTGAAGTATAAGCTTATATTTTTTAAATACTTACCATTTACCTTCAAGATTCTTACATCTTCATTTAATTCCTTGATTTCATATGCGCCATTTTAAAATACTTTAATAATTTGAAAAGGACCTTCCACTTAGGGGACCATTTGCCCAAAGTTCTATCCTTCTGATCCATGGGCAAAATCACTTTCCAAACTAAATCTCCAGTCAAAAATAATTCAACTTTCACCTTTTTGTTGTATGACTTTTCACTATCTTCTTTTGCCTTTTTAATAATACTGAGGCATTTAGTCTTTCTTCGTCCAAATCAACTATTTCGTCCAACATCATATTCCAATAGGAACCATATGGATTTCATTTTGTCTCTGAGTTTTAGTCGACTGTGAATATATTTTGACTAGTAACACGACATCATGACCATAGGTTAGTCAAAAGGGTGTAGTATTTATAACGTCCTTAGGGGAGGTTCGACAAGCCCAAAAAACTTGGTTCAATGTCTTATGTTAGTTCCTTGGCTTCTTCCCCACATGCTTCTTAATTAACTCAATCACTACTTTATTTGCTGCTTCCACTTGACCATTAGCCTGAACATAATAAGGTGTGGAAGTTAAGAGTTTGAATCCTGTTTCTTTAGCAAATTATTGCATCATTCGACCAGTAAAAACTAATCTCTGGTCTGTTGTAATAGTTTTGGGATTCTAAACTTGTAGATAATGTACTTTTGAATGAATTCGATCACTGCATCTTGGTCCACGTTTACCAATGGTATAGCCTTAATCTATTTAGTGAAATAATTTATTCCTACTAAAATGTATTTTTGACTCTTAGATGATTATGGTCGAATTTCATCCATTAAATCCAAAGCCCAACCTCTGAAATGCCAAGGCTTCACTATGGAATGCAATTCGCTTGTAGGGACATGTTGAATACCTGCATGCACTTGGCATTCTTGACATCCTTTGGCGAATTCAAAACAATCTTTTAGCATTGCAGGCCAATGCATTCCTTGTCGAAATAATAACCATTTCATCTTATGACCTACCTTATGTGCTCCACATGCCCTACTATGGACATTAGAAAGAGCCAAATATGCCTCAGATTCGCTAAGGCATTTGAGTAAGACATCTTCAGGCATCTTTTTGAACAATTCATTCCCCATTAAAACATAACTCAAGGCCCGATACTTGACCTTTCGTTCGACAGAAGTTGTTGGATTCTGCAAGTAGTCTACTATTGGCTTACTCCAATCTTCGTCTGTCAGATTATCTATATCCAATATCTTGAAGCTTTCTTCGTCAGCATATCCTAACTTCATTGCCTCCAAGTCTGTTGGGGATAGTTTAGTTGATATAACCCTTCCTCTGACTTTGATTGCGTCTTGTAATTTTTCCTTCAAAATCTTGTATCCTAAAGCAATCTGGGCCAAGTCATTGGCCTCTTGATTCTCAAGTCGAGGTATGTGTTGAATGCTTACCATTTCGAATCTTCGTAATAACCTATTGGCTATCACAAAGTCCATGATAAGATTTTCCTTGATACATTTGTATTCCTTTTTAATTTGTTCTATTACCAACTCTGAGTCACCCATTATTTCGACTCAAGTTGCCCCCAATTCCAATAATATTTCAAGTCTGACAATTAAAGTTTTATATTCATCTTCATCATTTAAGCAAAGGCCTTCGATTTTATACTTGAGTTTTGTTGTAATTTTGTTAAGAGAAATAATTAATACTCCTACTCCCATTCCATCTTTATGACTAGAACCGTCGAAGTACAACTTCCAAGGCTCAAGTTCCACAAATTTTAGGGAGTCTTCGATTATAGAATGGTCGACTATGAAGACAGCTACCACTTGTCCTTTAACAGCCTTTAAAGGCATATAAGTTAAAGAATATTTTGTTAAGGCTAAAACCCATTTACCAACTATAATGTGCATATGTTTAATAACATTAAAATGAGATGAAACTTAAACTTCCACTAGTTATATATAATGCTTCAATTTTGTACAAGAAAAGTATAGGCAAAGACATAACTTTTCAACTATACTATATCTAGTCTCTACATCATTCAAGACTCTACTAAGATAATAAATGGATCTTTCGACACCATTTTCATCCTCTTGAACTAACATGCTCCCTAAGGTCTTGTCAGACGCAGATACGTACAATCTCATAGTCCTATTTCTGCAAGGAGGCGCCAGAATTGGAGGGTGAGCAAGATATTCCATAATCTTGTCGAATGCTTCTTGCTACACTTTCCCCCACTCAAAAAATTCTTGCTTGAGTCGAAGTAGAAGTGAGAAGGCTTAAGTCTTTCCACTTAGATTAGGAATGAATCTTCTAAGAAAGTTGAGCTTTCTTAGCAATGATTGCAACTCCTCGTACTCGATGGGATCCACGCTTGCTGGTTTGTCTCCGGGTGAAAAAACAATCTATCTACGGCTGCTAAAGCTAAACGGAAAGAAATTGACTCGATAGAGCATCACACTCTATGCCTACGTATTCCCTTATACAGTGGGAAAGTCAGAGTCATCGTAGTTAGGGAAACTACGGGGACTTTGGATCGCCGAGATATCGCATCCCGTGCCTAAGTACTTCCACACGGCGTGAAAGATCAGAGCTTACGTAGTTCAGGCTAACTACGGCTAGACAGGGTGTTCTTGATCACACAGGGGTGAGAGAAGGGATTGACGATACTAGCGTACGCATTCTAGCAGTTAGGTGTTTGCTGCTCGCTCGACGGAGACTTAGGCGATACCTGTTTGCGGTAGAACGGACGTAGTATGTTGGGTTTGAAAGGTATGGGAACCTACGGGTTCTAGAACTACGGTCTGGTCTCGATTGCGCTCGGGCAAGAGAAAGGGAACATCAGTCGTTAGCGGGAAAGTCTCGATCGCGCGGCAGCGAGAGAAAACAGAAGTTAGTTGTTAGTGTGCTCGCTAGGATATCGCATCCTATGCCTACATATTCTCGTCTGGTACGAGAAATCAGAGCAGTTGTAGTTCAGCTAACTACAGCAAAACAGGGGAAAGGGAAAAAGGTAGCTCGCTAGGATATCGCATCCTATGCCTACGTACTCTCGTCTGGTACGAGAGATCAGAGCAAACGTAGTTCGACGGGAAAACGAGTCTCAATTGCACATGGGCAAGAGAAGGGGTTTCGATCACCTGAACGCGAGAGAAAAAGGGTTTTGATCGCCAGGGGGCGAGAACAAAGAGGAAGCAGGCTTACGCCTAAACGGGAAGGAACTCGGGACACACATGCACGAACCTAATACGTAGGAGCGAATGTGTCGCATGTCACCCAAAGGGTACCATAATAGACATCCTAGATGATTGAGAAGAAACTCCTCAACTATCATTTCCCATGTATCTAACGATACAACTCACAACACTCGACGGTTTGCTGAAGACTTGAATAAGAAAGATGATGAACGAAGCGGCTCCGTTGGCTCCTGGCATGCACGCAAGCTCCATTCCAATCTTCTCCTCTCTGGATCCTTGATGAGGACGCTCGAACCAGGAACAATGTATCACTTAGACCGTCATGGTTTGACTTATACGGGAAATCGAACTCTCAGAGGTAGCGTATTGATGTCCGTGTCAAAGACAAGATAGAGAAATGACATCAAAAAATCATTCTCCAATTGAATCGTGTCACACGGCCAGCCAAGAAATAAAATCAGAGATAAAATCGGATAGAAAGGACAAATAGGAGAGAAACGAGGAGAAAAATCCACTAACAAATGGAAATACAAGTCTACTCCTAAATATTAGCAATTAAATTCTACTAGAAAATATTCTAAAGAAACTAAAAGGAAATGCATATGAAAATAGCATACAAAAGAAATTCTATCTAAATCTATGGTATCCTAAAGAAAATAGAATAGAAATTCTATATTAAATCTATAATATTCTATAAAGAAAACTAGAATAAAATTCTATATTAAAACTATATATAAAAAAATATGCCTAATATTCTAAACTATAATCCCTAAAAAAATAGAAAAATAAAACTATGATTATTACAATCACACCTCCAATACAAAAGAAATTGAAAATCCAAAGGGGAGGGGGGACAGACTGCAAACTGGGTGTAATGCAGTAAAAAAAACCACTGGGCCCTAAGCCCACAATATAAAATTCAGAAAGAAATAAAAAAACAAAAACAAAAGCCAAAGGGGGGTGCGCTGGAGAATTGGAGGCGTGGTCCAACAAAAATTATTGCTAGGCCCAGCCCAACAACAACAAAAAAAACAATCCAGAAGGGGGGGGGGGGGTTCCAAAGGGAAACGGGTGTACGTTCAGGAAATGCTATTTGGGCCAAACCAAGCCCAAAGCCCCCTCCACCTTCTCTCAATCTCAGCAGAGTGGACCCTAATCTTCCTCTCTTCTCTCCCAACGCCGCCGTCAACCACTGAAACTCGCCCCTATCTCTCTTCGTCCCCAAACTTCTCACCTTTCTCCGTCTGAAACCTTCTCCGTCTGACCTTCAATCCTTCAACTCTCTCCGTTCAACCTTCAGTTCCACGCATTTGAACATCAACACCAAGTCGTAATCTACGAACTCAACGCAAGAACAAATCCAAAGGCTCCTCGCAACTTTTGTGTTCGTTTAGCTTCAATCTGATGAAGACGAAGTTCAGTGATGAGATTCACGGAGACGATGAAGATCTTGAAGGCTGAATCTGGAGATCCATGGTATTTGGAAGTTGAAGGTTCATGAGAACTTTGAAGAACGCGTATGAAGGTTCGTTGGAAACGTTGAAGAACAACGGAGGTTTGAAAATCCTCGAAGAAAATCTGCGAAGCTTGGACGAACAAGGATGGCGAGATCTGGAAACAGTTGACCGGATGAAGTTCTTGTGTGTTGCAGATCTGGAATATTGTTGATGGATCTTAAATAGATCTATGAAGATGATGATGAATCTTGAAGATCTGGAAAAAAAACATGAAGAACGGATGAAGTTGTTGAATGTTCATGGTGAACATGACGAAGGAGGCGAGTTGGATGCAGATTCACGGCGGTTGAAGCTTTCTGGTGACCGGTTGTGGTGTGACGATCTTGAAAAGAGATGAAGATCTGACGTATTTCTGGAAAATCATGAAGATTGCTGGGGAAAATGACGAATGTTCTTGAGTCGAATGAATTTTCCGGTGGTAGTTGCAAGTCCGGCGAACGGTTATGGTGAGGCTTGATGAACATGAGGTGAAAATCATGATGATTGCTGGGAAAAATGTATAACACATGAGTTTTCCGGTGGTCTCATGCGTTTTCCGGTGATGCCTTGGCCGTGTGAACCACCGCCTGATTTTCCCGGTGGATGGAAACTGTGGTTTGCATGCGAGGGATGTGGGAGCGACACCTCAGGGGGTTGCGTGGCAGGCAAAGACGGAGAGAGAGAGAGAGAGAGAGAGAGAGAGAGAGAGAGAGAGAGAGAGAGAGAGAGAGAGAGAGAGAGAGAGAGAGGACACGTGGCGTCCATGCAGTGCTGTGAGGTGTCCAGTGAGGTGGATGGGTGGAAGGGTGAGTTGGCGGTGGGAGAATGAGACGTGTGGAGTCTTTTATATCGTGACATGTGCCATGCAGAAACGAATTAGGCCCTAGACAATTGGACATCTGGCCCACTACTGGACAAAACTGATTAACTTGCTTAATGACCCAATTAAACTCAATTAAAATCTGATACAAACTTGATTAATTCACTCACTTAAGACTAATGACTGCACCTAATGATTACCTAATTAAAACTCAATTAAATGTAAAACAAAAAATAATGCCAAGTAATTAAAAACCACTAATCAATTTTCCTAATTAATCCTAATTAAAAAATAATTAAAATCTAATTAATCTGTATTAATTCTAAAAAGAAATTAAACTCTAATTAACCTTATTAAAAAAATAGAAAAAGAGTTATCCTATTAAAAAACCAATTAAAAATCTACTTAATGTCTAGAAACAAATATCTATTTAAAACTATTTAAAAAATAATTATCTACTTAAAATTCTAGAAAAACTATTTAATATATATAAGAATATATTTAAAAATTCCTATTTAATATCTAGAAAAATCAATTAAATCTATTAAAAACTATTAAAATCTATTTAAAAATTCCAGAAAATAAGGGAAAAAACTAAAAATGCCATAAAGCCGATTAAATTGATTAGAAAACAAATGCGCAACTATAGCAAAATAAGCGGTAAAAACCAGACACCGAAATGTCCTCAAAAATAACAGCAAGAGCTGAAAACACCGGGACGGGCACAAATTCTCAAAACAGCTTATTCGAACTGGCCTAAAAAGCCTGAAGCGTCAGGAGAGGCTGTAATCCCGATAAAATCAATCTGACTGCAAAAATGCAATGGATGTGGTATGTAAGTGCAGAATGCAAAATGAGTCGAAACATAAGTCAAATACAATAATTGGTTGGTCAAATTTTGGGGTGCAACAACTGCCCCTATTCAAGCGGCTTGGACCTGAAGGGTTGAGAAGCGAACGACTTTCAATCATTCAAAGGTAGAAGACGGTTGAATACAAAAGAAACCCAGAATTTGCCAACCTACAGAAATAAACTGCACAAACTGCTTGGGGAACAAATATCCAGAACACCGAATCCAGTTGTCACGGCAACAAACTGATCAATCATCTAACAAAGAAACTGACTTTAGCACTAGTTATCTGCGTGACGCCACAGGTAACAAACCTGAAGGTTGGATCAACATGCATTTGATCCTCTCACATCGTCTAATGATAGACAGGAAGAGAAATACTCACATCGTCTAAAGAAAGACGGAAAGACACCATCCCGAAGGAGAACAATATTCGTACTCACCTCGTCTACTGATAGACAGAACATACAATCAAAATCTCGCATCGTCTAATGATAGACGAGAGGAACATCAATCCAAATATCGCATCGCCTAATGATAGACGGAGAGGAAAACCTTGTCCGAAGAGCCACATCGTCAGTGAGAACTAGCGGAAGGAAAACCATATAAACTTCAACACTACCCATCAAATTTCAGAATCCTTTCGTCTATAGGAGTTTATGGAAAGAACAATATCCTCAAAGGGGCCACATCATCAATAAGGATTGACGGGAAGAAAACCACCTTCAAAGAGCCATGTCGTCAACAAGAATCGACAACTAGGAAAACCAAACATTCTTCAAAGAGCCTCGACGTCAATAAGGATCCACAGTCAGGAAACACTTCTTGAAATGTCATCTCATCCGATAAACAAAAAGAAAGCCAATATATGAAATATCGCATTGAAACCTCTTAACGTCTCAAGATAGACATAGAGAACACCATGCCCAAAACTCATGACGTCTAATGATAGACGAAGAAAACTCGCTGGGGAGACACATCATCAATATGAACTAACAGTAAGAAACCCGCTGAAAAATCACCTGAAACTTCACGTCGTCTAAAGATAGACGGAAAGAAAACCATACTCGAACTCACGACGTCTAATGATAGACGGAGAAAACCACTCGAACTCATGACGTCTAAAGATAGACGGAGAAAACCATCCTCAAATTCACGACGTCTAAAGATAGACGGAGAAAATTCATAATCGAACTCATGACGTCTAAAGATAGACGGAGAAAATTCCTGCTGGGGGAAATACATCGTCAATAGGAATTGACGGGAAGAACAGTATGTCTTTATCAGATGATCGATAGACAAAGCATAACCGTCGTATGATCTGAAAATCAAATACCAAAGAGTTGTCTGATCAAAGTTGCTGAATAAATGCCCCTGAACTGATTACAGAGTACTTCATGTTGCCACGTAAGGCTGATAGAAATAGGCTTATGCTTCATATGCATATGCGTATGTTTGAATTTTTCTATGGCGTAAATGCTCCATATAAGATGGAATGCAATGCATTTGACGATGAAATGCAAATATGATACAAATATGATGATATATGCAAGATGTAAATGCAGGCTCAGGCTGTTGGAGAAAAGCTGTGCACAGAAGAACCATTCTAGCAAAATAAATGCTGGAAAGGTGAAGCCAACTCCGCTGACGGAGAAGCTGGATACGGAACCACTTCAGCAAAATAAATGCTGAAGACAAAGCCAACTCCGCTGGGGATAACCAAATGTGCTAAGCATGATCGGACTTCCCTAGGGATAGCTCACACGTGCCAATGACCGTTGGAATTTTGTTGGGGAAAACAGACGGAGTCTTCCTACATACCAATGAAGCTTGGATTTTGAAACTGATGCGCCAACACATATTGGGCCTCACGGTGATTGCCAATATGGATTGGACTTTAGGAATGGCGCGCCAATATGGATTGGGCTTCCTGAAAATTGCCAATAAGGATTGGGCTTTTAGGCTATCCGTGATGGGTCAGGTACGACTGACGCTGGAAAACATCCTGTCTGAATTCACAGTTTCTGATTGAAGGGTCAATGACAGTAGCACGAATTCCCGACATTTGTCTCACACTTGAAGATCGGCTGAACCTACTCGAGTAGCTCTGATTAGCTCTGATGACACGGAGAGGAACAATTCCTTCGCTTCCGATATTGCCCCAGCCTGTGGGATCTCTATGGGGATATTCCTCAAGAGGAAATCTAAAAATTTGTACCCTGATGGTCTGACATGAACTGCCCCAGCACCTTGAACCTCGGAGAGATGCTTCGGATCAAATGCCCCTCGGACGAGAAACAACTTCAGCGCTTTTCTCAGAGTGGCATGCCCTTGTCTGCGATGACTCTGCCTCTGATAGGCTGATCTGCGGGGAGATACACTGGTTGTCTTCGAGAGATTCATTAAATCTCGACCTGACTTCTTCATAATAACCGACTTCGGATGGCTGACATCATTAGGGATTATAGCTTGCCTCAGTTCACGGAGTATTCGGGCGTTCTGCATTCTATCATGATCAGACTTTCCACTGTAGGAAACTTTCCTACTGTCAAGCACTTACCCGCAAGTAAAACCAATTGTTCTGCACAAAAGATATATTAATGCAATGCATATGACAGTTTTAACATCCAATCTGTTCACTGGAAAAGGAAAAACAATTTATGGCATATAATGAACAAATCATCTATCAGAATATCAACATCAATACCAACATGGTAAGAAGAACCCTTTTAGGAGTCAGCTTCGATGCGATCTTTACCGATGTATGCCTTCAAAATAAACCGGCTTCAATTAGGACTTTTGAAGGTTGTAAGGTGGTCAGGTTCATGGTTTTGAAAGAAAGGATAAAGGCTCAAAATTTATTTTCACCCACCCGTTCACCTTGATATTCTCCAATCCTACGTTTAGCTAATTCGACCTTAGCGCCCGCTTCTCAGAAGTTGAAGGATAGGAGTGATAGTTCGAGAAACCATGAATTTTTGGAATGACAGCCACTCACTTTTCGTCTTTGACACTTGAGGTCGCACGACTCGTATTTTGTTCGAGGATTTTTCTTTTGTGATCCTTTTCTTTTTTATTTTCTTTCCCTAATTTTTGCCTGGACTGGCTCCTTTGAGCTTCTTTTGGATTATTAAGTCCAGCGGGATGCCCCTCTTTTTTGCCTAAGTCATTTGCTTTCAAGTTTTGACTTAGCGGGCTTTTGATTCTTTTTGCTTTCTCTTTTTTTTTCGAACAAGTCGTGTGACACTGGCTGTCTGACTCATTGGGGAATAATGTGACTGTTTCACTCCTGATGCTTAACTACCGCAGTTTCTTAGGTACGACCTCTAAAGGTGTGATTGATCCTCGAACGGACACTCCCTTCTGCGATTTGGACGCTCAGTCAAATTAGCTAACACCTACCCTGCCCCGGGTTAAGATTGAGGGTTTTTTCGTTTTCCGAAAGAAACTCCTACTACCAGGCTCAAAGGGGTTAACAAGGGAATATCTTCCTTATGTCTCCGGTGTTTAGGATTTGAAACAATGCCTGTACATCATCAGCAGGTTTTGTTTTTCAAAAGCATACTTTATCGGAAGCTCGTGCGTCTTTAAACTTCGTCATCCTTCTCGGATTCCGCTTAACCAAGCGTTGGATATTTGTAAAAATTGAGTGAACACGACTGGATTAAATCAAAACATGCATACTCATTTCATTATTAATATCAATTCCAAACAATACAAGTTTTACGAATGCAATTTGCGCTTCAACAGAAAAGAAACTACAAATGCAAAGAAACGACATGATAAAACACAGATTGCCAGTTGCTGGAAACCGAGTTGTTCGATCTCGATTTGCTACTGAGCCAGCCATCTTCAGAATTGATCTTCGAAGTCATCCTGATACTCTTCCGAACATCTGCTATCAGTGAACTCTCCCATAACCTGGACTGATTCACCCACTTGGCTGGATAAAGGAAGGTCGACACCATGAGGCGTGACAGATATCCTGTTAGAATCTATCAAGGCTTGAATCTGGCTTCGAAGCACCTTACAATCATCTGTTGAATGCCCCTGTGCCCCAACATGGTACTCACAGCGAGCGTTGGCATCAAAACCTGGGGGATAAGATGGGATCATTGGATCGGTCTCCTTCGGCATTATCAGCCCCCTTTTGACCAAATCCGGCAACAATTGATTATACGACATTGGTAGCTGAGTATACTGCCTTTCAAGTTACCTTGGTCTTCGTCGGGCGTGCTGACGCGGCTGACGATGATACGGCTGTTGACTCTGGCGGGTAACAGATATCTGACACACAGACCCAATAGGTTGCTGGCTCTGAGTACTCGAAGTGTCAGGATACTGAATCTGAGGTGCGGGAGATTCTAAGACAACATCACTTCCTCTCTCCCATTCTTCTTGAGAGCTGACAATTGATTCATCTTCATAAACTGCAGTATAAGGAATGTCTTGAATCTTTCCGCTCTTGATTCCACTTTCAACATGTTCCCCTACTCTTATCAAGTCCGCAAAGCTTGCATTCCCACAACTGAACAATGCGTCATAGTAACGGCCCTTCAAAGTGTCCACGAAAAGGTAAACAATTTCTCTATCCACAAGCGGTGGTTGAACATTGGCAGCCAATTCTCTCCATCTCTACGCATATCCTCTAAAGGATTCGTTATCCGCCCGAGATAACTCTTGCAAATGCACGCGACTAGGAGCTATATCCAGGTTGTAGTTGTACTGCTTCACGAAGGCATTGGCTAAATTCGACCATGACCTGATGTTGTCACTCTTCAACTGCATGTACCAATCCAAAGATGCTCCGATCAAACTATCTTGGAAACAGTGAATCATAAGCTTGTCATTGGTGACATGTGAAGTCATTCTTCTGCAGAACATAACCAAATGTAGCTTCGGACAACTATCCCTTTTGTATTTCTCAAAATTGGGCATTTTAAACTTCGGAGGCAATACAAGGCCTGGCACCAAACACATGCTCGCAACATTCAGGTCAAGAGTATTCTTGTTTATCAAGGCAGCCACCTGATCTTCCAACAGCTGAAGTCTCCTCATATCCTCAACATCCCTGGGGTTCTCAGCATTGACCCTCAGAGCGGCCCTCTGACGATCTGGCACAGGGAAAGTGAAACGCTGATAGTTTGTGTCACGGAGAGAAGATACGTCTCTGTCTCTGACAGGAATCTGCACATTCTGGGCTACATTGTTCACCGGAGTCCTCTGAATGTTGTATTCTCCTCTAGTCATAGTTGTTATGGCTTCCATGACCTGGCTCACCTGGTTCTTCAACAGTTCAAACTCGGCCCTGGTAACAAACTGATTCTGCTCTGCTGAGTTCATGATCCTTCCATAAACTAACTCAAGTCCAATGCGAATGTCGGGAAGTCAACTGCGAGTTGGACAAAAGACTGGTAAGCTCTCTGTTCCAGCTGAGGATGGATATGCAAGCATGAGATGCACATGAAATGTAATGCAAAATGCAACAAACACGGGATCACAGCCCCCACAAAGCTCTGAATATTGTTGCGCTGCTGACGGGAGAAGTTTGCTCTGATGAGAGAAAACCAAAATACCGGGTAGGCTGGAAGTTAAGTTTCCTGCAAGAACCCTCCCACTCATGGGTATAGACCTAAACTGACACAGGTTCGGCATCCTATGCGGTCATCAGCGTCACAGACTTTCAAAAACGATGATATGATACCCAGAAGGTGTGGCATCATCATCTCTTGAAGCGGCCTCACTTAGCTGAATCCCAAATGATCGGTTCTCAGAGTCGACAATCCTCGGGTCAGACAACTTGTCGAGCCCAAAGGGCCAGGCAAGAAGCATCAAAGAGAATCTCATCCGAGCGTAGATTTCATAGCTAGCTGGTGCGAGCAAAGCAAGCAGGCTAACCACTACTCTCTACTTCTAAGTCTATGTGCACTCAAGCCCAGGTCTGGCTTATCACTCGTCAGAGCTCCCCTCCCACAACAGCACAATAGCAACAGATAATAATAAGTGCGGGAAATGTAAATACAGCAGTAATATACAACGCACAAAAATAAACACCCGAAGACAAGCAAACAAGCGCTAGGATTGACTCTCGTCGGGACGTTAGATCCCTCAGATTGACTCGCATAGGGGACGTTGGATCCCCAGGAAACTATCGCAGTCCCCAGCAGAGTCGCCAGCTGCTGGGGATGACCCAGACAGCTAGGAAGAGAATCCAAGACAAGACTCGCTTAGAGAACCTGAAATCCCCAACAGAGTCGCCAGTTGTCGCTACTGCGAAAATCGAGGTGTCGACAAAACAGAAGAGTCGCCACCTTTCGTTATTTATCCCTCAGAATGGGAAAGGAAACGATCGGGAAAAACCTGACGAAAGGGTATAAGACAAGGTCATCGCAACCATTGTCTGGGTTCGGGAGTCGGTTACGCAAGGGGAAGGTATTAGCACCCCTCACGTCCATCATACTCGATGGGATCCACGCTTGCTGGTTTGTCTCCGGGTGAAAAAACAATCTATCTATGGCTGCTAAAGCTAAACGGAAAGAAATTGACTCGATAGAGCATCGCACTCTATGCCTACGTATTCCCTTGTGCAGTGGGAAAGTCAGAGTCATCGTAGTTAGGGAAACTACGGGGACTTTGGCTCGCCGAGATATCGCATCCCGTGCCTAAGTACTTCCACACGGCGTGAAAGATCAGAGCTTACGTAGTTCAGGCTAACTACGGCTAGACAGGGTGTTCTTGATCACACAGGGGTGAGAGAAGGGATTGACGATACTAGCGTACGCATTCTAGCAGTTAGGTGTTTGCTGCTCGCTCGACGGAGACTTAGGCGATACCTGTTTGCGGTAGAACGGACGTAGTATGTTGGGTTTGAAAGGTATGGGAACCTACGGGTTCTAGAACTACGGTCTGGTCTCGATTGCGCTCGGGCAAGAGAAAGGGAACATCAGTCGTTAGCGGGAAAGTCTCGATCGCGCGGCAGCGAGAGAAAACAGAAGTTAGTTGTTAGTGTGCTCGCTAGGATATCGCATCCTATGCCTACATATTCTCGTCTGGTACGAGAAATCAGAGCAGTTGTAGTTCAGCTAACTACAGCAAAACAGGGGAAAGGGAAAAAGGTAGCTCGCTAGGATATCGCATCCTATGCCTACGTACTCTCGTCTGGTACGAGAGATCAGAGCAAACGTAGTTCGACGGGAAAACGAGTCTCAATTGCACATGGGCAAGAGAAGGGGTTTCGATCACCTGAACGCGATAGAAAAAGGGTTTTGATCGCCAGGGGGCGAGAACAAAGAGGAAGCAGGCTTACGCCTAAACGGGAAGGAACTCGGGACACACATGCACGAACCTAATACGTAGGAGCGAATGTGTCGCATGTCACCCAAAGGGTACCATAATAGACATCCTAGATGATTGAGAAGAAACTCCTCAACTATCATTTCCCATGTATCTAACGATACAGCTCACAACACTCGACGGTTTGCTGAAGACTTGAATAAGAAAGATGATGAACGAAGCGGCTCCGTTGGCTCCTGGCATGCGCGCAAGCTCCATTCCAATCTTCTCCTCTCTGGATCCTTGATGAGGACGCTCGAACCAGGAACAATGTATCACTTAGACCGTCATGGTTTGACTTATACGGGAAATCGAACTCTCAGAGGTAGCGTATTGATGTCCGTGTCAAAGACAAGATAGAGAAATGACATCAAAAAATCATTCTCCAATTGAATCGTGTCACACGGCCAGCCAAGAAATAAAATCAGAGATAAAATCGGATAGAAAGGACAAATAGGAGAGAAACGAGGAGAAAAATCCACTAACAAATGGAAATACAAGTCTACTCCTAAATATTAGCAATTAAATTCTACTAGAAAATATTCTAAAGAAACTAAAAGGAAATGCATATGAAAATAGCATACAAAAGAAATTCTATCTAAATCTATGGTATCCTAAAGAAAATAGAATAGAAATTCTATATTAAATCTATAATATTCTATAAAGAAAACTAGAATAAAATTCTATATTAAAACTATATATAAAAAAATATGCCTAATATTCTAAACTATAATCCCTAAAAAAATAGAAAAATAAAACTATGATTATTACAATCACACCTCCAATACAAAAGAAATTGAAAATCCAAAGGGGAGGGGGTACAGACTGCAAACTGGGTGTAATGCAGTAAAAAAAACCACTGGGCCCTAAGCCCACAATACAAAATTCAGAAAGAAATAAAAAAACAAAAACAAAAGCCAAAGGGGGGGGGGTGCGCTGGAGAATTGGAGGCGTGGTCCAACAAAAATTATTGCTAGGCCCAGCCCAACAACAACAAAAAAAACAATCCAGAAGGGGGGGGGGGTTCCAAAGGGAAACGGGTGTACGTTCAGGAAATGCTAGTTGGGCCAAACCAAGCCCAAAGCCCCATCCACCTTCTCTCAATATCAGCAGAGTGAACCCTAATCTTCCTCTCTTCTCTCCCAACGCCGCCGTCAACCACTGAAACTCGCCCCTATCTCTCTCCGTCCCCAAACTTCTCACCTTTCTCCGTCTGAAACCTTCTCCATCTGACCTTCAATCCTTCAACTCTCTCCGTTCAACCTTCAGTTCCACGCATTTGAACATCAACACCAAGTCGTAATCTACGAACTCAACGCAAGAACAAATCCAAAGGCTCCTCGCAACTTTTGTGTTTGTTTAGCTTCAATCTGATGAAGACGAAGTTCAGTGATGAGATTCACGGAGACGATGAAGATCTTGAAGGCTGAATCTGGAGATCCATGGTATTTGGAAGTTGAAGGTTCATGAGAACTTTGAAGAACGCGTATGAAGGTTCGTTGGAAACGTTGAAGAACAACGGAGGTTTGAAAATCCTCGAAGAAAATCTGCGAAGCTTGGACGAACAAGGATGGCAAGATCTGGAAACAGTTGACCGGATGAAGTTCTTGTGTGTTGCAGATCTGGAATATTGTTGATGGATCTTGAACAGATCTATGAAGATGATGATGAATCTTGAAGATCTGGAAAAAAAACATGAAGAACAGATGAAGTTGTTGAATGTTCATGGTGAACATGACGAAGGAGGCGAGTTGGATGCAGATTCACGGCGGTTGAAGCTTTCCGGTGACCGGTTGTGGTGTGACGATCTTGAAAAGATATGAAGATCTGACGTATTTCTGGAAAATCATGAAGATTGCTGGGGAAAATGACGAATGTTCTTGAGTCGGATGAATTTTCCGGTGGTAGTTGCAAGTCCGGCGAACGGTTACGGTGAGGCTTGATAAACATGAGGTGAAAATCATGATGATTGTTGGGAAAAATGTAGAACACATGAGTTTTCCGGTGGTCTCATGCGTTTTCCGGCGATGCCTTGGCCGTGTGAACCACCGCCTGATTTTCCCGGTGGATGGAAACTGTGGTTTGCATGCGAGTGATGTGGGAGCGACACCTCAGGGGGTTGCGTGGCAGGCAAAGACGGAGACAGAGAGAGAGAGAGGTGAGGGACGCGTGGCGTCCATGCAATGCTGTGAGGTGTCCAGTGAGCTGGATGGGTTGAAGGGTGAGTTGGCGGTGAGAGAATGAGACGTGTGGAGTCTTTTATATCGTGACATGTGTCATGCAGAAACGAATTGGGCCCCAGACAATTGGACATCTGGCCCACTACTGGACAAAACTGATTAACTTGCTTAATGACTCAATCAAACTCAATTAAAATCTGATACAAACTTGATTAATTCACTCACTTAAGACTAATGACTGCACCTAATGATTACCTAATTAAAACTCAATTAAATGTAAAACGAAAAATAATGCCAAGTAATTAAAAACCACTAATCAATTTTCCTAATTAATCCTAATTAAAAAATGATTAAAATCTAATTAATCTCTATTAATTCTAAAAAGAAATTAAACTCTAATTAACCCTATTAAAAAAATAGAAAAAGAGTTATCCTATTAAAAAACCAATTAAAAATCTACTTAATGTCTAGAAACAAATATCTACTTAAAACTATTTAAAAAAGAATTATCTACTTAAAATTCTAGAAAAATTATTTAATATCTATAAGAATATATTTAAAAGTTCCTATTTAATATCTAGAAAAATCAATTAAATCTATTAAAAACTATTAAAATCTATTTAAAAATTCCAGAAAATAAGGGAAAAAACTAAAAATGCCATAAAGCTGATTAAATTGATTAGAAAACAAATGCGCAACTATAGCGAAATAAGCGGTAAAAACCGGACACTGAAATATCCTCAAAAATAACAGCGAGAGTTGAAAACACCGGGACGGGCACAAATTCTCAAAACAGCTTATTCGAACTGGCCTGAAATGCCTGAAGCGTCAGGAGAGGCTGTAATCCCGATAAAATCAATCTGACTGCAAAAATGCAATGGATGCGGTATGTAAGTGCAGAATGCAAAATGAGTCGAAACATAAGCCAAATACAATAATTGGTTGGTCAAATTTTGGGGTGCAACAAGGGGCATCTTTGGCACCCTTGTTTTCTTGTATGCTTCGTGTTTGTTTATGTTTATATTTACTAGCCCTTAATTAAAATCCAAAAATATGTTTGTTTTCTTTTTCTTTACTAACTCTTTTTCAGGAAGAGGTTGGAATCAAGAACATTAATCAACAGTTCCTCAGCTCGAATGAAACTCATCTGAAAAGTCAAAGTTCATCTGCAAGCAATTCAAATCATTTGATCAAGAGTTTCCCAAGATATAATTAGATTCTATACAAGACACTTCAAGGTTCATGTGTTTATTTCCATGTATTCTTTAACAAGTAAGAAAAATCGAGCCAGAGCCAAGACATCACATCAAAAAGGAAAATTTTCACAATTTTCAATGTGTTAATCGATTAACACATTTGCACATGCAAATGGTTAATCGATTAACCAGTGCGTTTTTTGTAAAAATATAACAAATTCAAATTCTGCAGCACTTTTGGCATCAAATTCAAATATTGCATCATGAGAATATTCTAGATCACTTCATTTCAATTCCCCTACCTCATCATAAATGATTCCCACCATACACCTTCTAATCACCATTTGATCTTGATTTTGCCTCCAAATTTAAATTCAAAGCCTAATTTTAGTTCCAAACCACCAAAATTTCCAAGCCTACATTCTATAAATAGAGGCCTCGTTTCATTCATTTTACAAGCTTTGATAGCCAAATTCAGCTTGCTAAAATTTCTCTCAATTCCCTTTAACTACCAATTCACCAAAGCTCTTTCTTCTTTTAAAAGTTAGTAAGTTCATCATTAGAACTTACTAATATTTGAGCTAGACCTCCATCCATTCAGTTTTTCATCATCAGTTTCTGTAGATCAAGGCTTTGGAGTATGGTTCTTGAAGTTATTTGAAGCAGTTTTAGATTTGAAGTGGTAAAACCTCATTCCACCATTGTTATTCTTGATCCATCTTCCACAATGTGATCTATTGTTTAATCTTATTGCTTGACCTTTGGATCTTGCAAATTGTGTTTTATTGGTGGTCTTTGTTGTTTTTTAACTTGAATTTTTGTGCTAATTCTCATTCATGGTCATGAGGTGTTTGAAGAAATGGTTGGATCATGGAAGCTGAATTTTTTCAAAAAAAATTGTTTTCTTAGCAGTGTTAATAGATTAACACATTTGCACTGGCAAATGATTAATCGATTTACTAGTGGCAGATTTGTGTTCTTTGTTTATTTTTGGGGTTGTTTTATTTTTTTTCTCTTCTTCTTCTTCCATTTCCATTTGGTTTTTTTCTTTGGATTGCACTTTTAAAGGTCTTATTTCTCTTTAAATTCATTGGACTTAGGGTGTAGATGAATTTGGATAAATATTCACTAATTCAAATCTATCTTTAAAGTAAATTGTTCAATTCATTTTAGGTGCTTTGAGTTTATGATATGTTTAGTGCTTTAATCCACCAAGATGAGTGGATGGACTTAACGATGGAATGACGTTGAAATTGTAATTCAATATTGTCTTCCCTTTCCTCTTCTCCTTTTTCTTTTGATCGATGAAAATCTTCAATATCATTAGAACTTATTTCAAGTTCTTGACGAAAATGAGATTGTTACCTATTTTCTTTTCGTGCATTATTACTTTTGGAGAGTGATCTACATATCACTTCTCTAGCATGAATTAGCACTAACATTATTATTGATCAGCCTCAGATAGTCGTGGTTCTATATAAACCCGATTATGATTGTTTAACATTGCGCAAAATTGTCCCGTATTAAAAAATTATCATCCGTGGCTCAAACTTATGTTTGAAAGTCCAAGTATGGTTTATTATTTGTCTTAGGTCCATTACCTATGAAACTTGTTGTTAGGAGGCTTTGATTTTATCAATCCTCTAATGAGTCTTCACTAAGTTTAGCCTAAGTGCACTATTTAACCATCGTTGATCATTTGTTCTAACAACTAATCACTAACTCACTAACAGTATTATTATACTAATTTTGTTTATGTTTCCTTCTCACTCCCTATCTCTCCTTTATATTTATGCTACATTATTATCATCTCATATAATATTGTTATTTATGCTTCTGCTTTCTTTTTCTATTGTCCACTTGGACCATATCTTGTTCAAAATACTAATAAAGGATTAAACCTCTAAAAAAATTGGTGCTCTTAACTTTGTGGTTATGCTCATGGATGGACTTAGACCTTGGACTTCTTGGACTATTCTTAGACCCTTGGACTTAGAATTAGGACTATTTCCCTATGCTTAGAGTATTATGGATCTTTGCCTTTATTTGGCTTGCTTATTTGCTTATGCTTTAAGACGGATGAAATTCTTATTTCGCTTGCTACGAAGTGTGCTACCATTCGGTTAGATCTTTCTTATCTCTAACTTTTTACTTTATGCTTTAGGATAGTCACTCCATCTCCTCGCCTTCTTAAATTTTCAAAATCTCATATCTTTTTCAAAACCTTGTTGCTGTCAAACTTCAAACCACTTTCATAATAAAACCTTGACTTTTGTCAAGTGATTTTCAAACTTTGTTTTCTTTAATAAATGTCAATCAATATTAATCATATTTTGACCAATTTCAAAAAGACATAAAAAATAAAAAAATTCACCAACTTTTTTTGTGCCTTTGTGCACTTTTTTCTTTAAAAACCTTTTTTCATAAGTTTAGACATGATTTGTCTCTTTAAGTGGAATTATTCACTTGGAAATGACGACTTATCTTCATATTTAAAATCAATGATAACAAACCATTTTTTTGTTATTTGTACCACGAACTACGGGGTTTTGATCCTATATTGCACTTTGTGGGTACGTAGGCATGAGGCGTTAAGTCTCTCCAAACACACAAAAATCTTAAAAAGTAATTCTCTTCTCATCTCTCCAATCTCCTTTCAAGCAAACCTTTTTAAACCAAAAAGTGTAGATATTTCAAAAGGTTCTTATAGGTACTATAGAAGTTTTGGGTGCTAACACCTTCCTTTAGCGTAACCAACCACCTTACCCAGTGTCTGTTTATTTGTTCTTGTTTTAGAATTCTTTAGGTTTTGTTTACTCTTTTTCCTTTCCTTTTGGATAAAATAAAAGTGCGGTGGTGACTCTTGTACTTTTGAGTTAAGTTAATCAATAGCTTACACTCACAAATTTCCTCGCTACAGAAAAGTGGTGACTCTGCTAGGGAACCTGGTTCTTAGTGGGTTTAGCCTACTTTGATTTATTTGTGCTTATTTGTTTAATTTGTTTGTTATTACTTGTTTTGTTTGGGTGCTTGGTGATTCTGTGTGGTGAAATAAGTCTTATACTCGGACTTGAGCGTACTTATGATATGAGGGAGATATAGTCTTGTTCGACTTACGTGAA
Source organism: Lathyrus sativus (assembly GCA_963859935.3). NCBI lineage: Eukaryota > Viridiplantae > Streptophyta > Magnoliopsida > Fabales > Fabaceae > Lathyrus > Lathyrus sativus. The sequence goes on from OZ012738.1 coordinate 33,649,266, forward strand.
GTATTACTTACTAAGCTGACTTGAGATCCCCCGCTCAGTGGAGTCCATTCTGGGATTACTGATTTCATACGAGTAGTTGTATTTGGCATTAGTTTTTCCGACCTCGGAGCCTGAGAAGCCGAGGATCTTAGAACTCCTTAGCCCATCTTGGCCTTATTAGGACGTGGTGTGGTGGCTATTCAGGTGTAGACTTGAATTAGTTGTTACGCGATACCATACTCAAACGAGTTTCTCTTGAGAATATTGTTGATCGACGAGTAGTCATTTAAGCCGATAATATCCAAAAAATGGAATTATGACTTTGTGAACTTTTTAGAACCTTGTTCTACAGGTGATAATATAACCTTAGTACATACAATTGTGGGTTGGTTTTTACCTTTGGCCCCATGCTCGTGCCGAACCTTTGAACCCACGTGCTTTGTGTGATCTTGTTTGTGGGTGTTTCATCTTGCACTCATGCATTCATGGACATTTTTTCCAATCAGTTTTTAAGGATCTCAGAGATTTTCTTTTGCAAACATCGCAGATATTGTGATTATGGAAATTGGAAGGAAAAACACTCAGAAGTACGATTTTTGAGATCCCGATCTTACAAATTTGAGAAAGCTAGTATCATTGGTAGTTGATTGTGTAGGCTTTAGATCTCATCATGGGAGACTTCCATTTGTTTTTTCTACCAACGTTGAAGATGGAATTCTAAAAACCCTTGTGCAATTCTATGATCTTGTCTACCGATGCTTTACTTTTCCTTATTATCAGCTTATGCTAACCTTGGAGGAGTATGCTTATCTGTTGGGTATACAAGTTTCTGATAAGGTTCCTTATACTGGTTTGGAGTAAGTTCTTAAGCCCCAAGATGTTGTTGCAGCCACCCGTTTGACGAAATCTGATATAGATGCTCATCTGATGGTTAAGGGAGGCATCAAAGGTTTAACTTCTAAGTTATTGATTGGGAAATCCATTTTAGTTGCTAATGTTGGTAGCACATTGGCGTTTGAGGTTATATTTGCTTTGCTTATCTACGGATTAGTCTTGTTCCTAAATGTTGACAACTTTGTGGATGTTAACGCTATTGGGATTTTCTTGATTGAGAACCATGTTCCGACTTTACTTGGTGACACCTATTTCTCCATCCATAATAGGACTTCTAAGGGGAACGGTACCATTTTTTGTTGCACACCTCTGCTGTACAAGTGGTTCATTTTGCACTTGCCACAATCATATGCTTTTAGGGAGAACACAAATTGTTTAAGGTGGTCTCAAAGGATCATGTCCCTTACTCCTACTGACATTACTTGGTTTTCTTCTGTTTATGAGAATGTCCAGATTATTGATAGTTGTGGGAAATTATCCAATGCTCCTCTTCTTAGAACACAAGGTGAAATTAGCTACAACTCGAGTTTAGCTCACCGTCAGCTTGGTTATATTTTGAAGGATAAGCCTAAAATATTCTATTAGAGGGTTTATTTTTTCAAGGAGGAGATGACTCTCTTGGTTTGAGGATAAGAATGTCTCAAGCTTAAACTAAGATTCATAGGGTGGGTAAAGAAGAGCTTGGAAGACAAGTTTGCATTACCTTGGAAACTTATACACTTTGGGTGAATAAGAGAGCTAAGGAGCACAAAATGCCCTATCCTTTTGAGAAGCCCATAACTACAATGGTCACTACACCACTCACTATTTCTTCTGATGATGTAAAGACTCTTCAAGATGCTTTTGCTAAGATGAAGCAAGAGAAAAAGATGTGGGAAAGTAAGTTTCATGCTTCTGATAAGGAGAAGACGGAGTTGCAAAAGCAGATGAAGGAGAAATATGACTTGATTGAGTGACGCAATGTGAAGAGACATGAGAGGGTTTATTTTCCTCTACTACTTTATCATCACATCCTCCTACTTCTGATGCTTGGAAAGGTGTTGTAGATCAGCTCGTGTTAGAGAAGACCGCCATGAAGGACAACTATGAGAGAGAGAGAGAGAGAGAGAGAGAGAGAGAGATTAAGAGACTCAAAAGCAAGTATTAGCTCGGGTCGTCATCAGATGCTCCTTATAATCCTGAGGATCTAGCTTTTTCTTATTGAATTTTAATCTTCTATAAATTGTACTTCCAAGAGTAGCTCTTTCCAATATTCAATGAAATGAGATGTTTATCAGTATTTCAAAAAGTGTTATTTCTTTAAGATGTTTTTAATTGCTTTATATTTTAAAGATCCTTGAAAAATGAATGAAACATTTGCATTTTGCATTTGCATTCGCATATTATGCATTGTGTTTTGCCTTTTTTAGGTGTCTTATGTTCTTTTGGTCTTCATTCAGCCAAGTTGTCGCACTATAACAACACTCGAGCTAATCTCAAGAAAAAGATGGACCAATTGCAACAAGACAATTGCTAGCTTCGTGAGGAAGTGAAAACTCTGAAGGATAGTTTAGAAAGACTCACTGCTATGATGAAAGCTCTGGTGGCTGCTCAGAATCAGCCACCACTTCCTCCTCCTTCTCCTGTGTAGATAACAGTGATTTTTGAGATCGTATCAACGCCCATTTTTGTAGCCCCGGTTAATGCTTCTCAACATCAGATGCCTCCTGGTTTCCCTTGGGGCATGCCTCTCAATCATGTTCCAGAGGGATATCAACCTCTTACTTCTAAAGGTCCAAGAGTTCCTGATGTTATGATTGTACCATCTCCTGTGGTTAATGTTGCTCCTAATGCTGAGATTCTAGTTATTCCTACTGTTGTACCTGTACCTCTAGTTATTCTTACTATTTGATGTCCTTGATCGTATGAATGGTTTTTAAGATCAGTTTGATGAGATGCAGAAAGAATTCAGGGCTTTAAGAGGGAAAGAGTTATTTGGAAAGAATGCTCACGAGCTTTGTCTTGTCCCAAATGTGAAGATTCCTCTGAATTTTAAGGTTTCGGATTTTGAGAAATATAAAGGGGACACTTGTCCACAAAGCCATCTGGTCACATATACCAAAAAGATGTCCACCCATACTGACAACCATTAGTTGTTGATTCATTATTTCCAATATAGTTTTATCGGTGCTGCAATGAAGTTGTACATGGGACTTGATAGTTCCCAAATCAAGACATTCAATAACCTTAGAGAAGCTTTTATTCGTCAATATAAGTATAATCTGGATATAGCTTCAGACCTTGATAAGCTCTGTGCAATGTCTTAGAAGGAGAAGGAAAATTTTAAAGACTACGCGTAGAGATGGCACGAGATTGCAGCTCAGATAAGCCCTCCGCTTGAAGAGAAGGAGATGAACAAAATCTTCCTGAAGACTTTGGGTCCATTTTACTATGAAAAGATGGTTGCGAGTGATCCTAGTGATTTTACAGAGATGATTAATATGGGAATGAGATTAGAGGAAGTTGTTCGTTAACGACGTCTGACAAAAGAAGGTAGTTCTGGAAGTGCAAAGAATTTTGGTGTTGGTTTTTCTAAGAAAAAGGACGGAGAAACCAATGTCATCTCTCAAGAGAGTTCTAGAAGACACAGGGTCATAAATAACAATGGTCTTCATCATTAGCAACAAGTAGCTTCTGTTATGCACATCATTAGAGTCACTCCTTCTGCTCAAGCTACTTCAAATTATCAACCACGGTTCCAACTGAAAATACATCAAAATAATCTGCAAAGTCGTATGCAGAAGAAAGCGCAATTTGATCCCATTCTGATGCCATATGTTGAATTATTTCCGGATTTGATAAAGAAGAACTTGGTTCAAACTCGTGATCCGCCGACTGTTCTTATAGATATTCCATGGTGGTATAAGCCATATGCCCATTGTGCATTTCATCATGGCGCCCCTGGGCATGATATTGAAAATTGTTATCCCTTGAAATACGAAGTTCAAAAGCTTGTAAAAAGTGGTATTCTATCTTTTGAAGACACCAATCCAAATGTGCAATCTAGTTCGTTGCCTAAGCATGGTGACGCGTCTGTCAATATGGTATATGGGTGTCCTAATACATACCGTATTTTTTATATTCGGTGGATTCGGAGGTCACTTGTTGAGATGCACATTACTCTGAGCAAATACCACAATATTGAGCATGATTATGCTGCTTGTTGCATTTATTCTGAGAACTCTCGTGGGTGTGTGCTTGTTGCATTTGATTCAGGTTACTGCAAATAGAAATGAACTAAAGAATAAGGTGAATGTTATAGTTTCATGTTTCAACATCCTAGAGTGAGTTGTAATTTCTTACAATAGTCAGAAATCTGTTGTTACACCTTTGGTCATTCGTTTTCCTGGCCCGGTACCATATGAATCAGATAAAGTTGTTCCCTACAAATACAATGCTACTATATTAGAGGATGGAAAAAAGGTTCTCATTCCTTCTATTCCCTTAGTTGTGACTATTGCAGATGTAGGTCGTGTGACCAGAAGTGGTCGAGTATTTGCTAATGTACCCTCAAAGACAAGTGAAGATGTTGTGGGTAAGCAAACTCAGTTAAAGACTTCCGTTGGTTCTGGTCAATCAAGTGATGTGAACCAGAAATCAGATAATGATGAGGTTCTGAAATTGATCCAAAAGAGTGAATATAATATGGTGGATCAACTTTTGTATACGTCGTCAAAAATATTTATTCTATCCCTGCTAATGAGCTCTGAGGCTCATCGAGAATCTTTGCAAAAAATATTGCAGCAAGCTTATATAGACCATAATGTGTCTGTTAATCAGTTTGATATCATTGATGCCAATATTGTGTAATAATATGAGCTTTTGTGATGAAGAATTGACTAAACATGGAAGAAAACATAATTTGGCTCTCCATATTTCCATGAATTTATAGGAAGACACTTTGTCCAATGTGCTAGTTGATACCAGGTCATCATTGAATGTAATGCCAAAATCCACTTTATCTAGATTTTTTTTATCAACGTACATTTATGAGATTCAGTTGGGGTTTTTATGAAAGCCTTTGATGGCTCGAGGAAGACTGTGATTTGAGAGGTTGATCTCCATGTCAAGATAGGTTTGTGCTTATTCTAGATTACTTTTCAGGTAATGGACATTCATCCTACTTACAGTTGTCTTCTGGGACGCTGTTGGATTCATGAAGTCGGAGATGTCACTTCGACACTCTACCAAAAGTTGAAATTTGTCCAGAATGGAAAACTTGTTATTGTTGGTGAAGAACAGGCTGTGTTTGTGAGCAGTTTGTCATCTTTTTCTTACATTGATGCCGACTTGTAGGCTCTTTCTGTAGTTAATAATGTTGTTAAGAAGAGTAGGGTGTCTGTGTCTTCTTTGAAAGATGCACAACATGTGTTGGAGAGTGGTCAAGTTGATGGATAGGGATGAGTCATTAAAGTTGCTAATAAAAAAGATAGAGTTGGTTTGGGTTTTACATCTGGTTCAACCTGCAAAGAGCTGAAGAGTATTCATGAGGTTTTTCAAATTGTTGGGTTCATCCATGTCAAAGATCATTCTACATCTGCAATTCTTGAAGATGACTCTGAAGATTACATCTCAGATGGTCTTGAAGATGATGTCATTCCTGCTCAAGACTAGGAGCCTTATTTGGAAGATCCTGGATACGGTTCTGAGACAGAAGATGCATATGTGCCTTTTTACTCTCCTCGACTGAGGTTTAAGGAACCTGAGTAAGAAGTCAGTGCCATCATTGAGGATGCTCAAGAGGAAGAAACACCCAACTTTGTGACGCGTTGATTGATATGCCAAAATTGGATCGCTGTTGACATTCCTACTATTGTTCATGTTTCAAAGTAATTTTTTTTTGTTTCTTTCAAAAATCCTTTCACTCTGCCCAAGGTGAAAGTGAACTTTGAGGGCTTTGTTTCAACTTTTACCATCATCAATAAAATGTTATTCTGTTTATCCATATTCTTTTCCCTTTTTGATTTATTCTAAAAAACGGTAACATAAAAAACCAAAAAATAATAATGTGATAATCACTTTTATCCGCATGATATTTGCACTTCTTGTTCATATTCTAAAATCAAACATAAATCATTGTGCAGATTGTTTGATAAACCCATTGAAAATAATGACCATATGCCCTCTCCCAATTTTGAGTTCCCTATGTTTGAAGTGGAAGAAGAGGATGTTGAAGGGATTCCTGATGAAAAATCCTGATTGCTTGAGCACGAGGAAAAGACCATTCATCCTCATAAAGAGCCGGCAGATTTGGTTAATTTGGGTTAAGAGGAAAATATAAAAGAAGTCAAGATTGGGGCACTGCTTTAGTCAGATGTTAGAAAGAGGCTAGTATAGCTTCTTAGAGAATATATTGACGTGTTTGCTTGGTCCTATCAAGACATGTCTGGTCTTGATGATGATATTGTGGAGCACATTTGCCATTGAAGCCTGAATGTCCACCTGTGAAGCAGAAATTGAGGAGAACTCATTCCGACATGGCTGTGTAGATTAAAGAGGAGGTTCAGAAGCAGATTGTTGCTGGTTTTCTTGTGACTGCTGAGTATCCTCAATGGGAGACCAATATTGTGCCTATTCCAAAGAAAGACGGAAAAGTATGAATATGCGTTGAATATAGAGATTTGAATAAAGCAAGTCCGAAAGATGATTTTCCACTGCCACACATTGATATGCTGGTAGATAATACTACTAAGTTCAATATCTTTTCCTTTATGGATGTATTTTATGGTTATAATCAAATAAAGATGGCGCCTGAGGATATGGAAAAGACAACATTCATTACACCCTGGGGAACATTCTTTTACAAAGTGGTGCCCTTCGATTTGAAAAATGTTTGTGCAACGTACCAGAGAGCTATGACCACTTTATTCCATGATATGATACATAAAGAAATTGAGGTATATGTGGATAATATGATTTGTAAGTCGAAGACTGAAGAAGATCATATTGAATACTTATTGAATCTGTTTCAATGTTTAAGAAAGTTTAAGCTTCGTCTAAATCCTAATAAATGCACTTTTGGTGTTCGTTCTGGAAAGTTGTTAGGTTTTTGTTATCAGTCAAAAAGGCATTGAAGTTGATCCTAGTAAAGTTAAATGTATTTAGGAAATGCCTGCGTCCAAAATAGAAAAACAAGTAAGAGGATTCTTGGGACATTTGAACTACATCTCCCGATTTATATCCAATATGACTGCCACATGTGCGCCGATCTTCAAGCTTCTCTATAAAGACCAGGGTTGTGTATGGACAGAGGATTGTCAGAAAGCTTTTGAAAGAATTAAAGAGTATCTACTTGAACCTCCTATTTTGTCTCCTCTCATGGAAGGAAGACTCTTGATCATGAATTTGACTGTGTTGGAAGAGTCTATAGGTTGTGTTCTAGGTCAAATTGATAAATCTGGTAGAAAAGAATTTGCCATTTATTATTTGAGCAAGAAGTTCACCGATTGTGAGTCTCAGTACTCTACTTGAAAAGACATGTTGTGTTTTAGCTTGGGCTACCAATCGCCTCCGCCAGTATATGTTGATTTGTACAACTTGGTTGATATCTAAAATGGATCTAATTAAGTATATCTTTGAAAAGCCTACTTTACCTGGGAGGATTGCTCATTGGAAAATGTTGTTGTCAGACTAAGATATCGAGTACCAACTCAAAAAGCGATAAAAGGAAATGTTTTGGTTGATCATTTGGCACACCATCCAATTGATGATTATCAACCTATCAGGTTTGATTTTCCTGATGAGGATGTGATATATCTAAAGGTTAAAGATGGTGAGGAACCATTACCTGAAGAAAGGCCTGAGCCTGGGTCCCATTGGGGTTTGATTTTTGATGGACCTATTAATCAGTATGGCAATGTTATTGGGGCAATTACCTTTACTCCTCATGGTTCTCATATTCCTTTTACTGCAAGATTGATGTTCACTTGCACAAATAATTCGGCAGAGTATAAAGCGTGTATTATGGGCTTGGAAGAAGCTATTGATTTAAGAATCAAGACCCTTGATGTATATGGAGATTCAACCTTGGTGATTAAACAGATTAAAGGAGAGTGGGTCCACCTGATTTGATTCCTTATCGTAATTATACAAGAAGTTTGTCAACTTTCTTTAATAAGGTTGAGTTTCACCATATACCCAGAGAAGAGATTCAAATGGCAAATGCTTTAGCGACTTTATCTTCCATGATTGTGGTAAATCATTGGAATGATGTGCCAAAAATTGATGTTACACGTCTTGATAGACCAACTCATGTGTCTGCAATTGAAGAGGTTGTTGATGATAAACCTTGGTATTATGATGTTAAATGTTTTTTCAAAATCAAGAGTACCCACTTGAGGCATCCAAGAAGGATAAGAAAACTTTGAGAAGATTGGTTGGTAGTTTCATCTTGAATGATGATGTGTTGTATAAAAGAAATTATGACATAGTCTTGCTCATATGTGTGGACAAGCGTGAAGAAGACATGTTGATGAAATAAATTCATGAAGGATCATTTGGTGCTAATGGACATGCAATGGCTAAGAAGATGTTAAGGGTGGGTTACTATTGGCTGACAATGGAATCTGAATGTTGTAAATATGTGAAGAAGTGCCATAAATGCCAAATTTATACAGACAAAATTCATGTGCCTCCAACTCCTCTCAATGTTATCTCTTCTCCATGTCCTTTCTCCATGTGGGGCATTGATATGATTGGAATGATTGAGCCTAAAGCGTCAGACGGACACCATTTCATATTAGTGGCTATTGACTACTTTACCAAATGGGTTGAAGCAGCATCATAAGCCAATGTGACTAAGCAAGTAGTGGTCTGGTTTATTAAGAATCAAACCATTTGTCGGTATGGTGTTCTAAGAAAGATTATCACTAATAATGGGTCGAATCTGAATAACAATATGAAGGAATTATGCGATTAGTTTAAGATTGAGCATCATAATTATTCCCCTTATAGACCTAAAATGAATGGGACTGTTGAAGCTGCTAATAAGAACATTAAGAATATCATTCAGAAGATGGTTATTACATGCAAGGATTTGCATGAGATGCTCCCTTTTTCTTTGCATGGGTATCGTACATCCGTCTGCACTTCAACAGGGGCAACCCCTTTCTCTCTTGTTTATGGTATGGAAGCAGTTCTCTCGGTAGAGGTTGAAATCCCTTCTATGAGAGTTTTGATGGAAGCTGAATTGTCTGAGGCTGAATGGTGTTAGAGTAGATACGACTAGTTGAATCTGATTGAGGAGAAAAGAAGGTTGTGTCGTGTCCAATTGTATCAACAGAGAATGGAGAAGGCATTTGACAAGAAGGTTCGACCTCATGTATTCATAGAAGGTGACCTCGTACTCAAAAAGATCTCGACTTTTACAACTGATTCTAGGGGCAAGTGAACTCCTAATTATGAAGGCACATATGCTATTAAGAGAGACTTCTCTGGTGGTGCATTAATTCTTACAGCTATGGATTATGAAGAGTTCACTCATCCTATGAATGTCGATGTAGTCAAGAAATACTTTGCCAAAAAATAAAAGAACATCTCGCTAAGTTGAAAACCCGAAAGGGCGGCTTAAGCAAAAATGAGCATCTCGGTGGATTGAAAACCCGAAAGGGCGGTCCAGGCAAAAATTAGAGACAAAAACATAAATAATTATCCTGGTAGATTGAAAATGCGAGAGGGAAGTCTAGGAAAAAGTTAGGGATTATGGCAAGTAAATGTATCTGGCTAGTCTTGATCGCTTGAAGCAGCATTTCTTATCAAGGACTTTACTTCAATCATCCCCAGCTGAAGTCTCAAACACAATGAAATTCAAAGTTTTTAGGGAGAATAGTGGTCATTGTATTTCAATATAGCCCCTTCCATTGTATTTACCATTTTTTAAACTTTGTAATAATCTGTGGAGTTACATCATTTGCGGACTACCATTCTATCAATAAAATTTGGCCATTTGTCCATTTATTTGCAATTCTTATTTTGTTCCTGTTTATAGAGTTTCATTTTATTTTTGATGATGATTTTTGAAACAAATTTGAAAATTTGATTTAAATATTTAAAAATTATAAAAACATTTTCCTTTGATTTATGCATATAAAAAGGAATGTTAACGGTTATTCCAAGAATGGTAAAATCGTGAAGCACAAAACTATTATGTTTTCCTCGACAAGATTCGTTCTTACTCCTCTGGTAGAATTTATTGATAACTCCCCAGTAGAGTTGTGTTGATGTTTCTCTAGTAGAGTTTGTTGATATTTCCTCAGCGGGGTTTTGTTCCTATGGATAACCAGACGAGTGTTGTTTGGGTTTTCCCCAGTTAAGTCTTGATTCAAATTTTCTCCAGCTGAGTATGTTTCCTTCATCCAGCCAGTTATGATCAGGCAGTTGAGCATATTTTTGAGTTCCACCTCTCTTTGATGATAATGCCCATGCAAGGATTTGTCCTTGCTGATCCCCAGTGGAAGTTATGCATTTTTACTTTGGATGTTTCCCAAGAAAAGAGAAATATTGCTTTCTTCTAAGAAGTATTAATATAGCAGTCACCTGTTGGGTTTTCTCTCACCTTGTGTTGGGTATTGATTTAAAATCCCCCGCAATTTGACTTTTTTGCTATAATGTTAACTTCTTATCTTCCCTGACAAGTCCAAGATGTTTCTCTCGGAGTTCTTTCTTGTATCCCCAAAAGATCTGCATTATTCCCCAGTGGAATTTGTGTAACTGTTTACATGATTACAATCCCTAGTTGATCTATTATTTTCCGCAATAGATCTCTTCATCCCTTTGAAGTGGAACTCGTATGGATCTCCCTTATCCCTAGAAAGAGTCAAGAAAATTTTGGTTGTTATTGTTCCCCCAATAGTTTATCTTCTGTCACTGAAGTAGAGTTCATGTTATGGATTACTGATTATTGAAGATTGAGCACTGAGTTTTCTCTCCAAGCAGCATCTTTCTCTCCTTAGCAAGATTTGAGCCTTGTTGTAGGATTTATTTTCCTTTAATGGCTTTTGTTGATTTCTTGAAGGATTTCTTTTGAATCCCTAGCAGAGTTTCCAAAAATATCTTTATCTTGTTGAGATTAGTCGATTATTCAGTGGTGTTGTGATGTTTGTTCACCCTCTATTTCTCTTTGTCTGTTTTGTTAGCATATTCATACTCATATGCATTGCATGCGCATTCATTTGTTGAGCATAGCATGTTTTTGTTGCATTGTGCATCTTGCATTTTTGTTGGTGCTTCCTTGCTCTCTGGTGTTGTTGTCCCTGCAGAGAATGTGTGTGTCCTCCCTCCAGTAGAGTGTCAACCCCTAAGCAGAAAATGCTTATCCTTTTAATTCCCCATTGAGTTTATGCCTCGTGGAAGATGTTTGTTTTAGCTTCCTCCCCAGTTTATTATATGGATGGAATTGATTCCTGATGAGATATTTCCTCATTAGGTCGAGTCTTATTTGATTGTTTCTCTCCAGTTTGTTCCTGGATTGAACTTTGGTCTCCTGCAACGGTTATTTTGAATTTCTCTGGGTTGTGAAACCTGGATGATGTAAAGGAATTTATGTTGCCTTTTGAGGATTCATTTTCCTCGACAAAAATCTGTTTATGAATCCCATCAGAAGATGAAGATTTGAATTTCCCCAGTCGTGGTTTGATAACACTCTCTTGGAAATTTTTGCCTGACAGCAAGTGGTGTTCTCTTTATTTGAGCAACTTGTGTATCCCCCGACAAGGTAAACCTCACCTGGTAACAAGTGGAAGCCTCTTTATTTGAGCATCTTATGTAATCTCTGGGAATTAATTTGTATCTTTGCAATAAATGGTATTTATCTAGTTCATCCTCAGCAGAGAAGTTTGATCTCTATCCGACCAGCTTTTCCATAAATGGTATCTCTGTGGAAAAGTCCTGGTAAGAAGTTTATTGTGAAATTCCCTACAAATAATTGCCTCTTTATTTGAGAATTCTATTGTATGATTTAACCTTCCTGTATCTCTTTTGAAGATCCCTGACAGAGTTATTGATTTGTAATTCTTAGCAAGTGGCAGTCCCTTCAGCGAAGACAGTTCAACTTTGGTCCTTTTTTCAAGTTTAAAACTTGATTAAAGAAGAAGTTGGGCTCTATATTTATAGTGGAAGCTTGTTATCATTCGACTTGGTTCTTTATTTGAACAGATGTTTATCTCTTCATACGAGAATCCTGTTGTGATCCAGTGAATATTTCATCCCCAACAGATGTTTGCCTTTTTATTTGAGAAATATGTTGTGTGATTTGAGCTGCCCAGTGATAAGTAGCTGATAATATATTTCTTCTCCTACCCAGTGACAGGTAGTCGAGTATGTTTATCCTACCCGGTGACAGGTAGTTGACCTTCATTTCTTTCTCCTACCCAGTGACAGGTAGTCGAGTATGTTTGTCCTACCTAGTGAGAAGTAGTCGACCTTTATTTCCTTCTCTTACCCAATAACAGGTAGTTGAGTTTTATTTACCCTACCCAGTGATAGGTAGTTGTTAATATTTCAGTGTGAGTCCATTGCCTTTATTTTTCTACTCAGTAATCGGTAGCTGGTAATGTTTCTTCACCTTTTGAGTATATCACCTATATGTTCTACCTAGTAACTGGTAGTAGGTAATTTTTCTCATTCCTTGTTGGTTGGTTATCTTTGTTTAGTAACCGGTAAAAGGTAATCCTTCCTCCCGAGCTTGTTGCCTTTATTTTTTCTACCCAGTAACCGGTAGTCGGTAATCTTTCCTTGTGGTAATATTCCTTTTCCTACCCAGTAACAGGTAGTTGATATATTGTTCACCCCATCCAGTAATCGGTAGTTGGTAACCTTTTCCTTCAGGTTTATTACTCTCGCTAAACTACTCAGTAACTAGTAGTGGACAATATTTCTTTTCCTACCTAGTAACAGATAGTTGATTATCTTTCATCAAGTTGATTACTTTTATCTAGTAACCGGTAATAAGTAATACACTTCTTTGTTTTCTACCCAGTAACATGTAGATTATAACTCTTTGGAGTTTATTGCCTTTATTTTCTACCTAGTAACAGGTAGAAGATAATTTACTTCTCTCTTCTGAAGCTGAGTATCTTCGTTATTTGCCCAGTCACCGGAAGTTGATACCTTTTCCCAATTGAGTTGATTCCTTTCCCTTTTTGGAATAAAATCTTACTCTTTTATTTTCCCCTGTGGAGTCTGTTGCACCCCAAAAATTGCCCTCACAATGCAAGACTTTGTGTTCTAAGAAGGTTCACAAGGTTCACAAGTTCTCCAACAACTTGCACAACCTTTCATGAAGTTCATAAAGTCCACAAGCTACTTTATGAAGGTTCACCAGGTTCACAAGCTTCACAATACCTCCCATGAGTATCACAAGATATCTTATGAAGATTCACAAGGTTCACAAAGTTCACAATTGGTCAGAAGAGTTGACAATTCCCTCAGACAATGCACCTCCTAAGCAGTGCATCCAAAACTAGGGTTTTGACTTTAATCAGGCTAAATGGACTTCCAAGACTTCAAGTGAGCTTCATAACATCTTATATGTGTATAAGAACCCCCATGTCAAGTTTCAAGACGTTTCTCAAAAGTTTGCTCAGTCAGATGATCAGATAAGTCAAAAGCAGTCAATGCAGTTAAAAAGTCAAACTGAGGTCAACTGTGGTCAAACCAAAGTCAAACTTCATGATTTTTTGCCAACATCAAAGAGAGATTTGGTCCCAGGGGTATTTTGGTCATTTTACACAAATTCTACCAATTCCTTGAAGACGGGCTGTTATTAAAATTCTGAGGCATTTGATGCGTTATGGTTTTGAGGCATTTATCAATCACCAGTTCTGATCATATTGAGATTTGGCATTTGGTCAGTGGAGTTTAATTACGATTAGTTTTGCTGTTGATGCTGAAAATGTTGTGACCATGGTGCCCATATGAGTTTGGTTATGAAACAATTGGTTAACATTTTAATCGGATGATGAGATTAGGATCACAAATACCACTTGGAAATATTTATGTTTTATGCCTATGTTAATGAATTAAATACTTGTGGATTTATTCACATTTGTTTATATTTTTTAACTAAGAATAGAATATAAATAAATTCAAAACTTTGAGAATTTTATTTCATAAATAATGCTATCATACAAGAATGGGGATGTTGCTTCATGCAAAGTACTGTTACAAGGAAGTACATTAAAATTCTCAAATCCTAAGGGATTACATTAAAGCATCTATCCTAAATCCTAAAAGTATCTAAGTCATCAAAGGACGCTCAACGGAGGGGTCACGGATCTGAAGCTGCAATACCTGCATAGAATCGTGAATATCCACCATAGCTCGCTGCGTTGCCGCCATCCAATCACAGTTATAGTTGCATACTGCCTGTTGAAAAGGGTCGAACCCTTGAGAAAAAGCGTCGGAACCATCAATAGTCCCGGTACTAGCAGCTGCACCACCCTTTTAGTTCTTAGACCTACAGTACTTATCCACATATTTGTCATCAATGGGGGCCGGGATCTTCACCAAACTGCGGGATGGAAGCTTCATCCGCGACTGGGAGCATAAGGCCATAATGAGGCAGGGAAAAGCAAGGGGGCAGTTATTGCACCCTAATTTTTGACCGTAGGATCCTACCACTTTCTGCGCTTTTTATATTATTTTAATATTTAATATTTATGCGACTAACCGATTTGTGCAGACGCAGTAATGTCGATTAGAGATATTTTTTCTTTCTCACAATTTAAATGCATCAGGGATATGGTCAGTTGAGCCTAAATCAGTTTGATTAGGGGTTAAGCATAGTCATTTGAGGATCGATCATAGTAAAGGCAAGTAGAATTTCAATGCTCAAGCTTCCGACTAAACCAAGATTCGTCTAAGTTGCCTTCCACTCACGAGTTTCATTCATGAAGAGTTAGTTTTATTTTGAGTAAGATTGATTCACATCAGAAAATCTTCATGATATAAAAGAAGTATCTCCTTGCTATTAGTGGTTAAGTTACTGAAGAGCTTATTTTGGAGGTTGCCTTTTCAAGTTTTTCCTTCAGGACCCCATTGGTTTGCCGTTGGGCTTTATTTCAGGTCTTTTGTCAATTATTTGTGGATCGTTCTAATACTCCTTTCCACCAATTGCCATGGCTTGTTATTAAGTACGTGAAGAACTAAATTAACACAAGGATAACTATCAGCCCATAATTTACAAAATGCTTCATGTAAAGGAACTCATGAAATTAAATTGAAGTAGGCAACAAAACATTACTTGGATAACTACGTAGTATTGTTTTATCATCATACACTAAAAAAACTAAAATACATTGAAAATGAAGGACCACAGTATATGATTACTACTGCTCCTGCAACTTCATCAATTACCGAATTCTCAACCTACTCAGAATCACAATGCAATACTTGTAAGCAACAAGCACGACATTTGGACTTTTGCTGATGTTGTTATGCCATCTTGATGTGGAGGATGTATTGAAGCTTCTACTTGAAGTTACGAAGACGGTTGTGCTCCATGATTGCACCCTCTTATGTGGATGGAGCCTAGAGGGATGTGGCCATTACTTAGAGACCATAAAAGTCTACAAAGACAAACCTGCAGATATTATTCAAAGCCAATTAGATTCAGGCTATCTATCACGACTAATACATCCCGTAACAATAGTTCGGCATGTCAACAAGACTAATGGAGTTAATCTTGGTACCATTTCAAAGGAACCGTGTGCCTCAAGACAGTAATGAGATAAATAAGACAATCAAGGATAAGATTGAACTTCGATACCTTCGTCAATATTTGCGAGCCCATAGCTGCGATAACTCGTCTTTCGCCACGCTTTGTTTGTAATGTCACCAGAACATGACCAAAACCTGTGAATACGTCATTTTGTGAGGCAGAAGTATCTTCTACTTGGTTTGGGAACATAGTAACTTTGGACTCCAAACATAGACAAGGGTTGAGACTATTACCCACAGCCGCGGATGGCCGCTCGAAGAGCGCCTTCATGGTCTGATAGGAAGCAAGCAACCACCAAATTTGTCATCTTCACCTACAAACAATAGACGCAAGTCAATCCACAACAGAACTCTAGAAAGAAGATCAGAGACATAACCTGCACCACGACCATCTCTCCGAATCCAAAGTACACCTACTTAGTTGCGTCCTCTTCAACATTTGCACGTGGAACTCGCAAGCCTCGATGACAGAATAACCACCCTTTTCCTGCATAAGAGTAACTGCAAAACGTGAATAAAGTGGCTTCATTATGACACCAGCCGGTTGAGAGTTGGAATTAAACTTGATTACCTGATGAAGAAGGCACCAATAATTTAATAGCCATCGTTGCGCTGACTTAGCTAGCAGCAGTGTACTCAGTCTGTATTTAAGGCCAAGAAATCATCTATGTAAAACCATTGTGAATAAGATTACACCAAGGCTCCAGGAGATTTGGATCTTGAGCTATCCAACATCCAACCGGGCAACAGAGTTCTAATACCATCACTAACATTATCACCACCGGCACCGTCGTCGTGTTGCAGTTAGAGGTAACGGTCCACATGTGAATTGAAAGAGAATCAGAACACTCTAACCATGACAGCTGCACCCTTGACTACGCTTCCAAGCACCCCCTCAATACACGAGACAATAAGACAGGATTAAAACGGATACGAGATTAGCATCATACACATCAAACTAATGATAGTTCAGAAGATTTACCTTGTAGACTATTCTCCTTCATTCTTAGGGAACTCCAAACCGACCCCAACCAGGACAAATAACACAGAGCATGCCCAACGTTATCTCAACTCCAAGTCGAGAACCTTCGATTGAAAACCCCAACTCGAATGACCGTGTAAATGAACTAAAGAAGTCTTCCCCTTTATGATTCAGATAAAGTCTTGGGCTCACCACATCTCTTCACACCACCAGTATCAGAGTTTACTTTAGGCCGCGTGTGTATCCCCTGGCCCAAAATACCTTACCTTTCGCACCTGCAGAAAGATAGCGATAGGATTAGCAAGAATCATTGAAGGATATTCCTTGAAGAAATAGAAGATTCGATCCAGAATTAAATCAAATCCAATCCTCATTAAGGCACATATCAGAGATCGTGATTCTCCTCAACAACATTAACTCAGAAATAACGGAAAAAGAAGGATTTCAGATCTCAGCTAAACCAAAATGGAAGGTCCAGAAACCCACAATCAACTTTAGTCAAAGCATTGATTCCTAAGGGCCTATTTAAAGGGATCAAAAGAACACAAAAAGGGACCGATAGCTACGAGGAAACCCTAAAGCTCGTAAGAAAACTTAGCTGTTCATTCCTTTTCCACCACGAACCCGCCGCCGGAAACCTTCAAGCCATCGTCGCTTCTCACACTCGCCGTCACCGAATCGCAATCGCCAATACCTCCGTCGTTCAGGAATCTGCGGTAATCTTTCCACTTGTGTCAAATTATGTCGAAGCTTGTGATCTATTTGTTGTTGTTTCAGGTTTAAAGAATAAAGAAGACGAAACGGAGGTGAGAATCGAAGGAGGATGATGAAAAGAATGGTCCGGAGATGAGAGAGAGAGGAGGGAGACAGCGCCGAGAGAGGGGGGGGCTGATTTGGGATCTAGGGTTTTCACGTTTTTTTTTTGTTTTTTTTATCATTTTTGTAATTTGTTAATGTATTACAATCACTAACCACACACACACTCTTAACAAACCGTAAATCACTAATTTTTTTTTTAAAACCTAATCATCATCTTTCAAGTTAATTAACTCATTAAATAACCTTTTTCTAATTAGTTTTTTAAATAACTGAAACCTTTTAACTTTTTTTACCACTATTTGAATCTTATTTATTTAAAAAAATAATAATAATCTGTCAACTTTTATTAGATAATGATATTAGTAGAAAGGGAGATTATTTTTCTTCATAATTTATTTAACTAATTCCTTTTATAAATAATAATGTATTCTATTTTAAAATTATCTCCCGCTTAAAACTACTTTTTTATAAAAAAAAAATTAATAAGCTTTTTATTAACATCCAAAGTAAGGACTACCTACTCCATTATAGTAGGGATAGTCTTACTAAGGAAAGGATAAAGAATAAGAAAGACCTTAAAACATTAGGGTAGGCTACTCCTAGATACTTGCTCACTTCAAAACTTTTTCACACTTAAACAAATTTCCAACAAAATTTTCAAACAAGTTTTTTTTCACATCCGTACACGGATTATTATTAAACTATTCTGAAATTTTTTTGCTATTCACACACTACACTTTCAAAACAATTCAAAAGTGAGCTTAAGTACCTAAGAGCCCATGGATAACCATGGATGAAAAGGGTGCTAACACCTTCCCTTTTCATAACTTACCCCCCGGACCCAAAATATTCTCTAAGGTCTTTCCTGTTCTTTTATAACCTTTCCTTATGGATAAAATAAAAGTCGGTGGCGACTCTTGCTATCCGCAACATTGTTTAAAGTCAGTTCTCCCACCGTGTTACAGAGTCTCATTTCTTTTCTTTTGTTCTTCAACAGTTTGTTTATCTTTTGTGGTTTGTTTTCCCCACAGAGGTCTTGTGTTTGCATACCATAAGCATAATCATATCCTCTTCTGGTCTCTTAGGGCCAAAAACTGGGTTTATTTGTTATATTTAAGTCCCTTCTATCTGGTCGAGACAAAGATGTCAATCTTCATATCTCCGGATAAAAGAAACTTAAATAGGGGCAACAATAATACCCTAATTTTTACCCCTAAGATCCCACATAACATTTGAATTTCATACCACAACAAAATCACATGCTTTGGTTCTCTGGCCTTCCTTTGCAAGTTTGTCTCTGAGGGACATCTTTGGGCACCCTTGCTTTCTTGTATGCTTGGTGTTTGTTTATGTTTATGTTTACTAACCACTAATTAAAATAAAAAATATGTTTATTTTCTTTTTCTTTACTAACTCTTTTTCAAATAGAGGTTGGACTCAAGAACACCAAACAACAGTTCCTCAGCTTGAATGAATATCATCTTAAAAAGTCAAAGTTTATCTGCAAGCAATTCAAATCATTTAATCAAGAGTTTCCCAATATTTGATTAACTTTTATTCAAGAGACTCCAAGGTTCATGTGTTTATTTTCATGTCTTCTTTGACAAGTCAAAAAAATTGAGCCAGAGCCAAGACAACACATCAAAAAGGCAAATTTTCACAATTTTTACTTGTTAACCGATTAACACATTTGCACATGCAAATGGTTAATCGATTAACCAATGTGTTTTTTGTGAAAATATAGCAAATTTAAATTCTGCTGCACTTTTGGCACCAAGTTCAAATATTGCATCATGAGAATATTCTAGATCACTTCATTTTAATTTCCCTACCTTGTCATAATTGATTCCCACCATACACCTTCACTAATCACTATTTGATCTTGATTTTGCCTCCAAACTCAAATTCCAACCCTAATTTTGGTTCCAAACCACCAAAATTTCCAAGCCTAAATTCTATAAATAGAGACCTCATTTCATTCATTTCACAAGCTTTGATATCCAAATTCACCTTGCTAAAATTTCTCTCAATTCCCTTCAACTACCAAATTCACCAAAGCTCTTTCTTCTTTTGAAAGTTAGTAAGTTCATCATTAGAACTTACTAATCTCTGAGCTAGACCTCCATCTATTCACTTTTTCATCATCAATTTCTGTAGATCAAGGCTTTAGAGTGTGGTTCTTGAAGTTATTTGAATCAATTTCAGATTTGAAGTGGTAAACCTTCATTCCACCATTGTTGTTCTTGATCCATCTTCCACAATGTGATCTATTATTGATTCTTGTTGCTTGATCTTTGGATCTTGAAAAATTGTGTTTTATTAGTGGTATATGTTGTTTTTTCACTTGAATTTTTGTGCTAATTCTCATTCATGGTCATGAGGTGTTTGAAGAAATGGTTGGATCATGGAAGCTGATTTTTTTCAAAAAAAATTGTTGTCTTAGCAGTGTTAATAGATTAACACATTTGCACTGGCAAATGGTTAATCGATTAACGTGTGGCAGATTTGTGTTCTTGTTTGTTTTTGAGATTGTTTTGGTTTTTTTCTCTTCTTCTTCTTTCATTTCCATTTGGTTTTTGCTTTAGATTGCACTTTTAAAGGTCCTATTTCTCTTTAAATTCATTGGACTTAGGGTGTAGATGAAGTTAGATAAATATTCACTAATTCAAATCTATCTTTAAAGTGAATTGTTCAATTCATTTTAGGTGCTTTGAGTTTATGACATGTTTAGTGCTTTAATCCACCAAGATGAGTGGATGGACTTAACGATAGAATGACGTTGAAATTGTAATTCAATATGGCCTTCTCTTTCCTCTTATCCTTTTTCTTTTGATCGATGAAAATCTTCAATATCATTAGAACTTATTTCAAGTTCTTGATGAAAATTAGATTGTTACCTATTTACTTTTCGTGCATTATTACTTTCAGAGAGTGATCTACATATCACTTCTCTAGCATGCATTAGCACTAACATTGTTATTGGCCAGCCTCAGATAGTCGTAGTTCTATATAAACCCGATTACGATTGCTTAACATAGCGCGAAATTGTCCCATATTAAAAAATTATCATCCGTGGCTCAAACTTATGTTTGAAAGTCCAAGTATGGTTGATTATTTGTCTTAGGTCCATTACCTATGAAACTTGTTGTTATGAGGCTTTGATTTTATTAATCCTCTAACGAGTCTTCACTAACTTTAGCCTAAGTGCGTTATTTAACCAATGTTGTTCATTTGTTTTAACAACTAATCACTAACTCACTAACAATATTATTGTACTAATTTTGTTTATGTTTCCTTCTCGCTCCCTATCTCTCCTTTATTTTTATGCTCCATTATTATCATCTTACATTATATTATTGTTTATTTTTTATGGACCATATCTTGTTCAAAAGACTAATAAAGGATAAACCTCTAAAAAACTTGGTGCTCTTAATTTTTTGGTTATGCTCATGGATGGACTTAGACCTTGGACTTCTTGGACTATTCTTAGACCCTTGGACTTAGAATTATGACTATTTCCCTATGCTTGGAGTATTATGGATCTTTGCCTTTATTTGGCTTGCCTGTTTGCTTATGCTTCAAGTTAGATGGAGTTCTTATTTCGCTTGCTATGAAGTGTGCTAAAATTTGGTTAGGTCTTTCTTATCTCTAACTTTTTACTTTATGCTTTAGGATAATCACTTCACCTCTCTCCCTTCTTAAATTTTCAAAATCTCCTCTCTTTTTCAAAACCTTATTGCTTTCAAACTTCAAACCTCTTTCACAATAAAACCTTGACTTTTTTCAAGTGATTTTTAAACTTTGTTTTCTTTAATAAATGTTAATCATATTTTGACCAATTTCAAAAAGACATAAAAAATATAAAAACTCACCAATTCTTTTTGTGTCTTTGTGCATTTTTTTTCATAAGTTTAGACATGATTCATCTCTTTAAGTAGAATTATTCACTTAGAAATGAAAACTTGTCTTCACATTTAAAATCAATAATAACAAACCATTTTTTTGTTATTTGTACCATAAACTACGGGGTTTTGATCCTATATTACACTTTATGAGTACGTAGGCATGAAGCGATAAGTCTCTCCAAACACACAAAAATATTAAAATATAATTCTCTTCTCATCTCCCCAATCTCCTTTCAAGCAAACTTTTTTAAATCAAAAAGCGTAGATATTTCAAAGGGTCCCTATAGAGTACTATAGACGTTTTGGGTGCTAACATCTTTCCTTAGCGTAACCAACCCCCTTACCCAGTCTCTGTTTATTTTTTCTTATTTTAGAACTCTTTAGGTTTTGTTTGCTCTTTTTCCTTTCCTTTTGGATAAAATAAAAGTGCGACGGTAACTCTTTCATTTTTGAGTTAAGTTAATCAATAGCTTACACTCACAAATTTTCCCGTTACACCCGTCTGCATACAAAAAGCACACTTAAGAGGATTCATCTTGAGACTGTGCTTCCTCTTTCTTTCAAACGATTGTCGAAGATGGTCTACATGACTTTTTCCTGAAACTGATTTAACCATAATATCATCAATATAAATTTGCATAAACGTTTCAATAAAGTCATGAAAAATTAAATTCATTGCCCTTTGATACGTTGCCCCAGCATTCTTCAGGCCAAAGGGCATTACCACCCATTCGAAAGTGCCTAATGCTCCCGGGCATTGAAATGCAGTTTTTGACACGTCTTCCTCAGCAATGAAAATTTGATTATAGCCAGAATATTCATCGAGCATATTTAAATACCCATGGCCCATAGCAAAATCGACTAGCATTTCCGCCACAGGCATTGGATACTCATCCTTTGGGGTTGCAGCATTTAGATCTCTAAAGCCTATGCAAACCGTTAAAGTTCCATTTTTCTTAATAACTAGAACAATGTTGGCAGTCCATTTGACATACCTGGTCGTACAGATGAATTTACATCTCAGAAGTCTCTCGACCTCCTCTTTGATCTTCGAGAGAACCGTAGGTGCAAATTGCCTTGGAGTTTGCTTGATGGGCGTCTTCCTATGCTTTATTGGCAACTTCAGTTTGACCAGCTCTCTACTTAAACCAGGCATTTCATTGTAATTCCATGTGAAGCAGTCTCTGAACTCCTTCAGCAGTTGAATTACTTCGAATCTGAGTTGTGGATCAAGATTGACACTAATGTAAGTTGGCATTTTCGTTGTCCCTTCTCCCATGTTTATTTCTTCTAGAGGATCTTGCACCAAAATTTTGATGTTGCTTGCTAGTAGATCCTTCTCAAAGCCCAAAGGTTCATCATTGTAGATGGCATCTAGCCTTTGGCTTGGCACTTCGACTTGTTCTTTGTCAGGTGGCTCCGGGTCGAAGTTCTTCCCAGGACCTTTGAGGTGCTCTTATCTTTGGCTTTAACATCCATATATTTTACTTCAGACTCTAAGGCCGCTTTTAATTTGTTTTCAGCTATATAAGCTAAAATCCTTTTGAGTTCCAATGACTCAGTCATTGTCACTAAATTCACTACTTCAACCAGTTGGTTAGATCCTCGCTCTTCCGAATACATAGTCTTATTCAACAACAACCTCCATATCCCACTGGAAGTCGTGGGTGGGGTGCAAGTACAAATAGTAGAAGGAGTTAATCGCAGGTGTAAAATCACAACCTGCAGGATTGCATGGTGCTATATGTTGCACCCTAAAATTTGCCCACCGGTTTTTTGACTTTGACTGGCTTTTGCTTCGTTTTCATCTGCATATCATTTTTCGCATTTTGCCCGTCTTATCAGCCGGACTGAATTTATCAGGATTTTAGCCGCTTTGCTCGCGTTTCAGGCGATTCAAAATAATTCAAACGATAAGTTCAGTGTCGAAATCGAGCGAAAGTCGCTTTCCTCTTGAAGATTCAATCCATGCTGATAATTTGGCGCATTTCCGTGCTCGCCTATTTTCCATGGCATTTTTGCATTTTTATTGCTATTTTCGTCTTATTTAATTATTTAGAATAGTTTTTATTTTATTTTTATTTATTTAGAAATATTTAAAATAGGAATAGATGTTTTATCTTTAATATAGATTTTTATTATTTTGTTTTGAATAGAAAATAGAAATTAGAATAGGTTTTTTATTAAGATTCTATTATTTGAAATTAATTTTGTTTTTAGTTTGGAATTAATAGGATTTTTATTTTATTATTATTATTCAGATTTATTAGTAATTTAATTAGTTTTAATTATTTTATTAGTTAGAATATTATTTTAATAGTTATTTTTTGTTAATTTTTTATTATCAACTTTTTATTAATGGTGCATGTGGTAGTAATCTAAGTCAACTTCATTAACCACCATTTAACCAATCATCAGAATTTCATTTACATATTAATCACCATCATTAAGTCATAACCACATCTGCCACGTGTCAGAAAAGTGGTATATATACCACTATTCATCATCACCTTCTGACAACCCTAGAAGACCTAGCCGCTACAGTACCCTAATCCCAAAGTCTCAACCCTAACCCTAAGGAACCAGCCGCCCCCTTCCTCCACATATTGTTCATCTTCTTCATCCCTACACCTTCATCCATCTTCAACATTAACTTCATCTCCATGAATAATCTCCATTGATGAGCTCCAAACCTCTCAACCTTCAACCCGTCATCGATTAAAATCCAAACCCAGAAACACTCTTCAGAATCACCTTCGAAAACTTACTGTAGAACCCAACCGTAACAACATCCATGACGAACCACACACAACCCACTTCATCTTCCCAGAACCAACTCAACACCGCAAAAACCTTTGCATTTCCGTAAATCTCCAGCTCCAATCAACTTCAGAACCAAAGCCAACAACCCAGAGAACCACATCCACATTCACCGCTAAACCCATCAGAGAATCTCGCTAATCTTCCTCCTCCATAACTTCACCTTCAACCTACCTCCATCTTCAAGCTGCTGCTAACCACCACACAAATTTCGTACCACCACTCGAATCTCCATTCAACCTCAAACAACAACCATAACAGAAACGACAAGCTCACAACGAAAACCGTTCTCGCGAACTGTTCATCCAAAACCCCTTTGAGAATAACAACTCGAAAACCTTACTCCACCATTATCAGAACCATCTTGATCCACCTTTCAACCTCCGGAAAAAAACCGTTTGTTTTCCACTACCAACTCGACATCCACTTCTCCATCCTTCAAACTCAAGCTTTCGAACCAACCAAAAAACTCATTCCCAGATCTTCATCTACGAAGCTCACATCACTCCAATCGCAACCCAGATCAAACCATCAAAATCATCTGAAACCCACTTCGACCGTAAAATTCACACCTCCAAATCCAGAACTTCAAACTTTAACAAACCTTCTTCAGAACTTCATCACCCTCGCTAACACCGTATACACAGCTCACGAAAATCCAAATAAAACCCACCCCTGTTTCTTCTCCAAAACGACAACCACGCATGCAAACAGAATCGGAAGATAGGATGAGTTGATCTCAAAGCGATAGGGAGAGAGAGAGAGAGAGAGAGAGAGAGAGAGAGAGAGAGAGAGAGAGAGAGAGAGAGAGAGAGAGAGAGAGAGAGAGATGAGTGTTGAACGGAGAGCATCTGAAACGGAATCGGAAACAGAGAGAGAGAGAGAGAGAGAGAGAGAGAGAGAGAGAGAGAGAGAGAGAGAGAGAGAGAGAGAGAGAGAGAGAGAGAGAGAGAGAGAGAGAGAGAGAGAGAGAGAGAGAGAGAGAGAGAGAGAGAGAGAGAGAGAGAGAGAGAGTGAGAGCGAGAGAGGCGATTTGAAGAAGAGGATCCCACCGTTTTCTTTTCTTGTTTATTTTTATTTTTTATTTTATTTAAAATGATTTGGGCTTAGCCCACCGTCTTGCCCTACTTAATCTGACCCCCTTTCTCATATTAAACCCCCCTCCTATTTTTCTTCTTTTTAAATTTAATTTGTTATGTAGATTTATTATATATTAATTTTCTAAAACAGTTTTATGTATATAGTGATTTAGTTTATTAGTATGTAAATATACTATTATTTTATATTATATTATATTTTTTTAGGACTTTTTCATATTAGAGTTTAGATTGTCTTAAATATAGAGTTTTATTTCAATAGTACTTTATTTTTAGAGTGGATTTTATTTCGCATTTGTTATTGGACATTTTGTCCCCTGTTCATCTGTTTTCGGTCGACGAAGAAGTTTCTTTCGATTCTCTGTCAAATTATTGATGAGAAATGAAGGATCCGAGGCCGACTTTTTCTCCTCTTTCTCATTTTCGACATTATGTCGTTTCATCTGTTTTGGTCGATGACGACATTTCTGTAATTTATTACCAGTCAAATTATTGATGAATAATGTTGGATCCGAGGCCACTTCTTTCTCCCCTCATTTCTCTTCATCTTTTGATTTT
Organism: Lathyrus sativus; assembly: GCA_963859935.3. Classification (NCBI taxonomy): domain Eukaryota; kingdom Viridiplantae; phylum Streptophyta; class Magnoliopsida; order Fabales; family Fabaceae; genus Lathyrus; species Lathyrus sativus. The sequence goes on from OZ012738.1 coordinate 33,675,074, forward strand.
ATTTTGACTTTCGGTGATCGATGAAGTCTTGTAAGACGAGATCCCACTGTTTTTGGTCCATGCGACATGATTCAATTGGAGAACGATCCTCAATATCGTTTTTCTATCTTGTCTACAGCACGAAAATCAATACGCGACCTCTTAAAGTTTGACTTATCTTATGAGTCGAGCTATGTCAGTTTAGCGCCATATTGGTCCCGATTCAAAGCATCATCAAGGACCAAAAGAGGAGAAGATTGGAATGGAGCTTGCGCACACTGTCAAGGGTCAACGGAACTACTCCGTTCGGTAACATCTTTCTAATTCAAGTCTTTTAATCAACCGCCGAGCGTTGTGAGTTCTAAGCAATAGATACGTGGGAAATGATGAGTGGGGAGCCTCTTCTCATTCATCTAGAGTGTTTAGCATATATCATTTGGACAATATGCGACGCATTCGCTCCTACGCCTTAGGTTCTAGCGTGTGTGTCCCGAGTTCCTTCCTGTTTAGGTGTGTTAGGCCTGCTTCCTCTTTTCCCTCGCCCCCGTGCGATCGAAACTCTTTTCCTCTCGCCCCCGTGCGACCGAGACTCTTTTCTCTCGCATCCTGGCGATTGAGATCCCTTCTCTTGCCCCCCGTGCAATCAAGACCGTTCTTCAGTAGTTAGCCGAACTACGGCTGCTCTGATCTCTCATATCTGTTGAGAGTACGTAGGCATAGGATTGCGATAATCTTAGCGAGCACACTTTTCTTTTTTTCCCCTTTAGGTAACCCGTACCTTTAAACCAATGACATACTACGTTCGTTCTATCGCAAACAGGTAACGCCTAAGTCTCAAATGGTCGAGCAGCAATACACCTAACTGCTAGAATACGTACACTAGTATCGTCCATTTTTTCTCTCGTCCGAGTACGATCGAGAACACCCCGTTTACCCGTAGTTAGCCTGAACTACATTTTGCTCTGATTTCTCGTACCAGACGAGGATACGTAGGCACAAGACGCGATGTCTTGGCGAGCAATCCCCCCCGTAGTTTCCCGAACTACGTTGACTCTGACTTTCCCATTGCACGAGGGAATACGTAGGCATAGGATGACGATGCCCTATCGAGTCAGTTCTTTCCGTTCTTTTCAGTTCCTTTCGTTTAGCATTAGCGGCCGTAGATAGTTTGTTTTTCACCCATAGACTAGACAATAAGCGTGGATCCCGTCGAGTACGACGGACGTGAGGGGTGTTAATACCTTCCCCTTGCGTAACCGACTCTCGAACCCGAGATTTGGTTGCGATGACCTGTCTTTTCCCTTTTCGTAGGTTTTCTCTGATCGTTTCCTTCCCCTCTCTCTGGGATAAATAACGAACGATGACGACTCTTTTGTCCTTGTCGGCCCCTCTTCGCAGCGATGCGACACTCTGTGTGCTAAATTTTTATCAAAATGACGCCCACTTATTTGGTTAACCTCAGCCATGTAATAGCTTTGATCTTCCTCGATATTTTCAACAATTCTATCACTCTTCCAGATGGATATCCTTTGGTGAAGTGATGAAGGTACCGCACCTATTCCATGGATCCACTCCCTTCCAAGAAGTAGTTTGTAGTTTTCCTTGGATGCAATTTGTAACACCCTTCTAAACCCCACGCATAAAACATAAATAATAAGAGAGGATTATCATGCATCTCACAAAAGGATGTCACATAAAATTTCAAACATAACACAAACACCTGTCATGCTCAATAACACTTAAAATAAATTCATGTTTTTCGTACACTTTCACCTTAGCATGTAGCAGCGGATTTTCTTCAATCATATTAGACATAATGAAAGTCTCATATTCATCCATTCATAATCAATACTTAGGAATAAAAGTCAATACTTCACATAATTCAAATAAACATAACAACATAGAGTAGAGTACATAATGTATCTCTCAAACATAAACCGAAATCTCCCCAGTGTTACATGACTTGACCCAACATAAATAAATAAACTAAATTAGCTACTCCAATGGCTACCTCGCGCTACGAGCAACTCTACTCCTTGGTACATGAGTGATGTCGTACGAAATATCATTCCAACATAAGGGTGAGAATTCACATAATTATTGAAATCATAAGATAATAATTAATTTAAGGCATACAAGCATAATTATAATTATTCTCACACTTCAAAGTTTCATCAACAAAGTATCACTCAAGTAACCATACCATTCACAAGTATATACACACAATCCACAATTTCACCAATTCAACAATTCACATAAATGCACGTAATTAATCTCATATAACAAGACTCAATGCAAGACTCAAATGCAACTCATGCAATGTGACACCAACACTTGTTATTATTTTTCTGTTTTTACTTTAAACCGAGTCCGTTTCCTAGACCAATAACACACAAAAAAACTCATTCTCTAAGCTTTCAAACTTCACTCTAGATTTGGGACAAGTCACTAGCTCCTACGGAACTAGTAAGCATTGCCTCTTAACACAAATGATGCGCGTGAAAATACAACAATCATATGCACTTAAAATCATTCCCTAATCTTAACATCCATGCATATCTTCAATAATTCATCACACTTGAATTACCATACATTTGCACATACAAACACATTTTCAAAAAATCATGGCATTCTTACTTCAAACATCGTCATCCATAAATAGCAAGTAATTCACAAGTATCAATATAATTCAACCTCAATTCACAAAACACAATCACTATTTAACTATAAATTAATTAATCATCATCAATAATTAAAAATTCAATACTCAATAAATAATCAATATTCAATAAATAATTCAATATTTTAAATCAATATTCAATATTCAATAAACAATTCAATATTTTAACAAACAATCATTATTTAAATAAATAATCAATATTTAGATAAATAACCAACATTTTAATAAATGTGCAAGAAATATTCAATAATTAAATAAATCTTCAATATTTTCATAAATAATAACATAGATCCAATATTTGAATAAAATTCTATATTTAATAAGGTTTCAACATTTCAATAATAATCAATATTTGAATAATCTTTAATATTTTAAATGAATATTCAACATCTTTTAAATAAATAACCAATATTTTAATAATTATTTACTATTTTAATAAATACTCATTATCTTAATATAATTCCAATTCATAATATATATACATTTATATATAATATATAGTATAGGAAATGGAAAAGAAGAATATTATATTAATCCTAAAAGTTTCTCCTACATTGTATTGAATTGGAAGAAGAAAAATTGCATTCTTCATATACTTGTTGGTCGCTACAGTAACTAGGAATTGGAAAGAAGAGAAATTGCATTCTTCATATACTTTTTGGTTGCTACAGTAACTAGGAATTCGAAAGAAACTACATTATTTTTATACAAGTCTTGCGATACAGTATCCACATATACACTACATTTTGCTATTGTGTTAAAGAAAAGGCATATTATGATGAATTGAAGAGAAAAATCACATGGCCATCCTATTGCTATCCTGGGCTATAGTTCATGTTCAATTGAAAAGAATTATTTCTATTACTTCAATTGCTTTACTACAAATATTAATGGGTCTCTATAGTATGTCAACGTATCAATTTCAAACATAATAAAATTAACTCATTTTAAAATTTAATATTAAATCTAACAATTTCCAATTTCATAAATAAAAAAAAAATTGGAGGTTTAATTTTAAACATATTTTTACCCACTACTCATTATCAAATAATCCCAATAAATGAGTGAAAATCCACTCTTACCTTAATTTGATGAATTCTTGAGTTTTCTCTTCTCTTGGTTCTTCTCTTCTTCTCTACTCTTCTTTCTTCCCCTTTCCAACCTTTTCTCTCTTTCTATCTTTCTACTCTTATCAAATACTAACATTTATCTTTAAACAATTGTGCTTAACTCAACCCATTCTCACTTACTATTTACACACATATTTAAGTCCAAATAAATAATCTAGCAAATCTACATTATTCTACCAAATAAAAATAGATCACATAAACCAATTAATTTAAATAAAGTAATTAAATCAATTAATTCATATAAATTAAACAAACCAATCAATTCATATACATCTAATAATTCATATAAATCAAACAATTCATATAAATTCAATAAATCAAATAATTCATTTAATTCAAATAAATCACGTAAATTAATTAATTCAAATAAATCACATAACTCAATTAAATCAATTAAATCAAATAGGCACAAAATCACACAATTAATCAATTAATTAAATTAAATTAATAATTGCTAAAAATTGGGGTGTTATACGATTACCATAAACATTATTGGCCTAGTAATTGTGACAACGGTTAAGTCCACCTGCATGACTCTCATGGTTGTTTCCAACTTTCCCTTCGTATTTCGAAAGGACCATGTTATGTGACTTCGTGTTGGAATCACTTTTGCCAATCTTTTTCAACATATAATGTGGCATAAGATTAATTTTCGCTCCTCCATCCACCAGTATCTTATTGATACCCAGGTTCTCTATCTTTCCTCTGATGAATAAAGGCTTCAAGTGATTTTCCATGGCCTCATCTGGTCTTTTAAAGAACGCATTCTGTTCCTCGATACAACCATTGTTCAAAATGTAATAACATACTGGCCTTTGACAGGCCACTCCTTGTTCGACCTCATCCTCCGGGTCTTCCAATTTTGTTACCCTGTCATACTCCCTGAGTATAACAGATACGACATTACAGATAATGTCGAGTGGTGGCTCAAATCCCGTGTCGAAATCGTCCGTCATGATTTCATCATATACCACCATTTGGTCAGACTTTTCTTTGATATCTTCCTGCTGGTCCCTGAATAACTTTCTTTTGACATCTTTCCCATCGACAAACTTTTTGTCTTTATTATTGCCTTTTTTATCTGCACGTTGCTACTAGACTCAACATTCTCTTTTGTCGCGGCTTCGCCCTCAGTATTACGCTTCCTTTGCTGACGTCTCCATTGAGATCTCGTCATTGGATTTTTTCCTTTGTAATTTTCTGAATGGCGGGCTGATTTCTTAGAAGGTTGGAACTCTCTTATATATGCTATCGAACATTCTCTTTCGACTTTGAAATTTTGCCACTTATTTTGGCTATTCTCTCCTTTCTCCACTGATCTCACCCACTTACCCTTGGGGGCCTCTGAAGTGGGCTTAAAGGTCGATGGCCTGTTGCCACGGACCCATGGTCCATGTTGATTATATCCTTTTGTTGCTCCATTTTGGTCAAAAATTCCATGTTTGCCTGAGTTTCTCTAGTTGCTCTTCTCCTTCGTTCGTCGAATCCCTTGGATATTCTCTGCGGCCTTTCAGTCGAAGACAACACTGCATCGAGGACACATCATCACTTGGGAACTCTTCCGCTGGCATCTGTGAAGAAACTCAACTAAATTTTCTTCTTGCTTTGTATATGCCACTTTGGCATATTCTTCTTATTGAAGAGAGTATTTGTCCACCTCTCTTGCAGACTCGCTGGTTATCTCGACCATGTTAACTCCAAGATTAGCACATGCAGAGATATCCATTTCTTGGAATTTCTTGCTAAGGCCTTCATTAGCCTTAGTTCCTTTGTTGATCTGTATGAAACCATCAGTAGTTTCACACATTGAAATCACTTCGTTGGGACCTTCAGTAGTCCCATTATTGAAGCCTTCAGTAGCTTTGTTCATGAAACCTTCAGTGGTTTCAATTTGAAAGATATGAGCGACCTTTTCCATGAATCCCTCAGTGGCTTCTTTGTCGAAGTCTTCAATGACTTCGTGGTTGAAGCTTTAAAGAATCTGGACAAAACCCTCAGTGGTTTCTTGCTCAACGTCTTCAACAACTATTCTAACGAAGCCATCAGTAGCTTCGACCATTTCAGCATTATCGGTGAACTCATCAACAACTTCGACCATATTCACCATGGATGGTTCTGAATAGTATGCATCGACAAGTGAAAGGGGATCTGAGTCCACCTTCATCTGGTTCCTAGACTTATCAGCAAATTTGAGACGTTCATCCTTAATAGCATTTTGCACGAGATCCCTGAAAAGAAAACATTGATATGTTTTATGGCCAATAAAATATTGATATTTGCAAAAACCTCTCTTTTCCCTCTGATCTAAGGAAGGAATTTTAGCGTCATGAGGCACTATCATTTGGCCATATTTAACTAAAACATTAAACATTTCGTCACACTTGGTGACGTTGAAGATATAGGTCCTTTCAAGGAACCTATTATTTTTCTCTGAATCGACTGGATTCTTTCCGTTTGATGGTGTTAAAAATTTACATGAATACGGTGGGCCTTGTTTTAATTTAGCAAGATCTATTTCACTCTCATCGAAAAAGGCATTTACACTAGTTTCTTGCTCATCTTTGTCGAAATCAACGTAGTCGATAAGTGATAAATTATACTGATTTTGAGTGTGAATAATTGACACTTATTGGCTTAATTCAACCAATAAACCTCAACTTTTGTGCACATATTGTATAGTTTATATTATAGTGTATATATTGTGTATCGCGTAAATATCATTGAGTTTAATTGTTTTTCTCTCATTTTTGTAGGTATATAAGCAATGATATTTTGCCATTGTCTTATAGATCATTGAATAAGCTTTCCAACACTTTCGATTACGCGTAAAACGGAGTTACGGTTTAAAAGTTATGGTCGAAACAAGTGCTGGTCTACTGTAATGCTCGCTGCGCAAACTGGAGACGAGCGAACTTGCCAAGAGTTTGCACTGTGAACTTAAGGCGAATAAAAATTGCCCGGAAGCATGGAAAACACTGTTTTGACAGTAGCTAAGGTGGCATATGTTCACTGGGCAAACGCGAGAACCCATTTTTGCCTATTTAAGTGATTTTTCAACATTTTTTAGGTTATGTTGTTGGGAACTTTTTACCCTAACTTCATCAAAAACATTCTTAAGTAGATTGAGCTTAGAAGCAACATTAGAGTGTGCATCTTGACTATCCGGAGTCAAATCCACTTCAATCGGAGTTGACAGACCGTGAGATTTGTGTTCTTCTTCTCTCTTCTCTTTGTACTCTCTATTTGTTGGGGTTTTGTATGTAAATTTATCTTGATTGTATGTATATTTATGAGTCTTTGTATAAAATATATTTTACAACTCTTTATCGATGGTTATCTTGATTTTTTACTTAATGGTTTGGATTTCTATAGACATAAAGAGCCGGTGGATTTGGTTAATTTGGGTTAAGAGGAAAATATAAAAGAAGTCAAGATTGGGGCATTGCTTTAGTCAGATGTTAGAAAGAGACTAGTAGAGCTTCTTAGAGAATATATTGACGTGTTTGCTTGGTCCTATCAAGACATGTCTGGTCTTGATGCTGATATTGTGGAGCACCATTTGCCATTGAAGCCTGAATGTCCACCTGTGAAGCAGAAATTGAGGAGAACTCATTCCGACATGGCTGTGTAGATTAAAGAGGAGGTTCAGAAGCAGATTGATGATGGTTTTCTTGTGACTGCTGAGTATCCTCAATGGGAGACCAATATTGTGCCTATTCCAAAGAAAGACGGAAAAGTATGAATGTGCGTTGAATATAGAGATTTGAGTAAAGCAAGTCCGAAAGATGATTTTCCACTGCCACACATTGATATGCTGGTAGATAATACTACTAAGTTCAATATCTTTTACTTTATGGATGTATTTTATGGTTATAATCAAATAAAGATGGCGCCTGAGGATATGGAAAAGACAACATTCATTACACCCTGGGGAACATTCTTTTACAGAGTGGTGCCCTTCGATTTGAAAAATGTTTGTGCAACGTACCAGAGAGCTATGATCACTTTATTCCATGATATGATACATAAAGAAATTGAGGTATATGTGGATAATATGATTTGTAAGTCGAAGACTGAAGAAGATCATATTGAATACTTATTGAATCTGTTTCAATGTTTAAGAAAGTTTAAGCTTCGTCTAAATCCTAATAAATGCACTTTTGGTGTCCGTTCTGGAAAGTTGTTAGGTTTTTGTTATCAGTCAAAAAGGCATTGAAGTTGATCCTAGTAAAGTTAAATGTATTTAGGAAATGCCTGCGTCCAAAATAGAAAAACAAGTAAGAGGACTCTTGGGACATTTGAACTACATCTCCCGATTTATATCCAATATGACTGCCACATGTGCGCCGATCTTCAAGCTTCTCTATAAAGACCAAGGTTGTGTATGGACAGAGGATTGTCAGAAAGCTTTTGAAAGAATTAAAGAGTATCTACTTGAACCTCCTATTTTGTCTCCTCTCATGGAAGGAAGACTCTTGATCATGAATTTGACTGTGTTGGAAGAGTCTATAGGTTGTGTTCTAGGTCAAATTGATAAATCTGGTAGAAAAGAATTTGCCATTTATTATTTGAGCAAGAAGTTCACCGATTGTGAGTCTCAGTACTCTACTTGAAAAGACATGTTGTATTTTAGCTTGGGCTACCAATCGCCTCCGCCAGTATATGTTGATTCGTACAACTTGGTTGATATCTAAAATGGATCTAATCAAGTATATCTTTGAAAAGCCTACTTTACCTGGGAGGATTGCTCATTGGCAAATGTTATTGTCAGACTAAGATATCGAGTACCAACTTAAAAAGCGATAAAAGGAAATGTTTTGGTTGATCATTTGGCACACCATCCACTTGATGATTATCAACCTATCAGGTTTGATTTTCCTGATGAGGATGTGATATATCTAAAGGTTAAAGATGGTGAGGAACCATTACCTGAAGAAAGGCCTGAGCCTGAGTCCCGTTGGGGTTTGATTTTTTATGGACCTGTTAATGAGTATGGAAATGTTATTGGGGCAATTACCTTTACTCCTCATGGTTCTCATATTCCTTTTACTGCAAGATTGATGTTCACTTGCACAAATAATTCGGCAGAGTATAAAGCGTGTATTATGGGCTTGGAAGAAGCTATTGATTTAAGAATCAAGACCCTTGATGTATATGGAGATTCAACCTTGGTGATTAAACAGATTAAAGGAGAGTGGGTCCACCTGATTTGATTCCTTATCGTAATTATGCAAGAAGTTTGTCAACTTTCTTTAATAAGGTCGAGTTTCACCATATACCCAGAGCAGAGATTCAAATGGCAGATGCTTTAGCGACTTTATCTTCCATGATTGTGGTAAATCATTGGAATGATGTGCCAAAAATTGATGTTATACGTCTTGATAGACCAACTCATGTGTCTGCAATTGAAGAGGTTGTTGATGATAAACCTTGGTATTATGATGTTAAAATTTTTTTCAGAATCAAGAGTACCCACTTGAGGCATCCAAGAAGGATAAGAAAACTTTGAGAAGATTGGTTGGTAGTTTCATCTTGAATGATGATGTGTTGTATAAAAGAAATTATGACATAGTCTTGCTCATATGTGTGGACAAGCGTGAAGAAGACATGTTGATGAAATAAATTCATGAATGGACATGCAATGGCTAAGAAGATGTTAAGGGTGGGTTACTATTGGCTGACAATGGAATCTGAATGTTGTAAATATGTGAAGAAGTGCCATAAATGCCAAATTTATACAGACAAAATTCATGTGCCTCCAACTCCTCTCAATGTTATCTCTTCTCCATGGCCTTTCTCCATGTGGGCATTGATATGATTGGAATGATTGAGCCTAAAGCATCAGACGGACACCATTTCATATTAGTGGCTATTGACTACTTTACCAAATGGGTTGAAGCAGCATCATAAGTGTAATACCCCAAATTTTACCCTTATATTTAGTCAGTCATTTCGCATATCATCTCATATGTACATTTACTAACCACTCACAAGTTATGAAGGTGTTTGTTTTGCAGATTTGGTCCCAGGGGTATTTTGGTCATTTTACACAAATTCTACCAATTCCTTGAAGACGGGCTGTTATTAAATTTCTGAGGCATTTGGCACGTAATGGTTTTGAGGCATTTACCTATCACCAGGGCTGATCATATTGAGATTTTGGCATTTGGTTAGTGGAATTTAATTACGAGTAGTGTTACTGTTGATGCTGAAAATGTTGTGATTACGGTGCCCATATGTGTTTGGTTATGAAGCGGTTGGTTAATATTTTAATCGGATGATGAGATTAGGATTACAAATGAAACGAGTGCACCAATAAGAATACCACTTGGGAATATTTATGTTTTATTGCCTATGTTAAGGAATTTAAATACTTGTGGATTTATTCACAATTGTTTATATTTTTAACTAAGAATAAAATATAAATAAATTCAAAACTTTGAGAATTTTATTTCATAAATAATGTCATCATACAAGAGGTGGATGTTGCTTCATATTTTATAAAGTGTTGTTACAAGGAAGTACATTAAAGTTCTCAATCCTAAGGGATTACATTAAAGCATCTATCCTAAATCCTAAGAGCATCTAAAGGTCTTCATGTTGTATTTGAACTTCTCCATGAATCCTCAGCTAATCTGCACATCAAAAGAAAACAAACAGTACAGAAAAATGTTAGAAGTTTTTTTCGACACTCTCAGAACAATGTCATCATCGAGTGCCGGGAGTGGCACAACCGAAGCTGCGTCCTACCCCCGTTACCGATCCGCACCATGGGCGTCAGATCAGGTAATACATGTTCTTATCAATATGGGACATCCGAGAGATAGGAAAAATAAATGAAGTGGGACTGATTCGTTTTGCCGCGATTGGATTTCCAAACTGATACGAGAATAAGGCGACATAGTCAAGTTTTGACTCAGACCCGGATGCCGGCAGGTCTGAGCCCCCTTGGTTTCAAAACTTCCAACACCTGAAAAGCCACAAGCATCATCAGAACTCAAAGCATAAGCAAAAAGGAACTCGTGCCCATACAAGTATGAAAAGCCACCAAAGAACAAATCCGTTACCAAACAGAATGGAGACCAATGGTCCAAACAGAATGAAAGCCAAGTCCAAACAGGACAAGAGAATTGAAATGCAAGCCAGAGCTGCATCAATTCCAAACAAACTGCACCAAAATAACATTTCAGAAGGCAAATTCATACGCAAAAGACCATCAGCAAACATCCTGTAAATCATGCCCAACAGGATCCAAAGAAAGAGGTAACAGCAGGTTCAAACAGAATAAGAAAATGAAGTACAAAAACAGGTTGCATCAAGCTGCATCCAAACAGTGTACCGAAAGTCCAGAAAGCATCAGTTAAAGGAGTCACAAAAAATGTGAATAACCTCACCGAAGTGGCATCAGGCAACAACACAAATCACGGCACTCGTAACAGCACCATCAAAATCACAACAGCAGCCGAACCAAACGTGAACTCAGCTCACAAGGCATCATGGAATTCATGTCATTGGAACAACAGACACAAGGATAAGCTTGCCGCAATTGAAATCCGAGCCAGCACATGTGCGGGAAACCGGGCTCAGCAAACATCATTGCCTAACAATCAAGCAACCGAACTCATGGCAACCGCGGCCTCATCGAAGAGGTTCCCTCATCAGGCTCAGACAAGCTGTCATCATCGCCACGTACCATCCTCGGCGGCGTTTAACTCAACCAAAGCGTAGTACCTATCCTGGAAAAAAGAATAGAAAAGCATAAGTGAACTCCAACTGATAACCAAACTGAACGAAGCAAGTTCAGAACAAAACTAAAACATATCAGTTCAGAAGTGAAACGAATTCACAAAACCACATCTGTTCAAAAACCCAGTTCACACAAGCCAAGAACCCCGCAGAAATTATCAAAGGCAACAGTAGTGTCATAGGCTCAGAATGTCATCATCATCGCCGTATACCATCCTCGGCGACACCAATCCGACCGCATCTGAACTACCAGCCCTCTCTGAAAAAAGAAGAAGAAAAGTCGTGAAGATGGACATCCAAATTCGATATTAGACAGATAGCCAAATGAATTCAATCAGGGTATCATGATCAAACAAAATCAAATCAGATATCAAACAGATCGAATGAAATCCAAATCATATCTGTCAACAAAAAGGAAAGTGCGAATCAGTATCAGATGAGATCAGATCACATCAGAAGCTAGTGTTAAAAACCCCAACGAAATCAAATCGTATCCCATCGGAACTCAATCTGGAAAGAATCAAAACAAATCAAAATGAATCCCTCAAGGAGTTATGTGAATCAAAATCAGATACCAATCAAATCCTAAAAAGGGGAAACAGGATTCAATCATGTACAGATTCCTATCAGCGAAAATCAAATCTCCATCATCAATGATAACGTAAACCCAATATTATCCAAGCCCATTCTGAAGAAAAAGAGCATTATAAAAAGGGGATAGTAAAAACCCTAAAGGGAGAGGCCGAAAAAGATCACAAGAAATCAGAACGTTCTCACCGTGAATCATCAACCAACTCTGGCCTCAGCAGAAAACATCATCGGCCACAGACCCACAACCGTCGACGAGACTTCAGGTTCGTCATTGAACGGGCTCAGAGAAACCAAAGTCTCATCATCGCCTATTGAAGCATCACGATCCATCAACCTCGATCAAACGTCGCCATCAAGCATAAACTACCCAAACGGGAAGACCACCAGCGCCATTCATCGCGAACGACGAGCGACCAACGCCCCAAGCCTCAGCTTCGCATCTCAGCGAAACCCTCAAAGAGTGAGTGATAATCGGTGTTGTGGTTTTTTTGATATTGTTTATTGTTGTTTCAGGAGCGATCAACGGCCACAGGAGGAAGATGAAGTAGCGAAAACATAGAGAAGAAAGAATGCGAGCGCCGCTGGTGGTTTCGGATTGGGGTTTCAAACCCTAAAGCTCAATACCCTTCACTCTTGTTTGCGCTAACCGGGTTGGGTCCGGATGTAACTACCGGCCCAACCCCTTTTTTTATTTTATATTTTTTTGTTTATTTATAATTATTATGTTTTTTAAGAATTTATTAAATTTTTTTTTTTTGCTATTAAAGCCTATTTTCAAAAATAAAATATAATCTTTTTCTAATTAATAATAAAACTTTTTTTTATAATAATTAAAACCCTTTTAAAAAATAATAATGATAACATAAAAAAAAAAAAAAAAACCTTTTTTAGATTATTAAATTAAAACTATTTTTTGAAAATTAACTTAATTTTTTTATTAAAACCTCTTTTAACTTAAATCATAGATTTTTTTCTTTATATCAAAAATAAACAGCTAAAAAGCCTCAAATCTTGCATTTTTATTCTCCACTGTCTCATAGTTCTTTTGGTCGCCATCTGACGTCGCCTACTAACACTGTTCATTCGTTTTACAGCTTGTTATGTTTACCGTTATTTATTTTATTTTTCAATTCAAGTTTCGTTTATAACTGTAACTGTTTCTTGATTGTAATCCCGCGAACCTAATAATCGCGTTTACTTTTCGCATTTAATTTCTGCTGATGTATGATTTAAATTTCTGCTGATGTATCGCGATATTTCTATCACCTTACGCATCCGAAGGAATTAGGTCTAGCATTTGACCGCCGTGTCAATAGTCCTCAATTTCAAATCCTCAAAATTACAATTTTACCCCTGGCATTAGGTCAAAGAGCCGCCGCGCTCATTTTAGGGTTTCCCGCTGTGGAATCCTTAGTTTAACCCTAATTACAACTTAACAATTCAATGTAGAGATTTGGAGTTTCTACACTCCACGTAAGCGTGTCCTCAAGATGCGTTTATTCCCCTTGAGACCTTGACCACAGTCAAGAAGTCTCTAACCTCCCTTTTGAGGGGAACTACGATTACTCTGATTCCACTCCCGTAAGGATACGTAGGCACAAGATGCGATGTCTTGCCGAGTAAACTTAGAATTAACCCCTTAGGTCTACTTTCTCACTTTTAATCCCTTTGTGCATATATCTTAAGCAAATAAATAAAGCAAATAGTAAACATCTGAACAAAAGGTTCATGTAGAGTACTACAGAAGTTTAGGGTGCTAGTACCTTCCCTAAATTTAACCAACCCCCGAACCCTAGATCTTTCCCCGCATTGTGTTTACGATGCAAAATAGGTTTTCCCTCTTTTGACCTTTTCCTTCGGATAAATCAAAGAGCGGTTGTGAATTGAATTGCGATTCAAACTCATTAATAGTTTGTGATCCTATTTCCACCGCAACAGAAAATGGCGACTTCACTGGGGACTCTTAACTTTCGAGGGTTATCCCTAACTTGTTCATCTTTATTACTATCTGTTATTATTCATTTGCATGTATATATTTGTGCTTTGATTATGGGATTGTTCCTTGTGCTGTGAGATAAGTCCTACGCCCGGACTAATGACATTATTATAGGATGGGGATATATTCGATGAGGCTTATAGGGAGTTGAATCCCGACCAAGCTGATTCGAGAATCACCGCTCAGTTGAGACCCTTTCGAAAATGGTTCGGTTGAACGAGTAATCGCGAAAACTTTTTCCATGGTTGACTGGAGTCTGTGATATTGAGGACCGTAGTACCTTAACATCACCTTGGCCTTATTTAGGACGTAGTGCGGGAGCTATGTGGGAGTAATCTTACAATGGTTGCTACGCGATACTACACTCAAAAGAGGTTCTCTTGAGAATATTATTAACCCCCGAGTCAATCGGAAGGTTGATAATATCCGAAAGATGGGCTGATGACTTTGGGCACTTTTTAGAACCTTGTTCTGCAGGTACAATTAACCTATAGTACACTCCTTTTGGGGATGGGTAGACCTTGACCCCGCTCACGTTCCTTTAACCTAGGACTTTGTGTGTTTTCATGCATTGCATCCATAAAGCATCTCATTGCATTGTATTTCGTGGAGTTCAAATACCATTTATGGATATCGCGGGATACCATGAATAAAAAAACAAAATGAAAAAACAAGAAAAAGATTTCCTTGGTACCCCACGACATTCATAAATGTTTGAATTCCATGAAATCTTCATCACAGCATCATTTTCTGCATTGCATGTGTCTTCCGTTTTCTCATGTTCGGTTCTCTCGCCTTCCAGTTTCGTCACCCTGAGTTCTCGGCACCAATATAACACCAGAGCTCAAACTCGGAAGAGAATGGAGGATCAGGCAAAAGAGATTGATCGCCTTAGCAATGAACTTGAAGACCTTCGAGGAGGTATGGGGCGTATGATGGAATTGTTACATGTCATGAATGCTAAGATGGATACTCAGCCCACTGTTGTTTCTGAGATTACCGGCGTTACTGTGGACCCTCCACCAAGTGTGACCGTAGCAAGGGACCCACCTTATGGTCTTACTCCCGGTTTTGTGCCTCCTCAAGCCACTGTTCCGATTAATCAACCTGTTCAGCAAGCCGTGCCTTTATTCTCTGAAGTTTCCAGGGGGGCTCCTATCTTTGCACCACCTGTTGTACACACTCGTGCGCAACCGTACTTCAATGAGACAGTTTTTGATAATCTTGATGAGAATGTTGAGGGCTATGAGAAACATGATAAGCTTCGTGAGGAAGTAAACACCATCGTCCAGAGATTGAAAAAGGTGGAGGGTGATCAAATTTTTGGGACTGCTGCAAGGGATATTTGTTTGGTCTCGGGTTTGGTTATTCCCCCGAAGTTCAAAACTCCGAATTTCGATCGTTATGAAGGTGCCACCTGTCCTAAGAGTCATCTGATCATGTATTATCGCAAAATGGCTGCCCATGTTGAGAATGATAAACTGATGATTCCTTGCTTCCAAGATAGTTTGAAGGGTGCTTCCTCCAAGTGGTATTTAACTTTAGACCAGTCCCGCATCAAGAGTTTTCAAGATTTATCTGACGCTTTCATCAAACACTACAAGTACAATATGGATCTGGCTCCTGACAGAAGACAGTTGCTGAGTATGTCACAAAAAAATTCTGAGTCATTCAAAGAGTATGCCCAAAGGTGGAGAGAGACTGCTTCGCAGGTAGAACCTCCTTTGACCGAGAAAGAGTTAGCTGATTGGTTTGTCGACACGGTCCGTCCAGAATTTTACGAGAGAATGGTAGGTAGTGTGACTTCAAATTTCTCTGACATCGTTGCTGTGGGTGTCAAGATTGAATTGGGTATGAAAAGTGGTAAAATGACAAATAATCATGGTGCTTCTAAGGATCAGCCGAAGAAACCTCCGTATAGCTCCCAGAAAAAGAAGGAGGGTGAGACTAATGCTATATCCTCTGGTAGACCCAGAGAACGCTTTTATCGACATCCGCAAGGTTATGCTCAACCTCAAGGGTACCCGGTCCAATATGCTCAACAACCCTATGTGGCAGCTATTACACCTTCTTTCAATCAACAGGTTCCCATGTATCAACCTATGCAACAACCTCCTGTTTATCCGCCTCCTGTCAACTACCTACAGGCGCCCAACGCTCCTGCTCCTCAACAGCCAAAGAGTCCGGCTCCTCGCCAGAATATGCCGAACAGAAGAACGTATAAACCTTGTCCGCCGATTCCGATGACTTTTACCGAGTTGTATCCCTCTTTGGTCAAGCAGGGTCTCATCACTACTCGGGCTTTGGGTCCGCCTCCTAATCCCCTACCCACCAATTACAACGCCGCCGCTCATTGTTTATTTCATGAGGGTGCGCCTGGTCATGATCTGGAGAATTGTTATGCTCTCAAAAATATTGTCAGGGATTTATTGGAAAAGAAGATTTTGTCATTTGAAGATCCTCAACCGAATGTTAAGAAGAACCCTTTTCCTAACCATGAGAGTGTCAATGCCATTAGTGTTGATTCGGGGGAGGGTTATGCCCTTGACGTTGGACAGATTAAGACTCCTCTCAAGATGTTCCATTCGAAACTGTTTGAAGCTGGTTTGGTAGATACTTCCCACGTTGCATGCGTAAGTTGTGAAGCCAGTGCTAAGGGTTGTGTGTTGGTTCAGAATGATGTTCAGAGGTTAATTAATGAGGGTGTTTTACAAGTGACAAGCCAATACAAGAAAGATGAGGTCGCGGTGGTTGAGCCTGTCTTCCATCAACCTGAATCAAAGGGTAAGGTACCAGTGTTTAATCTATCAGGGGCAGGTTCCGCCAATCTCGTGTTCGATATACCGAAGTCGTATACCCCTGAGGTGAATCAGCCTAAGCCTATAGTTATTCAAAGACCAAGTCCGTTTCCTTTCAGTGATCCTAAAGTTGTGCCTTGGAAATATGACGTGACGATGATTGACAAGGAGTCTGGGAAGGTTATTCCAAATGAAGAGGCTAAGGGTGCGGTGACCAATATCGCAGAGGTAAGCAGGATGACTCGCAGTGGCCGTGTGTATACTCCCCATTCCAACGAGGTCCCACCCAAGGAAATAACTAGTACCCCGGTGCTCGCCAAAGACAAAGGTAAAGGAGCCATCACGAATGATGAAGATGCCGAATTTTTGAGGATCATCAAGAAAAGTGACTATAAGGTTATCGACCAACTTCATCAGACTCCTTCCAAGATTTCGATTTTATCTCTGTTGATGAGTTCACCCGCTCATAGGATGGCCTTGCAAAAGGTTTTGACTCAAGCACATGTGGATCAAGATATCAGCACCAGTCGGTTTGATAGTGTGATTGCCAATTTGACCGCCTGTAACACCCTCAGTTTCAGCAATGAAGAGTTACCGAAGGAGGGTCCGAACCATAATCGTGCTTTACATATATCGGTAGGATGTCAGGAGGACAATTTAGCGAGAGTGCTAGTGGACACCGGGTCTTCTCTGAATGTTCTACCCAAGAGGGTTCTTGATAAGTTGGCTTGTAAAGAGACTGTGTTGAAACCTACTCCTTTGGTTGTCAAGGCTTTCGATGGCTCTCGTCGATCGGTAATGGGGGAGGTGGAGCTTCCTATCCTGATCGGTCCGCAAGTTTTTAATATCACGTTTCAAGTCATGGATATTAATCCCAATTACAGTTGTTTACTTGGAAGGCCGTGGATCCATGCCGCTGGGGCAGTGACCTCAACGTTACATCAAAAGATGAAATTCGTGATCGATGGAAAGTTGGTTATTATACACGGTGAGGAGGATCTGATGGTCAGTAACCTGTCTTCGTTCCGTTACATCGAGGCCGATGAGAATGCTTTAGAAATCTCCTTTCAAGCACTTGAGATCGCCAATGTCGTTCTGCTAGAAGTCGAAGAGACAGTGGGTCAGGGTAATCCATCTTTTGCATCTCTGAAGAGTACCAAAACAACAATTGACAGGGGCATTCCTGAAGGTTGGGGAGAGGTAATTGATGTCAAGACCAAGACTGATCGCTCTGGGTTGGGTTACAAACCAACTCAGAATGGAGCTACCACAACTGTCGAAGGGCGTCCGAAGGTTATCCAAGAGGTATTTGTCAGCGGAGGTTTCCAAGTCAACGCCATCAGCGACTGTGAGGAACATGAAGAGCTGAGCAACCTGGTGTTTAAGGGTGATGCAGTTCTGAACAACTGGGAGGCCGTAGAGATCCCTGTTATTTTTCCCTTGTCGAAGTAATTCTTTTAAAAAGTTTCATTTACATTTACAAATAAAAATCCGTAGCTCTGCCCAAAGCTATAGGGTCGCTTTTATTGGGCCACCTTCCATTTCTAAAAGATATTAATAAGAGCATTTTGTTCAATTCCACTTTGTTTCATTTGCGTTTTTCGTTTTCACCTTTAAAAATGAAATTGGCAGCCTTTTTCCCAAAAAAATAAAAAAAAACAGCATTTCATTCTTACATATCTTCGAGCATTTTAATTAAGCAAGCCTTCCATCATGCAGAGACATCGTAAACCTTGTTGGATCCAATGACCTTACTGACACTCCTGACTGGGATGCACCCATCAATCAAGCCGAGGACGAGGGTGAAGAAGATTTTGAAGTACCCGCGGAACTGACAAGATTGATTGAGTACGAGTACACAGAGCTTCAACCGCATAAAGAGCAGGTGGACCCAATTAATCTCGGTACAGATGAGAGCAAGAAAGAGGTCAAGATTGGTGCAATGCTTGGGACGGAGATTAGGCTGAGGTTGATTGAGTTGTTAAAAGAGTATATTGATGTGTTTGCGTGGTCATATCAAGATATGCCGGGCCTAGACACGGACATTGTTGTCCACAAATTGCCGCTTAAGCCAGATTGTCCGCCTATCAAGCAGAAACTTCGAAGAACGAGACCCGACATGGCTTTGAAGATTCGAGATGAGGTTAAAAAGCAGTTGGATGCAGGTTTCTTGGCGGTCGCCAAGTATCCCGATTGGGTTGCCAACATTGTGCCAGTGCCTAAGAAGGACGGTAAAGTTAGGATGTGTGTAGACTACAGGGATCTGAACAAAGCAAGTCCGAAAGACGACTTCCCACTGCCACATATTGACACACTGGTAGACAATACAGCCAGTTTTGCGTTGTTCTCATTTATGGATGGTTTCTCTGGTTATAATCAGATCAAGATGGATCCAGATGATCGAGAGAAGACTACTTTCATTACTCCTTGGGGAACCTTCTGCTACAAAGTCATGCCCTTCGGTTTAAAGAATGCAGGGGCAACTTACCAACGCGCTATGACCACTCTTTTTCATGATATGATGCACAAAGAGATTGAAGTGTATGTGGACGATATGATAGCCAAATCTCAGAGTGAAGAGGAGCATCTAGACCATTTGGTGAAATTGTTTGAACGACTCAGGAAATATCAGTTGAAATTGAACCCTGCTAAATGTACCTTCGGTGTCAGATCTGGAAAATTGCTTGGTTTCATCATTAGCCAGCGAGGGATTGAGGTGGATCCTGACAAAGTCCGAGCCATTCAGGATATGCCAGCTCCGCGAACCGAGACACAAGTTAGACGTTTTCTGGGACGTTTGAATTATATTTCCAGGTTTATCTTCAATATGACCGCTACTTGTGAGCCGATATTCAAGTTACTTTGCAAGGGGCAGACGGTTGAGTGGAACCCTGATTGTCAGAAAGCGTTTGAGAAGATTAAGGGTTATTTGCAAGATCCCCCTATTCTGATCCCTCCCGTACCTGGAAGACCGTTGTTTATGTACCTTACTATTCTTGAGAAGTCTATGGGTTGTGTGCTTGGACAACATGATGAGACTGGGAAAAAGGAACATGCGATTTATTACCTGAGCAAGAAGTTTACCGATTGCGAAAACAGATACTCACCATTGGAGAAAACTTGTTGTGCATTGGCATGGGCCGCTAAGCGCCTTCGGCAATATATGGCCTGTCATACCACGTTATTGATTTCTAAAATGGATCCGATCAAGTATATTTTTGAAAAACCTGCTCAAACCGGGAGGCTAGCCCGTTGGCACATGTTGTTATCCGAATATGACATCCAGTATGTACCCCAGAAGGCGATTAAGGGTAGTATTTTATCTGATTATCTTGCAGACCAGCCAGTTGAAGATTATGAACCTCTTAAGCTCGATTTTCCTGATGAGGATATTTTGTTGATTAAAAGAGATTGTGAAGAGCCAGATCCGAGCGAAGGTCCAGAACCAGGTCTTTGGTGGAAGATGATGTTTGATGGCTCCTCGAATTTCAATGGGCATGGTATAGGCGCCGTTTTGATGAACCCAAAGGGCGGATTCACTCCATTTACAGCGAGGTTGGACTTTGAGTGTACTAACAACGTCGCAGAATATGAAGCATGTATTCTTGGCCTCGAAGCAGCGATTCACCTCCGAATCAAACTTCTTAAGGTGAGTGGTGACTCAGCCTTGGTTATTTACCAGGTACAAGGCAAATGGGAAACGAAGAATGAGAAGCTGATCCCTTATAAGGACTATATTATTGAGCTGATCAAGTACTTCGACGAGATAGAGTTCGAGCATGTTCCTAGATCCGAGAATCACGTAGCTGATGCTTTAGCCATGTTAGCATCCATGTGGAAAGTTAAATTCGTTAATGAAGCACCTCTTATCCATATTGAGCGCAAGGTTGAGCCCGCTTATTGTCAGATGGTCGAAGAAGTTGAGGTGGATGAAAAGCCTTGGTTTCATGATATCAAGAACTATCTCGTCAAGCAGGAGTATCCCGATGGTGCTACTGGTCTGGACAAAAAGACATTGAGAAGATTGGCGTCCAAATTCTTTATCAGTAATGGTGTGTTGTACAAGAGAAATCACGACATGGTTCTGCTCAAATGTGTTGATAAACGGGAAGCGGACATGTTACTACAGGAAATTCATGAGGGAACCTTCGGAACTCACGCCAATGGCTATGCTATGTCCAAGAAGATGTTAAGGGCTGGGTATTATTGGTTAACCATGGAAGCCGACTGCATCCAATACGCTAGAAAATGCCATAAGTGCCAAATTTATGCTGATAAAATGCACGTACCTCCGTCACCGTTGAATGTTTTGTCGTCGCCATGGCCGTTCTCTATGTGGGGCATTGACATGATTGGGGCAATCGAGCCGAAAGCTTCTAATGGACATCGTTTTATCCTTGTTGCCATTGATTATTTCACCAAGTGGGTAGAGGCTGCCTCCTACACCAACGTGACCAAGCAAGTGGTTGCCCGATTCATCAAGAAAGAGATCATCTGCCGTTATGGAGTCCCAAGCCGGATAATAACTGACAATGGCACCAATCTGAATAATAAGACTATAAAAGAGCTGTGTGATAGTTTCAAAATCACTCACCACAATTCTTCTCCGTACCGTCCTAAGATGAATGGGGCCGTTGAAGCTGCAAATAAGAATATCAAGAAGATCCTGCAAAAGATGGTTGTGACTTACGAAGATTGGCATGAGATGTTACCGTTTGCTTTGCATGGATACAGAACCTCAGTGAGAACTTCGACAGGGGCAACACCTTTCTCATTGGTGTATGGAATGGACGCTGTGCTCCCCATCGAAGTAGAGATACCTTCGTTGAGAGTGTTAATGGAGGCTGAGCTTGAGGAAGCTGAGTGGGTTCAAGACCGACTGGATCAGTTGAATCTCATTGACGAGAAGCGTTTGACAGCCATGTGCCATGGGCAATTATATCAGAAACGGATGAAAAGAGCGTTTGATAAGAAGATTCGTATCCGCGAGTTTCGTCAAGGAGAGCTCGTACTCAAAAAGATCTTACCAGTACATAAAGATATGCGTGGAAAGTGGATGCCCAATTATGAAGGCCCATTTGTTGTAAAGACCGTTTTCTCTGGAGGGTCTCTGATACTTACGATAATGGACGGTGAAGAACTAGCACATCCCGTGAATTCTGATGCAGTCCGAAAATATTATGCCTAAAAACCCGCTAAGTCGAAAACCTGTAAAAGGCGACTTAGGCAAAAGTAAGGGTTGGAAAAAAAAACAAATAATAATAATAACAAAAAGCTCGCTAAGTTGAAAACCCGAAGGGGCGGCTTAGGCAAAAAAGAGCGTCCCGGTGGATTGAAAACCCGAGAGGGCGGTCCAGGCAAAAGTTAGGGACAAAGGCATTTCATTGCATCAGAGGACACTGGTTATCTCGAACACACTTTCCGCATAAGAGCCATGTTTATGTTATTTCATCCTCGCCCAAAGCAGGATTCTGGATTAGTCTTAGTTATTAATGTCAGTAGGTGTCATTGGATTCGATGTAACTCTTTTCCCATGTTGCCAATTTCAAAACATAATCATCTGTGGAGCTATGCCTTCAGCGAGCTACCGCCCTTTAAATAAAAGAAACCATCTTGTTACTTACATTCCTTGGTGCATTGCTCTTTGTTTTCTATTGTTATGCAAAATGCGTTTATTCTTAAAATTTGAAAATGAAAGGTGCATTGTAGATTGTTCAAAACTGTTTTTCAAAAACAAAACAAATTTGAAATGTAATAAATTACTTTGACTAGTGGAAATTCCGAAAGGATCTCTTCATTCCCCGGAAATATCATTATTGCAAAAACACTTTCAAACCATTGCTCTAACACAGTCCCCAGAGAGACTATAAGCTGACAATCTTTTCTTGGGTAACTCGAAGGTGTCCCTCAGGTTTTTTTCTCCCCATGTGAAGACGTGATACTGTACACCCAAGCAGATTACCTTCTCCCCAGAGAATTCAGAACTTTAAAACCAGATGTGGTTCTACCATTGATCTTTCTTACCCATGATTGACGTATTGGTTGCAGAGAACGCAGGGTATCTCCGTCGAGATGTTTATTTCATCTCTCGTCCCGTCTCTAGTCTGTTTCGTCAGCATACGCAAGGGCATAAGCATCACATGCCTATTTCATTACATATTCATTACATATTCATTACATACTCATTACATACTCATTTCATAACATCTTGCATACATAAACATTAACATACATAGACATTAACATACATTCACATTAACATATGCATCAACATATGCGTTAGCATGCACAGGTTCATTGTGTCTCTATCATTGGTCGTTACCTGGGTTCGTCCATTCTCTTCAAATAGATTGTCAGCCCTAAGCATAAAATACTTACTTGTTTCCAGTTTCCCCACAGAGCTCTATACTCGTGGATGACGGTTACTTCAGCTATCTTTCCTCGCCAGGATAAGATATCTACCCTTCGAGTTCATTCCCTCGATGGAGTCTTGATTACCAGTTTCTTTCTAGCTCGATCTTAGATTGAATCTCAGTCTTGTCGGTCGTCGAGCCCAACCGGACGTGCATTTATTTTGCACCATCTAAAGGTTTTCACCATACCATGACAGATACGCGACTATCTCGCTCGAGAAGTTTATCACTGTACCCGGACGTGCATTTATTTTGCACTATCTTTCAAGAAAATCAACTACAATCATTTACAGATACACGCCAGCTCACGCCTGGAAAATATATCAGTACAACACTTTATAATCCTACATGTTACAACAACCCTTTACACTTTACATTTTACAGCATCAATGTACGACAATTCTCACCTAAGAAGTCGATCCTATCTTCGTTATGACTCGCAGCAAATGGCCATCTCCATGGAGCAGTTGGGCTTCCATTTACCTGTCGTCTTGAAGTATAGGAGGTATGAACCAAATCGTATTCAGGAGAGCACGATCTTGAGATACGGGGAGGTTTGAGCGGAATCATATTCAGGAGAGCACGATTCTGAAGTTATGAAGAAGTTCATTTATCCTTTAGAAAAAGAAGGAGCGGAATCATATTCAGGAGAGCACGATTCTGAGTTATGAGGAAGTTCAATTGGCCGTTTTTCAGAAGAGCACGATTCTGAAGAATGAAGAAATTTCAAGAGCCGAGTCATATTCAGGAGAGCACGATTCTGAGTTATGAAGAAGTTCGATTATCCATTTTCATATTCAGGAGAGCACGATTCTGAAGTATGAAGAATTTCATTTGCAAGAAACAACCGAATCATATTCAGGAGAGCACGATTCTGAGTTATGAGGAAGTTCAATTAGCCATTATCATATTCAGGAGAGCACGATTCTGAAGTATGAAAAAAATTCATTTACCACCAAATCATATTCAGGAGAGTACGATTCTGAAGTATGATGAAGTTCAGTTCACCCTTTTCATATTCAGGAGAGCACGATTCTGAAGTATGGAGAGTTTCATTTACACGAGAAAGCCGAATCATATTCAGGAGAGCACGATTCTGAGGTATGATGAAGTTCAGTTTACCCTTTTCATGTTCAGGAGAGCACGATCTTGAAGCATAGAGAAGCTTATTTATCTTTCAGTAAGAGAAAAAATCAGAATCGTATTCCAGGCATCGACCCTAAATATGAGAAGATTTATTTATCAGATAAGCAGCAGCCTCTTTATTTGAGTGCTTATCCATTTTGGCACATAAGTCCCTCCCAACGATGAGTAACAATTCTCCCGCGAGAAGCTCATCAGGGCATTTCCCATCAAAGTCCATTTATTTTGGCATACAGCCGGTCTTTACCCTGTATATTTGTTACGGAGTTCCGAAAAGTCCGTTTGATCCTGTCACGAGAGATAGTTTACAGAAGCTTGGATGTTATTCTTTGCTCAATGCTCCAGCATTCTGTAATCGATCTTGCAATCGTACGTGATCCAGTTTTATTTTTAGATTCCCTAGTGGAGGCCGTCTCACAAGTGTCACCTCCATTTGAGAATCTCGTTCCCAAAATGACAATTGGTCGTGTTAGCACCAGTTGACTATCATTTTAGGATTCCCCAGTGTTTGTACTGTGTCTCGGCACGACATTTCCCCCAATGTGTTCTTCTCGTTAGCGTCTGCCTCGTAGCGCTTGTCATCATCACATCATAACCATGTCATCTGCATTAAGCGGTCCTCGCTTTGTCCATAGCATTGCATACCATCGCATATAAGGGCAAAATTTTCGGTTATCTATATTTAAATCTCTCCACCACGATTCCTCGAGTCTCTGTCACTCAAATCGTCCGGTGTAGCTATTTAAATAGGGGCAACTGTAATACCCCAAATTTTACCCTTATATTTAGTCAGTCATTTCGCATATCATCTCATATGTACATTTACTAACCACTCACAAGTTATGAAGGTGTTTGTTTTGCAGATTTGGTCCCAGGGGTATTTTGGTCATTTTACACAAATTCTACCAATTCCTTGAAGACGGGCTGTTATTAAATTTCTGAGGCATTTGGCACGTAATGGTTTTGAGGCATTTACCTATCACCAGGGCTGATCATATTGAGATTTTGGCATTTGGTCAGTGGAATTTAATTACGAGTAGTGTTACTGTTGATGCTGAAAATGTTGTGATTACGGTGCCCATATGTGTTTGGTTATGAAGCGGTTGGTTAATATTTTAATCGGATGATGAGATTAGGATTACAAATGAAACGAGTGCACCAATAAGAATACCACTTGGGAATATTTATGTTTTATTGCCTATGTTAAGGAATTTAAATACTTGTGGATTTATTCACAATTGTTTATATTTTTAACTAAGAATAAAATATAAATAAATTCAAAACTTTGAGAATTTTATTTCATAAATAATGTCATCATACAAGAGGTGGATGTTGCTTCATATTTTATAAAGTGTTGTTACAAGGAAGTACATTAAAGTTCTCAATCCTAAGGGATTACATTAAAGCATCTATCCTAAATCCTAAGAGCATCTAAAGGTCTTCATGTTGTATTTGAACTTCTCCATGAATCCTCAGCTAATCTGCACATCAAAAGAAAACAAACAGTACAGAAAAATGTTAGAAGTTTTTTTCGACACTCTCAGAACAATGTCATCATCGAGTGCCGGGAGTGGCACAACCGAAGCTGCGTCCTACCCCCGTTACCGATCCGCACCATGGGCGTCAGATCAGGTAATACATGTTCTTATCAATATGGGACATCCGAGAGATAGGAAAAATAAATGAAGTGGGACTGATTCGTTTTGCCGCGATTGGATTTCCAAACTGATACGAGAATAAGGCGACATAGTCAAGTTTTGACTCAGACCCGGATGCCGGCAGGTCTGAGCCCCCTTGGTTTCAAAACTTCCAACACCTGAAAAGCCACAAGCATCATCAGAACTCAAAGCATAAGCAAAAAGGAACTCGTGCCCATACAAGTATGAAAAGCCACCAAAGAACAAATCCGTTACCAAACAGAATGGAGACCAATGGTCCAAACAGAATGAAAGCCAAGTCCAAACAGGACAAGAGAATTGAAATGCAAGCCAGAGCTGCATCAATTCCAAACAAACTGCACCAAAATAACATTTCAGAAGGCAAATTCATACGCAAAAGACCATCAGCAAACATCCTGTAAATCATGCCCAACAGGATCCAAAGAAAGAGGTAACAGCAGGTTCAAACAGAATAAGAAAATGAAGTACAAAAACAGGTTGCATCAAGCTGCATCCAAACAGTGTACCGAAAGTCCAGAAAGCATCAGTTAAAGGAGTCACAAAAAATGTGAATAACCTCACCGAAGTGGCATCAGGCAACAACACAAATCACGGCACTCGTAACAGCACCATCAAAATCACAACAGCAGCTGAACCAAACGTGAACTCAGCTCACAAGGCATCATGGAATTCATGTCATTGGAACAACAGACACAAGGATAAGCTTGCCGCAATTGAAATCCGAGCCAGCACATGTGCGGGAAACCGGGCTCAGCAAACATCATTGCCCAACAATCAAGCAACCGAACTCATGGCAACCGCGGCCTCATCGAAGAGGTTCCCTCATCAGGCTCAGACAAGCTGTCATCATCGCCACGTACCATCCTCGGCGGCGTTTAACTCAACCAAAGCGTAGTACCTATCCTGGAAAAAAGAATAGAAAAGCATAAGTGAACTCCAACTGATAACCAAACTGAACGAAGCAAGTTCAGAACAAAACTAAAACATATCAGTTCAGAAGTGAAACGAATTCACAAAACCACATCTGTTCAAAAACCCAGTTCACACAAGCCAAGAACCCCGCAGAAATTATCAAAGGCAACAGCAGTGTCATAGGCTCAGAATGTCATCATCATCGCCGTATACCATCCTCGGCGACACCAATCCGACCGCATCTGAACTACCAGCCCTCTCTGAAAAAAGAAGAAGAAAAGTCGTGAAGATGGACATCCAAATTCGATATTAGACAGATAGCCAAATGAATTCAATCAGGGTATCATGATCAAACAAAATCAAATCAGATATCAAACAGATCGAATGAAATCCAAATCATATCTGTCAACAAAAAGGAAAGTGCGAATCAGTATCAGATGAGATCAGATCACATCAGAAGCTAGTGTTAAAAACCCCAACGAAATCAAATCGTATCCCATCGGAACTCAATCTGGAAAGAATCAAAACAAATCAAAATGAATCCCTCAAGGAGTTATGTGAATCAAAATCAGATACCAATCAAATCCTAAAAAGGGGAAACAGGATTCAATCATGTACAGATTCCTATCAGCGAAAATCAAATCTCCATCATCAATGATAACGTAAACCCAATATTATCCAAGCCCATTCTGAAGAAAAAGAGCATTATAAAAAGGGGATAGTAAAAACCCTAAAGGGAGAGGCCGAAAAAGATCACAAGAAATCAGAACGTTCTCACCGTGAATCATCAACCAACTCTGGCCTCAGCAGAAAACATCATCGGCCACAGACCCACAACCGTCGACGAGACTTCAGGTTCGTCATTGAACGGGCTCAGAGAAACCAAAGTCTCATCATCGCCTATTGAAGCATCACGATCCATCAACCTCGATCAAACGTCGCCATCAAGCATAAACTACCCAAACGGGAAGACCACCAGCGCCATTCATCGCGAACGACGAGCGACCAACGCCCCAAGCCTCAGCTTCGCATCTCAGCGAAACCCTCAAAGAGTGAGTGATAATCGGTGTTGTGGTTTTTTTGATATTGTTTATTGTTGTTTCAGGAGCGATCAACGGCCACAGGAGGAAGATGAAGTAGCGAAAACATAGAGAAGAAAGAATGCGAGCGCCGCTGGTGGTTTCGGATTGGGGTTTCAAACCCTAAAGCTCAATACCCTTCACTCTTGTTTGCGCTAACCGGGTTGGGTCCGGATGTAACTACCGGCCCAACCCCTTTTTTTATTTTATATTTTTTTGTTTATTTATAATTATTATGTTTTTTTAAGAATTTATTAAATTTTTTTTTTTGCTATTAAAGCCTATTTTCAAAAATAAAATATAATCTTTTTCTAATTAATAATAAAACTTTTTTTTATAATAATTAAAACCCTTTTAAAAAATAATAATGATAACATAAAAAAAAAAAAAATAAAACCTTTTTTAGATTATTAAATTAAAACTATTTTTTGAAAATTAACTTAATTTTTTTATTAAAACCTCTTTTAACTTAAATCATAGATTTTTTTCTTTATATCAAAAATAAACAGCTAAAAAGCCTCAAATCTTGCATTTTTATTCTCCACTGTCTCATAGTTCTTTTGGTCGCCATCTGACGTCGCCTACTAACACTGTTCATTCGTTTTACAGCTTGTTATGTTTACCGTTATTTATTTTATTTTTCAATTCAAGTTTCGTTTATAACTGTAACTGTTTCTTGATTGTAATCCCGCGAACCTAATAATCGCGTTTACTTTTCGCATTTAATTTCTGCTGATGTATGATTTAAATTTCTGCTGATGTATCGCGATATTTCTATCACCTTACGCATCCGAAGGAATTAGGTCTAGCATTTGACCGCCGTGTCAATAGTCCTCAATTTCAAATCCTCAAAATTACAATTTTACCCCTGGCATTAGGTCAAAGAGCCGTCGCGCTCATTTTAGGGTTTCCCGCTGTGGAATCCTTAGTTTAACCCTAATTACAACTTAACAATTCAATGTAGAGATTTGGAGTTTCTACACTCCACGTAAGCGTGTCCTCAAGATGCGTTTATTCCCCTTGAGACCTTGACCACAGTCAAGAAGTCTCTAACCTCCCTTTTGAGGGGAACTACGATTACTCTGATTCCACTCCCGTAAGGATACGTAGGCACAAGATGCGATGTCTTGCCGAGTAAACTTAGAATTAACCCCTTAGGTCTACTTTCTCACTTTTAATCCCTTTGTGCATATATCTTAAGCAAATAAATAAAGCAAATAGTAAACATCTGAACAAAAGGTTCCTGTAGAGTACTACAGAAGTTTAGGGTGCTAGTACCTTCCCTAAATTTAACCAACCCCCGAACCCTAGATCTTTCCCCGCATTGTGTTTACGATGCAAAATAGGTTTTCCCTCTTTTGACCTTTTCCTTCGGATAAATCAAAGAGCGGTTGTGAATTGAATTGCGATTCAAACTCATTAATAGTTTGTGATCCTATTTCCACCGCAACAGAAAATGGCGACTTCACTGGGGACTCTTAACTTTCGAGGGTTATCCCTAACTTGTTCATCTTTATTACTATCTGTTATTATTCATTTGCATGTATATATTTGTGCTTTGATTGTGGGATTGTTCCTTGTGCTGTGAGATAAGTCCTACGCCCGGACTAGTGACATTATTATAGGATGGGGATATATTCGATGAGGCTTATAGGGAGTTGAATCCCGACCAAGCTGATTCGAGAATCACCGCTCAGTTGAGACCCTTTCGAAAATGGTTCGGTTGAACGAGTAATCGCGAAAACTTTTTCCATGGTTGACTGGAGTCTGTGATATTGAGGACCGTAGTACCTTAACATCACCTTGGCCTTATTTAGGACGTAGTGCGGGAGCTATGTGGGAGTAATCTTACAATGGTTGCTACGCGATACTACACTCAAAAGAGGTTCTCTTGAGAATATTATTAACCCCCGAGTCAATCGGAAGGTTGATAATATCCGAAAGATGGGCTGATGACTTTGGGCACTTTTTAGAATCTTGTTCTGCAGGTACAATTAACCTATAGTACACTCCTTTTGGGGATGGGTAGACCTTGACCCCGCTCACGTTCCTTTAACCTAGGACTTTGTGTGTTTTCATGCATTGCATCCATAAAGCATCTCATTGCATTGTATTTCGTGGAGTTCAAATACCATTTATGGATATCGCGGGATACCATGAATAAAAAAACAAAATGAAAAAACAAGAAAAAGATTTCCTTGGTACCCCACGACATTCATAAATGTTTGAATTCCATGAAATCTTCATCACAGCATCATTTTCTGCATTGCATGTGTCTTCCGTTTTCTCATGTTCGGTTCTCTCGCCTTCCAGTTTCGTCACCCTGAGTTCTCGGCACCAATATAACACCAGAGCTCAAACTCGGAAGAGAATGGAGGATCAGGCAAAAGAGATTGATCGCCTTAGCAATGAACTTGAAGACCTTCGAGGAGGTATGGGGCGTATGATGGAATTGTTACATGTCATGAATGCTAAGATGGATACTCAGCCCACTGTTGTTTCTGAGATTACCGGCGTTACTGTGGACCCTCCACCAAGTGTGACCGTAGCAAGGGACCCACCTTATGGTCTTACTCCCGGTTTTGTGCCTCCTCAAGCCACTGTTCCGATTAATCAACCTGTTCAGCAAGCCGTGCCTTTATTCTCTGAAGTTTCCAGGGGGGCTCCTATCTTTGCACCACCTGTTGTACACACTCGTGCGCAACCGTACTTCAATGAGACAGTTTTTGATAATCTTGATGAGAATGTTGAGGGCTATGAGAAACATGATAAGCTTCGTGAGGAAGTAAACACCATCGTCCAGAGATTGAAAAAGGTGGAGGGTG